>CM074787.1:4599700-5199700 GCA_037355745.1 Pseudo-nitzschia multiseries
AAGACTATCACCTATCGTAAATCCTCTGAGGTGGTCAGCTTCGCGCCTGTAGAGGTAGTAAGGGTGGATATAAATATGATGTTGTTGTGCATGAGCAGTAATTTCTCTGTACCATTTTCTAACCTGAGGGTGGGTTGCATCCTTTAGTTGTGGAAATCCTGAGAGAAATAGTTTGTCTCTAGCCGCTTCCTTGACTTGTCAGAGGCTCTGGTTAGATCAAAACAGTCACCGCTTCTAGTGATCAGGCGCTGGTCATTTCTACCACTGCCGAGGTTGTGTAGGTAGTAGTTTTGCCTGACAATTGTTTCGTTTCCCGATGAGTTGGTGTAGGTGATTGGGGAAGTCTTTCATATCATCTCTGGTGAGGAATTCGTCTCTCCTATAGTATTGCTCCTTAACTGGTGGTGGTAAGGTTGCTGGGTTCCATGGTAAGTCGAGTGTCGCTTGGTGGTTGTTGTTGTTGTTGTTGTTGTTGCCATTGTTGACCAATTGCTGGAGTAGGGTGGTCAATTGTTGCATGTCGGTGCCTGCCGCCGCGGGCACTGGGGTTGGAGCTGTGGCATCTTCATTGTTGTCATCTGCTTCAGGGAAGCTGTAGATTTTCGTGTCGTAGACCTCGTCAAAATGTACTGCATCCCAATTTGATTTGAAGCCCCAGTGTGTTGCCCTGATCTCTATGAGGAGAGTTTCTTGTCCTTGTGCGATGGCTAGTGCTCCTGCCTTGTCCATTGAGTGTTTGTTTCGGATTCTCTTCGGCGTTTTGTCTGGAGCAATATACCAGAGACAAGCGACTGCAAAAAGGGTGGATATGTGTCCCTTATTGATCTCAGTTTGTTCCTTGGGGGGAATGATATCCATGATTGCATTTACAATAATTTCCTTGAGCATGGTAACGGGATCAGGAGCAAGCGTCTTGGGTCCTTCGCTGTCGGCATCATCTGTGAGGAACAGGCCAGCAGTGTCTTCTAGAGCATGGTAGAATGAGTTGTTGAGGGCCTCATGTTTGTGGGCATTGCCTTTGGTGTTGAATGTCCCAAATCGGATTGCAATGTCCTGGATTTGATTCCATTCAAATGGAGGTGCAGGCGGCATGATTTAGAGACGACGGTGGAGATTGCTCGGCGCGACGCAGAGCAAGTGATGGATTGATCCTCGGAGGTGCAGAAATAATGTTTCGAAGGCGGAACCGAAGAAATATCGACCGTCGTGCTTGGATGTGTACGCGTATTACAGAAGAATGTTCTTGGTAATCCGAGTCGGAAGGAGATAATCGTCGGCGTCAAAGGTGTCGTCAGCGTTATCAGTGATTGAAGTGGTGCTTAGCACAATCAAATGGGCGTCGATGGTCCTTTATGGGGATGATGGACGCGAAAGAAAAATATGGGGTATTGCAATCAGCGTGTCCGATGCAATTGGCTTTCATTAAAGACGGCGGTGGTCGTTAGTGTGAATTAACGTTGTCGTTCGATGTAACAATCGTTTGATGGTGTGATCGAAACGACGATGTGTATGTGTATTACAGAAGGAGATTCTTGGTAGAACGTTCTGTACATACATCCCTTGATACGTACGCTTCTTAGTCGTGTATTACAGAAGAAGATTCTTGGTAGAAGGATCTGTATACACCCCTTGAGGAGGAGAAGAAAGAAGGAAAGAGAGACGGGGGGAGGTCTATTGATACAGCCCGGCGATGCGAGTCCCGTACCAAGTATACTCTGGCTGTAACCGACAGTGGAGGTGCTGTACGGGGCGGAGATAGGTAGCTTAAGGTATCCACTTGTTAGTGGAAGGTATAAGGGCTCTATAACCTATTGTAACTCTAAAAATCGACCAAAGGTATATGATGTTAAAATTTAAAGAGATGTGAGCTCAGAGAGACGCTCTTATTTTACTGTGTATTTTGTACTGTATTGGGGCTCTCTGTATTTTACATGGTAGAGATCTTCCCCGGTTAGTCGTTACCATTCTCGTACCGATACTGTTGTTGCTGCTTCTGTATTAGCGTCATGTTGGTCTTACTGTATCAGTCATTTGATGGTATTGGTCTTTTACGAGGTTAAGTGTTTCTTATCCGGTGGGGCGTATGCTTGTTCGTAGAGTGGGTAGATAAATGAGGCCCATCCGGAATCGGTACCGATATTCTTGATTGCAATAAGTAATTTCCTCACGGGATATCAAGTATATTCTTTTGAATGTACTTATGGATTCCAAGTGTTTACTTACTGGTCAGGTCTTTGGATATGTCTTATTCTAACCAATTATCCTCTTTTGTTTGTAGCCTTAGGTGATATCGTTTTTACCACTTAAGGATTCCAAGTAGTGGAGGTGCGTTTGATTCTAATGCTTGATCATCAGAATATTCGTATCTCTGTGTTAATCTTACGCACCTCGGTCGTTGTTTCGATTTGTTTCGTTTGTCGGCTTTTCCAATTGAATTTGATGCCGACAAAGTCCGTATTTTTTTCGCCGACAACAGGCTGTACACTGGAGGGGTCCTATGTAGGATGGAAACCATAAAAGAACATCACTTAGTGGGCATAGGGTATGTAGGCTGGAACTTGAAGTCCGACCTGTGAGACCTCTCTGATCACGCAGGGAACACTTGAAGAACTGGGTGGAACACTGGAAGGAGGTTCCTATGTAGAATCGGCCTCTTATCAAAACCACGTAGGAGCCAAGGGGCTGTAGGTGTAAAAAAACAGATGCCAGCTGTAGGGCACACCTGAAAGGTATATGGAGGAGGTAGGGCCTATAGTGGAAACACTGAGGGGCCAGGGGCCATAAGTGAATTCGCACTTAAAGGGCAGGAAAGGAACAGAATGGAACTTGAAGTTCAACCTGCGAGACCTCTCTTATCTCGCAAGATACTTGAAGAACCGGGTGGGACACTGGAAGGGTCCTATGTAGAATCGGCCTCTAATCGAAACTGCTTAGGAACCAACAAGGGGCTGTAGGTGTGAAAAAACAGATGCCAGCAGTAAGGCATACCTGAAAGGTATAAGTAGGAAGTAGGGCCTTAGGCGAAAACACTTAGGAACCAGGGGCTATAAGTGAATGTACTACACTTATTGATCAGGGGAGGAACAGAAGGGAACTTGAAGTTTGACCTGTGAGACCTCGCTTATCTCACAGAGAGAGAGACTTGAAGAACCAGAGGATAGAAAGTATATTGCAACGTCAACTTGCAAAGACTTAAGGGTCAGGATGTAGGAATCTTCTAGAAGGGAGGGTTATGTGTATGTTTGGCATCGTCAACTTGAAAAGACTTAAGAACGTTGAGTGTGACAGGATAGCTGGTAAGTAAAGATACTTAGGAGCCTTGGGGGAGAAGCTTCTTGGAAAGAGATCAAAGTGTTAGCGCTTCGCGAAAACAGATCGAAGCAGTAGCTTCGTGGGTTTAGTACTGGTCTACAGGATTCAGTGTAGGTAGAATTGATACTGGATTCAGTGTAGAAAATTCGTGTTGGTTCCTCTGTTACGTACTTTAAGCATTGTTCCCAAATCTCTAAACCTTCTTCCTCATTGAAATGCCCTTTTTGGCTGTTGAGTCTTGCTCTCACATCGTTGATCTTGTTGCATCCATTAAGTATTGTGAGTACCAAGTGGTCCGTTTTGGGCACATAGCGCATCGAACCCAGTTTCAAAATGATATAAGAATGGGTTCTGCTCGTCATTTCTGCCGCCGTGATTGAGCTTATTACTTCTTGCAAAGTACTCAACAGAATCCAAAAAAAACCTAGGCTTCAAAACCTTCCTCTTGTACGCTGATTGGGGTGTTGTGCTCTCCATTTACCTCTTACTTCTAACATTGCCAGACGTTTGGCAAATACTCCTGTACTTTAGTACAATTACTCATCATAAACTGTTAACGACTCATCCATACCGTGTAGCGGGCGTACGCTGCTGACTTTTGGCCTGTGTGTTTCTAACACAGATTACACGTACACACCCGCATCTCCACTGGACACACCAACTTTTTGATACAAAAGTTGACTAACTATAAATAGTGTAGCGTTTGCTGCTTGGTACAACTGGTTGATATTGATGACACCGTGTGCATTGGATCAAGTCCCAAAACACGAGTGGAATTAACCATCAAGCACATAACACTTTCATGTCGTCCACACCGTACATTTTGTTCAGACGTACACACACAATTTTTTTTGTCATCCCTCCCTATTCATACTACTAGTATCCAGGATCCTTCTTGATGAATAGAAAACAATTACACATAGACCACTATCAGTGATTTATTTGCTCATATTATGATGTATGGGGTATATTAAATTGCTTTCGTACGTATGTAAAGGGAACAACAGCTGCAGTACTTGAAATTACGTAGATTCCTACGTAATTTATAGTACTACAGCTGGAGTGGTACGATAATACCGATCGAGTCATATGCACCTCTGTGAGCAAGATTGGAGTATATCTGTAAACAGGATTGCAATGTTCGATGACTGCATCCAGCTCATATCTTATGGAAAATGACCGGGAAGGCCCATTTCTTTTCTGTTTTCACGATCGAAGTTCGATACTTAAGATCGGAAGCAAGATTCCTTTTGTTTTCATGACCAAAACAAGGTGAATTGCCTGGTTCCGGTATAGCCATTTTGATACTTCCAATCATGTGTTTCGATACTCATGATCAAAAGGGAGGTTCAAAGAAGCTTCTTGTAACAGCTGTTTCGATGGTCACGATTAGAAGGAAGCTTCTCATGTTAATATCATAGCAGTTCGATAGCACGTGATTCTACAGTGCTGTACAATTAGCAGTGTACTGTATTCATCACTGCACTAAAAGAGATATCATGCTCTCCAGCAAGATTACTCTCTTATCTTATACTTTTAACATTCAACTGATTTATATCCCAAAATTCACACTAGTTGCTATCAACTACCTGTAATCTACATTACTAAGGTCTGTCTCGCTGTGTCTGAACAAGTCACAGTAAGGAGAGATCTGGCGTTTCCATAGTCTCGCCTGTAGTCAGATTATCCGTTGTCGAAAGTATCCAACCACAATTGTCACGCGTAGAGTACAATCGTTCGTCTACTAATACACTAACACAGCGTTGCTGTTCTTCAGAAGCCTTTGAATCAGACTCTCAGCAGACCGGATTCAGAAGGAAAATAATAGATTAACAGTTGCAAGCTCAAAGGTAGCTTGCATAAGAAGAACCGCCGCATCCAATCCAAATCGCCGCAAACGATCCGACAGCAGACCCATTGATTCGATAGTTCTCTGATCCGATTACACACAAGAAAGACACCAGCAATTGAACCCGCCGAAGGCTTTAATAGTAGAAGGCCCATTGCATTGGACTCGCTAATAGCAATATCTCCATCCAAGAATCTCACCTCCAACAGATTCCATTTTCCTCCGTGTCGCGATCCTTGGTGACCCTATCATTACCAAGATACCAATACCCCATCAACAATTACGATGCTTACAATTTGACCCTACGATCCATCATCCTCTTGATACATATTCGCTGACGACATCGTTTTGCAACTACCATTGCTCAATTGTTTCTACAACGAACGACTTTTCGTTGTTTTCACCGCCGCGCATCAACACGCCAACAACACCGACAATAATCGAATTTACGATCCTTTGTCCACGATTCGTTGCTTCGCCACGTCTTCTGTACGTCGTATCTCATCGCGACCGGCTTACCCTCGTTATTGCAGATACAAAGGTATCATCCTGATCCTCTATCTCCTAATATTGACAGAGATATCCAATTTTCACAATACAAGAAGCATACCACGGCGTTCTGTCATCATCAACCACAACAGCAAAAAAAGAAAACAACTTTCTTTATTTCTCCTCTGCCCACGACCGCTGCCGACACCTATTGCGACGACGCAACCAACGGTGACGTCTCATCAAAGCGACAGGAACTTAGTAGATCCTAGACCGGCTTCTAGCACGGCAATCGTTCACAACACGACATACCTTATCTGTTGCGGCTACAGCATCAAATAGACAAATTTTTGTCACTTCACCACTTTAAAGGCCCGTCGTATCTCATCGAAAACGACTTCTCCTCATTATTGTGGACGTACTGGTACCATCCTGGTCTTCTATCTTCCAATATCAATCAAGATATCAAAATTTCCGTGACGACATGCCCATTCACCAGCAATCCAACATGTCCGATTCTGATCTCAAATTTTTGTTCCCATCCTTTGAATTGAAACTTGCTCGTATCCTACATACAACCCTGGATGTTCCTCGGGAAGCTCATAACCATCTATGTGAAGCCCTCATTCTGGCAAAATCAACCACCTGGGATTGGTTTATTACCGATATCATTGATTATGGTTATGTTGCTGACCTCGAATACCACGTTCAGACTGGCTATCGTTCTATCAGTATGGACGATCAACGCACATTAACTAACTACATTCGTTGATCTTACATATCTCATCAATTCCCAAGCTGGCTGCAACTGGTATGACCATAATCAGTACACTCAGGATGTTTTTCTTGCATTTTGCGATACTCGAGACCGGTCTCCTGGACTGGCTGCTATTCAAAACAAGGCTAATGCTATGATTCCTCTGGCACCATTGCCACCGGTTACTAAAGTTCCTCTGGCATCACAACCCAGCGAACAAGCTAAACCTTGCCTGACAAAACCAGTCCTATCACAGGCGTCATCTACAACAACGACATATGTTTCTAAGACGACTCCAGCACTGGCGTCATCTATGACATCTGTTTCCTTAACGTCTACTTGCGAGACGCCTGTCATCTCTACTATTGCCAACAATGGGAACACGCTTGGATCCCGTGAAACGCATAAGTTAGCTCGTCCCAATACTGATCTCCCTGCTTCCACAAGTACTCCATCCCACACTTGGACTTACTTCCCCTGCACTGAATCTGTTTGCTTCAGAAGAATTGTCTCTTCAACCATTCCTACTGTCCACCCGGACACTCCACCTGGTGATGCCTCCCATACTACTCCAAAGCGTCACCCCCCACGTCCTTCCCCTCAGCCTTCAGCTAATACAACATGGACGTTTCATCCAAAATCTGCCACTGTGACAGTCCGGCGGTCACCCAAGCAATTTTCATCCCACAAGCCTAGCACTTGCAATCCTCTGTTGCGACTTCTACCATCTGGGGCACTTTCAAAGAATAGCGCCGTTCCAAGTTCAGTTCATGCCAAGGATAGTGCAGTTCCAAACTCAGTCCATGCCTATTCACTGTATGGTGCATCTTCTTGCCTAGTTCAGAAGCCTACTTATGGGGCACATTCTTTGACCTTCGACTTGTCTGCTGTGTGCATCACCAAACGGCACCGTGATGCTATCAAGCTCAAGCTGTACCACCTACATGCTACCTTGTTGCTTGCTAATTGGCTTTATGACGCCGTCACATGACATGTACGATACTATGATTTGATTCTATCTCTACGATAATCGATTATATTTTCATCTACAATCACGTTGTACGATTGATCCACATCTACGAGTATACATCATCAACTCGAAACCCAAGCCTGATATGTATTAACGATCACTCAGTTTGGTTTGAATTGTGTATGATCAAAACCTATGATCTGATATGTATAAACAAACAGTTCAATTGGCCTGATCTATGCAATCCAATGCCTACATCATGGGACATCCCGATCACGCGTCTTTGTCTTCTACGACTCGATTTTACAGCTATGATCGTCTTCTACAACTTGATTCTCACGATACGATTGATTCTATGTCTTCATTCAGGATATCGCGTCATCTTAGTAGTCTTTCCAACTATCTTGCAGGGGCATTTCAACTGTGCAAGCCAGCCATCATGACTATTTCAAGGATCACACTGTACGCGTGCTCCACGAATCAATCGATTTCTACGATTTGATCATATTCTATAATTAGTAGATTGACGTTTCTACAATTGATCCAATTTGATTCTCCAATTCAAGCTTCAGTTACGACTGAACTTAATCAATCGATTTCTATGATTTGATCAATAGATCTCTACAAGTCGACCTCACCCTGAACAAGAGCTAACCGGCGACGCTTCGATTTCTACAATCTGATCAATCAATCCCCACAGTTCGACCTTCAGTCAATCGTCTTTGATTCGATACTCAATCACCTTCTACAATTTGTCTACAATTACGTATATGATCTGTTTCAAGTTAATATCTACAAGTTGGGTTCTCCGATTCCTTTCAAGTTTGATCTACGTGTCAATTTCCTATCACGCAATTTCTATGATTTGAGATATGATCATTCCACAATCCCGACTGCTTATGACTTGATTCTACGATCGATGTTTTTGAGAATCAATGATCAATTGTTTTCTACTGGTCAATCATCCTCGATGTAACACTCAATCTATTTCTATGATTCATTCCAAGCCCGGTATCTACAAGTTGATATCCTACGAACTGACTATGGTTGTATCTACAGAATCGATTATCAATCTCCTACGAATCGATTATGTATCAATATATCGGTTCAATCTACTATTCAAGATCTACAATACGATGTGTATCCACATTGTATTTGGTCAATCGCATTCTCTGAGTCGAATCTCCGATTCAAGCTTCAGTTACGCCTGATACCTAATCATGGGGCATCCCGCTCACGCAAATTTGTCTTCTACGAGTTGCTTCTCAAGCTACGATTTGATTCTCCAATCCAGCTATCAAGCTTTGATTACGATTGTATTTAATCAATTGTTTCCTACGCTTTGATTCTCCGATTCAAGCTTCAGCTTATATTGACTGAAACGGACACCATCGATTGTGCCAACACCGTCTATGGGGAGCATTCTGAAGAGCTACCCGACGACGCTCCTGCGCCACTCGGGAAAGATAGTAGTGGTAACACACGTCTATGATGCCAACCTCATGCATGAAATCCTCAGTGGGAAGGCTGTAACCGGTATCCTTCACTTTGCAATCAGTATCAGATCTACGATACTACAATTTTTTGTTTGATCTCCCTCGGTTTCTTTTGATCTCTCTCGGTTTCTACGAGTCAATTCTCAGATTTGATTCTCAATCAAACTATCAAGCTTCAATTACGATTGTACTTGATTAATCACATCCTCTGATTCGATTCTACGATTCGATCTACGATCACAGGGTTTCCATCAATCATCTTAGATATGATAATCAATCGATCTCTATGATTCGATTCATTTCAAGTTGATATCTACAAATTGGTGGAGTTGTTAGTTGAACGTTAAACACTAACCCTAATCCTAAGAGTTGACAACGTAACCTTGTAGACGGAGTTTATGTGGGGGGGGTTTGGGGGGGGGAAAATACGTAGAAATATTAAAAAAATCTGTTTTTAACAAGTAGACTTGGTACAAACGCTACGACTAAAAATCGCTAAAAAGCTTAGCCAAACATTTATTTACGGAAATGAGATGCTTCTTCTAAAAGCAATAGTAATATCTAGTGGCGCGCGCTCATTTTTATGGTAGCAAACTCTCATTTTTATGTTTGCAAGTAACCATAAGATTTAACCTGAATATAGATAAAAAATCATACGATTAAAATCTGTGTTAGATCAAGTTAACTTTACCAGATGAGAGAGTTCGGTAGAGGTGCACAATATACGATCGTTGTCGGCAGCAAATTAACGGAGGTGCGAAATTGGTGGTCGTTGTCGACAAACCGAGGTGCGAAAAATTCGCCAAAAGATGTCAGCGGCAAATTCTATCGAAAAGGAAAAAAGAAAAACAACCCGACCGAGGTGCGAAAACCCCGATCATTACTTAAAATGATTAGAAGACGAGGTGCGAAAGTGGTGGAGTTGTTACCGCACGACAACAACGGAGGTGCAAAAGAATCCTATCCGGTCGATTTTTGATTGACAACAGTCATTTGATTGGTAGTGTAGATCACTTGGTAGGATCGGTATGAACGTACGTGCGAAAGAATCCTATCCGGTCGATTTTTGATTGACAACAGTCATTTGATTGGTAGTGTAGATCACTTGGTAGGATCGGTATGAACGTACGTAGCATCTACTCTAGAACTCGCGCAAATGAATGACGCCACTTAGCATGATTGGTAATAGATCACTTAGTAGGATCGGTATGAACGTATGTAGCATCTACTCTCATACAAATCGAATTTTTCTCCGAATTTAAAATAGAACTCGCGCGAATGAATGACGTCACTTGATTCGTAGTATAGATCACTTGGTAAGATCGGTATGAACGTATGTAGCTTGCTTGCTTGTACTAGTTTTCAACTGCGCATTTTCAAGAAAAATCTCGCGCGAATGACGTCACTTGATTGGTAGTATAGATTGATTGGTAAGATCAGTATGAAGGTAGCTAACTACAGTATGAGTATGTACTATATTGGGGGGCGGGGGGGGGGGGACTAATATTAAAAAAAGTTTGCTTAACATTCACCCCCTCAAAAGTGAAGTATGACTCAAGCATGGTATGTAGTATGAGTATGTACTGGATCTAAGAACAAATCTTTTGAAACTGAGTTATATTTTGGTCGGGGATTGGCAGGATTTGCACTGTCTTCAAGTTTGGTGGGTTTATGGGTTGATGATTGAGTTCATTTTAGGTTGGGGATGGGCAGGATTTGCACTGTCTTCAAATCTGATATCTGGTGAGTTTGTGATTTTTTGGATTGATGACTGAGTTATATTTTGGTTGGGGATGGGCAGGATTTGCACTGTCTTCAAATCTGGTTAATTTTTGAATTGATGATTGAGTTATATTTGGTCCGGGACTGGCAGGATTTGCACTGTCTGCAAATCTGGTGAGTTTTTGGATTGATGACTGACTTATATTATATTTTGGTTGAGGATTGGCAAGATTTGCACTGTCTTCAAATCTGTTGAGTTTTTGGGTTGATGACTGAGTTATAGTTTGGTCGGGGATTGGCAAGATTTGCACTGTCTTCAAATCTGGTGGGTTTTTGGGTTGATGACTGAGTTATAGTTTGGTCGGGGATTGGCAAGATTTGCACTGGCTTCAAATCCGGTGAATTTTTGGATTGATGACTGACTTATATTTTGGTCGGGGATGGGCAAGAATTGCACTGTGTTCATTTCTGGCTAGTTTTTGGGTTGAGGATTGAGTTATATTATTTAAATCTGGTGTGTTTATGGGTTGATGACTGAGTTATATTGTGGTTGTGAACGGGCAGGATTTACTATTGTTAGAAACTATTGGTAACTTTTTCAATCAACACTGATGGTGGTTGTTTTTCCTTCTGGAATTCATCATAGAAATTTTTAATTTCTTTACACATTCCCTTGACTTTGGTATGATCTATCTCATCCCTCAAATACAATCCATTCAATGTTTTACACCTTGATAAAACAACATATATCCAATGTTGCATCCTATAGTTCCAACTTGAAACCAAAATATTGTCTATGGAACGCCCTTGTAATTTATGCACAGTTCTAGCATGGGAAATGTTGAGAGGGAATTGTTTGAGTTTGACGCTCAAATTCTGTCTTGATGATTTGTGACTGATGTGCTCACTAAACAGAGAAGGATACTTGCACAAGGCATAAATATCTTTTTCGGGCAATTTGAGGTTGTATATGGGTTGTTCTTCTGGAGTATTGGTATCTGTAAGAATAACTTGTATAGATTCAATTTTATCAGCATCAATGCAATTGACATAATAGCCATTGATCACAACACTCTCAAGGGCTTCAAACCTGTTCATATCTTGTTTCAAAATCAAACCTTTAAATTCACACATTGAACCATTAGCTATAGATTCTTCAACAGATATATTGCTTGTTATCATGATGGGACAACCAATATATAGCTTTAGAAATGGATCAACATGTGTACTTCCTCTTCTTTCTGTAACATCTGCATCAGAGCAACAACTGTAAAATATATCTCCTTTATCTGGAAAGGCCTTGTAATCTTTTCTGCTTTTGGCATATTTGTATTCAACATTGGATGCTCGAATGCATATGGTGTGCAAGGGAATAGGGTCTTGAATGTTCTTGGAATGGGTTTGTTGTAAATGAAGGGCAAAAATTGCATCATTGATTGCACACCTGTCTTTGTTTCTTGCTACAGCATAAGATATTGCCATTGGTAAAGAATCACTCTCAATCACTTTCCTTGAGTTGATAAGCTTAGCATCTTCTTCACTAAGCCCAATTTTAAAAATTCTTTCTAACAATTTTCCATATGATGCATCTTCCTGAAACCTGTGGTTTGTTTTTAATTCCAGCATCACATTGACAGCATCCCTGAACATTGTTGTATATAGCTCATCATATATTTTGGTTCCATTTATGGGAGGTAGCTGATTGAAATCTCCAGCAAAGAGTACATTGATACCACCGTACAATGTATTTGTTCTTGGAGCATCTTTCAATTCATTTAATGTTTTATGCAGCCTGTTTAACAATGAATAATTTGCAAAGGATATTTCATCAATAATGATCATTTCTGTGTCAACCCAATCTTCTTTGAATTCACTTAATTTTTCAAGGGATGGATCGTTCTCTTTCACTGGAATGTGGCAAGCACTATGAAGAGTGCTACCATGAATTGACACTGCTGCACATCCAGTTAAAGCTGTAACAACAATTATTTGCCTTGTAAACTTGATGTTTAAATTTTCACAGAATTCCTTGCAATAAGACAGAATTGCTCTGATCACGCGACTTTTCCCTGTACCACCTGCACCTGATAGAAATGCTATGGATTGTTGTCTATGTTCATGCATTTCTTTCAACATCTGAACTGTTGTACTGAAGTTGATCTTGTCACGCCTTGAAATAGATGAGTCAAAATCATCGTTCTCTTCCTCCTCACCAAATTCATTGAATGGTGCAAGTCTTCCCAATTCACCAGATAATCTTCTCCTTGTGTTTCTTGTTTTTTGCATTCCATTTTTCTTTTGTTTTTCATAAACTCTCAGTACAAATCCAGAGACAATGTATACAAATGCTATCATTTGATGTTTGTCACCATTGAATATCTCTTTACCATATGCAATCATGTTTTCACAAGTACCCGTGGCAGATAAGTTTGTGATCTCTTCATTTGTAACAACAGTATGGTGTGTTACCATCACTTTAATCATGTTTGTGATGTCAAGCTCATGCCAATCCCTGCCCATATCTGTATCTTCACCATCTTCCATTAATGATACTCTAGAAGCTGAACAAAATATTGTTTTTGTTTGGTCAATATTTGGTGCCTTAATCAAATTGTGTCCACAATGATTGCTTCCTGCCTTAGTAATGATTGATGTGTTGAAGGAAAATAGATTATGACTTGTTCTAAAACAGTTGTCATCATCCAATCCTAAAACTGTGTTCCCAAAAAGATCCAATTCATCCAAGATGTTGATATTATTTCTGTTGTTGTCTTCTGCATTTGATTCATCATGTGTCCACCTAGTATCTGGTGGTAAGGTCACTCTCTCTAGTGCATCTTTTGCACGTCCACCCATCAAGCTGTTATGTGTCCTTTGAATATTCTTCAAAATATTCTGATGCTCTTGTTTTAGCAAACCATTTGCTAAAAAAGATTGAAAATAGGGAAGATATTTGGAATTCAATTGGAGGTCAGAAAGCTTTCTGAATGGTGAAAATAACACACTTGCTCTTTTAGCATAATCTTCCATTGCTAAAGCAATTTCCTGGTGTTCTTCATTTTCATGCTGTGGGACAAAATCCCTAATTTGTTTGTTCCTAAAGTTTGACGTTGATTTTAAATCATAGTGACAGATACCTGGAAGTTTAGGTTTTTTGTATTCATCACAAAATGAATGGTTTTTTGAGGGATGGTTATCCGTAAAGTCCAGTGATGTCTTACTTCTTTTCATTTTTGTATAATACTTTGATGCAAAATCATAAAGACACACACCCTCTAGTTCTGTTGGTCTGCAAATATAATTTGCTACTTGTGATATGTAAACTGGCAAGTCTTCCTCATTGTCACTTTTATTGGCTTCTTTCAGTTTTAGAACACCATCAACAACATGATCATTCTCAATATAATTGCTCAACACCAATGTTGAAAACTCTTCCGAGAACCTAAATCTTGTATGGTTTCTTGTCAGGTAGGCAGCCATTGGTGCTGAGGTGATGTTATCTTGTGTCACTTTGAACAATGCATTTAGAATAGCTCTTATTCCAACCTTTTCCCTGATCAGATCATCTTCTTCATTTGTTTCATTTAGTTGTGGCATAGAGTCATTTCTGTGGTTTACTGTGTTTGGTTCATCATGTTCTTCATCATTCATTGTGACATTTTCATTTTCTTGTCTCTGTTGTTCACCAAGTTGTTTGATTACTTTTTCTGCAACTGCACTGATCTTTTCTTTATCATCCTTTTGTGTACTTTTTGAGGCATAACATGTAAGGTAATAAATCCCTGCACCATCCACCCCCCAAATAACATTGTTGTTGCATTGAAAAATAGAACTTACAATACTATTGTTTGAATTGGCAAAACAATCCTGATGTGTTCTCTCATGTTCCCAGACAAACAATTGTTTCTTGTTGCATTTGCCTGTCCAATCAAATGATGTTAATTCTTCATCTTCAAAATGTATCTTTGTTTCATCACAAGCAGGAAGCGGGAGCCTGAACCTACATTCACCATTTTTGTCCTTTTTGTGACATGAGCTTGCATGTGTTGAGGCATGCAAATTGCGTAACAAATTCACAATGTGAAGGTTTTTTTTTGTATTTCATTGATCCAAGGCGCGGGAAAAGACCACTTTTAATTTGGGCAGCAGTTTCTTTATGCAATGCCATTTCCATTGTCACCTGACATTTTGATTGCTTAATCACACCATTCCAAAACTTGTGATATATGAAATATTGTTCTCCAGTTTCATTTGATGTTGGTATACTTTTGAGGAAATCTAAACTTTCACGCGCCAAATCTTCACTTGTGTAAAGTTTAGAGCAGGCTCTGCATTTGAAAATTGCTTTGTCACCCAGTGATGTGTGACCATGTTTAAGTCTCAAGCTCCTTAAATCCTGTTCTGTGCATTTCTCAAAAGATTCTGAAACCAAACTCAAACACTCAGGATTCCTGCACTGAATAGAATCAAAGTTCTGAAACAATTTTGTTGTCAGTATGTTTTGTGCATAGTGTTTCATGGTCTCTATTGCCCCATCTTGCTTGTCCTCCGTATGCAAATCTTGTAGCAGATCATTCCATTTATTTATCCACAAAACAAAATGTGCATGCAGAGTGCCACGTCCTTGTTCTTCAACTGCAACACTATATGCTTCTAAATCTCCAAATAAACCCATATCTTTGATGTTACCTTCCTTGTTATCCCATCCCAATATGAACTTGATGGTTATTTCCAAAATATTTTCAAATTCAATAGCACAAATACCTGGATATGTTGTTCTTATCGATGAGCACTCTGTCACAAACTGAAAAAGATCACAATCATCAATGGATGGTTGTTCTTGCTTAAAAAGATCTGGGAAATCCTCAGAAGTAACTTCTTCATCCTTGGATTTTGACATCACTCTAATCCTAAAATTGATTGAATCATTTGGAGTGATGGTGAATAGAATGCAAGGCAATCCATAATGTGCCATCAGTTGAAACATTTTCTTTCTAGCAATATCAGAAGCTGCATTTGTATTTCCCATTGAACTTGTTACTCCCCTTATTTTAGATAGAAAAAAAATCTTCATTTGTTTCTGGCACCACATTTCCATCTAGAAAATTGATTGATGCTTGTTTGAGTTGAGCTGGGTCAAGCTGTGAAAAGTTGCACCTTAGGTTTTTTGTTGTTTTTAAATAGGAATGTTCTACCATTTTGACTCTTTGTACAAAATTGTACATAACTGCTACAAATTCACCCTGATGAAAGCATGGTGATGATAACTCTGATAAATATTTCAGATAATCAGGACTCATTCTCTCTTCTCCATCCACATCAACAGATCCAATGCCATATGGAAATTGAAGTGGGAAAGAACGCAAGAAATTGTTCCCTTCATAATCTTTCAGTATGTTGTTGGATGTTCTACAGATCATGGTGGCATTCTTGTCAATGAGATCTTCTATACAGTGGTCCTTGAAATGTTTATCTGTGTCAAATCCTCCATTGGTTGTGCTAGGTAGATTCTCATCAGGAAAGATGACATGCATTTCAAATTGTTGTTCAATGTTTGAGTTCGAAGATGGTATTTGATTGGTCTTGTCAACAAAAAGAGGTAAAAGGATATGAGTATCATTTATGTTTTCATCCTCAAGGTAACCCATATTTTGTTTCATCCAATGCAAGGCTTTTTTCACTTTTTGTATTCTGAACTCCATTTTCTTTTTTACTGCCAGTTTTTGTTGGTTAGTGAATGATCCTGTTAGGATCACTTGGATTTGATTCTTCCCAATTGATTCCAGATAGTTGATAACGCCACTTGTATATTCCAAATTGTTTCTTCTCAAAAAGTGATACCCTTTAATCATTTGATGCTGTCCAGCATGGAAATGAAATATGTGTTGGCTGATTCTCACATCTGAGATAATGGCAAGTTCTGTTGCTGTCAAATCTAATAGTTCGTTAGGAGGATATCCATGCAAGAGTCCATTTGCTATAGCATATTTTGGAAGCTTGGCTTGTTTATTATTGTTCTTTTTCATGCTCTCAATACCATTATAGCATTGGCTGCAGCACCCAAATTGGGAGATAACTTCTCTATCACTAGAAGGCTTGATAGCATATGTTTTTGGTGACAAAATGAAATCATTGAAGGCAATTCTTTCATTGTTGATTCTTCTAGTCCCATTGATACATTTCTGTGTGTATTGTTTCAGAACTTGGTTTCTAGCTGTCACAGAAGCAAATTTAAACGGCATATTGTCCCACTTGATTTTCTTCTTGTGAAAATAATCTCTAACATATGGATGTGCTAGAGAACTAAAGTCAAGTTTTTTTCATCACCTGTTCTTATGAATCTGTCACAGATACAGCAAATTTTTGCTTTGAACTTTCCCTGAGAAAAAGTAATCAATTTATTTTTTGCTTTAAATGCCTCTTCATAGGCTTTTTGAATGGCATGAGTTGTCACAAGCATTATCAACCTGTTTCAAAATATTGTAGTGAAAATGATCAATAATATTAGGTAAAAAACTGGATATTCAGAGCCATGTAGATTTGAAATTGTTGAAAACATTTCCAATTTGCTTGCCTAACGTACCTGTGACATAAATTTGGGCCAAATCTGGTCAATACTTTAATAGTCGACTTAGTTAATGTTAGGTGGAGGATTGGCAAAATCTGCACTTGGGTTGATGATTGGCAGGATTTGCACCGTGTTCAAATCTGGTTGGTTTTTGGGTTGATGACTGAGTTATATTTTGGTCGGAGATTGGCAAGATTTGCACTGTCTTCAAATCTGGGGAGTTTTTGGATTGATGATTGAGTTATATTTTGGTCGGAGATGGGCAAGATTTGCACTGTGTTCAAATCAGGTGGGTTTTTCGGTTGATGATTGAATTATATTTTGGTTAGGGACTGGAAAGATTAGCACTGTCTTCAAATCTGTTGAGTTTTTGGATTGATGACTGAGTTATATTTTGGTCCGGGATTGACAGGATTTGCACTGTCTTCAAATCTCTATAATTTTGGTACGGGAATGGACTTATTATGTTTTGTTTTTGTACACAAATGTTATGCTTTGCTGATTTAGATTTTTCAATTTATGACAGTTGCGAAAAAGATGATGAATAATATGTTTTTTTTTGTATTTGTTATGTAATTGCTTTTGGGATGGTATGCGATTATGTCAATTGTTTTTGATGCGATAATTCTTTTTGGTTAAATCTGATAATCTTCTGATAAGGTGGCATTGACCCTTTGTAATTAACATGATTTCTGTTAATCTGGAGATGATACTTCAATCCTGATAGTTCTGTCCTACAGGAAAGCCAACAAAGCGTGTTGCATAGTAGCTGTATTCACCATTGTTTTTGCGTGTGAAGATGTCCCACAAATCATTCTCACGGATGTATGAATATTTCTCTTCTGGAGTCTTCACCTCTTCTGGACAATGATAGGTTTCAAAGATTGCATGTGTACTATCATCCTTGAATATTTTGTCAATGGAACTATTAGGAGGAGCATTGTTTGGGATTTTGATATGAGTTGGAGAAAATGGAAGAAATGTTTTTTCGGCATTTTTCTGTTCTTCACTACAAAAAATCTTGACGATCAAATCTCTGAATTCTTCCATAGTCTGTGTTTCAATGATAGGGTATCTGTCAGGATTAGGGAAGGCAACAAAAGCAACATGTCCATATTTGCTGGTGGGTGTGTCTTTTAGAGCTTTGTTAGTGTCATGTGATTCCCTCAGAATAAGAGTTTCCGTGCATCTCACATCAAAATGATCAGGACCTAGCTCAGGATACTTGTTCAAATTACCTTCTCTGATTGCTTTCAACACAGGAAACGCAAAACCAGCTTCACCCATAACATTAAGAAGCTGTGCACCCATCATTCTATCATCTGTGCAAAATTTGAACACTTCTACCACATTCTGCTGATACTTTCGTGGGCTGCTCAACTTTCTAGGTTTAATGATTTTCTCTTTTTTAACTGGAGATGGAGGTTTTCTGGTGACAGTGGTAGTCTTTTTCTTAGAGTCATCAATGGAGTTTACAGCCTTTCTCGTTGGCGCCATATTGAAAAGAATGATTGATTAGATGCTGCTGTATTTGAAGTGTTTATTTTATCGTGATTAGGATGGGTTTTTCATCTGGAAAAAAGTGTGCAAAAATTGCAGTGGTAATGCACGGACCAAAATACCTTCAAAATCCACACAGTAGTGTGTGAAGTAATTCCAAATTGATTGTTTGCCTGCTAATTCTACGTTATCCTGACAAACGATTTTGAGAACCTGGGACTTGACACTGTTGTGATAGATTAAAAACAATGAAACAAGATTGCCTTGGAATTTGCAATAGGTCAATTGGATTAATCATAGATAATAAAATAAAGATTTTTTCACAAACCTGGGACTTCATAGTAATGGAATTGATTAAGATGATCGAATTGAAGATACTATGATGTGAAAAGTACTCTAAAAACTATTCAACATGTGTCTTCCAATTATACCATGCGTGGGGCATGTGTCATGTATGTGCATGTGATGTATGTGTGAGCATGTCTCGCGCACAAAATGAATTCAAAGCATAGAGGGAATGAGAAATTAACATCTAACAAACAAATTTTAATTTTTTTAATGTAATCTGTCTTTTGCACGTATTAGACCCCCCAAAAAGGGGGTCGTGGGGAAAATAACTTAATTTTCCTTATAGTTTCTTTTATGTTTTTTTGCTTCACGGTGATATTGAACCTTGAACAAACGTTTAGTATAGGTGGAAAGCAATTCAGTCATTTTTTGATTCTTCTCTGCATCTGATTCACATTCACATATAATGTGAAATTTTGAAACAAGTGTGTGCACCTCAGAAAAATTGCCTTGACTGAAAACATTCCAGAGGCTGTAGGCTTGTAAGCTTCTGCTGAAATGTAATATGCATAGTAGAGTAGATGAATCATATATTCTTTGTCCAAATCATCAATATGTTTCCAAACAGACTCTGCAATCATAACCATATTCTGCAGAAGTGTTACCTGTAAACCAGCATCATACTGTTTTGTTTTTGTCTTGTTATATGCAGTCCAAAATAGCAAAATACGGATCTTGTTTATGGATGAACCACTACCAGCGTGGATTACTCCTCCTGGAATTTCAGAAAAAGACAGCAAAGGACACCGTACGAGTCTGGCTGCTTTGAATTCAAATTTTTCGAGCAGATTGGGTGTAATTGATTCATTTTTGTCGCATTGGACATGACGTTCACCATGAATAATCCTGAATAAATCACCAAATGCTGTTTGAAAATATTCATCCAAGGCTTCTTCCGTTTCTCCCATATTTTTGATTTTCTGAAAAAATGAATCTGGAATATTTATCCAATTCAAAGCCCGAACAGATGATAAACCTTTCTGAATGAGATCAATCGCTGTTCTATAACCAACCTTTTCTTTTTGACTTGGTTCAACCACTTTTGTTGTACTCTGCCCTCCTGTAAGCAGCATTCCAAATTGTTTTTCAAAACGATGTCCCATCAAATCTAAGTGCATGGCCTGATCACCACGTACTTCAGTGATTATTAGGCTTGGTGTAGCAACCTCCAAATATTGAATTTCTTCTTTTGGAATTGTTCGTGGTAAACACATATTCATAGTGGTTTCTTCAATAAATTTTAACAAAGAAACCATATGACGCATTTCAAAACCAGTTTTATCACAAAACTTTTTCCATGCCGGTTTAAGTGCTAGGTGCGTTGGACTGAAAGACAGATGCATTTCATTTCTGAATGCTTGTATTGGTTGTGCGGAATGATCTGCTTTCCTTGCCTTAGAAACAACTGACTTGAAAAAATCCCAATGTTTCATAATTTTGGCTTGGATGCTATCAACAATTTGCAACTGTGTAGCAAACAATGGATCTTCAAGTTTTGGCACATAAAACGCAGCTCTTTCAAACGTCATAGTAACAAATGGGTGATCTATCATTTCTTCACATTTCATGCGTTTGTAAGATATTGAATGATTGGGGTGAGAAATTTCAAGCAAAACATCATTAGAAAAAGATCCATTTGTCATAGATTTCAATGGTTGAGGAGTAGCATTCCTCAGTTCAAATTCCTTGACGCACTCTGCAGCAAATTGACAGGCATTAGCATGAGTGGAAAAAGCTGTTATTCCATGCATCTCACCACAGATACAGGCAAATGTTTTTTGTTTAAGACTCAATTTCAACTGAAGCTTGTTCTGATACCATGCATATCGAGATTCAGCTCTATAATTCATTTCATATGGTATGCATTTTGGGACAGTGTCTTCCATGGATTGGCAGTTTTGTAAGTGTTTACTTGCTTTTTTTGCATGGCCCATAACTTGCCCACATTTACATATGAAACCCATCACCGAAGTTGGCATCGCATATGGTATTTCCTTGTCATTATCATGAAAGATATAACTGCATAATCCGGACATCATGTCGATTGCTTTTTCTTTAGATAGTCGTTTTCTAATTTCCACTAGATTGGGTTTGTTGTATTTTGATAGAGGATCATTTTTTTTCTTTGAACCGATTGGCTTCCCTTTATTCTTTGTCTCTTGATTATCTGACATCCTTTCAACAATCTGGTGGTCGTTTGGTGGGGTTGTCTCATTTGTCGTCACATCTATTTCTGTTGTTGCTGCTGTTGCGTCATTACCAGAAATTGTTGTCGTCTCTGTCCCTGCAACCGTTTTGTAATTCACCGTGTCCTGTCCAATATTTTCTAAATTTGTTTCCTTAACAATGCCGACATTCACATTGGCATTACCATTGTCATCGATTGCTACTTCTAGCATGACAGAAATTGTTTTTGACTCCATTTTTCCTTCAAGTGTCTTCTCCGTACCCACAGTTATATTGGCATTGTCATTACTTTCTTTACCCTCTAAATCCATGGGAGTTAGTGTCATCAAAGCAGGATTGTTGGTGGGCGATAAATTGCTGTTCATGATGGGATTTTTCCTGTCGGGTGCTGTATCGCTTGCTGCGTTGGCGGGCGATAAATTGCTGTTCATGATAGGATTGTTCCTGTCGGGTGCTGTATCGATTGCTGCTTCTAGCATGACAGAAATTGTTTTTGACTCTGTTTTTCCTTCTAGTGTCTTCTCTGTACCCACAGTTGTATTGGCATTGTTATTGATTTCCTGATCATCCAAATCCATGGGAGGTATATTGCTTTTCATGATGGTTTGTTCCTGTTGGGTACTGTGAAGTTATGTGCTTGTTTTCGTCTTTTCTTCTTTGTAGTTCAGTATTCTTATGTTTTGTGTCTCCCAACAGCTAAAAAACTCACGAGATTTGAGCACAGTGCAAATTATTTCAATCCCTGACTAAAAAGTAACTCAGTCATCAGTTCAAAAATTGAACAGATTTGAAGCCAGTGCAAATCTTTCCAATCCCCGACCAAAATATAACTCAATCCTCAACCCTAAAACATAACAGATTTGAACACAGTGCAAATCCTGTCAATCCCCGATTAAAATATAACTCAGTCATCAATCCAAAAACCAACCAGATTTGAACACAGTGCAGATCTTTCCAGTCCCTAACCAAAATAAAACTCAGTCATCAACCCTAAAACCCACCAGATTTGAACACAGTGCAAATCCTGCCAGTCCCCGACCAAAATATAAAGCATTCATCAACCCAAAAACCCACCAGATTTGAGCACAGTGCAAATCCTGCCCATCCCCGACCAAAATATAAAACATTCATCAACCCAAAAACCCACCAGATTTGAAGACAGCTCAAATCCTGTCAATCCCCGACCAAAATATAACTCAGTCATCAACCCAGAAACCCACCAGATTTGAACACAGTGCAAATCTTTCCAGTCCCTAATCAAAATATAATTCAGTCATCAATCCAAAACCCACCAGATTTGAAGACAGTGCAAATCCTGCCCATCCCCGACTAAAATATAACTCATTCATCAGCCCCAAAACCCACCAGATTTGAACACAGTGCAAATCTTTCCAGTCCCTAATCAAAATATAACTCATTCATCAACCCAAAAACCCACCAGATTTGAACACTGTGCAAATCCTGCCAGTCCCTAACCCAAATATAATTCAGTCATCAACCCAAAAACTCACCATATTTGAACACAGTGCAAATCATGCCAATCCCCGACCAAAATATAACTCAGTCATCAACCCAAAAACCCACCTGATTTGAAGACACTGCAAATCCTGCCGATCCCCGACCAAAATATAACTCATTCATCAACCCATAAACCCACCAGATTGAAACACAGTGCAAATCCTGCCAATCCCTGACCAAAATATAACTCAGTCATCACTCCAAAAACCCACCTGATTTGAAGACAATGCAAATCCTGCCAATCCTAAACCAAAATATAACTCAGTCATCAACCCAAAAACCCACCAGATTTGAACACAGTGCAAATCCTGTCAATCCCCGACTAAAATATAACTCAGTCATCAATCCAAAAACCCACCAGATTTGAACACAGTGCAGATCTTTCCAGTCCCTAACCAAAGTATAACTCAATCGTCAACCCAAAAACACACCAAATTTGAACACAGTGCAAATCCTACCAATCCCCAACCTTAAACTAACTTGAGTATTTTTTTTCGAACGCAGTATTTTTTTTTCGAACGTACCGGTATGAGATTGATTTTTTTTTCGTACGTACGAGATTGATTTTTTTTTTTCGTACTGAAAAGAATTCACCGTGTAATGCGTATTCATACGTATGAAGAGTCACGAAGGCAAATAACCTTATTCGTAAGGTTATTTAACCTGAGTGAATAATCGTCGGTGATTATCCATGTGGATTGTCTCTTAGCGGGAATTTTCCCAACAGCTCACTCTTCAAAGAATTAACAACTCTAAAACACTATCATGCCCTAAAATCTATGTACAACCTAGTACTAATTCTACGTAATAAGGTACAAATACTGTGATATTCCAATGAGAATATCACGGTGAATTACACGGTAATACGATACAAAGAAAGACCGATCAAAGATGGTTTGCGTGTGTTTTGTGTCTTAAGAATTACATGTGTTTTGTATGCTTGAAATTACACAATACGACGAGTAATTAACCTGTCGATTCGATCGGCAAAGACGATTGAACTGCAACAAACTGATTGTTCTACTCACTAAATTAATCGATTGTAAGACCTATTTCGTTTGCCGACGCACTTTCTTTAGTTTATCAGACCCACAGCACTATACGAGCTGTGGAGGACCGAATGGCGTTTCCAACCAAGAAACGCAGTTTGAGCTCGAAGACCAGACTTATCCGGACTAGCCTGATCAGCTACCGGCATCAACCCTCAAGGATGTAAAAGAGGCAGTTGCCTGTGGAGCCCTGGAATAGACCAACACCAGGGCGGTCTCCCTGAAAGAAGAGACCAAAGAATCGAACCAAGGTGGTGGCTCCACCGGGTTTCGAGATCCAGCAAAACAAGCAAGGGAAAAGAAGCTGGACGGCTCAGTCGAAAGGGCCGCCCAGGTTGGCATCAGTTGAAAGGAATCAATATCCAAATTCGAGAACACTGATCTTTCACTGAAAAATAGAACGACGTGAGCCAGAAGATTGAGCCTGGAGTATTTTGTGGTGAAACAGAAACGGATTGCGAAGAACATCTGCCCGCAACAAGGAACAGATTGCAAAGAGCATCTGCTACGAGCGAAAACGAAAAATCCAAAGATATGAGAACACCAAATCACGAAAGACCAAATCGCGAAAGATCGTCGAGAACACTAAAAGGAGAACACTAAATTCTCAGGAAACAATCTTTCAACCTTTCACCACAGAAATACAGAATGAGCAAAATCCCGAGAAAGGATAGGAAAGCTCACAATCTTGATTTGCAACAAAAGCAAAAGCTCACACAAAACTAAACGGAACGAAAACTCGATCCGAACAAAAGTATAAACGAACAGGAATATAGTCGTTTCGAATATAAGCACATCACTCGACAGTCACAAACGAATAAGATCCATCTAATCATATCCATCTCTCACATCCAACCCTCGATTCGATTACACTCTTCCACCACATACCACCTTCGATTGAATATTCGATCGAATCGCCCATCCATACTTCATCAAAAATAATCCGAAACTTCGTTTGAAATATCGCAATTCACCACCATGGTACGAACTAGAACAGACGGCGACATAGAAGAAACAAAAATGGAAGTGGACGATCCACAGGATTCTAATGAAAACAATGGAGGAGGTATGGGAGAAGAGGAAGATTTGGAAGATAAAATCATGGAAGTCATGGAAAGGGCCCTTGGGGACCCAGAAACAAACTCAACCATGAAGAGAATCATCGACCAAGAAGTAAAGAAGAGAGTCAGGGCAATGAGAGATGCGGAAAGGAGGGGTGAGAACCCAGATGACGCGGATAGCGACAACGATGAGGGAAATGATGCTAACCAAAATGCCGAGGATGCAAGAGCAGAACGACTGGGAAGAAGGTCGTCCCAACCCAGGATAAAAATCAGGGGATTCAACAATGGTAGATTTCTGAACCCAGAACAGCTTGCTTTCAGGAGCAGCCTAATGGATTTTGGTATCAACTACGAATCAGCTGAAGAAATTATGAGGGGAGGGATGTCTAATATTCGTGAAATTACAGACCTCAACAAGGAAAGCATTAAATCGTTCATGCATGGATTGAAATCTATCAGTCCGGACTGTCCTAATCCAAAAAGTATCCACTATGGTAACAGGCTATCATCGAGGCTCCTAACTTGGGCAAATTGGGCCCGGTACCAACCATTGATTGGAGTCAAGCCAAGGGCTATCGACTGGAACGCAAACCCAAACAACCTGGAACTGCAGCAATTCAGAATCAAGATGATGGAATCAAGTGTGAAATCACAGGAAAAGTCAACCCCACCAGAATTAAAGGACCTTACGAAGTTTAGAGAATGGGAGGAAGGCTTTCGACAAAACCTGAGGTACAGATTCAATTCTGAGGGATTCCCAATCTTGTATGTCATAAGACCCCAAGAAAAGGAAGAAGTTACTGACGAAGCCAGGGCTGGAACAGTCGGGCAAAGTACAACAGATACTTATCCAACTTGGAGTGATTACAATGAAAGATGTGGCGTCCTGTCAGGTCACCAGTATGATGAGGACAACAACGTCGTCTGGAGGTTGCTGTGTGATGCAACAAGAAAAGGTCCTGGTTGGGAATATGTGGCACATTTCCAAAACACTGCGCTGAACTCAGGAAATGCAAGAAACGCTTTCATTTCATTGATGCAACATGCTTACACTGATACCAATATCACTATGGTCCTGAACAAGACATACCAGGAAATGAAAGATTCACACTACACTGGAGATTCTAAGAATTATGACTGGAACAAGCACAAACGGAACTGGACTGCTTTTCATGGAACAATTCTGAGATTTGAAAAGAATCATAATGAAAGGAGATTTGTCTGGGACTTTATCAATTCAATCAGCGATGAGCGACTTGATGCTGCCAAAGCCGATGCAATTGACGAGAGCAAAGACTACCGGGACAATTTCAACGAATGCTTGATTCTATTCACCAAATTAATCGATCGTAAGACCTATTTCGTTTGCCGACGCACTTTCTTTAGTACCGTACGTACGAGATTGATTTTTTTTTTCGTACGGTACGTACGAGATTTTTTTTTCCAACGTATGTAAAACATGTAGAATTCTACAGAAGATTGAAGTATCCTCTACTTCGATCGATCCGAAAAAAAAACTCTCTCCCACACAAACAGTAATAATCTTTTCTTACCTTGCGCCAGACAAAAAAATCACTTTTTCTATCTCGCAACAAAAAAAACATCACTTCATAATCAGCCTTCTGACATCCAACTTATTTGAGTAGAGTTGCTATTTGGCACTCCGTCGGTGAACGTGGGATTCCACCTTATACTTCTTTATCAGTATTCGGCAGGTTATCCGTGCTCTTATATTTTAGTCTGAAATAACAGCCTTGTACTGGAAAAAGAATTAGCTCGCATTGGACAAGAGGTGGTTTGCTGATAGATATTGTTTGAATTGGCCCCCAAACATATATGTCTTGAAAGTAATAAATCTCTATCCATTGCTTCTATATCAACAGGCACGAGGTACTATTTTTCGTGACAGAGGAAAAAGAAGGCTGCAAATCAACGGCAGCAGCAACAACAACCATTTCATTGGGACGATTGTTGGAACGCCGGAACAAGCAAAGGTAAGAATGAGAGAGATGGGCATCGGCAACGGCAACGTCAATGGCAATTGATTGGTCTTCCACTCCACCGGCATTACTGATAATGTATTTCCTCTCTGTTTTTCTTCTTATTTTCATAGGACTGGATCGGAAGCAACGGATTGGAAACGTTGGTATCAACGAATCACACTGAAACGTCGGCATCAAAGAATCAAACTGAAACGTCGTCGTCAACGAATCAAACTGAAGGTGCGGCGTCAATCGAATCAACGTCAGCATCGAAGCGACCGGCATGTAGATTATATTATTCTGTTTTTATTACTTACTCTATGTACTACATCAATAGCTACTCACCCATTTTGTTCATTTATCATATATTATTTCAATAGGATCGTCGGCAAAGCCACCAGGAATCCACCGCTTGGCAACGAATTGGCGGCATAAAAACGCTCCTCCTCCACCGGCAAGCGGCAACGAATCCGCGGTACGGCAACGAATCGGCGGCATCGAAACGCTCGTCCTCCACCGGCAAGCGGCAACGAATCCGCGGTATGGCAACGAATCGACGGCATCGAAACGCTCCTCCTCCACCGGCGCTCAGCAACAAATCGGCAGCATAGAAACGCTCCTCCTCCACCAGCAAGCGGCAACGAATCGTCGGCATCGAATCGCTTCTCCTCCTCCACCAGCGATCCACCAACCTCGCTCCTCCACCGGCAAGCGGCAACGAATCGTCGGCATCGAATCGCTCCACCTCCTCACGGAAACGCTCCTCCAACGAATAACGGAAACGCTCCTCCTCCCCCGGCGCTCGGCAACGAATCAGCGAAACGCTCCTCCTCAACCGGCGCTCGGCAACGAATCAGCGAAACGCTCCTCCTCCACCGGCGCTCGGCAACGAATCAGCGAAACGCTCCTCCTCCACCGGCAATTCGACAGCAAGCGGCAGCAAGAGCAACAGCAGCAAGCGGCAGCGAGAGCAACAGCAGCAAGAGGCAGCGAGAGCAACAGCAGCAAGCTGCAGCAGCGAGAGCAACATCCGCAACCCAAAACGATCGAACCCACCGCAACCGGAAACGATAACACCAATCAATCAAACACCAATCGATCAAACACCAATCAATCTGCTACACGAATCGCTCCAACACCAATCGATCTGCAAAACGAATCGATCCAACACCAATCGATCGGCAACAGCAACACCAATCGATCCGAAACACCAATCGATCCGGAACAACAATCGATCCAACAACAATGGGATTCAAATCAACAACAAAGCAATTGCCAGCAAAAGCAATCAAGCAAAAATCCAAGAGGAAACGCGGGAAGACTGAGAGAAAGAAAACGACTTCAAATTTTCTCCAAAACGCAGCACCATCCTCATCAACAATCCACCAGACTTACAAACACTTGTCGGAAATCAAACCTAACAAGACAGCAGAAGGGGACAGGAATCGAGATACAAAAGCAATTTTCAAACATGTCGAGGAAATAGCATTGAAAACAGTTAACAAAAATGGGTTTAAAGGAAAATTCCTGGATACGAATTGGGGCCGGACAACAGTTGAAGAGAAGAAATATTCTTTGGCACAAGCAGTGTCTATAGACAGTTTCAAGACATTGGATAGTACCAACAAGAAGTTTGTTCTAGCATTTGCAGAATCAGAACCATCATTGAGAATCTTTGCAAAAGCTTCCACACAAATCGCAAAACGACGCTTGGGTACTCCCAAAAATATAGAAATCACAAGAACATTTGCTGGGCAGATTGTTGAATCTAAACCCAAAATAGGTCGAGGAACCAAATGTGACAGTGTAAACAGTGGATATGCTATTATTGGGATGAGACCAAATCGATTGAAATCAGGAAATGGTGTGTACGTTTTCAAAAACAATGTGGACTCGACAACAAAATACAACCTTGAACAGAAAGCCCTACACATTGTGAAGGAAATGCAGCTTAGTTTAACTCCAATGTCCAAATTTGTCAACCTTGAAACGACTGTGATGAATGAGGTTGTTAATTGTACAACGTTGAATGCAATCGGCCATCACGCAACGGCCTTTGCTGTTGGAAAGGATTATCACTCAAAATGCCATACCGATGCCGATATGTTCTATACAAGGCTGACAGTTATTGCTCCAAAACATGTAAGTGATGAAGAGGTGATTTATTACTTTGTCTTCCCCACGTATGGAGTGAAAGTGCCATTGAGGTCAGGCGATACTCTATTGTTCAATCCATTAGTATTACATTGCTGTTCGAATCCAAAATACGAAGGCTGTTATATTATGAGCGCATATGTATCTCGCAAAACTGTACTTAGAGCTAACCCTCTTTAGTAATATTAAAAAATAATTTTAAGTTAGTCGTTACATTCACCCTTGCTACTCAATTGGAACTGCTGTCAGAACTATCACTGTCTGAACTGGATACATAATATGAATAGATAATCAAGTTCATTTAAGGTTGGGGATGGGCAGGATTTGTAAGTTCGGTCTTTAAATCTGGTGGGTTTTTGGGTTGACGAACGAGTTATATTTTGATTAGGGACTGGAAGATTTGCACTGTGCCAAAATTGGTGGGTTTTTGCGTTGACGATTGAATTATATTTTGGTCGTCGGAAGAATTTGCACTGTCTTCAAATCAGGTGGGTTTTTTGGTTGATTACTGAGTTATATTTTGGTCGGGGATCGGCAGGATTTGCACTGTGTTCAAATATGGTTGGTTTTTTGGTTCACGATTGAATTATATTTTGGTAAGAGACTGGAAAGATTTGCACAGTGTTCAAATATGGTGGGGTTTTGCGGTGATTATTGAATTATATTTTGGTTACGGACTGGAAAGATTTGAAATGTGTTCAAATCTGGTGGGTGTTTTTGGTTGATGACTGAGTTATATTTTTGTCAGGGACTGGCAGGATTTGCACAGTGTTCAAATCTGGTGGGTTTTTGGGTTGTTGAATTAGTTTTTGGTTAGGGACTGGAAAGATTTGCACTGTGTTCAAATCTGATCATAGATCTGGTAGTTTGTAATTACCTGTACCTCGTACAGCTTGTTTGCTCCAATTTAAAATAAAACTCGAACGAATGACTCACTTCATTGGTACTATAGATCACTTGGTATGATCAATATGAATATTTTGGTTAGGGACTGGAAAGATTTGCACTGTGTTCAAATCTGGTGGGTTTTTGGGTTGATGACTGAGTTATATTTTGGTTGGGGATTGGCAGGATTTGCACTGTGTTCAAATATGGTGGAATTTTGGGTTGATGACTGACTTATATTTTAGTCGTGGATTGGCAGGATTTGCACTGTGCTAAAATCTGGTGGGTTTTTGGGTTGATGACTGAGTTATATTTTAGTCGGGAATTGGCAGGATTTGCACTGTGCTAAAATCTGGTGGGTTTTTGGGTTGATGACTGAGTTATATTTTGGTTAGGGACTGGAAAGATTTGCACTGTGTTCAAATCTGGTGGGTTTTTGGGTTGACGATTTAATTATATTTTGGTTGGGGATTGGCAGGATTTGCACTGTGTTCAAATATGGTGGAATTTTGGGTTGATGACTGAGTTATATTTTAGTCGGGGATTGGCAGGATTTGCACTGTGCTAAAATCTGGTGGGTTTTTGGTTTGATGACTGCGTTATATTTTGGTCGGGGACTGGCAGGATTTGCACAGTGCTAAAATCTGGTGGGTTTTTGGGTTATTGACTGAATTATATTTTAGTTGGGAATTGGCAGGATTTGCACTGTGCTAAAATCTGGTTGGTTTTTGAATTTGATGACTCAGTTTTATTTTGGTTAGGGACAGGAAAGATTTGCACTGTGTCTAAATCTGGTGGGTTTTAGGGTTGAGGATTTAATTATATTCTGGTTAGGGACTGAAAAGATTTGCACTGTGTTCAGATATGGTGGGTTTTTGGGTTGATGGCTGAGTTATATTTTAGTCGGGGATTGGCAGGATTTGCACTGTGCTAAAATCTGGTGGGTTTTTGGGTTGATGACTGAGTTATATTTTAGTCGGGAATTGGCAGGATTTGCACTTGTCTAAAAAAAAGGTGGGTTTTTGGGTTGATGACTGAGTTATATTTTGGTTAGGGACTGGAAAGATTTGCACTGTGTTCTAATCTTGTGGGTTTTAGGGTTGACGATTTAGTTATATTTTGGTTAGGGACTGAAAAGATTTGCACTGTGTTCAAATCTGGTGGGTTTTTGGGTTGATGACTGAGTTATATTTTAGTCGGGGATTGGCAGGATTTGCACTGTGCTAAAATCTGGTGGGTTTTTGGGTTGATGACTGAGTTATATTTTGGTCGGGGACTGGCAGGATTTGCACAGTGCTAAAATCTGGTGGGTTTTTGGGTTTTTGACTGAGTTATATTTTAGTCGGGAATTGGCAGGATTTGCACTGTGCTAGAATCTGGTGGGTTTTTGAATTTGATGACTGAGTTATATTTTGGTTAGGGACTGGAAAGATTTGCACTGTGTCTAAATCTGGTGGGTTTTAGGGTTGACGATTTAATTATATTTTGGTTAGGGACTGAAAAGATTTGCACTGTGTTCAAATCTGGTTGGTTTTTGGGTTGATGACTGAGTTATATTTTAGTCCGGAATTGGCAGGATTTGCACTTGTCTAAAAAAAGGTGGGTTTTTGGGTTGATGACTGAGTTATATTTTGGTTAGGGACTGGAAAGATTTGCACTGTGTTCAAATCTTGTGGGTTTTTGGGTTGACGATTTAGTTATATTTTGGTTCGGGACTGAAAAGATTTGCACTGTGTTCAAATCTGGTTGGTTTTTGGGTTGATGACTGAGTTATATTTTAGTCGGGGATTGGCAGGATTTGCACATTGATAAAATCTGGTGGGTTTTGGGGTTGATAACTGAGTTAAATTTTAGTCGGGAATTGGCAGGATTTTCACTGTGCTAAAATCTGGTGGGTTTTTGGGTTGATGACTGAGTTATATTTCGGTTCGGGACTGAAAAGATTTGCACTGTGTTCAAATCTGGTGGGTTTTTGGGTTGATGACTGAGTTTTATTTTAGTCAGGGATTGGCAGGATTTGCACTGTGTTCAAATATGGTGGGTTTTTGCGTTGATGACTGCTTTATATTTTGGTCGGGGATTGGCAGGATTTGTACAGTGCTAAAATCTGGTGGGTTTTTGGGTTGATGACTGAGTTATATTTTAGTCGGGAATTGGCAGGATTTGCACTGTGCTAAAATCTGGTTGGTTTTTGAATTGATGACTGAGTTATATTTTGGTTAGGGACTGAAGAGATTTGCACTATGTTCAAATCTGGTGAGTTTTAGGGTTGAGGATTTAGTTATATTTTGGTTAGGGACTGAAAAGATTTGCACTATGTTCAAATCTGGTGGGGTTTTGGGTTGATGGCTGAGTTATATTTTAGTTGGGGATTGGCAGGATTTGCACTGTGCTAAAATCTGGTGGGTTTTTGGGTTGATGACTGCGTTATATTTTGGTCGGGGACTGGCAGGATTTGCACTGTGCTAAAATCTGGTGGGTTTTTGGGTTGATGACTGAGTTATATTTTAGTCGGGAATTGGCAGGATTTGCACTGTGCTAAAATCTGGTTGGTTTTTGAATTGTTGACTGAGTTATATTGTGGTTAGGGACTGGAAAGATTTGCACTGTGTCTAAATCTGGTGGGTTTTAGGGTTGACGATTTAATTATATTTTGGTTAGGGACTGAAAAGATTTGCACTGTGTTCAAATCTGGTTGGTTTTTGGGTTGATGACTGAGTTATATTTTAGTCGGGGATTGGCAGGATTTGCACTGTGCTAAAATCTGGTGGGTTTTTGGGTTGATGACTGAGTTATATTTTAGTCGGGAATTGGCAGGATTTGCACTTGTCTTAAAAAAAAGGTGGGTTTTTGGGTTGATGACTGAGTTATATTTTGGTTAGGGACTGGAAAAATTTGCACTGTGTTCAAATCTTGTGGGTTTTTGGGTTGACGATTTAGTTATATTTTGGTTCGGAACTGAAAAGATTTGCACTGTGTTCAAATCTGGTTGGTTTTTTGGTTGATGGCTGAATTATATTTTAGTCGGGGATTGGCAGGATTTGCACTGTGCTAAAATCTGGTGGGTTTTTGGGTTGATGACTGCGTTATATTTTGGTCGGGGACTGGCAGGATTTGCACAGTGCTAAAATCTGGTGGGTTTTTGGGTTGATGACTGAGTTATATTTTAGTCGGGAATTGGCAAAATTTGCACTGTGCTAAAATCTGGTTGGTTTTTGGGTTGATGATTGATGTAGCAAGCCGAATGAAAGTAATGGTATTGTCACGTGGCACTCCCTACAACCGGTAGAGAGCCAGACCGGGGGAAGTAGAAATCTGGTAGAAATCTAGTAGATTTCACTATTACTGAAACCAGCTTCTAAGCACACGCTGCGACCCCCCGATAGCCTCAACAAGCCGGCAAAGGATTCCTCCAGCAAAGCGCAAGCCTACTACTACACGCCCTAGTACCAGAAGGAGTATGATAGATACAATCGATTCCCTGTATCACAAAAACCAGCTTCTAACCCTACCAGAAAGTATACGATCGATTTCCCTGTATCACTAAAACCAGCTTCTAAGCACACGCTTGAACCTCGTGTAGCCTTAACAAGCCGGCAAAGGATTCACCCAGCAAAGCGCAAGCCTACACTTCCTACCAGAAAGAATACGACGATTCCCTGTATCACCGGATAAGATGTATCACTGTGTCACTGTATCACTGAAGGCCCGAAGGAATTGATTGCTTGCGACCGAAAGACGCGTACGAAGTCAAGAACAAGCTTCGTATCAACCAAATTACAGGCTAGCACTAGAACAAGCCGGTAAAGGATCATCCCTCCCGGAAAGGCTAGCAAAGCTCACTCTTTTGCTCCTAAAACGATTAGTAGTAGAATAATTGGCTTACACGTCCAGGTCCAATAATCATCCCTATTGTACCCGTACAAGCCTACCGATTCGATAGTCATCCCTATCGAGACTAGTCACACTAGCGAATCGACGATCCAACGCCCTAGTCACACTAGCCAATCGACGATCCAACGCCGGAGTACTAGTGTCTCATCGAGACTAGCCGTACCACCAGCGCCTCCATCAGTCTGCTCTTACTAACACACTCACACAGCCGCTCCCCCTTGTCACCTTACAATAGGCCCGGCCGTGATACCAGCGACGACGTCTCCCCGCAGCGAGTAGACAGACCTCCACGCGTCCATCCGCGAATCGATTGGGGCTCCGATGTTGACCTACTCGGAGTACTTCCGGACTACTCCAAGCCCCTTTGGGAGCACGGCAGAGCGCAACAAGGCCTACTCGACCATCTTCAGCTACTTCACTCTGGCCTCCCCCCCCCAGGTCCTCTTGGAACATCTACTCAACCTCTTTGAGGCTGAGGCTGTGGGCGCGCTGGGGATCTTTGTAGCTGACTCCCAAGGCCTGCCCTGCCTCCGATTGGTGCATGGCCTTCGAAAGTACCCGGGGCCCTTGGCTCAACACAGCCCCAACAAAAACAAGGCCTTTGGGTACTTGGACGACAATGAAGGGGAAGCTGGGGAACTGGTGCTAGTAGATTCAGCCATGCTGTCCCCCACAACAGCCACGCGGGTGCTAACCCTGGATCATCATCTGGCGGAGTTGGAGGCGCACCCCGCAAGACTGTCCATCCCAGTGATACCAGAGGGGACCGCCCACTCTGAGTTGATACAGGCCCACAAGTCCTTCTTCATTCCCTTTGAGTTGGTGCACTTTCTCTTGGGAAAGGGGCTCTCTCCAAAACAAGCCATGGAGATCCTCCATCCTTGGCTCAACATGGCGGGGCTAATGGAGTCCTGCATCCCCCTGTTTAACACTCTCAGGTTAGCCGGGACTACAGCTACAGAACCCGGTGGCAGCCCCAAGCTCCAGCAGCCCGGTCCATTCTTTAGAAGTGAGACAGGCCTTACCAGCTACATGAAGCTCAAGGTGATGTACCGGGACCTGCCAGAACTGGAGCGACCTTGGGATCCACCAGGAGACCCAAAGCTCACAGCAGCAGTCACGGCCCTCACAGACCACCAACTAAAGCTAAGTGAGAATATGGACCACAAGCGGTCGCAGTCAGTGAGGACCACTTGGGGCCCCTTGTACACCCAGCGCTTGCTTCTGCTCTGTGGTAAACAGGAAGAAGCGAACCTCCCCCCTATCTACCAGGCCTGGGCTCAAAAGAGCAAGCACGAGAGGACCCACATGATTTTCCAAAGCCAAGTGGCAGCCAGGGCATCTGAGTTGGGGATCCAAGCCCCCTTGATTACCACCAGCCGCTCTCAAGAGGTTCCAGGATGGCAACTTCCATGGTACTGACCCCTTTGATGTGGCAGATGGAATACTCCCCATGGCTTTCACACCCCCGGGGGGGTCTGCCGCCACCCTGAAAAGGGAGCAGGAGGCAGCCGCCACTGTGGCAGCATATGACACTATGATCTCCACTGAAGGCAACTCCCTCACCTTGAAGGACTCCCTGGAGCTCCAGAAGACTAAAACCTACATCCCTGTCGACTGGACTGAAGCCACCACCCAGCTGGAGAGCTACCTGGCCGTCCTAGCCACCATCCTAGGACTCAACCATGATGTCGTCACCAGCTACCAACAAGGCCTCCGCAGGCTCAAGATCCAGCAGATGCCCCTCCGAAGAGCAATTGCAGATGAGGTGGGAGAATTCCTCACCCCTGCCATTGTCGTCTACTACTTCCAAATCCGAGTCAGGGGATGGCTTGAGGAGCAGTGGGAAGCAGCCTCCATCCTTCCCTCCCCGGACTTTGGGGTGGACTTCCACACCTTCAGGATGAGCCAGAACCTCAACTGGCTCCCCAATGTCTCCAATGTGGCTGCCCTGAGACTACTGCGATGACCGGATCCTCCTCCATCCCCCACCAAGGCGGGCGCCAAGGGGAGTAGCCACAACAACAACAGCACCACTCCCTCTAGCAGCCCGGGAGTCTGCAACCCAACCGGAGGGACTCAACAAACACGACTCACCAATCCACACCGGGACTCTCGCCTGCAAGACAGCAACCATCCCATTGTCAAGAAACTGGAGTCAGCAAAAATGAGGGAAGCCATCCAAGCTATGAGAGACAAAGGGAAAGGCCCCCTCTCCAGACCAGATGGCCAAGAGAGATGTCACTTGTGGCACATCAAGGGTGCCTGCTTCAGCAGCTGCAAGCACATATATGACCACGTGGCCATCACTCCCACCGAGCAAGATCAACTCTGGCAATGGTGCCAAGAGGCATATGCCTGACCAGTTGGCAAGCGCCATCTGACTCATGGCGTCGCGCCCTCCACACCAAACCGGGGGGGGATCATACTAAGTAACAATCCATCATCTAATCACGAATCTAATCCTCACTTACGAATCACACATGAATTAGGTAAGCACAAACAGCATGCGCGCGCATGTACCCCTCTCAACTTGTATGTGCCTTCCCAAATTTCTACAAGTTCTACAGATTCCATGGAAGCGCCTGTGCCTTCCCAAATTTCTACAAGTTCTACAGATTCCACGGAAGCGCCCACCATCCCCGTGGGGGAAGCGCCCACCATCCCACCAAGTCCTTCATCCACCTCCTCTTCCACAGTGCCTGGGCCCGATCTCCTAGTTACTGCTAACCTATTGCCTAGGCCCAAGCTCCTAGTCAATGCCAACCCATTGCCTAGGCCCGAGCTCCTAGTCACCCCCACTGCTATGCCTAGGCCCGAGCTCCTAGTCACCCCCACGGCTATGCCTATGCCCGAGCTCCTAGTCACTGCACAACCCTCGCCCGCGTCATTCCGGTCTGAGCCCCCATTCAATCCTGCTACCCCGCCCCCATTGCCGACTTGGTCCGCGCCCCTCGTCACTACAACCCCCTACCCCGTCGACAGGCTGGACTTGCATATCAACCGTGCTATCACTGTCTACAACAACAGCACTAGCTGGGGGGACTTCATCCGGACCATCCGGGGACAAGGTGATATCCACCCACACGTGGGTACTCTCCCCCATCCAGCCAGTGGCATCCTAGACCAATTTGGTAAGGATGGCACCCCAGCATCCATGTCTGGACCCCCTTGGGACCCAGCCAGGATTGCAACAGCCATCAGCAGAGGGCCACACCAATCCTCCCACATGGGCATTGACTTCCTTCGCGAGGAGTATGCCGACATGATGGACAAACAACAATGGACTGTCCTCCCAGCCAGCCTCATCCAAGACCTTCCAAACCTCCGGCTAAGTCCACTGGGGCTAGTCCCCCAGCGAGGCCGGCGCCCCCGAATGATCTCAGATTACACCTACTCTGAAGTTAACCAAGACACCATCCCTCTAGCCCAGCAGAAGCCATGCAATTTGGCCACACCCTGCCCCGGCTCCTCACCAAGCTGCACCGGGCGAACCCTCGGTTTGGCCCAGTCTACATGTCCAAGATTGACCTCGCAGATGGATTCTACCGGGTCCAGTTGAAACCAGAAGACACCATGAAGCTAGGAGTGCTGTTCCCTTCCAGAAAGGGCGAGCCACCCCTCATTGGAATCCCCCTCACCAACCCCATGGGGTGGAAATCCAGCCCACCAAACTTCTGTGCCTGTACAGAAACCATTGCAGACTTGGCCAATGCCACCCTCTCCACAGGGCTGGCAGAGGCCAGGATCACCCCCCATTGACTGGATCTCCCCTCTGAAGCCACGCCCGCCGCGCCTCCAGCTCTCCCCTCTGAAGCCACGCCCGCCGCGCCTCCAGCTCCCCCAGATAAGCCCCCTGCACCAACGGCGCCCACGCCTCCCGCTACTGCCCCTAGGGTGCCCCATCTGCCTACTCCTCATAGTACCACTCCCAGCAAGAAGCCGGTGCGATACTGGGATGTCTATGTGGATGACTTCTGTGGCCTTGCGCAAGGCAACCAATGGACCCGACGTGCCATCAAGAGGGTGCTCTTCCAGTCTCTGGACAAAGTCTTCCGGCCCCTGGAGGCCTCTGACACTCCCTTCAGACAGGAACCAGCCTCCCTCAAGAAAATGCGCCAAGGGGACGCCAGGTGGACCACCAAGAAAGTCATCCTGGGCTGGCTCATTGATTCCATCAACAAAACCATCAGCCTTCCTCCCCATCGAGTGGCCCGGCTACAGGAGATTCTTCATTCCATTTCCCCCAACCAGCGCCATGTTCCTATCAAACAATGGCACCAAGTCCTGGGGGAACTCCGATCGATGGCCCTTGCCATCCCTGGCGCCATTGGCCTCTTCTCCATCCTCCAAGAAGCCTTCCGACACCAGGAACCTGGCAGGCAGCGCCTCCGGCTCACCAAGCGCGTCCATAGCTTCCTCCAAGACTTCCAATGGCTGGCCAATGATCTCTCCAACCGGCCTACTTCCCTTGCCGAACTAGTCCCTGACACTTTCCCAGCCACCCTCGGCGCTTGTGATGCCTCTGGTCGGGGCATGGGGGGCATCCATTTTGTCCCCCTTCCAACTGGCGCTGTGCAGCCCATCATGTGGAGGCATGCATTCCCCAAGTGGGTCTCCACCCAACTTGTCACCTTTGACAACCCCAGTGGCACCATCACCAACAGTGATCTCGAGCTGGCGGGCTCCATTGCCCATAATGATGTCCTTGCTCAAGCCGCCTGTGTCCAGTCCAGAACCACTCACAACTGCTATGACAACACCGCCGCTGTCTACTGGCAAAGAAAAGGCGCCACTACTACCACTGGGCCTGCCGCTTACCTCCTTCGAATTCAGTCCCTACACCAGCGGCTCCATCAATATGTCCCCCTCAGGGATTACATCCCTGGCCCTGTGAATCACCTGGCTGATTTGCTCTCTCGCTCTGACCTCTCTGACACTGCCCTTCTCAACCATTTCAACACCACCTACCCCCAGGACTTGCCCTGGATCTTATGTCCCCTGAAGCCTCCCATGCATTCTGCTCTGACCTTGGCTCTATCCAGAAGACCATGCGCGCTTCAGTCACTGAGCTCTATGCCAAGCGCAAGGATGCCCATTGGAATCAATGGGTTCAATTCTGTTTGTCTCAAGGCTTTGAACCAACCCTCCACTCTGTTACAGATCCAATCCCCATCCTCCAAGTCTTTGCCCAGCGCCTCCATGATGGCCGACTCTCATATAGCCGCAAGCCCATCAGATCTCGCACAGTATCAGACACCCTCCGGTCAGTGGGCCAGACGCTGGCCCGCTTGGGGTCCAAAGACCCCCGCACCAACTCTACCGGCAGTCTTGACTTCAGGCTAACTGCCCAGTTCAAGGCGTATGCCAAGCTAGACCCAGCCCCTTGCCGGGTCAAACCAGTCCCCATCACCCTCGTCATGCATGCCCTTCGCTTTGCATACTATGACTCCCCTTCCCATACCAGACAGGCCATTGCAAACATGATCTGCATAGCCTTCTTTTTCTGTCTGCGCCCTGGTGAGTACACTGGTACTACCAGGGATGACCAAGCCTTCCACCTCAAGGAGGTCTCCTTCTACCTTGGCTCCAAATTTGTCCACCATGATGGCCCTGAACATGAGCTCCTTGCTGCTACCTCTGTCACCCTGACATTCACCACACAGAAGAATGGGGACAAAGGTGAGGTAGTTGCTCATGCAAGGAGTGGCGACAACCTATGCTGCCCTGTAGCAGCATGCGCGCGCCAAGTGCTCCACCTCAGGGGCTGCTGCACCAGCACCCATCCCTTCAGCCCAGATCTCAAGCTTGCCAGTTACTTTGACAATGGGGTTCTCACCCTCGTGCGCGCAGCAACTGTCACATCCTCCATGAGAGTCTATGCCCAGACCCTCTATCAGACCACCGGCATCTCCCCTGCAGCAATCTCGGCTCGGTCCCTTCGAGCGGGAGGGGCTATGGCCCTGCTCCAGGGCAAATGTGATTCTAATGTCATCAAGCTCCTTGCAAGATGGCACAGTGACTGCATGATGAGGTACTTGCACCAGCAGTCCCTCCCCATCTTCCAGAATCTTGCCTCTGTAATGTTCAACAATGGAACATACTCCTTCCTGCCAGAAGAGTGGGTGCCGGCGGCAGCCCCCACTCCCACTGGCAGCTCTCTCTGATTCCTCTTGGGGAATCTCCCACCCTCGCAGTCTGGCCTCCATGTCCCTTCCAGGTCCAGTCTCCATCTCGCTCCCACCCTGTGGCTTGTGGCCCAATGGCAGAAAAGGCTCAACAGCCAAAGGCTTAACTGCCCAAGCTGATAAACCAGGCTGTGCGCCGGTGTGTGTGGGCACAGCAAACTAAGGGACCGGACTACAGCCTGCAAAACAACCAACAGGCTGGAGTTCCCGGCTCCCCCTCTAGCATTTGCTTAACCCACCAACACACCCATGAACTACAAGCATTGCACATACAGTACTACAAGTAGGCTGGCTACTGAGGCTATCACGAATGTAGTGAGTGATAGTTGATGTAGCGAGCCGAATGAAAGTAATGGTAGTGCCACGTGGCACTCCCTACAACCGGTAGAGAGCCAGACCGGGGGAAGTAGAAATCTGGTAGAAATCTAGTAGATTTCACTATTACTGAAACCAGCTTCTAAGCACACGCTGCGACCCCCCGATAGCCTCAACAAGCCGGCAAAGGATTCCTCCAGCAAAGCGCAAGCCTACTACTACACGCCCTAGTACCAGAAGGAGTATGATAGATACAATCGATTCCCTGTATCACAAAAACCAGCTTCTAACCCTACCAGAAGGTATACGATCGATTTCCCTGTATCACTAAAACCAGCTTCTAAGCACACGCTTGAACCTCGTGTAGCCTTAACAAGCCGGCAAAGGATTCACCCAGCAAAGCGCAAGCCTACACTTCCTACCAGAAAGAATACGACGATTCCCTGTATCACCGGATAAGATGTATCACTGTGTCACTGTATCACTGAAAGGCCCGAAGGAATTGATTGCTTGCGACCGAAAGACGCGTACGAAGTCAAGAACAAGCTTCGTATCAACCAAATTACAGGCTAGCACTAGAACAAGCCGGTAAAGGATCATCCCTCCCGGAAAGGCTAGCAAAGCTCACTCTTTTGCTCCTAAAACGATTAGTAGTAGAATAATTGGCCCACCACGCCCGCCCGCAGAAAAGGCTTAACAGCCAAAGGCTTAACTGCCCAAGCTGTTAAGCCAGGCTGTGCGCCGGTGTGTGTGGGCACAGCAAACTAAGGGACCGGACTACAGCCTGCAAAACAACCAACAGGCTGGAGTTCCCGGCTCCCCCTCTAGCATTTGCTTAACCCACCAACACACCCATGAACTACAAGCATTGCACATACAGTACTACAAGTAGGCTGGCTACTGAGGCTATCACGAATGTAGTGAGTGATAGTCACTCAATCACCCATTGGGGGTTTCAATTGTTATGACTAGTAACTCGTACGATAGTACTCGTACGGTACAGTACTCGTACTTTTTACAAAACAGTCAGTCCTTGTTCGCGCCACTCACGAAGCGTTTTGTGGTATTGATCGTCGATAATTGACATAGTGCGATTCAGAAATCCTCTCTCGTCCTTGCCAACCCAAACAGTACGAAAATATCCCGTAAATTCAAACATAGGATGATCCATGCGCATTTGCTGTTTGGTTGGATACCAATAGACTATTGCAGAACTGCCAGTATGTAAAAACAAAGCAGCGGCGCCTGCACTTCCCCCTTGATTTGTGATCAGCACCGCTGTCTCGTCTAACAAAAGCACTTGATCTTTTATGCTTAGTGTTGCTAAATCGACAACCTTCACTTTGTGGTCACCGTATCGACTAATAGCTTCTTTTATTTCATTTTCGAAGAGATATACCTGATCTGGTCTCGATGAGCCGTAGGGCATGGAGAACAAGATGTAGCCAGCCTTCGCATTCTTGCTTTTACCGGATGTTTCTTCGCCACCACTGCTACCAAACATTCTCATGACATTGCGAACAACGTAGTTTCGAAGGCCATAAATTTCTTTTGTGCGCCCAATAGCACAGTCTCCAACGCACGAAAATTGTCCAAGTCGTCCTGTTCCAGCCAAGACATTTGGTATCATCACGTACTCGATTCGATCAACTGTTGTCTGATCTTCGCCATCGACGGCGATTTTGTTTCGTTTTTGGTGTTCTTGTACTTTTTGCTTCTGATCTGACGCTGCGGTCTCATCATTTAAGTCTGTGCCATGATCAAGGACTAAACAAGAGTCGTCTTTTTTGTGATTTTCCCATGTACCAATTGCTTCATCACCGCGCAACCAATTGCCTGAACGGAGTATGTCACCGCTGCAGTGATCAGGTGCAACGCCCAAGAATGGTGCGTATAAACGTTTATAGGTTTTGACACACATCTCCCATTTCACAAAATTCGACGGTGAGCATCTATACCACTTGTCGGGGCCACCAAAGTTTTTCTTCTGGCGTTTAACATCTGGCAATTCGACAAAAAATGGGATCACTAGGTCATCGTCATCAGTGTTTTTCTTTTCTGCTTGGTTTTCCTTGCCATCGGAAGCTAATCTGTCATAGAGAGAGAAAACTGAAAAAATATCATCGTAAATCATGTGACCGAGATTCATCGAATGATACGGACGATTCAGTACAAAGTAGAATTTCTTTTTCCCGTTAGTCTCCACGTCAACACTGCCTTCATCTTGATGCTTGATATCAACAACTGCAAACAAAGAGCTACTACCGCCGTCGTTCACCAGTGAGGTTGATGAGAGTGTTTTCCATATATCCTGTTTGCTATTGTGTTCGTGAATTATTGGCCTCCAAGGTTGCTGATACATGAGCTTTTTATGTTTGTCAGTGTCCATGGCATCTCCGATTTGGACATTCATACGATCAACAAGCTCGGTATACAATAGCGAAGGGAGATTTTCTACGTAGTTCTCTTGATAATGGTTTTGAAGACAGTTCGTCATCGTTGTACTCCCTTCGATCACGTGTTCCTGCTGCTTCTGTCCATGCATAGGGAGTATTGATGGGTTGGCTACAGCTGCTGCCTCTGCCTTGCGTGCTTCTTCCAACATTTTGGATTCTTCGGGAGATGCAAAGTAGTGGAACGTTTGGTCCCGTAGACGATAGTACAAATTCTTGTAGTAGCATTGTCGGTTTGTGTGGTTTGGACGTCTGTTCTTGTATGAATCTTGTTCTGATTGAGTGAACGTATGATGGTCTCCGGTTCCCACACAGTGGTGTGTCGAAAAAAAGAAGTTATCGTCATCTTTTTCTTCCCCTTCTTTGACGACTCGAAACGTGAAATCGGAAAATGGATCAAATGGCTTTCTGGGAGGTGTTTGCTCGTCGCGCTGGATCTGTGTGGCTTCGATATCTTTGTGGAGAATGCTATTGGTATTGGGTTGAAGAAGAAGCTCCGTAAACCTCCCGATTTTGGTTTGTTCTATTAAAAAAATAAAAAGCAGAACAGCGGAAACAACAAAAAGAAGATTGGGCCTCGACGCAACAGTTGAACGTGCGGACGTTCGTGCATACTGTACCGTTCTCATTCTGGTCGGATCAACAGCAAATGCATTAATAAAGGATAAGAAGCTCACCGATTGTTGCCTTAACCTCGTAAATGACCAATTTGATGACCGATACAGTATTACCTGCTGTTGTACCGTATGTACCGTATCTCAGAAAGAGATGCCTTCTCCGGCAGGGGTGTTCCACGGTACGAGATAGAAGTAGTACCGTACGAGTACGGGACGAAAGACACAACGAGTCATGCCAATTCGATAGATTGGAGCTCAATCTTTGTTTCGCAACTGCACCGTCGGCCGATCGATCTACCGTACCGTATTACTACCTATCGCTACGGAACAATAAATGGAATGCTGTAGGAATGCTGCGCGGACAGGTTAAGATTTAGTGGTTAATGATACGCGCTGATGCTCTGTAGATTCTGGTACATTTTCTACGTGTCCGCATGGCATTAACCTCTAAACCCGTACCGTATGAGAATGATAGTGAGTGTGTCCCACCAGATGAAAGTGAATAGAATCGAAAGTTAATAAAAAGTATATACACTGCACATCCAGTACAACAAGTAGGTAGGCTACTGAGGCTACGTATCACAAACATAGTGAGTGATAGTTTTTCGCCGACAACAGTCTTTCCGGCATACTATCGGCACTTAAGTTCGCGCACGTTCACAGATTTAGTAATGAAATAAGTTTTTCCACTTATGGATTTCAATAAAAGTTCGCGACTAAACTATTAGTGCTTTGCAGGGGCCCTGTGGAGTTGTTGAGTACGTAGTTATTGTATGTATTGTAAGTATGTGTCAGTAAAGTTATGGTAAGAAGTACTCGTACAATAACGCGTACAATTTCTACTAGTACTAGTGTGCATCAAGTCAGATCAGAATTACCAAAGGTGTTCTGATCTGTACCAATTCTTACCAGTACCAATTCTACGATTAGCCAACCAACCAAATTTATGTGTAAGCTATCAGCAAGCTATCTACATTCATAGGGTTGGGGTTAGATTTGAACAAGCAAGCTGTAGGAGCTACTGGTAATTACGAGCTACCAGATCTACAAGCAAGCTGTCTATGTTCTTACCAATCATACCAATTGATATATTACTATTCAAGTGACGTCATTCGCACAAGCTCTTTTTAAAATTGGAGCAAGCAAGCTGTACAAGCTACAGGTAATTACGAGCTACCAGATCTACAAGCAAGCTACATACCTTCATATTGATCATACCAATTGATGTATACTACCAATCAAGTGAGGTCATTCACGCGAGTTTTATTTTAAATTGGAGCAAGCAAGCTGTATGAGCTACAGGTAATTACGAGCTACCAGATCTACAAGCAAGCTACCTACCTTCATATTGATCATACCAATTGATCTATACTACAAATTCAGTGAGTGATTCGCGCTAGTTCTATTTTAAATTGGAGCAAGCAAGCTGTACAAGCTAACGGTAATTACGAGCTACCAGATTTACAAGCAAGCTATCTACGTTCATACCAATCATACCAATCAATTTATATTACTAGTATTTAAGTGACGTCAATCGCGCAAGCTCTTTTTTTTGAAGTAAATTGGAACAAGCAAGTGTACCAGGTACTGGTAATTACGAGCTATTAGAACTACAAGCAAGCTACGTACTTGTATACCTATCCTACCAATCAGTCTATACTACTAATCAAGTGACGTCATCTGCACGAGTTCTATTGCAAATTCGAAAGAACAAGCAAGAAGTGTACGAGCTACTGGTAATTACGAGCTATCATATTCACAGTTCAACAACGACCACAATCATATCAGAGTAATTAAGTCTCAGAGTAATTACGTCCAGCTCATTCATGTAGAAATTGTACCAATTCGAAAAAGTCTGATTGTATTTCTCAACGGCAACGACAGAAGACCAAAGAAACGGATGACGACGTCGATCGGTCAGAATACATCCACAACATCTACCAGAACTCAGTAGGAAGTGTAATCTGGCGTACAGAATTCGCCGTCGGCCGACATGAGCAAGAAACGACAAAATCTTTGAAGGACGAAAACGTCGATCGGTCAGAAAACATCTACAACACCTACCAGAACCCAGTAGGAAGTGCAATCAGGCATACGGAAATTGCCGACGTAATCTTTGAAGGACGAAAACGTCGACCGGTCAGAATACATCCACAACACCTACCAGAACTCAGTAGGAAGTGTAATCGGGCATACAGAAATTGCCGTCGGCCAACACGAGCAACAAAGGAACAAAATATCTGAAGGACCAAACAAACGGACTAAATCGTCGACCGGTCGGAAAACATCCACAACACCTACCAGAACTCAGTAGGAAGTGTAATCGGACATACGGAAATTGACGTCAGAGAATCTGGTGAATGGACTAAAACGACGATTTGAGTACTAGCAACAGCAACAGCAAGAACAACATCAACAGCAGCTCAAGCGATAGCAGTTGGTGTGACGGCAGCAGTTGTCCGGATTCTGATACCAGGAAGCAGCGTTTTAAATTGGCGTTTCCATTCAACCGGCGTTGCAATCGGCGTTTCTACTCAACAAGAGAAGACAGCGCAAGGTACATCCATTCTGAATTGAACGCGTACAATTTCTACCAGTGTGCATTAAGTCAGATCAGAATTACCCAAGGCGTTCTTACAAGCTACCAAAGACAACAAGGACCAAAACATCAACCGGTCAGAAAACATCCACAACACCTACCAGAACTCAGTAGGAAGTGTAATCGGGCATACAGAAATTGCTGTCGGGGGCAGACACGAGCAACAAAGGGACACAAAATATCTGAAGGACCAAACAAACGGACTAAAACGTCGACCAGTCGGAAAACATCCACAACACCTACCAGAACTCCGTAGGAAGTGTAATCGGGCATACGGAAATTGCTGTCTGCGGACACGAGCAACAAAGGGACACGACCAACCAAAAACTGGATGGATTGGACTGACTGTCACAAGTTTTTCAGTTCCGACGACGCTGTGTACAAATCCTACCATTCTGCACAAGTCAGATTGGAAATACTATCAAACTTCGGTTGAGAGCAAAACAAAGACCAACCAAAAACTGGATCGATCGGACCGACTGTCAAAAGCATTTCAGCTCTGATGACGCTGTGTACAAATCTTACCATTCACCACAAGTCAGATTGGAAATACTATTGAACTTTGGTTGAGCGCGAAACAAAGAGCAACCAAAAACTGGATCGATCAGACTGACTGTCACAAGCATTTCAGTTCGAACGTCGCTGTGTACAAATCATACCATTCTGCACAAGTTGGATTGGAAATACTACTGAACTTCGGTCGAGCGAAACAAAGAGCAACAAAAAAACTGATCAATTGGACCGACTGTCAGAAGCATTTCAGTTCCGGCGGCGCTGTGTACATTGTATACTACTCAGCACATTCACGATTGGAAGTACTATCAAACTTCCGGTCGAGCTACTTCAAAGGCAGAAACAAGTTTGTGCGTGCAACCGGAAAACGGACCGACTGTCAAGAGTATTTCAGTTCCGACTGCTCTCTGTACAAATCGTACTATTCACCACAAGTTGGATTGGAAATACTATCAAACTTCAGGTTGAGCTACGGTACTTCAAAGGCAGAGGAGCAAGCAAGCAATTGAACCGACAATCACAAGTTCGACGTTGTGTACAAATTGGTGGAGTTGTTGGTTGAACGTTAAACACTAACCCTAATCCTAAGAGTTGACAACGTAACCTTCTAGACAGAGTTTATGTGGGGGGGGTTTGGGGGGGGGGGGGGGAAATACGTAGAAATATTAAAAAAATCTGTTTTTAACAAGTAGACTTGGTACAAACGCTACGACTAAAAATCGCTAAAAAGCTTAGCCAAACATTTATTTACGGAAATGAGATGCTTCTTCTAAAAGCAATAGTAATATCTAGTGGCGCGCGTTCATTTTTATGGTAGCAAACTCTCATTTTTTTGGTTGCAAGTAACCATAAGATTTAACCTGAATAAAGAAAAAAATCATACGATTAAAATCTGTCTTAGATCAAGTTGGTCGTCACGTCACGTCATTGTCATCGTCGTCAACCTTGCCAGATGAGAGAGTGGTGACAAATAATATCGGACTTGTTAGAATTGGTACAATTTGTACATGAAAGAGTCAGACTTGATGTACTTACAGCTATCTACCGGTACGGTACTCTCATACAAATCGAATTTTTCCCTGTTGTCGTTCGGCAAATTCGATCGAACAAACCAAACCGAGGTGCGGGACGATTAAGTCGTTGCCAGATGAGAGAGTTCGATCGAAATATTGTACTTTTAAGAATGATGTCACTTGTTTGGTAGTATAGATCAATTGGTAGGATCAGTATGAAGGTAGCTAACTACGGTATGAGTATGTACTGGATGGGGGCGGGGGGGGAATAAAATGTAAAAAAATATTACACCCCCTCAAAAATGAAGTACGACTCAAGCATGGTATGTAGTATGAGTATGTAGTGGATCTAAGAACAAATCTTTAGAAAAACTAAAAAATTGTTCAAATCTGGTGGGTTTTTGGGTTGATGACTGAGTTATACTTTGGTTGGGGACTGGCAGGATTTGCACCGTGCTCAAATCTGGTGGGTTTTTGGGTTGATGACTGAGTTATATTTTGGTGGGGGATGGGCAAGATTTGCACTGTCTTCAAATCTGTTGGATTTTTGGGTTGATGACTGAGTTATATTTTGGTCGGGGGTCTTGCAGGATTTGCACTGTGTTCAAATCTGGTGGGTGTTTGGGTTGACGATTGAATTATATTTTGGTTAGGTACTGGAAAAATTTGCACTGTGTTCCAATCTGGTGGGTTTTTGGTTTGATGACTGAGTTATATTTTGGTCGGGGACTGGCAGGATTTGCACTGTGTTCAAATCTGGTGGGTTTTTGGGTTGATGATTGAGTTATAGTTTGGTCAGGGACTGGCAGGATTTGCACTGTGTTCAAAACTGGGTGGTTTTTGGGTTGATGAATGAATTATATTTTGGTTCGGGACTGGAAACATTTGCACTGTGTTCCAATCTGGTTGGTTTTTGGATTGATGACTGACTTATATTTTGATCAGGGACTGGCAAGATTTGCACTGTGTTCAAATCTGGTGGGTTTTTGGGTTGATGACTGAGTTATATTTTGGCCGGGGACTGCGTCCAAGAACTGTTTCGCGGGGTTCGAATTTACTTCTCGCGCACAAATTTTGTGCGTGATTTTAACACGGCAATATTTCTGGACACCCTGAAATTCGCGCCGATTGTATAAGGGTATATGTAAACTCAGCACTATTTCTGTGCGCGTGATGCACATTACTCTACTCTCAAATAAAAATAATTTATTTCAGTCTCTAGCAGAACCGAATTATTATTCTGTACGAACAACACTTACTTCTATTCACGAATAAAAAAGAAATCTTGAGTCAGTATTAATTCCAAAATATTAATCTACCAAACAACAATTCGATTCTGCTCCCCTAGTTGTGAATTATATTTCTTGACTACAATATTCCCTTTTTAAAATGTAGATTCTATTATGCTTGATTTATTCCTATTGCAACGTATTACGAATCCTCCATTATTTCTAATATTCTCAAAATTAAGTTCAAGATTAGTAGTAGTTTTGTATTATGTATGTACTGTTATTTTCTACATTAGTTCACCCATAGATAAACTTTCATTCATCAATGCTGTTATTGCCGGATCAATATAGACGTTTCTTTTCTTTTTCTTTTTTGGTCCACTACAATTAGTGGAGCTGGTACTAGTAATTTTTGCATCGCCCTGCTTATTGTTGGTGTAATTTGTCGAACTTTCGTTCCTAAATCTCTCCCTCATCATTTCTTCCAATTTCCTTCCTGTTTCTGGGTGTTTTCGCATCTCGCCAATTTTGTCGCACAAGTCACTGAACAACTCGCGACCTTCCTCCATCCATCCATTTCTGCTTCCACTGTCTGAATCGCAGAATTTTTTTTTTTGTCGCGGAATCGTGGCATCACCCTTTCGCCGCTGCTGGTTCACCCATACATGATGCTCATTGTAGATCAGTACCAATGCAAATGCTTCATCTGCTATAGTAAATATATCACTCAGCAAGTGCCTCTCCTTCCGTTGTTTGAAATTGGAATTTGTCGGATTGATTGCCGACATGATTCTTGTAACAAAATAATAAAAATCTTCATCTTCCGCGTCTTTGTATGTTCTGTATTGAGGGTTTAAAATACCTGTGTTTTCATATTCTGTGTCTTGAATAACTGCAACAGTACCAGGGAATGTGATAGGGACTCGACCTTTTCTGTAATCGTCTGTACGGAAGTATCATAAGTATCAACGTGCAGCATGTTAGTGTTGTCGGACCAAAAATAGATTCTCAAAATCCTAATTTCAACAACCAATTCTCCTGTCTGTATTTACCTATCCAGTTTTTTCTCGCTAATGTTTGTGAGTTGTGCCTCAATGCGGTCAGTACTGTCCCTACTCGTTTCCTGTAAAAGGAACAGAATGCCGCAAGTGGAATATTTTGTGGCTTCATAACCGCACTTTCTCCAACAGCTTTATTTATTACAAGCGCCGTTACCTTGTCATTGATAGGGAACTTCATGTTGGGGTACCAATGTTTTTTGACGTAATCCCTTAGCTGCTTCTCCACTCTTTCACTCATATCACTCAAAGCCTTAAGCATATCGTTGTCTATTATAAGTCCATATTCGTCTGTAATTGTACTTACTGCTCGTTCTCTTGTGTCGCCGGCATTGTAACTCCCCTCTCCCTGCATGGTTGCCTCCGTTTGTTTAGGTACCATTACTACCTTTCCCACCCCTATATGTGGTTCCCTCTCTTGTTTCCGTAAGCGTTTTGCCACTTCCTCTGCCAATTTGTCATATTGGATATTTTTCATGACATGTTCGGCAATATACTCTAAATTGTAGCATTCTCCGTTAGATGTTTTCTCTACCACATTGGTTTTTGTTCCTTCTTTCTGTTGGTTCGTTACTGTAGTGGTGGTTGTGTTGGTAATGGTCAGCGCTGGTTCGTTACTCTGGTTGATGGTGTTTTGTTCTTCCTGGTTTGTAGTAGTAGAAATTGTGTTGTCGGTACCATTTTTTTTACTGTTGCCCTTTGATGCGTTCATAGTTGTGGTATTACTGTTACACACTTTGTTAGTAATTGCGGTGTTTGTTTTAACTCTTCTTTTCTTACCGTTGTTGTCCCCTGTATTTTGATGATCACCGGGCCGGATGGTTTTGTTGTTTCGAAGGGTCTTCCCCTCGGATTTTTTGCTTCGTCGTGTCTTTCCGATAGCATTCATATTTTTTTATTTTATTTTCTGAATACGGTGTCGATCAAGAATCATGTGTTTCTTTTTGTGTGGTTTTGTGTGTGTACTAATAATTTGTCGGGTTGTGTACGGTGTTTTGTGTTGTGTGTGTTGTGTGTGTCGTGTGTGTGTGTGTGTGTGTACGGTGTTTCGTGTAGTATGTGTACGATGTTTTGTGTGTAGAATTTTTCCGTGGGTTCTGTACTATGTTGTTTGCCCGAACATCTTCTGTGTGTTGTCTGGTTTTGGGCGCGCTGTTATATTTGTAGCAGTAGAGCACGTACCTGTGCAAGCCACCCCTCCCGCGCCATAATTTTTTCAGAAGGGAAACATTTGATCACACTAAGGTTATGTATTTCAATCCTCTAGTCACATGTAGAATCTCGTAGACTGCTGCACCTAACATACCGTACTGTCTTGTGTGCCATTTGTATCTACAAACCACATCATTGTCTGTACTGTGTGTGTCAAAGTTTTTCCCAATATGCATTTAAAAGTTGTTCCCAACATGCATTTCGTAAGTCATGTGATATGCATTCATGGCCTGGTACAAAAACTTTGGTAGTCATTACCAAATGAGACTGTTTGTGCCCTGGAATTGCACCAAAAATACCCTCATCATGTTTGCCATTTTGAGAGTAAAACCACAACATTTTGGGCATTCTGAGTGGCAAAGTTGTTCCCAATATGCATTTGATGAGTCATGATAAATGTATTCATAGTTTTGACCGGATACTTTTGGAGTCATTACCCAATCAGTTAGTTTGTGCCCTAGAATTGCACCAAAAATACCCTCATGTTTGCCATTTCGAGAGTCAAACCACAACATTTACAGCATTCTGTGTGACAAAGTTGTTCCCAATATGTATTTGATGAGTCATGAGGAATGTATTCATTGCTTGGACCAGATACTTTTTGAGTCATTACCCAATAAGTTAGTTTGTGCCCTGGAATTGCACCAAAAATACCCTCATGTTTGTCAGTTGGAGAGTGAAACCTTAAGATTTTGGGCATTCTATGTGTCATAGTTGTTTCCAATATGCATTGGATGAGTCATGATGAATGCATTCATGGCTTGGACCCGATACTATTTGAGTCATTACCCAATCAGTTAGTTTTTGCCCTAGAATTGCACCAAAAATACCCCCATGTTTGCCATTTGTAGAGTCAAACCTTAAGATTTTGGTCATTCTATGTGCCACAGTTGTTCCCAATATGCATTGGATGAGTCATGATGAATGTATTCATGGCTTGGACCAGATACTTTTTGAGTCATTACCGAATAAGTTAGTTTGTGCCCTGGAATTGCACCAAAAATACACCCATGTTTGCCATTTGGAGAGTCAAACCACAACATTTACAGCATTCTGTGTGACAAAGTTGTTCCCAATATGTATTTGATGAGTCATGAGGAATGTATTCATTGCTTGGACCGGATACTTTTTTAGTCATTACCCAATAAGTTAGTTTGTGCCCTGCAATTGCACCAAAAATACCCTCATGTTTGTCAGTTGGAGAGTCAAACCTTAAGATTTTGGGCATTCTAGTATGTGACAAAGTTGTTCGCACTATGCATTTGATGAGTCATGATGAATGTATTCATGGCTTGGACCCGATACTTTTTGAGTCATTACCCAATAAGAAGTTAGTTTGTGCCCTGGAATTGAACCAAAAATACCCACATGTTTGCCATTTGGAGACTCAAACCTTAAGATTTTGGGCATTCTATGTGACAAAGTTGTTTCCAATATGCATTGGAAGAGTCGTGATGAATATATTCATGGCTTGGACCAGATACTTTTTGAGTCATTACCGAATAAGTTAGTTTGTGCCCTGGAATTGCACCAAAAATACACCCATGTTTGCCATTTGTAGAGTCAAACCACAACATTTTGGGCATTCTATGTAACAAAGTGGTTTCCAATATGCATTTGATGAGTCATGAGGAATGTATTCATTGCTTGGACCACATACTTTTTGAGTCATTACCCAATAAGTTAGTTTGTGCTGCCCTGGAATTGCACCAAAAATACCCCCATGATTGCCATTTGTAGAGTCAAACCTTAAGATTTTGGGCATTCTGTGTGACAATGTTGTTCTCAATATGCATTTGATGAGTCATGATGAATGTATTCATGGCTGGGACCGGATACTTTTTGAGTCATTACCCAATAAGTTAGTTTGTGCTGCCCTGGAATTGCACCAAAAATACCCCCATGTTTTCCATTTGTAGAGTCAAACCACAACATTTTGGGCATTGTATGTGAAAAAAGTGTTTCCAATCTGCATTTGATGAGTCATGAGGAATGTATTCATTGCTTGGACCGGATACTTTTTGAGTCATTACCCAATAAGTTAGTTTGTGCTGCCCTGGAATTGCACCAAAAATACACCCATGTTTGCCATTTCGAGAGCTAAACCACCAAATTTTGGGCATTCTATGTGACAAAGTTGATCCCAATATGCAATTTATTAGTCATGAGGAATGTATTCATTGCTTGGACCAGATACTTTTGGACTCATTACCCAATAAGTTAGTTTGTGCCCTGGAATTGCACCAAAAATACCCTCATGTTTGCCATTTGGAGAGTCAAACCACAATATTTTGGGCATACTGTGTGACAAAGTTGTTCCCATTATGCATTTGATGAGTCATGATGAATGTATTCATGGCTTGGACCCGACACTATTTGAGTCATTACCCAATAAGTTAGTTTGTGCCCTGGAATTGCACCAAAAATACCCTCATGTTTGCCATTTGGAGAGTCAAACCACAATATTTTGGGCATACTGTGTGACAAAGTTGTTCCCATTATGCATTTGATGAGTCATGATGAATGTATTCATGGATTGGACCCGACACTATTTGAGTCATTACCCAATAAGTTAGTTTGTGCCCTGGAATTGCACCAAAAATACCCTCATGTTTGACATTTGGAGAGTCAAACCACAATATTTTGGGCATACTGTGTGACAAAGTTGTTCCCATTATGCATTTGATGAGTCATGATGAATGTATTCATGGATTGGACCCGACACTATTTGAGTCATTACCCAATAAGTTAGTTTGTGTCCTGGAATTGCACCAAAAATACCCTCATGTTTGACATTTTTTTTCGAACGTACATACATACCGTACAATCTCGTATGTACGAGATTCTTTTTCGAACGTACATACATACCGTACAATGTAGTATGTACGAGATTCTTTTTCGAACGTCGTACGTACGAGATTATTTTTTGAACGTACATACATACCGTACAATCTAGTATGTAGGAGATTCTTTTTCGAACGTCGTACGTACGAGATTCTTTTTCGAATTCTTTTCGTACATACGTACGAGATTGATTTTTTTTCGTACGTACGGTACGAGATTGAATTATCTAGTACAAAAAACGTGTAGAATTCTACACTAGTCTAGAAATCTACACTAGTACCAAATCCTGTAGAATTGTACAGGATGTATGATTTTTTTTTACCTCGCGACAAAAAAAAAATCTTTCCCACACAAACACTAATAAACTTTTCTTACCTCGCGACAAACAAAAAAGATCACTTTTTCTACCTCGCGACAAAAAAAATCACTTTTTCTACCTCGCAACAAAAAAAACAATCTACCTCGCAACAAAAAAAAATCACTTCATAATCTGCCTTCTTACATCCGACTTATTTGACTAGGGTGTTGGTTCTTGTAATCAACACTCCGTCCGAGAACGTTTGATCCAAAACCTCTTTTGAGCCGGAGGATCTGTTGTCAGATATTTTAGTCCGAAATAACAGCCTTGTACTGGAAAAGAAGTAGTTAGCATTTGACGAGAAGGGGATTTGCTGGATAGATATTGTTTGGACTGCAGCCTTACATATACGTCTTGAAATCAATGAACTGGCTTTGTCCCTTGCAATTATATCAACAGGAACAAGGTACTGTTTTTCGTGACATGGAGTAAGAAGTATTCTACGGCAGCAACTACAATTTCATCGGGACGGTTGTCGGAACGTCGGGACGTCGGGACGTCGGAACAAGCAAAGGTAAGAATGAGAGAGATAGACAATGATTATACTGCCTCCGGCATTGCTGATACTCAATGTATTTCCTCCCTTCTGTGTTTCTTCTCATTTTCATAGGACCGTATTGGAACAACAAAGCGGAACCAACGGATCGGAATCAACGGATCGGAATCAACAACGATCATCGAGCTTCCCTGTAGGTGCGGGGAATTTGTCGGCATCAACGAATCACACTGAAGTTGCGGCGTCGATCGAATCAACATCAGCATCGAATCGATCGGCATGTAGATTATATTATTCTGTTTTTATTACTTACTCTATGTACTACATCAATAGATACTCACCCACTTTGTTCAATTATCATATCATATATTCAAATAGGATCGTCGGCAATGACAATGGCAACAACTCATTGATTTGACAGCAAGCAACAGCAACAGCCACCGGGAAGGATGGAGCCGCAGAGCGAGAGCAACAAGAGCAACCGGGCGGGGGCTTGGAGGCCCATTTTTTAGCCACATTTTGCCCATCATCTTTCCCATCCATGTTGAGTCGTTTTTTTCTGATCCGCTGGATCAATCGATTCGAAACTTGGGCGGCGTGTTCTTCTAGATGTAATGAAGAGGACCCTGCAATATCATTGCTGTTGGTGCCGTTGGTCCAGAGATATCTGGTGTGACTGTTATTTGGGTTGCTTTCTTGAAATATAGCCGAATTTTGCCCCTCTGCTTCACCGGTTCGATTCTTCTGATCTTCTGGATCAATCGATTCGAAACTTGGGCGGCGTGTTCTTCTAGATGTAATGAAGAGGACCCTGCAATATCATTGCTGTTGGTGCCGTTGGTCCAGAGATATCTGGTGTGACTGTTATTTGGGGTGTTTCTTTGAAATACAACCAAATTTTCCCAATCTGCTTCACCGGTTCGATTCTTCTATTCCTCTCAATCAATCAATCCGAAACTTGGGCGACGTGTTTTTCTAGATGTAATGAAGAGAGCCCTGCAATATCGTTGACAGCGGCGACCTCGGTATGGAGATATCTGCTGTCGCCGTTATTTGGGGTGTTTCTTTGAAATACAACCAAATTTTCCCAATCTGCTTCACCGGTTCGATTCTTCTATTCCTCTCAATGGATCAATACGAAACTTGGGCGGCGTGTTCTTCTAGATGTAATGAAGAAGCCCCTGCAATATCGTTGACAGCGGCGACCTCGGTATGGAGATATCTGCTGTCGCCGTTATTTGGGTTGCTTCCTTGAAATTCAACCAAATTTGTCACTTTTCTATGTTGAGTCCGTTCCTTCTAATCCGCTCAATGGATCAATACGAAACTTGGCGGGCGTCTTCTCATAGATGTAATCAAGGGGATCCTGCAATATCGTTGCTGTTGGTGTCGTTGTTATAGAGATAGTTGCTGTCGCCGTTATTTGGGTTGCTTCCTTGAAATTCAACCAAATTTGTCACTTTTCTATGTTGAGTCCGTTCCTTCTAATCCGCTCAATGGATCAATACGAAACTTGGCGGGCGTCTTCTCATAGATGTAATCAAGGGGATCCTGCAATATCGTTGCTGTTGGTGTCGTTGTTATAGAGATAGTTGCTGTCGCCGTTATTTGGGTTGCTTCCTTGAAATTCAACCAAATTTGTCACTTTTCTATGTTGAGTCCATTCCTTCTAATCCGCTCAATGGATCAATACGAAACTTGGCAGGCGTCTCCTCGTAGATGTAATGAAGAAGCCCCTGCAATATCGTTGCTGTTGGTGTCGTTGTTATAGAGATATCTGCTGTCGCCGTTATTTGGGTTGCTTCCTTGAAATACAACCAAATTTGTCACTCTGCTATGTTGAGTCCATTCCTTCTAATCCGCTCAATGGATCAATACGAAACTTGGCGGGCGTCTTCTCATAGATGTAATCAAGGGGACCCTGCAATATCGTTGCTGCTGGTGTCGTTGTTATAGAGATATCTGCTGTCGCCGTTATTTGGGTTGCTTCCTTGAAATTCAACCAAATTTGTCACTTTTCTATGTTGAGTCCATTCCTTCTAATCCGCTCAATGGATCAATACGAAACTTGGCAGGCGTCTCCTCGTAGATGTAATGAAGAAGCCCCTGCAATATCGTTGCTGTTGGTGTCGTTGTTATAGAGATATCTGCTGTCGCCGTTATTTGGGTTGCTTCCTTGAAATACAACCAAATTTGTCACTCTGCTATGTTGAGTCCATTCCTTCTGATCCGCTCAATGGATCAATACGAAACTTGGCGGGCGTCTTCTCATAGATGTAATCAAGGGGACCCTGCAATATCGTTGCTGCTGGTGTCGTTGTTATAGAGATATCTGCTGTCGCCGTTATTTGGGTTGCTTCCTTGAAATACAACCAAATTTCTCCCTTCTGCTTCACCGGTTTGATTCTTCTTATGTGCTCGATCAATCGATTCGAAACTTGCAGGCCTTGTCCTTCTTAGTATAATGAACGGATCCCTGCAATATCGTTGCCCGCGGTGACTTCAGTATGGAGATATTAATATTCACCGTTTTTTTTCCTTGTTTCCCTTCAAAATGGACCTCGTGTGTCCAAAGCTTTGCCAGTTAGATACTTCCAATCCACTCAATCAATCGATTCGAAACTTGCAGGCCTTGTCCTTCTTAGTATAATGAAGGGATCCCTGCAATATCGTTTCCCGCGGCGCCTTCAATATGGAGATATCTGCTGTCCCTTGGGTTTGGAGGGGGTGTTTTCTGTGGAGGTGAAAATTCGGATTTGGAGTCCTCTGCTAGGCCCTCCTATTGCTTCTAACGCGTACGGCAGATCCCTTTGAGACTTGCAGGCCTTGTTAGTATTGTTGTCTAGAATCGTTTGCCTATCCTACCAATTTTTGGAGTTCTTGGTTTATGAGATACAAGGGGGGGGGGGGGGACAGGTCCCTATCCATTGTAATGAAAATGGGATTGTTTGGAGTTGGATTTGAGTTGGAGTTGGAGGATTTGGGTCGGAGCCCGTTATATGGTGGCAACATGTTGAGAAAATGAAATAAGTCATTCGTGCACAAGTTGTACACAAAATAGTGCTTGTCACGAAAGGATATGATATCCTTAACCCTAAAATAGTAATTTTATTTGAGGAGTGACGAGATATTGTCTCGAAAGTAAAGGTGTGCGACGCGCGAGGTATTTTAGTAGACACGCGACCTAAAAAGATAGGAAATTTAAAAAATAGGGTCGAGAATTGTAAAAATACCGCGCGATAGCCCGCGGGGGGTAGAGAAACAGTTCTCGGACGTGGCAGGATTTGCACTGTGTTCCAATCTGGTGGGTTTTTGGGTTGATGACTGAATTATATTTTGGTTAGGGACTGGAAAGATTTGCACTGTGTTCAAATCAGGTGGGTTTTTGGTTGATGACTGAGTTATATTTTGGTCGGGGACTGGCAGGATTTGCAAAGTGTTCCAATCTGGTTGGTTTTTGGGTTGATGACTGAATTATATTTTGGTTAGGGACTAGAAAGATTTGCACTGTGTTCAAATCTGGTGGGTTTTTGGGTTGATGCCTGAATTATACTTTGGTCGGGTACTGGCAGGATTTGCACTGTGTTCAAATCTGGTGGGTTTTTGGTTTGATGACTAAGTTATATTTTTGTCGGGGACTGGAAAGATTTGCACTGTGTTCCAATCTGGTGGGTTTTTGGGTTGATGACTGAATTATATTTTGGTTAGGGACTGGAAAGATTTGCACTGTGTTCAAATCTGGTGGGTTTTTGGGTTGATGACTGAATTATATTTTGGTTGGGGACTGGAAAGATTTGCACTGTGTTCAAATCTGGTGGGTTTTTGGTTTGATGACTGAGTTATATTTTGGTCGGGGACTGGCAGGATTTGCACTGTGTTCCAATCTGGTGGGTTTTTGGTTGATGGCTGAATTATATTTTGGTTAGGGACTGGAAAGATTTGCACTGTGTTCCAATCTGGTGGGTTTTTGGGTTGATGACTGAGTTATATTTTGGTTAGGGACTGGAAAGATTTGCACTGTGTTCAAATCTGGTGGGTTTTTGGTTGATGACTGAATTATATTTTGGTTAGGGACTGGAAAGATTTGCACTGTGTTCAAATCTGGTGGGTTTTTGGGTTGATGACTGAGTTATATTTTGGTTAGGGACTGGAAAGATTTGCACTGTGTTCAAATCTGGTGGGTTTTTGGTTTGATGACTGAGTTATATTTTGGTCGGGGACTGGCAGGATTTGCAAAGTGTTCAAATCTGGTGGGTTTTTGGGTTGATGACTGAATTATATTTTGGTTAGGGACTGTCAGGATTTGCACAGTGTTCAAATCTGGTGGGTTTTTGGGTTGACAATTGAATTATATTTTGGATAGGTACTGGAAAGATTTGCACTGTGTTCAAATCAGGTGGGTTTTTGGTTTGATGACTGAGTTATATTTTGGTCGGGGACTGGCAGGATTTGCACTGTGTTCCAATCTGGTTGGTTTTTGGGTTGATGACTGAGTTATATTTTGGTTAGGGACTGGAAAGATTTGCACTGTGTTCCAATCTGGTGGGTTTTTTCGGTTGATGACTGAGTCAAAGTATGGTCGGGGACCGGTAGGATTTGCACTGTGCTCAAATCTGGTTGGTTTTTGGGTTGATGACTGAGTTATATTTTTGTGGGGGATGGGCAAGATTTGCACTGTCTTCAAATCTGTTGTCCAACAAGCGTGTAGTAATATACTCGTGTAGGAACCTATGAGGATACACTACTAGTATTTCTCTTGTACAACAAGCGTGTATTAATCATTTCGCGTAGAATCCTAACCCTAACCCTAATACTAACCCAAACCCTAACGAATTCAATATCCCAAAATATCTAGTACTTAAATCACGTAGAAACGTACACGTGTAGAAACCTATGTGGATTGAGTAACGAAAATTATGAAGTACTAAAAACGTGTAGAAATCTACTCGCGTAGAAACCTACACGGATTCAATACCAAAAATTATGTAGTAAGTTGTAAACATCTTTTCGTTTAGAAACCTACGCGGATTCAGTACTGAAAATTTATCTAGTACTAAAAAAGTGTAGGATTCTACACTAGTACAAAATCATGTAGAATTCTACATGATGTACTAGATACTTTGATCGATCGATCGATCGATCGAAAATCATACGCAAACGTGCAAACACACAGTAATTGTAATTTTCTTTTGTACCTCGTGACAAACAAAAAAAATCACTTTTTCTACCTCGCGACAAAAAAAATCACTTTTCTACCTCGCAACAAAAAAAACAATCTACCTCGCAACAAAAAAAAAATCACTTCATAATCTGCCTTCTTACATCCGACTTATTTGAGTAGAGTGTTGGTTCTTGCAATCAACACTCCGTCCGGGAACGTGGGATCCGACCCTCTTTGAGCACAACGATCCGTTCTCAGATATTTTAGTCCGAAATAACAGCCTTGTACTGCATGACAATAAAAAGCAATCAACGAGAGGGAAATTGATGGATAGATATTGTTTGGACTGCAGCCTTACATATACGTCTTGAAATCAATGAACCTGCATCCCTTGCCTCTATATCAACTGGAACAAGATACTGTTTTTTGTGACATGGAGTAAGAAGTATTCTACGGCAGCAACTACAATTTCATTGGGTCGAATTTCGGAACGTCGGAAGGTCGGAACAAGCAAAGGTAAGAATGAGAGAGATAGACAATGACTATTAAGGATACTGCCTCCGGCATTACTGATAATGTATTTCCTCCCTTCTGTTTTCTTCTTATTTTCATAGGAACGGATCAGACGCAACCATCGAATCGGAATCGGAAGCAACCATTGAATACCAACGTCGTCGTCCCGGCAACGGGAACACCAATCGCCGGCAACGAATCGTCAGCATCGAATCGTCAGCATCAAATAGCTCCTCCTCCACCAGCGCTCCACCAACGTCGTCCCAGCAACAGTATCAACAAATCAACAGCATCAACAACGAATCGACAGACGGCAACAACGGTGACATTGAAGGTGCGGCGTCGATCGAATCAACATCAGCATCGAATCGATTGGCATGTAGATTATATTATTCTGTTGTTATTATTTACCCTATGTACTACATCAATAGATACTCACCCATTTTGTTCCATTATCATATATTATTTGAATAGGATTGTCGGCAAAGCCACCAGGAACCATCGAATAGAAGCAACCGGGAACGATCGAAGCAAGCGGGAACGATCAAATAGAAGCAACCGGGACCCATCGAATAGAAGGGGGAACGATCGAAGCAAGCGGGAACGATTGAAGCAACCGGGAACCGACACGTCGATTTGACAGCAAGCAACAGCGATAGCAACAGCAAGCAAGAGCGAGAGCAACAGGAGCCACTGAGAACAATCGAGTCGCAAAGCAAGAGCAACAACAGCAACCGGGACGGGGCTTGGAAGCCCATTTTTTAGCCAAATTTTGCCCATCATCTTTCCCATCCATGTTGAGTCGTTTTTTTCTGATCCGCTGGATCAATCAATTCAAAACTTGGGCGGCGTGTTTTTATATATGTAATGAAGAGGCCCCTGCAATATCGTTGCTGTTGGTGCCGTTGGTGCAGAGATATCTGCTGTGACTGTTGTTTGGGTTGCTTCCTTGAAATATAGCCAAATTTTGCCCCTCTGCTTCACCGGTTCGATTCTTCTGATCCGCTGGATCAATCAATTCAAAACTTGGGCGGCGTGTTCTTCTATATATAATGAAGAGGCCCCTGCAATATCGTTGCTGTTGGTGCCGTTGGTGCAGAGATATCTGCTGTGACTGTTGTTTGGGTTGCTTCCTTGAAATGTAGCCAAATTTTGCCCCTCTGCTTCACCGGTTCGATTCTTCTGATCCGCTGGATCAATCAATTCGAAACTTGGGCGGCGTGTTCTTATATATGTAATGAAGAGGCCCCTGCAATATCGTTGCTGTTGGTGCCGTTGGTGCAGAGATATCTGCTGTGACTGTTGTTTGGGTTGCTTCCTTGAAATGTAGCCAAATTTTGCCCCTCTGCTTCACCGGTTCGATTCTTCTGATCCGCTGGATCAATCAATTCGAAACTTGAGCGGCGTGTTCTTATATATGTAATGAAGAGGCCCCTGCAATATCGTTGCTGTTGGTGCCGTTGGTGCAGAGATATCTGCTGTGACTGTTGTTTGGGGTGTTTCTTTGAAATACAACCAAATTTTCCCAATCTGCTTCACCGGTTCGATTCTTCTATTCCTCTGAATCAATCGATCCGAAACTTGGAGGACGTCTCCATCTAGATGTAATGAAGAGGTCTGTGCAATATCGTTGGCAGCGGCGACCGCGGTTGTTTGGAGGGCTCTAAAAATGGAGGTGAAACAGTCGGTATGTTGGTTGGTTTTCTAATTTGTTGGTTATTACATGAAATTGTTACTTGAAATTGTGAGCGAAAATTGCTCTTTTACTATAAAAATCACCGTGTTGGTGCATCGGACTGCTAATACTCCAATGCACACACTAAATCACTAATAATCAGCATCGACCCGCTAATACTTCGATGCTGCACGTGTCCTTTGTACCAATGGGCTGTATAGATTACCTTGCGCCCTGTAGGTCCGGTACATAAGGCCCTATTTTTAGTAAGAAGGAGAACCGGAATCGGTAAGTGGTAAATTCTCATTCCCACTTCCATTCCCATCTCCAATCATGTTAGTCCATTCCTGCAGAAGCAATATGACTCGTACGATCGGTCCCAAGACTCATTCGCGTCTCATTCATTCACTTGCGTCTCATTCGTGCCTCATTCGTGTCTCATTCATTCATTCGCGCGCGCTCGTTCGATCGACTTCAAACACACTCCCCTGCTTCAAAGGATAATAGATGGACTCAATCGATGATACTACTCCAGAAATCGCTGTAGGTTTCGTGCGCTTCTTCTGCCTTGGAGTCTACAGCCGAGAAGCTCGTATCCTTGTTGATCTTGACCTTCGTGGAGTACTCATCTTTTCCATAGAATTTGGAGCCATGCTTTTCAAATAGGACTCCAGTAAGATTCTTGGTAAAGAGGTCACTTGTCATTTCATCGCCTGTCTTCCACATCACCTTGATGATTCCCATTTCCTTTAGCTCTCGCAGGAAATACTGTTTCACTTCAATATGCCTGGTGCGACCTGCTATGGACCAATTGTTGCAGAAATCCACTGCGCCCTTGTTGTCCACATATATCACCATGGGTAGCTTGATTTGCAATCCGAGACACATCATGACTCTCCAAATGTACAGCATGTCCTGGACACATAGAACAGCTGCATACAGTTCGGCTTCCATAACTGACAGGGCAATGATTGGCATCATTCTGGACCTTGCTGTGACATTGGCGCCATTCAGCCAAGTCGACCAGCCGTTGACACTGTGTCGGGATTCATCTTTTGCATACTCCGAGTCGCTGAATCCAATCAGCTCAAAAACAAAGTCCTTGGTACCATCCCACACTGCATTAGGGGCTAATGTGAGACCTCTCTTGGGTGTTCCAGCGCAATACTTCATCACTCGCTTCAGCGCCTTCATGTGGGACTTCCTTGCTTCAGTCATGAACCTAGACAGCTCCCGGACAGCATTCTGCGTTTCAATTCTTGACCATCTCATCATGTGCAAGAGGATGGCTGTTCCGGACCTGTACTTGGTTTGGGCTTCCTTGGTGAGAACAGTATCGTTTGGTCCTTCACCTTCTTTCTTCAGCACTGATCCTGGCTCTGCTGGAGTGGTGGGATTGCCTCTGCATTCATCAAGCTCGAACTCATCGACAAATCTCTTGATCTTGACTGGTTGGGTCATTCGGAGTGTCCTGTTCTTCTTGTCCCGCTCAATGTGGCATCCAACATACTCATCCATCTCTCCAACATCCTTGCATTCAAATAGGGACTTGAGTTGCTCCTTGTGCTTCAAAACTTCTGCTGCTTCACCCATGATGCAAAAATCGTCGACCCATAGTAACATCAAAAGGAGTTTGTTGTTGATCCACTTGAAAAATAGACAGGGGTCAGCCTTGCATCTTTCCATCTTCATGGTATGCATTGCCCGTCGGGCTTCTCTCCAGAATTGGATGGCTGCTTGAATTGTGCCGTAAAGCGTTTTCTGCAATTGGAGGAGTACATATGATGGGTAGAATTTCTGATATCCCTCTGGAATCTTGGTGAAAATCTTCTCTCCATTCTGAAATTTGCCATTCAGAAAAGCTCCTTCCACATCCACAATGTAAGCCATAAAATTTGCCATGACCATCAGTATCATTGCAATTCGGATTGAGATATCGCTGACAACAGGTGAAGACTTGTCTTGGCCATCATAGTGCTCGCCATCTAGCTGCTTGAATCCTCGGACGGCATTCCTGCATCTTACAGTACCATCAGGTTTCATCTTGTTGGCCCAAGTGGTATCCATGATTTTGGTGCCTGGTGGGATATTGGCTTCATCAATCTCTTCAAAAACGCCATACTTGACCATCTTCTCATGTTCAGCATCAACACCCTCTGTAAACTTGTCACGCATTGGACTGGCCATAGATTGCTTGTAGTTCATGGTCTTTAGCTCCTTGGTGTTGTCAAAAGCACTCCCAGCCGCGCCAACTAGACTGAGTTCACTCATAGCGCCTTCCTGAGATGGAATAGAGACTGACAGAAGATTGAATTCTTTCAGTGCAGTCATTGCCTTGTGGAACTGGATTTCAGCATTGGTGAATTGGGCTGCATAGCTTGCCATGTCCCCATAGCGAATATCCGGATTGAGATGAGAGTTTCTCACGACCCGGCCATACCTTGTGGTTGTTACAACATGTGGATCCTCTGCTTCAGTGTCGTCATTGCTGTCGTAGGCCTCATCCTCGCTTTCATATTCCATCTTGGTTTCTTCAATATCATCGGAGTAGTAGTCATCATGACTGTCGAAGGCAGGGTCCTCTGGTTCTGGTTCAGGTTCAGATTCAGATTCAGGTTGGAAGGGAATTGCTGGTGCTGTGTCTCCCCCACTTGCATCCTGAAACTGCACTCGTCGTTGTCTGGTGGTGGTGCGTAAAATGGAGACAGGGTGTGGAGGAGCCGGGGCGTTGATTGGGAGATCCATATGCCCGTCTTCAAGGAAATCAGCATGAAAATTAAGAGCTTCACCTTTGGGAGCAGTGGGTGGAAAATACATTCTCTTCAACCAATAGATATCCTCACGAGTAGTTGTAAACGTGTTCTTCAAGGGATCATACATCACATAGCAATCACCAGGCCGGTCAGTGCAATAGCCAGCAAAGAAAGCTGGGTTACCTCGATAATTGAGTTTGGGACTTGTGGACCTTTTGACCCGGACTACGCCAGCCTCACCAAAAGTTCTGAGGTGGGCGCTGAAAGCAGGAACCTTGCCAGAGAAATGTTTGATCTTGGGCATAGTATTGCCATTCACAGTCACAGCCTCCAACCAGTCCAACTGTACACCACATCGCATCGCCAAAGGGAAAAATCTGAACCGGTACTCCCTAGGGACGTGGGCTTGAGAGCAAAGGGCCATGGCGCGACAGACTGATCTGTATATTGCTGTTTCAACCAAGCTATTCTGCTGTGGAGTATCCACCGAGGTATACTCGAACTTGCAAGAAAATTTCCAATCTGCTGAGGCCAGGCGAGCTTCAAGTGCTGTATTTTCACCAGCCTTATCACAACGAATTTGTTTTAGCTGTTGTCCTTTGGACCTCCATTGGTTGAACAACGCGCAAGTGGGTTCAACCATGCCATCCTTGGTGGCAAAGAAATTGACAAAGCGGCAGGTGGAATACTTCGTCAACAATCATGCAAAAATGGGGCTTGGTAATGAATGGTGCGGTCAGCTTGTTGCTTTTGGCAGCTTTGGGTGCTTTCACGGAGGACATATCCACAAAGAGTCTTTCTCCAGGCTTTGTAGCAGCAACATGCTCGCTATCAGTAGGAATCACTTTCCTTTTTGCTTTTGCTTTGGCACAATCTTCACATGGGAGCAGTGGACCACGAGTGATGGTCCAGCCAAGTGTTGCAGCTGTTCGGCGTGTCTTGATCTCATTCATGTGTCCCAGGAGCCGGTGGGCTTTGTTGATGATTCATCTTGGTCCCTTCATCCGTAGTGGTGGTAGCAGTCGCTGCATTGATTTCAATGTTGTTTGTAGGGTGTGCAATCCGATCAAAATAGCCAACCCACACACAGCTCGTGTAGGTGGGTATCTGAATATCAAAATTCACTTGGAGATTCCCTTTCTTGAGTGACCATCCGGTCTTGTCACTGCCGGTGGCGATCCAACCATTCTGCAAAGCCAAGTTGGCCGAGAACAGGTTGAATGCAAAATTTGGGTTGAAATTCACACCCTGCAACAGCGTCTGGAACTCCATGTTTCCATCCTTGTCAATCTTCTGACAGGGAATGTCACCAACCTGGCAGCCCTTCAATTCATCTCCACTTTGGGTGGTGATGGTGGCACCACTAGCTCTCAAATTGGTGGCACATCGCAGACTATTGGAACTGTGGCTGGTTGCACCAGTATCAAAAACAAAGACATTGTCATCATATAGTAGGTCAAATCCTTCGGGCACTACCTCGCCTTTGGTGGCGCGCTTCTGGGCATTGAGTAGTTGGAGTGAAGTGGTAGAGGTTTGCATTGCTGAGAGACAGAAGTCATAGTCAATTGTTGCTCCCTGAACATCCTTCAACTTGGATTTCCAACCATTTGGGTGTCTGGACGCATTCTTCTCGTCTTCAAAACAAACAGATGTTCCATGATTGCCACCACATAGTCCACACTTGCGACGTCGGCCCCTGTAGCCATTCCTGCTGTTGCGATTGCCGTTGCCATTGCCGTTGCCGTTGCCGTTGTTGCCGTTGTTGCCGTTGTTGTTGTTGTTGTTCCGATGGTTGTTGTTGTTGTTGTTGTTGTTGTTCCGATTGTTGTTGTTGCGGCTGCCGTTGTTGCCATTGCTGTTGCCATTGCTGTTGCCATTGTCGTCGTCGGCGCGCGGGTGTCCTGCTGCGCGTTTGGGACAGTTGTAAGCCTTATGACCTTGTTCTTTGCACCAGTAACAAACTGCATTGGTGGACCACTTGTCCCTTGGATCAGCAAAATCGGTCATTTCAGCACCAAACAAACTCATCTCCTTGGCTTTACCTCCCCGGCTTTGGATACGGCGAGCTGATTCATATAAACTTTTGGCCTGAATATTGAGTGATTCCCAAAACTCCAATTCGGTGGTTCCATTCGCTTGCAGCAAATCAATGAAGGGTGTAAGCTGCATCAGTAGGTAGGGCGGTAGGGCATCTTTGTAGGCCACGATAAGTTGTGCCATAGTGGGCTGAACGGATTTGTATTGGTATTGCCTTTGCAAGTCGTAGATGTCGTCAACCAAATCCTGTGGAGAGGCGCCAATGGTCAACTTTAGACTCCTTAGGTCAATGTCCAACTGTTGTTGGTCGCGGGACTGGTTCATTATCCTGTATTCCCTCATGAGCTCTTCAATCACTCGGTGTACTCTACCTCGGGGCCACTGTTTCCTGAGCTTTGCATTCTGTTCGGCTGTACCCCCCCTATCAATCTTGGACTTCTCCATGATGGCTAGGGCTGTCCTGTTGTCGGCAAAGGCCCTGTACAGATCATTCAGTGCTTTGTTGTGGTACCGGTAAGCCTTCTTCTGTGCGGTACTCATGTCCTCTCGGGGTGTAAGCTCTCCTTCTGGAGGTAGGTCCTTGTGTGGCGTGGTAGACAACATGTCACGGTACTTCTTGTTATCTGCAAATGCTTCAAACTGTATGTACCAACGCTCGAACTTCTTCTCATCCCCTTTTGCCAATGTGGGCACTTGACTATCTGTATACTCCACCATCTTGTATTTGTACTTTGTCGTGCTTGGATCCTTCGTGTGGACGCTGCTGCTTGCGCTTCCAATGCTTGTGCCGCTACTCTCTGAACTTGACAGTACACTGCTCTCTTCTGATGGCGATTCTTCAGAAAAGGCGATCTCTATCTCTTGGTGCCTTGTTGGTTGAACCTCCTCCATTCAGCTGGAAGTAAATTGTCGGATGTCTTTCCAAGTAAATTGTCGTATTCCAATCCAAGTAAATTGTCGTCTTCTTGCTTGACGATGCGTATCGCTGCAAATCGATGCGTATTTCTGATACGTATTTCGCAAATCGTCGTACTTGTTGTTCAACGTAAGTAAATTGCTGTAGTTTGCAAATTGTGGGTCCGATGTGTATCCCGTAAATTGTCGTACTCCTATTCCGACAGAAAAATAAAAAATATGTAATTGGCCCAATCGATTCTGGTGTGTCGATACCAATCCTGCTGTGTTTGCTTAATCGGCCCAATCGCTTCTGGTGTGGCGATAATCGGCTTTGTAAAATCGGTCCTATTGCTTCTGGTGTGGCAAATAATCGGCTCCTTGTAAAATTGGTCCTATCGCTTCTGGTGTGGCGAATAATCGGTCCGTAAATTGTCGCTTGCTCTGTGGTCCAAACTTGGTGGACACAAATAGAAATATTCTTCCGGTAAAGATGCGCGGAGAAAGAGAAACGTAGTAAGGCGCTGACTCCAATGGTGGCCAGCCGTCCGCTGAAGACGTGCGGATGAAAAGTAACGAATTGTAGAAAGGTCCGCTGAAGACGTGCGGATGAAAAGTAACGAATTGCTGACTCGGATGATTAGTCAGCCTGCTGTAGAAAGGTCGCTGGCCCCGATGTTTGGCCAGCCTGCTGCAAAAATAAGAAAATTCTCTTTCTTCTTCGACCAAGTTCCGATCCTCGGGAGCGCTCCGTAATTCTTCGAAGAATGTTTGGAGGGCTCTAAAAATGGAGGTGAAACAGTCGGTATGTTGGTTGGTTTTCTAATTTGTTGGTTATTACATGAAATTGTTACTTGAAATTGTGAGCGAAAATTGCTCTTTTACTAAAATCACCGTGTTGGTGCATCGGACTGCTAATACTCCAATGCACACACTAAATCACTAATAATCGGCATCGACCCGCTAATACTTCGATGCTGCACGTGTCCTTTGTACCAATGGGCTGTATAGATTACCTTGCGCCCTGTAGGTCCGGTACATAAGGCCCTATTTTTAGTAAGAAGGAGAACCGGAATCGGTAAGTGGTAAATTCTCATTCCCACTTCCATTCCCATCTCCAATCATGTTAGTCCATTCCTGCAGAAGCAATATGACTCGTACGATCGGTCCCGAGACTCATTCGCGTCTCATTCATTCACTCGCGTCTCATTCGTGCCTCATTCGTGTCTCATTCATTCATTCGCGCGCGCTCGTTCGATCGACTTCAAACAGCGGTATGGAGATATCTGCTGTCACCGTTATTTGGGTTGCTTCCTTGAAATACAACCAAATTTTCCCAATCTGCTTCACCGGTTTGATTCTTCTAATGTGCTCGATCAATCGATTCGAAAGTTGCAGGCCTTGTCCTTCTTGATATAATGAAGAGATCCCTGCAATATCGTTGCCCGCGGTGACTTCAGTATGGAGATATTAATATTCACCGTTTTTTTTCATTGTTTACCTTCAAAATGGACCTTGTGTGTCCAATGCTTCACCGGTTTGATTCTTCTAATGTGCTCGATCAATCGATTCGAAAGTTGCAGGCCTTGTCCTTCTTGATATAATGAAGAGATCCCTGCAATATCGTTGCCCGCGGTGACTTCAGTATGGAGATATTAATATTCACCGTTTTTTTCCTTTGTTTACCTTCAAAATGGACCTTGTGTGTCCAATGCTTTGCCAGTTAGATACTTCCAATTCACTCAATCAATCGATTCGAAAGTTGCAGGCCTTGTCCTTCTTGATATAATGCAGAGATCCCTGCAATATCGTTGCCCGCGGCGCCTTCAGTATGGAGATATCTGCTGTCCCTTGGGTTTGGAGGGGGTGTTTTCTGTGGAGGTGAAAATTCGGATTTGGAGTCCTCTGCTAGGCCCTCCAATTGCTTCATAACTGAGTTATATTTTGGTTAGGGATTGGAAAGATTTGCACTGTGTTCAAATCTGGTGGGTTTTTGGGTTGATGACTGAGTTACATTTTGGTCTGGGACTGGCAGTATTTGCACTGTGCTCAAATCTGTTTGGTTTTTGGGTTGACGATTGAATTATATTTTGGTTAGGGACTGGAAAGATTTGCACTGTGTTCAAATCTGGTGGGTTTTTTGGTTGACAATTGAATTATATTTTGATTAGGGACTGGAAAGATTTGCACTGTGTTCAAATCTGGTGGGTTTTTTTGGTTGATGACTGAGTTATATTTTGGTCGGGGACTGGCAGGATTTGCAAAGTGTTCAAATCTGGTGGGTTTTTTGGTTGATGACTGAGTTATATTTTGGTTAGGGATTGGAAGGATTTGCACTGTGTTCAAATCTAGAGGGTTTTTGGGTTGATGACTGAGTTATATTTTGGTCGGGGACTGGCATGATTTGCACTGTGCTCAAATCTGGTGGGTTTTTGTTTTGATGACTGAGTTATATTTTGGTTGGGGATCCGGAGGATTTGCACTGTGTTCAAATCTGGTTGGTTTTTGGGTTGACGATTGAATTATATTTTGATTAGGGACTGGAAAGATTTGCACTGTGTTCAAATCTGGTGGATTTTTTGGTTGACGATTGAATTATATTTTGATTAGGGACTAGAAAGATTTGCACTGTGTTCAAATATGGTGGGTTTTTGGGTTGATGACTGAGTTATATTTTGGTCGGGGACTGGCAGGATTTGCACTGTGCTCAAATCTGGTGGGTTTTTGGGTTGATGACTGAATTATATTTTGGTTAGGGACTGGAAAGATTTGCACTGTGTTCAAATCTGGTGGGTTATTTTGGTTGACGACTGAGTTATATTTTGGTCGGGGACTGGCAGGATTTGCACAGTGTTCAAATCTGGTGGGTTTTTGGGTTGATGACTTGAGTTATATTTTGGTCGGGGATTGGCAGGGTTTGCACTGTGCTCAGATCTGGTTGGTTTTTGAGTTGATGACTGAGTTATATTTTGGTCGGGGACTGGCAGGATTGGCACAGTTTTCAAATCTTGTGGGTTTTTGGGTTGATTACTGAGTTATATTTTGGTCGGGGGCTGGAAGGATTTGCACTGTGTTCAAATTTGGTGGTTTTTTTTTGGTTGATGACTGAGTTATATTTTGGTTGGGGACTCGCGGGATTTGCACTGTGTTCACATATTATGGGTTTTTGAAATGATGATTGAGTTATATTTTGGTTGGGGATGGAGAAATTTGCACTGTGTTCAAATCTGGTGGGTTTTTTGGTTGACGATTGAATTAAATTTTGGTTAGGGACTGTAAAGATTTGAATTGTGTTCCAGTTCAAATATGGTGGGTTTTTGGGTTGATGACTGAGTTATATTTTGGCTGGGGACTGGCAGGATTTGCACTATGCTCAAATCTGGTTGGTTTTTGGGTTGACGATTGAATTAAATTTTGGTTAGGGACTGGAAAGATTTGCACTGTGTTCAAATCTGGTTGGTTTTTGGGTTGATGACTGAGTTATAATTTGGTTGGGGATTGGCAGGATTTGCACTGTCTTCAAATCTGGTGATTTTTTGGGTTGACGATTCAATTATATTTTGGTCGGGGACTGGCAGGATTTGCACTGTGCTCAAATCTGGTGGGTTTTTGGGTTGATGACTGAATTATATTTAGGTTAGGGACTGGAAAGATTTGCACTGTGTTCAAATCTGGTGGGTTTTTTTGGTTGACGACTGAGTTATTTTTTGGTCGGGGACTGGCAGGATTTGCACAGTGTTCAAATCTGGTGGGTTTTTGGGTTGATGACTGAGTTATATTTTGGTCGGGGACTGGCAGGATTTACACTGTGCTCAAATCCGGTTGGTTTTTGGGTTCACGATTGAATTATATTTTAATTAATGACTGGAATGATTTGCACTGTGTTCAAATCAGGTGGGTTTTTTGGTTGATGATTGAGTTATATTTTGGTCTGGGACTGGAAAGATTTGCACTGTGTTCAAATCTGGTATGTTTTTGGGTTGATGATTGAATTATATTTTGATTAGGGACTGGAAGGATTTGCACTGTGTTCAAATCTGGTGGGTTTTCGGGTTGATTTGATGACTGAGTTAATAATTTGGTTGGGGATTGGCAGGATTTGCACTGTCTTCAAATCTGGTGGGTTTTTGGGTTGACAATTCAATTATATTTTGGTCGGGGACTGGCAGGATTTGCACTGTGTTCTAATCTGGTGGGTTTTTGGGTTGATGACTGAATTATATTTTGGTTAGGGACTGTAAAGATTTGAATTGTGTTCCAGTTCAAATATGGTGGGTTTTTGGGTTGATGACTGAGTTATATTTTGGTTGGGGACTGGCAGGATTTGCACTATCATGCTCAAATCTGGTTGGTTTTTGGGTTGACGATTGAATTAAATTTTGGTTAGGGACTGGAAAGATTTGCACTGTGTACAAATCTGGTGGGTTTTTGGGTTGATGACTGAGTTTTAATTTGGTTGGGGATTGGCAGGATTTGCACTGTCTTCAAATCTGGTGTTTTTGTGGGTTGACAATTCAATTATATTTTGGTCGGGGACTGGCAGGATTTGCACTGTGCTCAAATCTGGTGGGTTTTTGGGTTGATGACTGAATTATATTTAGGTTAGGGACTGGAAAGATTTGCACTTTGTTCAAATCTGGTGGGTTTTTCTGGTTGACGACTGAGTTATATTTTGGTCAGGGACTTGCAGGATTTGCACAGTGTTCAAATCTGGTGGGTTTTTGGGTTGATGACTGAGTTATATTTTGGTCGGGGACTGGCAGGATTTACACTGTGCTCAAATCCGGTTGGTTATTGGGTTCACGATTGAAGTTATATTTTAATTAATGACTGGAATGATTTGCACTGTGTTCAAATCAGGTGGGTTTTTTGGTTGATGATTGAGTTATATTTTGGTCTGGGACTGAAAGGATTTGCACTGTGTTCAAATCTGGTTTGTTTTTGGGTTGATGATTGAATTATATTTTGATTAGGGACTGGAAGGATTTGCACTGTGTTCAAATCTGGTGGGTTTTTGGGTTGATTTGATGACTGAGTAATAATTTGGTTGGGAATTGGCAGGATTTGCACTGTCTTCAAATCTGGTGATTTTTTGGGTTGACGATTCAATTATATTTTGGTCGGGGACTGGCAGGATTTGCACTGTGTTCTAATCTGGTGGGTTTTTGGGTTGATGACTGAATTATATTTTGGTTAGGAACTGTAAAGATTTGAATTGTGTTCCAGTTCAAATATGGTGAGTTTTTGGGTTGATGACTGAGTTATATTTTGGTTGGGGACTGGCAGGATTTGCACTATCATGCTCAAATCTGGTTGGTTTTTGGGTTGACGATTGAATTAAATTTTGGTTAGGGACTGGAAAGATTTGCACTGTGTTCAAATCTGGTGGGTTTTTGGGTTGATGACTGAGTTTTAATTTGGTTGGGGATTGGCAGGATTTGCACTGTCTTCAAATCTGGTGATTTTTTGGGTTGACGATTCAATTATATTTTGGTCGGGGACTGGCAGGATTTGCACTGTGCTCAAATCTGGTGGGTTTTTGGGTTGATGACTGAATTATATTTAGGTTAGGGACTGGAAAGATTTGCACTTTGTTCAAATCTGGTGGGTTTTTTTGGTTGACGACTGAGTTATATTTTGGTCGGGGACTGGCAGGATTTGCACAGTGTTCAAATCTGGTGGGTTTTTGGGTTGATGACTGAGTTATATTTTCGATGTCATCCAAATACCCAAAGGCCTTGTTTTTGTTGGGGCTGTGTTGAGCCAAGGGCCCCGGGTACTTTTGAAGGCCATGCACCAATCGGAGGCAGGGCAGGCCTTGGGGGTCGGCTACAAAGATCCCCAGTGCGCCCACCGCCTCCACCTCAAAGAGGTTGAGTAGATGTTCCAGGAGGACCTGGGGCGGAGAGGCCAGTTTGAAGTAGCTAAAGATGGTGACATAGGCCTTGTTGCGCTCGGCTGAGCTACCAAAGGGGCTTGGGGTAGCTCGCAAGTACTCCAAGTAGGTCAACATCCCGCTGCTGGCTGACAGTCCGCTGATAGATCTCGCGTAATCGTGTGAAATCGAACCACGTAGTAGGCTAGGTGCTGGGTGTGGGATGCAATAGGCTTGTTCTTGTGGTGGAGTGTCGATGCGCTAGTATGAAACAGAATTGGTCCTTTCTCAGTCTATCGCACCAGGCTAGCCAGCGTCGGCTTGTTCTTGTGCGTTGTCGGGCAATCGTTCCTGAGGTAGGCGTGTTGGGACCTGTTAGGAATCGATTCGTGATGCGCTAACTATTGAACACGGTTTGTCCGATGGAAGCTAGTCTCGATACGTAGTCTGGATAGGGTGTGATCGTCGATGCACTAGTAGTATGACTACCCCGCGTCTCAATAGGGATGACTATCGAATCAGTAGGCTTGTACGGGTACAATAGGGATGACTAATGGACCTGGACGTGTTAGCCTTTTTACTTATTCTATTACTAATCGTTTTAGGAACAAAAAGAGTGAGCTGCTTGCTTTTGCGGGAGGGATGATCCTTTACAGGCTTGTTCTAGTGCTAGCCTGTAATATTCGATTGCAGACGCGTCTTTCGGTCGCAGCCATCCATTCATACGAGCTACCGTGATACAGTGACACAGTGATACATCTATCCGGTGATACAGGGAATCAATTGTATTCCTTCTGGTAGGGATTGTAGGCTTGCGCTTTGTTGGAGGAATCCTTTGCCGGCTTGTTGAGGCTATTGGGGTCTAAGCGTGTGCTTAGAAGCTAGTTTTAGTGATAGTGAAATCTACTAGATTTCTACTAGGTTTTCCCCCGGTCTGGCTCTCTACCGGTTGTAGGGAGTGCCACGTGGCACTACCATTACTTTCATTCGGCTCGCTACATCAATTCTCGGACGTCCGTATGGTGGGATAACACATGTTAAAATCTCCATATCTTATCATGTAGAATTAGTACTAGGGTGTACGTAAATTAGGGCATGATAGTGTGTTTAAAGTTGCTATCACTCACTACATTCGTGATAGCCTCAGTAGCCAGCCTACTTGTAGTACTGTATGTGCAATGCTTGTAGTTCATGGGTGTGTTGGTGGGTTAAGCAATGCTAGAGGGGGAGCCGGGAACACCAGCCTGTTGGTTGTTTTGCAGGCTGTAGTCCGGTCCCTTAGTTTGCTGTGCCCACACACACCGGCGCACAGCCTGGCTTAACAGCTTGGGCAGTTAAGCCTTTGGCTGTTAAGCCTTTTCTGCGGGCGGGCGTGGTGGGCCTTTTTACTTATTCTATTACTAATCGTTTTAGGAACAGAAAGAGTGAGCTGCTTACGTTTGCAGGGAGGGATGATCCTTTACTAGCTTGTTCTAGTGCTAGCCTGTAATTTTTTGATTGCAGACGAGTCTTTCGGTCGCAAGGGGAATCCGTGGCACGCTTGTTGAGGCTATCGGGGTCTAAGCATGTGCTTAGAAGCTGGTTTTAGCTAGTGATACAGGGAATCGATCGTGCGAGTGATACAGGGAATCGATCGTGTGAGTGATACAGGGAATCGATCGTGCGAGTGATACTATTAAATTCCTTTCGTGACCAGAAGTACCAAAGCTACCAAAGGGTAGATTTCCTATGCGCATGAATCAATGAGTCCCTTATCCATCTAAGTAATCGATTCCCACGGCATATCGATTCCCACGGCGCATCGATTCCCATCGCGCATAAACGGTGAGCAATCCCTGTCTTACGATATTGCCATTGTTCTTCGGTGAGCAAACTCTGATTTCATAAAATATCACACAAGCTACGGGAGCAATTCCTGACCTTAATGATAAACATTTCATGGAGTCTTCCTAACGGAACAAGAGAAGAAAACCGTTGGCATGTGATTCTCACACAATACATATACATGCATACAAATATATATGGTCAACGACTAATACATGTACGGAAATAATCAGCGAGTAATCTCAGCACTACGCAACAGCAGTTGCAACGTATTCATCTCAATAAAAGAGATATCTTGCATTTCGGCAAGATTTCACTTTATCTCATACTTTTAACATTCAACTGATTTATATCCCAAAATTCACACTAGTTGCTACCAACTACTTGTAATCTACATACTAAGGTCTGTCTTGCTGCAATCTGAATAAGTCACAGCAAGAGGAGATCTGGTGTTTCCCTAGTCTCGCCTGTAGTCCGATTATCCGTTGCCGAAAGTATCCAACCACAATTGTCACGCGTAGAGTACAACCGTTCGTCTACTAACACACTAACGCAGCGTTGCTGTTCGTCAGAAGCCCTCGAATCAGACTCTCAACGAATCGGATTCAGAAGGAAAATAATAGATTAACAGTCGCAAGCTCTAAGACGGCTTGCACACAAGAAGGAACAGGAACGGAATTGAATACAATCCCTACGCTGGCATATGCACATCGCACATCTTACACGAAGCAGTTCCCATTCTCAGTCACCGCGCAATTCTTTCCAAGGCTCGGAACCACCACAGATGCCGAACATACCGTTGATGCCCGGCAATGCACTCGGAGGCGAAGAGAAGAATGACGCCGAAGTCACCTCTATCAAACGCTTTCCCAGCTTCGATGCTGATATGAGAAAGATACTCATATCCTTACTCAACGTAACAAGTGAGATTACTAGCAAGTTGTGCCTAGCTCTCAAAGAAGGCGGATTATGCGAGTGGAAGTCGTTCCTCGACGCACTTATCGAACCGGATTTTGCACGCGAACTTACCTATACAGAGGGAGGACTGCCAACGCATATCCCTCGATCCATCCAAAGGAGCATAGAAGCACTTGCGGATTTCACTATCGACCTACAAGAAGAAGATGTCGCCCTAGAAGAAGACGAGAGGAACTGGAAAGATGTAAAGTCATATACATACAGGGAATTCCAGTCATTCCGCGAAGAGCGTGCCCAACGCTTGCGTAACGAATCTGCTCTGAACCCACCACCTCCTCCAGCGGGAAGTAACAAAAAGTCCCCTCAGCAGGTAAAGTACGAATCATGGTGCCGAAAAGCACGAGATGAAAAGTCCTTTACACCCCTCACGAATGACTCGAGATTCAAACACTGGCTCGTCGGTTTCAAAGCTAAACTCGAGGCATACGACATCGATACAGAGACATTCCTCGATGAAACTTGGCCTCCAGCTACGCTTCTGGGTTATACCCGTGATCTCTTCGTCAAGCAGTGTGCCTTCTTCTGGGTACTAATGTTGGAAGTCTTCAAGAGTGACCTTTCTGTATCATGTGTACACAGTCATTCTACCACTCGTGATGGACGCAAGGCATACTTCGATTTCGTAAACCTTCATAGCAAATCAAAAGCAAAGGTATACGACAACTTGACTCAGCTACAAGCGTTGCTCAAGTTGAACCTCAACAATTGGAAGGAATCCAAAGTGAAATTCATCACACATTGGTTTGATGAATTGAATCACCTCAACAAGCTCCGTCCTCCCAACAAGCCCCTTGAGTACCATACTGTTAAATCAGCATTGTGTCAGGCATGCTATTCCAGCTTCCAGCTAAGCGAACAGTTTGCCAAAGTCAAGGATCCAGGTGGGACGAAATAGCACCGTAACGGATGCAGTTGCCGAAGCCGCTGCTATCCACGATCTTAAAATCACGCTTTTACTCGAAGCAACTCGACTTGATTCCCAGTCCGCGATGTCTGCTCCTCGGTCGACCGTACGTGCACACGTTCATGATTTTTCTTCTGAATCGAGCCAAAACCATGATGACTATGCTCTCCCTATTGAATTTGAGGGAGACTATCAAAATTATGCTGTATTTAAGGCTGGACGTACCCCTGACCCTACCACAAGGTTGCCTACAAACATATGGAAGGCCTTGTCACGTCAGGACATGAAGAGTTGGCTTAGTTTTTCTCCGGAAGGCAAGAAAATCGTGGTTGCCTCATTGCGACACGACTTACTCAACACGGACCAACCTGACCCCAACAGTGTCAAACCCATTACCCGGAAGGCATACCAACATGAACACTCGGTATCTTTTCGAGAAGACGATACTTCGACCAAGGATGAGCATGCCAATTCCGCAGCAGACCTCCATCCTGCTGTAGAGAATGATCGTAGAGGTGTTTTCCATGCATCCCTAGGTGTATACAAATCAACGACCTCTTCGTCTAAGGACCAGCGACCTCTCAAGTCTTCCGTGTCACCCGCGCATCCAGCTCGATTCCTTTCAGACAACCCTGACATTCAGTACAAAAAGGACGGTGACACCCAAATACCTGTCGGAACACCATCGTATTCCGCCAATTTTCACCAGTGGTATACTCCCGAGGATGATCTCACCTTTCCTAATGATGGTCCTGTAACGGCATACACATACCGTATACACAAAACTACGGTTACTAGCCCTGGTTTTGCCATGGTCGATCGCGGCGCAAATGGCTGCATCATCGGTAATGATGCGTGTCTCATCTCCAAGGATATCCCACCACGATATGTTAACGTCACCGGCATTAACAATCATCAGGTACAAAATATTCCCATTGCTACATGCGGAACATATTCCATGTCGAACAGAGGCCCCGTCATTCTCATTTTCAATGAATGTGCCTATACAGGACGACATCCTTCTATATTGTCATCCGGCCAGATGGAAGCATATTTTTCCACTGTAGACGACACGTCCATCAAAGCAGGCAGAGGACAGGTCATCACCACCTCCGATGGCTATGCACTGCCTCTTAGCGTACGACACGGTTTACCATACCTTGCGATGCGAAAGTATACGACTGTTGAATTTGACACGCTACCACATGTTATCATGACATCCGATAAACATTGGGACCCATCTGTTCTCGATACCACCATCAGTGCAAAGGATGAACAATTTCTCCAGAAATATCCTCCCCAACCACAGCAACTCCCTTATGCCGATTACGACGAATATGGGAACCCACGCTGCCTTGAAGGATTCGATATATCTGTTTCTCCCGGGTCCTCCACGGTCACATCCCTCAGCTCGTATTCCAGCCATTCCACCCGATCTCCCTTTCTTCCTATTGATGATCATAGGACCAACGATCGCTCCTTTTGGCTTACTTCCACCAACTACGCTCATCAAGAACGTCTCGCATGCTGCGCGCTACCCGCAGTCTCTGGAACAGTCACTGCGTTTCCAACAGATTGTACAGCCAGTGACACTACACGCATTGCAGCTACGCCCCGCGAAAGATACCCCAACGAACATGACTACTTATCCCTGAAACCTTTCTTTTGTTGGGTTTCCATCGATCGCATCAAAGCTACTTTTGAAAACTCAACCCAATACGGTTCGTTAGCGGTTAGCCCTGATGGTAACATTTTCAAACGGTTTCATTCCCCTCAACCGGCCATGAACGTTCGCCCCTTCAATGACGATGTTATGTCCGATGCTGTCTATTCAGATGTCCCAGCAATTGATGGTGGATCCAAGATTGCTCAGATCTTCTTTGGCCGAAAATCACATATTATACACGTTGAGGAAATGCGTACCACCGGCGATTTCCTATCCTGCTTTCAGAACTTTGTTCGACAATGGAGCAGGCCCATCCGCCTCCTTTGCGACCACGGTAACTATCAATCCAGTAAGAAAGTCATGGATTACCTCAAAATGTTATGGATTGGACTCTGGCAAAGTGAACCGTATCATCAACACCAGAATCAATTCGAACGACAATACCAAACGTTCAAACGCATTGTCAATCGCGTCATGGATCGTACCGGCACACCACCACACATGTGGTTACTGTGCATGACATACCTCGCGGGTCTCCTCAATGTTGTCTCTGACCCTACGCTGTCCGATAAACAACCGATCTTCATTGCCACGGGTACACTTGGCGACATCAGCGCATACACCAGTTTCTTCTGGTTTGAACCTGTGTATTTCAAGACCAATGACTCTCCTTTTGGTACCAAATCTACCGAACGCCTAGGTCATTTCGTCGGCATCGCCGAACATGTTGGCAATGGACTCTGCTTTCGAATCTGGGATCCAGTTACCAACAAGTTACTTGACCGGTCCGGTGTTCGATCTGCTCTTACACCTGAGTCACGTAACAAACGCGCGGGCCTATTTACTGATGATGGTTTCATCAAATGGCGTAACGCAAAAGATTCCTTACCCCGTATATACGCCACTGGAGAAGCTCCAGCTTTCAAACATGGGGAGCATACCAATCAGAATAAGCTCATTGACGAGTCTACAAAACCAAACAGCTCAGTTCCCCCTAGCGTTTCACCCGCTGATTCTGACACCGCCGATGACACCGTTCCATCTGCACCCAACAAACAACCAGATACCACGCCCCACGCATCTGGCACTCAACCAATTCTTCAACCACCCGCCCACCCCTCGTTACCGAGCTTTCTTTATAAGAAGGTCGATGACAGCCCGAGCTGGTCACCTTCTCCACTCCCTAACAACTATGGGGAGAGTCTTGATGGTCCTCCTACGACACACATCTTCAGCAAGACATCCAATGGCGTTCTCCTTACTGAAGATGATTTTGACCCACCGGAATTAGCATACTTTGATGTTAGTGACATCGCAACTCCACACACCAACCCCGCTACTCCTTCCGTAGACCCATCACAGGTAGTTGTTACCGACGAAGAAGGTAACGCACAATTTGACGATGACGGTAAACCCATTACCATTCCTACGATCCCGATTGCTGATCTACAAGGACGTTCTTTCCTTGTAACCAATCCAGATGGCACTCGGAAACGTCTTACCATCGTCGATGTTGCAGACAGTCTTGAACGCAACAACGACTTCATCAAGTTCAAGTGCAAACACTCCGATGATGAACTCGATGATATCATTGCATACAATGACGTCATGAATTACATACATCGTGATTCAACACAAGAAGACGGCAAACTCTGGTCGTTTTGCCGCATCCTAGGACACCAAGGTCCACTGGATAACAAGCATCCTCAATACAAAGGTTCCAAGTATAACCTTTGGATTGAATGGGAGAATATGGAACGCACATATGAACCTCTGGCCAATATTGCGGCTGATGACCCGGTCACCGTTGCAAAATATGGGAAAGACAACAACTTGCTTGACCTCCCGGGTTGGAAACGTCTCAGGAGAATCACCAACCTAGCCCGACGAACCAAGAAACTTGATCGACTCGTGCACCAAGCCAAACTACGTTCTTTCCGTACCACTCCGCAGTACCAATATGGATTCAAAGTACCTCGTAACCACGAAGAAGCCCTCCGATTTGATCAAGCCAACGGGAAACACCAAATGGGAAGATGCCACCACTCTGGAAATGGCACAACTCAATGAAGTACAATACATTCATTGATAAAGGCGTATACAAGACAAGCTCCATTCCCACGGGATTCCAACAGATCAAGGTACACATGATATACGCTGTCAAAACACGACGGAAGACACAAAGCTCGCCTCGTTGCTAACGGTAATCTCACTGAGGCCCCTATCCACAGTGTTTACGCAGGCGTCGTATCTCTTCGCGGTCTACGTATGTGCCTATTCCTAGCTGAACTCAACGATCTAGAAGCATGGGGCACCGACATAGGTAACGCCTACTTAGAAGCAGTCACCTGCGAGAAAGTATGCATCAAGGCAGGTCCCGAATTCGGATCGTTGGAGGGTCACCTGCTTGATCATTTACAAAGCCCTATATGGTCTCAGGTCTTCAGGCAAGTGCTTTGGAGACTTACTCGCGGCTTGTCCTCATCGAACTCGGCTTCGAAAGATCCCGCGCAGAACCGGAAATATTCCTCAAACCCGGAACGAACAAGCATGGTGAACGGGTATATGAGCTTATATGCACATATGTCGATGACCTATGTCTCTGCATGGCAGATCCCAATTCCTTCTTGAAGATATTGCAATCGTCACCATATAACTTCAAATTGAAGGGATCCGGACCTATGAACTTTCACTTAGGATTGTGGATTTGAGCGCGACGAACATGGTGTTCTGTGCATGAATCCCATAAAGTTCATCGAAAAGATGGAAGCAGTCTTACGAACAAATGTTCGGATGCAAACCTAACACTAGGTTCCGATCACCCATCGCGGAGAACGATCATCCTGAATTGGACTCCTCAGCCTTTCTTGAAGAAACCGGTATACAGAAATACCAAAGTATGATCGGTTCACTGCAATGGATCATCGCTATTGGCCGTTTCGATGTACAAACAGCCGTGATGACGCTCTCAAGTTTCAGAGCTCAGCCACGAGATGGGCATCTCGAACGTGCTAAACGTATCTATGGATATATCTCCAAGTTTAGACATTTTAAAATCAGATTCCGCGTGGAACCGCCCGATCTTATATTGACTAAACCCGACACCATCGACTGGTCCAACACCGTCTATGGGGAGCATTCTGAAGAGCTACCCGACGACGCTCCTGCACCGCTTGGAAAGACAGTAGTGTTAACACACTTCTATGATGCCAACCTCATGCATGATATTCTCAGTGGCAAGGCAGTTACCGGCATTCTTCATTTCGCGAACAAGACTCCCATGATGTGGTTCTCGAAGAAGCAGTCTACTACGGAGAACAGCCACCTTTGGAGCCTGAATTTGTTGCAGGAAGGAACTTGCATCGAACAGATTCGTCGATCTACGCCACTCATTCCGATACCTAGGAACACGAGTCCATGATATCTCATACTCTTGGGGTGACAACGAAAAGATGATCCAAACGTCGACCTTCCCTTACGCAAGGTTGCACTAAGCGTCATAATATTCTAGTCGTTTCACTACGTACAGAGCATGATAGCGAGAGGTTTCATTTTAATGATGCACATCCCAGGTAAGGATAACTGTGCAGACATTCTCACCAAGCATTGGAGTCACTCAGTTGTGTATCCACTGCTCAGGCCCATCTTCCACTTCTGTGGTAATACTGGCGACCTTCTCCAGGATGATGGAAGCATCATGTAGAGCGTGATGACCCTTCACAAGGAGACATGGGGAGTATTAAATTCCTTTCGTGACCAGAAGTACCAAAGCTACCAAAGGGTAGATTTCCTATGCGCATGAATCAATGAGTCCCGTATCCATCTAAGTAATCGATTCCCACGGCATATCGATTCCCACGGCGCATCGATTCCCATCGCGCATAAACGGTGAGCAATCCCTGTCTTACGATATTGCCATTGTTCTTCGGTGAGCAAACTCTGATTTCATAAAATATCACACGAGCTACGGGAGCAATTCCTGACCTTAATGATAAACATTTCATGGAGTCTTCCTAACGGAACAAGAGAAGAAAACCGTTGGCATGTGATTCTCACACAATACATATACATGCATACAAATATATATGGTCAACGACTAATACATGTACGGAAATAATCAGCGAGTAATCTCAGCACTACGCAACAGCAGTTGCAACGTATTCATCTCAATAAAAGAGATATCTTGCATTTCGGCAAGATTTCACTTTATCTCATACTTTTAACATTCAACTGATTTATATCCCAAAATTCACACTAGTTGCTACCAACTACTTGTAATCTACATACTAAGGTCTGTCTTGCTGCAATCTGAATAAGTCACAGCAAGAGGAGATCTGGTGTTTCCCTAGTCTCGCCTGTAGTCCGATTATCCGTTGCCGAAAGTATCCAACCACAATTGTCACGCGTAGAGTACAACCGTTTGTCTACTAACACACTAACGCAGCGTTGCTGTTCGTCAGAAGCCCTCGAATCAGACTCTCAACGAATCGGATTCAGAAGGAAAATAATAGATACAGGGAATCGATCGTGCGTGTAGATCGTACTTCTTCTGGTAGCGCGTGTTGTAGGCTTGCGCTTTGCTGGAAGAATCCTTTGCTGGCTTGTTGAGGCTAGAAGCTGGTTTTAGGGATAGTGAAGTCTACTAGATTTCTACTAGGTTTTCCCCCGGTCTGGCTCTCTACCGGTTGTAGGGAGTGCCACGTGGCACTACCATTACTTTCATTCGGCTCGCTACATCAACTATCACTCACTACATTCGTGATAGCCTCAGTAGCCAGCCTACTTGTAGTACTGTATGTGCAATGCTTGTAGTTCATGGGTGTGTTGGTGGGTTAAGCAATGCTAGAGGGGGAGCCGGGAACTCCAGCCTGTTGGTTGTTTTGCAGGCTGTAGTCCGGTCCCTTAGTTTGCTGTGCCCACACACACCGGCGCACAGCCTGGCTTAACAGCTTGGGCAGTTAAGCCTTTGGCTGTTAAGCCTTTTCTGCCATTGGGCCACAAGCCACAGGGTGGGAGCGAGATGGAGACTGGACCTGGAGGAGACAGGAGGCCAGACTGCGAGGGTGGGATATTCCCCAAGGGGAATCAGAGAGAGCTGCCAGTGGGAGTGGGGGCGGCGGCCGGCACCCACTCTTCTGGCAGGAAGGAGTATGTTCCATTGTTGAACATTACAGAAGCAAGATTCTGGAAGATGGGGAGGGACTGCTGGTGCAAGTACCTCATCATGCAGTCACTGTGCCATCTTGCGAGGAGCTTGATGACATTAGAATCACATTTGCCCTGGAGCAGGGCCATAGCCCCTCCCGCCCGAAGGGAGCGGGCAGAGATTGCCGCAGGGGAGATGCCTGTGGTATGGTAGAGGGTCTGGGCATAGACTCTCATGGAGGATGTGACCGTTGCTGCGCGAACCAGGGTGAGAACTCCATTGTCAAAGTAACTGGCGAGCTTGAGGTCTGGGCTGAAGGGGTGGGTGCTAGTGCAGCAGCCCCTGAGGTGGAGCACTTGGCGTGCGCATGCTGCTACAGGGCAGCAGAGGCAGTCACCACTCCTGGCGTGAGCAACTACCTCACCTTTGTCCCCATTCTTCTGCGTGGTGAATGTCAGGGTGACAGAGGTGGCAGCAAGGAGCTCATGTTCAGGGCCATCGTGGTGGACAATTTTGGAGCCAAGGTAGAAGGAGACCTCCTTGAGGTGGAAGGCTTGATCATCCCTGGTAGTACCAGTGTACTCACCAGGGCGTAGACAGAAAAAGAAGGCTATGCAGATCATGTTGGCAATGGCCTGCTTGGCAGGGGAAGGGTAGTCGTGGTATGCAAATCGAAGCGCATGCATGACAAGGGTGATTGGGACTGGTTTGACCCTGCAAGGTGCGGGGTCAAGTTTGGCATAGGCCTTGAACTGGGCAGTTAGCCTGAAGTCAAGACTGCCGGTTGAGTTGGTGCGGGGGTCTTTGGCCCCCACGCGGGCCAGCGTCTGGCCCACTGACCTGAGGGTGTCCGATACTGTGCGAGATCTGATGGGCTTGCGGCTACATGAGAGTCGGCCATCATGGAGGCGCTGGGCAAAGACTTGGAGGATGGGGATCGGATCTGTAACAGATTGGAGGGTTGGTTCAAAGCCTTGAGACAAACAGAATTGAGCCCATTGATTCCAATGGGCATCCTTTCTGCGGGCATAGAGTTCAGTGACTGAAGCGGGCATGGTCTTCTGGATAGAGCCAAGGTCAGAGCAGAATGCATGGCGGGCTTCAGGGGACATAAGATCCAGGGCAAGTCCTGGGGGTAGTTGGTGTTGAAATGATTGAGAAGGGCAGTGTCAGAGAGGTCAGAGCGAGAGAGCAAATCAGCAAGGTGATTCACTGGCCCTGGGATGTAATCCCTGAGAGGGACATATTGGTGGAGACGCTGGTGCAGGGACTGGATCCGAAGGAGGTAAGCGGTAGGTCCAGTAGTAGTGGTGGCGCCTTTCCTTTGCCAATAGACAGCTGCTGTGTTGTCGTAGCAGTTGTGAGTGGTTCTGGATTGGACACAGGCAGCTTGGGCAAGGATGTCATTGTGGGCAATGGAACCAGCGAGCTCCAGGTCACTGTTGGTGATGGTGCCACTGGGGTTGTCAAAGGTGACTAATTGTGAGGAGATCCACTTTGGGAAGGCATGTCGCCACATGATGGGTTGGATTTGACCCTCAGGTAGGGGAACAAAATGAATGCCCCCCATGCCCAGACCAGAGGCATCACAGGCGCCCATGGTGGCCGGGAAGGAGTCTGGCACCAGTTCAGAAATAGAAGTTGGCCGGTTGGAGATATCAGAGGCTAGCCATTGGAAGTCTTGAAGGAAGCTGTGGACTCACTTGGTGAGCTGGATGCGCCGCCGCCCCGGGTCCTGGTGTCGGAAGGCTTCTTGGAGGATGGAGAAGAGGCCAATGGAGCCAGGGATGGCGATTGCCATTGATCGTAGTTCGCCGAGCACTTGGTGCCATTGTTGGAGGGGGACATGGCGCTGGGTGGGTGTGATGGCGTGGAGGATGTCCTGGAGGCGGGCCACTCGATGGGGAGGAAGGCTGATGGTTTTGTTGATGGAATCGATGAGCCAGCCAAGGATGACTTTGGTGGTGGTCCAAGTGGCGTCGCCCTGGAGCATCTTCTTGAGGGAGGCTGGTTCCTGTCGGAAGGGGGTGTCAGAAGCATCCAGCGGCCTGAAGACTTTGTCCATAGATTGGAAGAGCACCCGCTTGATGGCGCGACGGGTCCATTGGTTGCCTTGCGCCAGGCCACAGAAGTCATCCACATAGACATCCCAATAGCGTACCGGCTTTTTGCTTGTGGTGCTGTGGGTGGCCGCCGGAGCTGCAGGCGCGGTGGGAGCTGGGGCTGCGTCGGGCACGGCCTCAGATGGGATATCCAGACGGTGTGGCATGCGTCGGGCTGCTGCCAACCCTGTTGAGAGAGTGGCGTTGGCTAGGTCTGCAATGGTTTCAGTGAAGGCACAGAAGTTTGGTGGACTGGATTTCCATCCCATGGGGTTTGTGAGGGGGATGCCAATGAGAGGTGCCTCCCCCGGACGTGGGGGGAAAAGGACTGCAAGCTGCATGGTGTCCTCCGGTTTCAGCTGGACCCGGTAGAAGCCATCCGCAAGGTCAATCTTGGACATGTAGACTGGGCCAAACCTAGGGTGTGCCCGGTGCAACTTGGAAAGGAGCCGGGGAAGTGTTCGTCCAAATTGCATGGAGTCTGCAGGGGCAAGCGGGATGGTGTCTTGGTTAACCTCAGAGTAGGTGTAATCGGAGATCATGCGGGGGCGTCGGCCTCTCTGTGGTACCAACCCCAGAGGGCTAAGACGCAGACCGGGAAGGTCTTGGATGAGGCTGGCTGGGAGGACCGTCCATTGCTGCTTGTCCATCATGTCGGCATACTCCTCGCGAAGGAAGTCGATGCCCTGCCGGGAGGATTGGTGGGGTCCCCTGGCGAGGGCCCTAGCAATCCTGGCAGGGTCCCAAGGGGGGTCGGTCATGGAGGCGGGAGTGCCCTTGGTCCCGAAGTGGGCTAAAAGGAGACTGGCGGGATGGGGGATATTACCCACATCTGGGTGGATATCACCTTGTCCCCGGATTGTCCGGATGAAGTCCCCCCAGCTAGCACTGTGGTGGTACACTGAGATAGCTCGGGTGATGTGCTCGTCGAGCCGGTCCTTGGGGTAGCTATTAGTGGCTGCCAGCTCGGTGCTGGGGGGAGATGGAGGAGGTGCCAGCACGGCGCTGGGAGGAGAGGGAGTGCCCAGCGCGTTGTTGGGGGGGGGGGTGGAGAGGCCAGCGAGTCGCGGGCCGGCGGAAAGGCCAGCGAGTCGCGGGCCGGTGTAGAAAGTCCCAGCAAGTCGATGGGTGGAGGGGAGCCCGGCTTGGTGCTGGGTGGAATAGGTGGAGATTCCAGCCGGTGGCTGGGTGGAGGGGCTCCCAGCCCGGCGGGGCTGGGTGGAGGTGCTCCCGGCCCGGCGGGGCTGGGTGGAGGAGGTGGCGAACCCAGCCGGGTGCTGGGTGGAGGGGATCCCAGCCCGGCGCTGGGTGGAGCGCTGGGTGGAGGAGGAACGAGAGTGGGGTCATACAGTCGAGTGAGAACGTGTGTGGGGGGCTTACCTAAATCCGTAGGGATGGGGGGACCAAACTGTTGGGGGATGGGGAGTCGGCTCCGGTGGAGCGGCGAGGATGGGGGCCGATGGCCCTGTACGTGTGGTGCAACAAGGCGTTGGAGGGGCCGGCGGGGAGGAGGTGGAGTTTCCCGGATGGAGCGGGAAGGTGATGGGATGGGTGTGGCTGACGGGCTGAATCGGAGGTGGCGCGGAAGGTGATTGGGTGGGGGCGCTGTCGTGGCCCCCGAGGCAAGTAGAGTGAGAGGGGGCGCAGCGCCGAGTGAGTGGCGATTGCCAGGTCTTCAGGCAGCATAGGCCTGTTGGCACCAATCCCAGAGCAGTTCTTGCTCTGCCGGCGGGATGTCAACATGGTCATGAATGTTGCGGCAGCCGGTGAAGCAGTGACCTCTGATGTGCCAGGAATGGCAGCGTTCTTTGCCATCGGGGCGTTTGAGAGGTGGTTTGCCCTTGGCTTTCATGGACGAGATGACCAATCTCATTGCTTTATTTTTGATTTTTGCAGTGATGGGATTGGAAGGGTCAGAGAGTCGGGGATCTCTTGAGGGGTTGAGTCTCTGGTCCTCATTGTTGGAGGGACGCTTGTCGCCACCCCCCCCCCCCCCCCCGCTGTTGGGGGGTGGAGGACTGCCGGAGGGCCCTTTCGGTAGCAGGTTTGGCTGCTGGAGGGCTCTCAAGGCATCGACATTGGACACGTTAGGGAGCCAGTTGAGATTCTGAGTCATTCTGAACCGGTGGATGTCTTCCCCAAAGTCGGGGGAAGGGAGGGTGGTGTCTGATTCCCATTGCTCTTCCAGCCAGCCGCGTACGCGTACCTGGAAGTAGTACACCACTAGGGCCGGGGTGATTCTTTCTCCAACCTCTTCTGCAATGGCCCTTCTGAGGGGCATCTGTTGCCACTCTAATCGGGAGAGGCCGCGTTGGTACGCCTTCACCACAGCATGTGTGGCGCCGAGGAGAGTGGCTAGGACAGCCAGATAGCTTTTCAGCTGGGTGGTGGCTTCGGTCCAATCAAGGGGAATGTAGGCCTTGGTCTTTTGCAATTCCAGGGAGTCCTTGAGGGATAGGGAATTGCCTTGGGTGGAGATCATAGTGTCATAGGCGGCCACATTAGCGGCTGCTTCATGCTCTCGCTTTAGAGTAGCTGCTGATCCTCCTGGAGGAGTGAAGGCTAGGGGAAGTATGCCGTCTGCTACATCAAAGGTGTCGGTCCCATAGAAGTTGCAATCTTGGAACCTCTTGAGCACTGCTGTGGTGATGAGTGGCGCCTGGATCCCGAGGTTGTAGGCGTCCGTTGCTACTTGGCTTTGGAGGATCATGTGAGTCTTCTCGTGTTTGCTCTTCTTGGCCCAGGCGGTGTAGATGGGGGGAAGGTCTGCTTCCGTTGTTTTTCCACAGAGTAGTAGGAGTCTTTCGGTGTAAAGGTCCCCCCACACTTCCCTGACAGTGTGCAGTTTGGAGGATTCTTGTTGTCTTTGATCCAGGGACTCACTCAATCTTGGTTGCTGGTTCGTAAGCGCTGCGAAGGCTGTAGTGAGAGTAGGGTCTGCCGGCGCCGAGCCTGCTAGGTCTGGGAGGTCTCGGAGGAGGACATGCTTCTTCATGTAGGCCCGGAGGTTGGCTTCAGCTCTGAAGGCAGGTCCCGGTTCTAGGAGCCGGATGGCGCCCAGAAGAGTGGTAGGTTGTGTCCCCACGGCCCTGAGTGTGTCTAATAAGGGTTTGCAGATGTTCCCCAATCCTTGCTGGTGGATGTGGGGTTGGAGAACTTGGAAGGCCTGCTTTGGGGTGAGGCCCCTGCACAACACCAGTGGGATGAATTCGAAGGGTAGGAAACATACCTTGTGAGCCTGGAGCATTTCAGTGTGGGCAGTCCCTTCAGGGATGGCAGGGATGTAGTTTTGCGCGGGGTGTTGTGATACGTTGGCTTCATGGTGAGCTAGGAGGTACACCCGGCTCGCTGCCGCCCTTGACAGCAGGGCTGCGTCCACTCGCACCAGCTCCACCTCTTGTCCTTCCACATCATCAATGTAGCCAAAGGCTCGGCCCCGGTTGGCTGAGGGCTGGGTGATGGTTCCTGGATAGCGTCGGAGGCCATGGATGACCCGGAGCCGGTCCACCCCCGCTGCATCTTCTGCTAATGGGGAAATCCGGTAAACCGGTAAAGAGACAATCCACATGATCGAAAGCGCCGACGATTATTCATTCATCAGGTTAACAACCTTACGAATAAGGTTATTGCCTTTATGACTCTTCGTATGATACGCCCGCTCAGTACGTAAATACGTACTTACACGGTGAATTCTTTTCAGGCAGTCGGTCACAACGGAAACGATTCGTTCTGCAATACGTAGTACGAAGTACAAAACAGTAAGAAACAATCAGTCAATGATTCTACCGTATGAAAAACTTAAATCAAGATAAATTTACAACAGGCTTTCGTTTCTTTGTTTGCTTATGGATATGGATTGGATTGTGAATTATCGTTGCGAGTGATTTTTTCTTTTGCTAATGAATTTATTGGTTAGTTGATTCGTCCGTCCGTTCGTCCGTCCATTCGGTATTGCATTGTAAGGTATTGGTATTGGTATCGGTATCGGTATTGGATCGGGTCGGTGTCGTAGCTCGGTGTGTGTCAGCGAGCGAGTGAGTGAGTGAATGTAGGAACGTGGGAGTGAGCAAGTAAAGAATGAAACGAAAAGGCCGGCAAAGGCAGGTAGAGGAAGCAAGGACACCGCCACACGCCGTCACGGTACGCTACGCTACGGTACGCCTCGAGCCAAGGTTGTATTGTATATGTAGTGCTGTAGTGTAGTCCTCGGTACGTAACGTAACCGTATGGAAGGAATGCATCGTTGTTCTGTTTGTTGGTTTGGTGGAAGCCCACATTCCTTTCTCGCTTGCTGTTGGTTTTGGCTTGAGCACTGGCGTTCATTGTTGTTGTAGTTGTTGTTTTATTGAATCTCGTGGCAGCGTGTCGTGTCGTAGTGATAGTAGTGCAGTGCCGTGCCGTGAAATGCAATGCGGTGCAATGCCGTGTAGTGTTTATAAAGCGTAGTAGTAGTAGGTAGTAGTAGGTAGTTGCAGTGCAGTGCAACGTAAATAAAAGTGTGGCACAGAGTTTTGCGCGGCTTCCACGATGAAGCCAGCGTGCAGCGTTGGGAGCAGCAGGGAATGCGGTGCGGTGAGGTGCAGTACGGTGACGCATCTTGACGAGAAGTGCAGTGCAGTGCAGTGCAGTGCAGCAGTGAGTTGAGTTGAGTGCGGGATCGTCGACCTCCTCCTCCTTGTCGTTGTCGTAACGGTTTCTAGCTAGTTGGTGGCCTTGCTGCCTTGCTGCCTGTCTGCCTTCCGTGCGCTGCGCAATTCCATTAGGCCCGGAGGTGCTTGCGCTGCTGTTGTTGCTGTTGTTTCTTCTTCCATTCCTCCCGTGCTTGCTTCCGCCATTCCTTGTGGTGTACGACCTTTTGCGACAGGTCGTTCAGACCGTTCTTTGCTTCGTTCGCGCGGTCGACTAGATACCGGTCGAATCCGGCCAGTAATGGAAAGAACTGGACCGCGGGCTCGGGTTCCGGGATGGGTGTTGGTGAGAGGTAGGACCACAGGACGGAAGCGGCACCCGCGGAGGTCTCGTCGTTGTCCGGGGTGGTTTTCTGCTTCTTCTTTTGTTGCTGTTGCTGTTTCTGATTCTGTTTCTGTGTCGTTGTGGTTGTGTTGGGCTTCGCTTTGGGCTTGCCAGCGGGTACCGGATCCGCGGCCTTGGCCTTGGCAGAAGTCGCCGAGTCGTCGGCGTTCTTCTTGGCCGGTTCGGCAACCATCTCCTGGAGTTTTTGGGTAGCCGTCTTGGCGGAAGCCGCGGCCGATGCCAGGATCGACGACGACGACGACGAGGAGGAGTCCGGAGTTGACGCAGTCGACGACTTTGTCGACGGGGTTGGCTTCGGCTTCGTCTTCGGCTTCAACTTTTCCTTCGACGCTGTCTTCGAATTGTCCAAATCCGCTTTCCCCGCAAGGGCAGCAGCAGCAGCAGCTGTAGCTGTAGCAACAGCAGTAGCTGATTCCCCGTCGGTGACAGGAACCACCGGGAAAGAGGACAGCGACAGCGAGAAGGGTGGCGGTGAAACGATACCACCGGCACTGCCAACGCCACTGCCCAATTGGTACCGGAGGTTTCCGTTTCCGCCGTGGTAGGAATAGATCAGGGCCGTGGTAACTGCTACCAAGATGAACGCGAGCGGAGAAATCATCGCGGTCTCGTCGCGCTTCTTCTTGGTTGGTTGGGATTGTGACTGTGACTGTGATTGTGACTGTTCTTGTTGTTCTTGTGCTTCGTCCTTGGTGTAGCCGCCGCCTTCGAGGACGAGGAGGGACTTGGCTTCCAGTTCCATCTGCGACATGCTTTGCTCGAATCGCAAAGACCGGGGCCGAACCGGGGACGTCTCGGCGGACTTGGTCTTATTATTCGCATCGTGGCTGCCGTCAACGCTGACGGGAGAGGCTCCCGGAAGAGAATCGGAGCACACCGAGGATCCCTCCGTCGTCGCTACAACCACAGTCTCGGGGGTGGCGGGTACCGTGGCAGCCGTTCCGGGAACCAACAATGTCTTGGTCGTTTTGGATGGAGCCGTCGACGGCGTGTTGCTGGTAGCATTGTTACTGTTACTGTTACTGTTACTGTTGCTGTTACCGGTCGCGGACACATGTTCTTGGTGCGAGGGAGGGGCTTTCGCTTTCGAGTTCGCGTTCGAGTTCTTCTCCGCCGGGGGGCAAAAGGTTGGAACGGGACAAAACATGGCGATTGCGGAGAGTTGCGTTTCGGCGATGCGTTGCTTCTGTTGCTGTTGCTTCTTCTGCTGTTGCTTCTTCTTCTGCTGCTGCTGCTCGGTTGTGGGTTGTTTTGGTCGTCGTCTTCGTCGGAGTTTTCGGGAACCTTTGATACAGTGGGTTCCACACTCACGGCTTGGGTTTGTATTGGTGTTGGTGTGGGTGTGGGTGTGGGTGTGGGTGTTGGTGTTTCGACTGCGACTGCGACTGCGACTGCGACTGCGACTGCGACTGCGATTGCGATTGCTCGGAGTGTGAGCACTTCGAATGGAACAATGGTTTTGGACGGTTGTGTGTCGTGCCGTGTCGCTGTCAACACCGGGCATGTACTAGGCTATACTCCGAGCGAGTATGTAGCAGTGGATGTCGGAGTGGTAGTCGCAATGGCGATACAGACACAGAAGAAACCCAACGGTTGTCTTGTTGTAGGACGAGGATGATGGTGAGGATGATGCCACCAATTCTTCTCTTCCTTGCCGAAACCAAAGAAATAATTATTGCCGGGACCGAGTGGAGCGGAACGTCACCGCAAGCGTGTGATAGTACTACTAGTATGAATATGCACCGTACTGTACTGTACTGTACTGTACGGTACTGTACTGTACTGTACTCGGCCTGGTATCTTGAAGGTTGGGAAGAACAGGAGGAGCTGAGGGAAGTAATAAGTGTACCGTATTGCTAATTGATCCTACGGTACGAAGTAATTCGGTTGTTGTTCCGTCTTAAGCTAGTTCCGTACGGTACGATACACGATTATCTACTTTAATCGAAGGAAGGGTACGAGTACGGTAGCATACGGTATTTGTACGGGATGAAATGAAACCCGTATTCTTTGGTCGCATGCGGAAGCACCTTCGAACTTTCGGCGGGAACGGGGTGCGGAACGGTATTACCGGTACGTACAGGTACGTACCGTAGGGTATCTTACTCTTTTGGTTGAACTCTTTTCAATTGCCATACGGTAGTAGTCGTAATCGTCGGGGTAGTGATGTCGTCTTCTGATGGAGGCGCAATCTGCCGCTCACCCCACAGGCCTAATTCGTGTACAAAATGCCTGCCTACCGGTACGCTATTGTACCGTATCGTACCGTACAGATCGAGATCCTCGCTAGAATTCTGTGGAAAAATCATCCTAGCAGATGGTTTCGTTTCGGCGGGGGTTCAGCGACGATGGAGAGTAAGTGAACGCCCTCGCCAAAAAACGATCGAATTTTCGAAATCGTCGCTGCTCCCCCGCCGACCTACCGGTAGTCCGAAGCTCAATTTCTACGGCCCTTTACGTCCTGGTACGTACCTACGGTTCGTACCAAACTCCCGGTACCCACCCCAAACACCAATGACTCAATCGACTGACTGACTCGTGCCTACGTCACATAAACGATGCTCATGCTTTCGTCAAATTCCTAACATTTTGTTGCGTGCACAATAAATAATTCTCTACCTATTTTTGCACGCAACAATTTCAAGTAGGTCTATTTTCGCCACCGTTTTTTTCAGCCCTCGTACCATGCTTGCTTCAGAATCTTTCTATTCTACAATTTTGTTTCATGCTTACCCCGATAATATTTAATCCCCATTCAATTTTGTTTTTTCTACACGAAACTCATGTTTTGTAATAATATCCTTTATGTACAATGATATTGTCGTAGCGTTATTGTGAATTTCTTCACAAATATATGAGCTTCTTGATAACCAGCAATGTATTATGTTACGTCGCTTTCACAATACTCACACTACATTTATTGAATATCAAAAGCCAACAACCATATTTTTGTACTAATAAGAAAGTATTTTATCCGCATTTGCAATAATCTCCGACATTTCACAATATTCATGCTACGCATATCAAATACGGAAATACAACAAACATATTTTGTAACAAATATGAAAGTATTTTATCAGCTTTTGCAATTACCTCGTTTACTGTATTCTATTCAAACAGAAGACCCGGAACAATATTGTGCAAACCATAAAATAATAATGAACTAGCCGGGCTACTATAATGATGTTGTTATCACCAATTACTCTGGTTCATTTTTCTTGTATTCGAGGTATAATTTGTAATCCTCGTGATCCTCGCCGAGAATCTCAAGCAAGCTACGTTTTTGCTTCCATCTTTTTCCCTTTTTACTTTCTTCATCCTCCTCCTTATCTTGTTGTTTATGATTGCCATTTTGCTTTTGGTTATTGAATTACTAAACCAAGTGTGAAGATACACACGGCATATACACGTACCGGCATATAATATGTGCCGGCGAAATAGATGCCGATGATACAAATATTCAATGGTACGATTCCAAGGTGCACACAATAAGTAAAAATAGGGTGCAAACGAGAGAATAGGACCATAAGTATTTATCCACTTGGGGCCCCGGAAGAGGAACATATTACACATATGCTCCGGTGAATATCAATCGATACTTAAAGCGCTGAACCAAGGTACATTCTGTACTAGGAATTGATACGACAATCAGTACCCCGATCAATACCCCCACAAAAAGAGGCTACAGATTAGCAATTGGAAGATTAGTATGGCCCAGAAACAATCCGATCATAATCTTATCGATAACTCTTTCCAACACCGTAAAATCGAGTGAACATATATTCTAACAATATACATAGTAACTACAAAGTAATAATAGAATAAGTATACAATATACAAATTTGGTCTCATTAGTTATCGATAAGATTACCCAATGCCCGGGGGAAAACAATCCGAAGAAGGCACCAATCCCATACCAAGAGGAGTTACTCCAGACACCAGCATCAACACGTTGCAAATAGGCGTACGGGAGATCCGAGACCTAAGAGATCAACTGGAGGAACTAGAACTATACAACCGAGATATACCCGAGTACACAGGTGAGCAGAATATCCAATTATAGGCTCAAAACAGACTGGTGTTCGACTACACAGAGGACAGCGAAGATAGCGACCTTACCAACGACGAGATGACAAAAAAGAAGGATTACACAGCACTCAAGGACCACTTGGACGAGACACAGTTGAAACAGATCCCAATACTCACCAGTGTCGGCGTTTACAAGTTCAAGAAGACCCTTACAAACGTGTTGGCCGAGGTCACATCCATCAAGTATATACAAGAAGGAGGGTATGCGTTCTTTCTATAAACAGAAGCTCAATACCGAGCGAGGGACCCAAACACGGCATACCCAACAAAACCGAGTGAACCCCAAGAACTCGACAGCTACATCAAACTCACCTCGGACACCTACAAACTGTGGAAGCGGAACCAGACCCTTTACGTGGAATGGAACAAGTACGATAGGGAGGCTCTTGTGATCACAGATAAGAAGTTTCCCACCATGCTAGACAATTTGAAAAGACTCGGGATTGGAAGCATTTCCACGGGGTACCACAGTGTTAGCGGCGTTTAAGGCAATGGAGACAGACCTGTGTTCAACGGACGCCCAACACCGGCTTACACTCAAGCTCACCAAGAAGATGAGCGGATTATTGTACACCCCAAGCCCAATAGGGCCCAAGGAATAGTTCAGACAGCTCACAAAATATCAGCACCAGATCAACCTCCTCCCGGAGACAGCCAACGTGTCACCAGCGCAGATGATAGACTATCCACACAATGCATTCGCACAGAGCAAACATCACGTCCGATAACTGTCACGCGACCCCACATGACCCCTCGCAAGCCCTATTTTCTGAAAATCGACCCTGCGTTTGTTATGCGCAAGGGTATTTTTTTAAATTCACAATTTTTGTGGTAATGATTTTCGACCCCCCTCAGGTTGCGACCAAAATTATCCCCGAAGACTCAAAATGTCCATTGATCTCTTCATTTTGACTAAATTGATTTAAAAAATCTACTTTTCACTACCACACTTTCTAACCTTAACCCAAGATATGAAATAAAATTAGTTTCAGAAGTGTTAGTTTGCTACGTTTCCGCGTTGTTTTTTACGGTATGTCACGTCGTGTCTTCTTTCATACCATCGTGCCTTTTAATGCTCGCTTCAATAGCATCATGCTCGTCTTAACGAATTTTCGTAGAACTCTACAGCACTAACTTCCTCCTGCACGATTTCACCACCATTCTTTCTTTTATTTTGTTTCCAAAAATACTTTTTTCTTAGATATGTGTCTGGGTGTATTATGATAGTACTAGTAGTAGTAGTAATGTAGGTATGATACTAGTATCGATTTCTGTTCCAGTTGTGAAACGATTTTTTGTACAATTCATGTCAACAATCATGGAACGGCGTTTCAGAATTCAGTAACCGGAACGGCGTTTCATGCTTTTGTGTTCGAATCATGTTTAAATTTGAAATCTCGGTGCCAAACAAATTCCTAACCTTAACCCAAGATATGCAATAAAATTATTTTCAGAAGTGTTTGTTTGCTACTTCGTACTAGTACTATGTTTCTGCCTTGTTTCTATGTCACGACGTTTCTTTTTTCATACCATCATGCCTTTTCATGCTCGATCCAATAGCATCATGCTCATTTTCCTCATGTACATTTAACACCCCCATCAAAACCATTTCTCCCCCTCCCTTCTTCCAATAGAAGAATATGTCACAACCTAGTAAAAGTCGCCGTCACTTCAAGAGTGGTTGTTATACCCAAATTCCCAAATCATTTATATGTCGTAGCTGCATGTCCTGTAAGGGCAAATCGAAGACATTCATCGGAAGCAGACAAGATTCATCTACACACAAATCATACCGATATGTATCACGTGGCCTTTCACGTCACCTTGATTCAATAGCTTTTTGCCGTGATTTCTATTTAAAGCATAACCTAATGGAATTTTCATCATCTGCCAAAGAAGAAACCACTAGTACAGTTCGTCATTCACCTACACAATATGGCCTGACATTGACGGAGAATGGTCCAATTGTTCCTTCCGCTTCTGTTGCTGCCGCTCACACTAACAAGGCATCCTCAAACAAAATGTTCAACTCTGTTCTAAACAGTCAGGTAGTACACAACTTATTTGTTCCACCAATGGATAGAAATGTAATGGAATCACAGTTGTTTCCTTCAGAAGACAACAGCAACAACGATGACATGGTTATTCATGAAGAAAATTGCCTTCCTATTCCGAACGATAATGGTATGGATGCTTCGGAACCCACCGCATCCCAACCAAACATCAATGAAAAAGAGCAATTGATCCAATCTCATCTTTCTTTTTACCTACCAATAGGCTCATTGCTGAAATAAAGCTCATGAATCTAATGACGAAACACAAGTTACCTCTAAACACATTCAAATCTATTTTTCAATGGGCAAACGAATGTCAATCTATTCATGGTGTTGACTTTAGCTCTATCTACCCCCGCCATCGAGAAGCCATATTTAGTGAAATCAAGTCCAATTTGGGTATTTCAGAGACCAAGTTTGAGCCACACATAATTAACTGGTTACCTTGCAATTTACCCACCCAAATATTTGTTCGGTCCTTCCCAGACGCACTTCATTCCCTTCTGACCAATAAGGAGTTGATGCAAGAAACCAATTTGTCTTTTCTGAATGTCAAGACTCCTCTTTCACCCGAAAACAACCCACCACTCACCAATGAAACATACATAACAGAACTACACCACGGCTCTTGGTGGACGGAATCGTGGAAGCAGATCTGCAATGAAAATGATGAAATCCTTGTTCCGATCATTTTCTACATGGATGGAATCAGCTTGGATGCACATGGCCGTCTGTCACTCACTCCTCTCAACATGACTCTTGGTATTTTCAATACTGAAGCAAGAAAACGACCTGACGCTTGGACCACAATTTATTTTCATCCCGACACTGAAATTGAGAGCATAAGACACACACAAAAAACCACGGCGAAAGATAATATTCAAAATCTACACACCGCGCTTGCATCGGCTTTGCAATCTTTCAAGGAAGTATGTGAAATGCAGGGCGGGTTGGAGTGGGATTATCTTCCGTATGCAGGAAAAGTGTTCAAAGTGAAAATGAAATTTGCAATTGCCTATGTTGTTGGGGATACAGAACTTCATGACAAACTATGTGGAAAGTATGGATCCTACACGCAAAAGGTGAAGAAATTGTGCCAACATTGTACATGTCCTACACGTGTCATCCATAAACCAAAAGCCCAAGTGGAGGAACTGACTCGACTCTGGGTTCCAGAAGATTTTGAATCCCCCCCAAACAATTCTGCACGGGAACACCTGGAGTACTTCAAAAGCATTTTGCTCCATCCCATTAAAAATGCTTTTCACAGCCTCAATTTTGGTAGTAATGTCAACAACATTCACTTTGCTACTCCCGGTGAGTGTTTGCATATGCATCAACTGGGTGTAGCACGTCAGGCAGTAGAATCACTCAATTCATTGTTAAAAGGTAGTCCTAAGTGTTGGTATGCCCCTGATTTAAACACGAATGGCACATCAGCTACTATTGGTTCACTTGCGCAGTTATACGGTGGTCTTTTGTCAAGGCAATCGGACAGAGATTTCCCCAGAACCAAGTTTTCCAGTCAGCTTCTCTCCATTACCAAAAAGGAGGGTAATGATTATTCGGGAATGCTCATTTCCATTCTGATCACCCTTTGTTCCGATGTGGCAATAAACATCATCAAGGACGCGACATTTATTCAGAAACAAGTAGAGGTAATTCAACTGATACTCTCCATGGAAGAATTCTTGAAGCATGGGAAAATACCCATTTCTGGATTGGAAAATCTCCCCAAGATGATAATCCATTTTATCAATTGTATTAATTCGACCTGCCTCAGAGAGGGAATGGGTACAAAACTGATCAAAAACCATCTATACTTTCACCTTGTTGAGTACATTAAACTTTGGGGACTTCCATGCGGATGGGATTCTTCTTATTCGGAATCACACCACAAAACTGAAATCAAAGCACCCTCGAAGAACACTCAACAGAATGCTTCGACATTGATAATGCAAACGGCAAAGCGACAGGAAGAAAAAATGCTGCTACGAGTAGCTACTTCCAAGTTTAATTTAGTGACGGCAGAAGATGTTTCTGGTAATCGAGTCCCTCCTGAAGTTTCTGGTTCAAAATTTCACGTTTTCATTAACGACGAATGGGGCAAGTACTATGAGATGGGTTAGGTCATTGAACAAAACAAAACCCTATATTTCTCCCATCGTGTTGTCTTTTGTATGTCAGAAATGTCAGAATGTGCTTCCACTTTTGGAGGACTCTACGTTTGTGAAAGGATTTACTGAACATAACAGGTTTGACGAATGCACACAGCAAAATAACTTGTTTCAGGAGCCACCCTTCATATCGTTCCGATGGTGGCCAACTCAACTCTGTCTGGTATGATTGGGCCTTGTTTGATGTCGACGCATGTGAAATACCCTGCCATATTATGTGTTTCCTTGAACTCTACAATCTGAAGCAGCCTTACTCATTTGTTTCTGAGTACGAAATTGCCGACGAAGGCATTTATGCAGTAGTGACCAAATTTAAATCCACTCCACTACCAACAGCTTTGTCGTTTGTGACGAGAGCCGAAGTAGACGACAATTCTCTGTTCTTATTTCATGTCGACAGCATACTTTTTGATGTAGCAGTTGTCCCAGAACTTGATGCAATTGGTACGTTGCAATCAAACTCATATCTAGTTGTCTCGAATTGAAGGGCTTGGCTGGATGAATTCCACAAGACAACGTCATCTTTGCCTAATGAAGAGGCACTCTACTCCCAATGCACTATTGTTGAAGAGGACAGCGACAATAATGATGATGCTACTAATTCAGGTGATGATTGTTCAATGTCATCGAACGATGATGACTATAGTGAGGTCCTCTCTGATACATCCAATACTTAATTGTTTTCCTACTACAATATCCATAATAACTTAGTATTAGTGAAGAATTGAATGCTCCTCCATATTGATCGTAACATATTTCTCCTACGTTTTGATTGATAGCTACTCCGAAATGATTGCACAATGTCGCAGGAAAACAAACGAAGTGAATGGAACGTGTAACTTTAAATTATTGTTTAATATATTATAGAGGATCAGCTCTTAGCACAGTTTTTGTCGACACATAGGCACTCATAATATAACAGCCTTCGTATTTTGGATTCAAACAGCTATGCAATACTAATGGATTGAACAATAGAGTATCGCATGACCTCAATGGAACTTTCACTTTATACGTTGGGAACACAAAGTAATAAATCACCTCGTCATCACTTACATGTTTTGGAGCAATAACCGTCAGCCTTGTATAGAACATATCGGCATCGGTATGGCATTTCGAGTGATAATCCTTTCCAATAGAAAAGGCCGTAGCGTGATGGCCGATTGCATTCAGTGTTGTACGACTAACAACCTCATTCATCACAGTTGTTTCAAGGTTGACAAACTTGGACATTTCACGTAAACAAAGCTGCATTTCCTTCACAATGTGTAGGGCTTTCTGTTCAAGGTGGTCTTGTGTTTTCGGTTCCACATTCTTTTCGAAAACATACTACACACCATTTCCCGATTTCAATCTATTTGGTCTCATCCCAATAATACCATATCCACTGTTTACACTGTCACATTTGGTTCCTCGGCCTATTTTGGGTTTAGATTGAACAATTTCTGCAGCAAATGTTCTTGTAATTTCTATATTTTTGGGAGTACCCAAGCGTTGTTTTGCACATTTTTTGGAAGCTTTTGCAAAGATTCTCAATGATGGTTCTGATTCAGCGACTGCTAAAAGAAACTTATTGTCGGTACTATCCAATGTCTTGAAACTATCAATAGCCACCGCCTCTTCCGATGTGTATTCCCTTTCTCCAATTGTTTTAAAACCCCATCGCGTTTCCATGAATTTCCTCGAAACCCATTCTTGTGAACTGTTTTCAATGCTATTTGCTCGACATGTTGTACAATTTCCTTCATACTTTTACGCTTCTTGTGTTTTATCTCCGACAAGTGTTTGTAAGTCTGGTGGATTGTTGATGATGACGTTGCTCCGTTTTGGAGAAATTTTGATTTCATTCTCTTTCTCTCTGTCTTCCCCCGTTTCCTCTTTGATTTTTGCTTCATTGATTTTGTTGTCAATTGCTTTGTTGTTGTATTCAATCCCATTGCACCGGGTGCCATTCTTGTGTGACCAGTGCCGTACTCTTTGCAGATTAGCTGTTTGAGGAAGACAATGAATCGATTTGCCCATGGAGTGCGTTTCCGGGTCAAGTTTGTGGAACGGCGTTTCAGATTAAGTTGTCGGGAACAGGCAATTCTGACTTTTGTGGCCGCTTCGAATGTTCCCATCTGTTACTATCGCTGCCGCTGTTGGTTAGATTGTTCCCGGTTCCGCCCGCTTGAAAATCCGCAGAATCTCTGTATTGGCGTTTCTGGGTCAAGTTTGTGGAACGGCGTTTCAGATTGAGTTGTCTGGAACGGCAATTCTGACTTGAACGTCTGGTGTATTGGCGTTTCTGGGTCAAGATTCTGTAATGGCGTTTCGGATTTACTATTCTGGAACGGTAATTCTGTCTGTATTGGGGTTTCAGGGTAAAGTTTCTGGAACGGCGTTTCAGAATGAGTTGTTTGGAACCGCAATTCTTACTTTTGCGGGCGGTTGGATTCTTCCCGATTGCTGCTGTTGCTATTGTTGTTGCCGCTTGCTGCTGTTGCTGGCGCTGTTGTTGGTATCGCTGCCGCTGTTGGTTCGATGGTTCTGGGTTGCAGCCGCTTGGATCGTACTCGCTTGCTGCTTTTGCTATCGCTGTCGCGAGGTTTCCGGTTGCTGTTGTTGCTCTCTGTCATTGCCGTAGTCTACGATTGTATTGGAGTTTATCATGATATGTGAATTGAGCCAAATGGGTGAGTATCTATTGATGTGCTACATTGAGTAAATAATAACAAAAGAATAGTATAATCTACGTGTCACTAACCTACACTGTTGGCCTCCTTTTGTTGTTGCGTTCAATTCGTCCGATCAAATTGTTACGATCCTGCGTCCGCCTTGTCGGACGTTTTCTCCAATTGATTGTTCTACTGATCCGTACCTATGAAAATAAGAAGGAGGGAAACACAAGTAAGGAAGATATCATCAGCAATGCAGGATGTAGGCATCATTGTCCCTCTATCTTATGTTGTTGTCTTTGCTGCCTTCGAACCAGTGTTGCCTTTCGATCCGTTGTTTCCAATACGGTCCTATGAAAATAGAAAAATAGAAAAAGGAGGAAATACATTCTTATCAGCAATGCAGGTGGCATTGTAATCATTGCCTATCTCTCCCATTTGTACCCTTGCTTGTTCTTACAATAGTTGTTTGCCGTACCTCGGTCCGTTGTTCCGATATTTTGTTCTGAATCGTTCTCTCAAACTACAGGGGAAAATTGTCGGTCGAATTGTTGTTGCCGATACGTTGTTCAATCTTACTCCTTTCTCACGAAAAACTGGATCTTTATCCTGTTGATATATCTATGCAATGGATGCAGATTCATTGATTTCCAGACGTATATGTAAGGCTGCAGTCCAAACAATATCTATCCAGCAATTCCTCTACAGTCCAATGCCGTCCAATTCTTTTTCCAGCAAAGGCAGTTTTTTCGGATTAAAATATCTCGAGCCTGAATTCCCTGCCTACTAGTGACCATTGCTGATCAGTTCAGTGGGATCCCGTGTTCTCGGACGGAGTGCTTTGTCGTACAAGTACGGTAAACCAACTCTGCTCAAGATAAGTTTGGTAAGATGATTATGAAGGGAAACAGTATTTTTTTACTCAAAAAGAAAAGAAAATCACACTGTAAAATCACACTGTAAAATCACCACACTGTAAAATCACAGTGTAAAATCAGTTCGGAAAAAAATGTTTTCACTGTGTGTGTGTGTGTGTGTGTGTGGGCATGTGTGTTCCAAACAAAGAATCGATACTTACTAACCTGTCAGATCTACCGCTGTAAATCTAGAACAATGAAGAATAATTCCATTTTCTTATTTAAAAATAAGAACAGTAAGTAAATAAATCTCCACCCGCGCTCTTTTTGAATACAGAACAATAAAAAGTAGTGCAATGAGTTTTATTGTTAACGTTCTCAACTTGTGATGCAGTGAGAACTTAGTCATTACTACATGACAATTTGTACAACGAACTATTGCCCAATCTCTATGAGTCTTCGTTTTTGGTTGGAAAATACAAAATATCAGGAGTGGACAATAAGGTGGGGATTATTCGATTCAACCTGTTATCTTCTCTTCGCTTTTGCAAGATTATGGAGCATCGGAAAACTCTTAACCAGTTGTACAGAGTAGGCGTTGACTTTGCCAAACAATTGGTCACTCTTTCTACTGAAAAGAAAACTGCCGAACGTGACATATTTGTGGACGATTACGATCCTGAGGACGAAGTTCACGTGAAGACATTGTTGCAACATTACCTCCTGAGTTTGTCCTGTGTTGACAATGTTGTTTCCACGCCAGACCAACTTGAAGAGGTGAATCTTGTTTGCGACAAATTGCTCGACTATGTTCCAACATCTCGTTTGTCCCGTGGTCCTAACGGTACACATGTTCCGGTTTGTAGGGTTATGGTTTCAAAGGCAATAATGAAGGCTGTACTTGGCAAGGAAGAAAAAACTTCTTTTAACGTTGACCATGCACATGAGTGTCTGGACAAATATTTGAAAGCAGAGCGAAAAGTCTTTGTCGTTGAACTCTAATCCAGGTGAACCTCACCGCAAAGATCGGTTATTCATTTTCACCAGTGACGGTTCCTCAATCCGTTCAATTTGAAGAACAAAGTCCGCCTGAGCTTGTGAGAGGTAAGGAAAGTCGACATACTTACCCTATCGCAAAAGAAGACTACAGCGTATCCGTCACAAGGTTCCTTAATTTTGATGAGAACTGCACGTACACGGTGGACGATCGATTGTTCTGGGAACATACGAGATTCGTATTCAGTGATATTTTCATCACATGACTGGAAATAGTACTCAGAGGTTCTAAGTTTTTTGAGAGGTCTTTGCGGTTTCTGACAACTTACAATTATCTACCTGAAGGGGGACAATTGTTCGTCCTCTTGACAAAGGAACTTTTGTGTTCGGTTTTCAATAACAAAAAACACCTGTGGGAAGCAAGATTGCAAGTAAGTTTTGTTTCACGAGAGGATGAAAAGACTTTACAATCTGATGGGGACTCATTGATCAAACTATTTGAAAAAATCAAGGTACCAAAGAGTCAGAGTTACGGAGCTACCGACATTGCAAAGTGGGACTTCATGAAGAAACACTTGAAGAACTTCAGAGAAGTTCATCGAAGAGAATGATACGTATTCCGTACGATGGATAGTGTTCACTAACACAGAGATCCATGAACCGGAATCATTCTTTTCGATTTCCTTGGGAAGGCAAATTGACCGACGACTCTAGTGATAGCTCAAATGATGGAGTTAACACAAACAATGATGATGAAGAAGAAGACAATGTACCGGTACAAGTAGTAAACGGCAACGTACCTCCAACAGAACCAAACGCAGTTAAAGAGAACACATCAACAGGCGTCGAAGAAGAAGTCGTTCCTCAGGAAACCAAAAAAACAAAACAAGACTGCATCAGACAAATCGAATGGAGAGCCAAAGTACAAGGAGAGGAAGGTTTCTCCAAACCTGGGCCACGTTGAAGATCTTGGATACCTTCTGCAAGTTCCTCGCCCAAAACCAGCCAACGTAATAAGACAGAAGCGCTCCGGAAACGTTAAGGTGTTGTTCGCAGATCCTGACCCGGTGATCTCGTATCCTAAATTCGCAATTGGTAGTGAGGTGACAATCATGGGTCTGCCAGCACCTGGAACTGGTGTTGTGAAAAGTTATGCAGCGAAGAAGAAGGACCATTATCCTCAATACCCTGGATACATGGTGCACAAGAAACTACCGGATGGTACAACAGTGAAGCGCGCAACCTGGTTCCCTTACGACCGTGTGGGGTCGGATAAAGCACAGTTCACCAAGTTGTCGGATGTCTTCAAATAATGAAACTACGCTGTATTGGGTATACGTTCATAGCCTTCGCCACGCACCACCATAGAACACAAGAGCAAAGAGGGCCTAAGCGGGAAAGAAGTTATCATATTACTACAACGTCGTCACTACTACTAGTTCTTCTTCTCCACATTGGATTCAGATTAACCAAAACATTATTGTGTACATAAGAAATATTCAAAAGTAAAATAGAGTACCTACTACTACTACTAGTGGAGTAGTACTAAAACACGCAGTACTGGATCATTTGAATTGCTTCATATTAGTCTACTATTACATGTTATTGTAGTAATACTGTAGTCATAGTAGTCCTAGTACTACATGGATGTTCATAGTGGTTAGTAGTTCAAAGTTCTCAGAAGGTTGTTACTAATACTTGTAGTACTAATATTAGTAGTACCATCAATGCATAGTAATTCCAATCTAATAGTAATTTGCAATTACAAAATAGAAAATCTGAAATTTACTGTGATTAGTCCATGAATATTGTTCCTGTTATGGGTGAAATGAATCATGCAGGAAACAGAAGTGAGTTATTATCTGTCATAGTTTGTGTGTCACCACCTACTAATAAGTGCATTTGGGTACTGGATTTGTAGGGAAAAAAACAGTACTTTGCAATTAAAAAATAGAAAATCCAATATTTTCTGGGATTGAACCACGAATATTGTTCCTATTATGGGGGACATGCATGAATCATGAAAGAAACAGAAGTGAGTTATCTTTCAAAGTTTGTGTGTCACCACGTAATGAGTGCATTTGGGTACTGGATTTGGAGGAAAAAAGCACAGTTATTTGCTATTAGAAGATAGAAAATCTGAAATTTAGTGTGATTAGCCCATGAATATTATTCCTGTTATGGGTTAGATGAAACATGAAAGAAACAGAAGTGAGTTATCTGTCATAGTTTATGTGTCATCATCTAATGAGTGCATTTGGGTCATGGATTTGGAGGAAAAATACACACAAATTTGCAACTAGAAAATAGAAAATCTGATATTTTGTGTGATTAGTCCATGAATATTGTTCCTGTTATGGATAAGTTGAATCATGAAAGAAACAGAAGTGAGTTATCTGTCATAGTTTGTGTGTCACCACCTAATAAGTGCATTTGTGTACTGGATTTGGAGTATAAATACACAGTAATTTGCAATTAAAAAATAGAAAATCACATATTTCGTGTGATTGAACAATAAATATTGTTCCTGTTATGGGTGAGATGAATCATGAAAGAAACAGAAGTGAGTTATCTGTCGTGATTTGGGTATCACCACCTAATGATTGCATTTGGTGACTGGATTGGGAAGAAAAATACACACTAATTTGCAATTAAAAAATAGAAAATCCCATATTTCGTGTGATTAAACAATGAATATTGTTCTTGTTATGAGTGAGATGAATCATTAAAGAAACAGAAGTGAGTTATCTTTCATAGTTTTTGTGTCACCACCTACTAATAAGTGCATTTGTGTACTGGATTTGGAGGATAAATACACAGTAATTTGCAATTAAACAATAGAAAATCCCATATTTCGTGTGATTGAACAATGAATATTGTTCCTGTTATGGGTGAGATGAATCATGAAAGAAACAGAAGGGAGTTATCTGTCGTGATTTGGGTATCACCACCTAATGATTGCATTTGGTGACTGGATTGGGAAGAAAAATACATACTAATTTGCAATTAAAAGTTCCAAAATCAGATTTTTCGTGTGATTGAACAATGAATAATGATAGTGTAATGGATAAGATGATTAATGAAAGAAACAGAAGTGACTTATCTGTCAAGGTGGTTTGTGTGTCACAACCTAATTAGTGCATTTGGTTACTGGTTTTGGACAAAAAATGACCAGGGAACAACAAAACTATTAAAACTTTCATAAAGACTAAAGTATCAGCCTTAGAATTGGCAATATAATTTCATACTCTAACCAATCCATAGAATGAACAGTATTCATCCTTAAAACAACAGAAACTAACAAACTGTTGCACTCAACAAAAACTTAGAAGCAATCATTATTTCTTAGGTTACTACTTGTTCATACAAAAATAAAGAAATAGAACTAGTAGGAACATAAAGTAAGGAGGGAAGTACTACGTATGGACCGTTCTAAGGGGGAGTCGAACCACGATACACAGTTACTTGAATATAACCGAATCATTGCGAGATGACGAAACTTACACCACTTAAAGTGCGGTAAGAATTATTCCTTCACAGTTTACAACAAGTAATTGAACGAAAATACCTCGGTATTTGCCCAACGTAAATCATTATTACAACGAAGAGCAAAATGGAGAACATAACAACACAATCAGCGTACAAGAGGAAGCCATTGAAGCCTAGGTATCTTTTGGATTCGGCGGAGTACTGTGCAAGAATGACTGAGCTAAATGACGGTGACGAAAACAACGAGAATAATCCATTCTTATATCATTTTGAAACTGGGTTTGATGCGCTATGTGCCGAAAACGGCAACTTGGTACTCACAATACTTAATGGATGCAACAAGATAGACGACGTTAGAGATAGACTCGACAGCCCAAAAGGGCATTTCGATGAAGAAGAAGCTTTAGAAATTTGTGAACAATGCTTGAAGTACGTAACTGAGGACATATTTCCTTTCTACAAGGAAGGCGACACTGATGCCGTTGACCACGTATGGGCTTTGGGTATCATTGTGCCACACATTTTATGCGGTTATCCAGCATTGAAAGGAACGGAGGACATACAGTGCTACAACAACGTGGGTATTGGACGACCAGTACAATCAGGAGAACGAGAGAGGCTCAAACTCAATGGTCATACAGTTCCACCAAAAAAATGGAGTAACCTGACGCCAGAAGCCAGAAAACACATAAAGCAATGCATACATTTTCACCCGGGTAACCGTCCCTGTCTGACAACCCTTTGGTTAAACGAGTGGCGCACAATGACTGAAGAGGCAATCATTGAAAAAAACAGTATAATGTACATCAAAGAAACCGAGGACGGAAAGGAACGAAACAAAGAAACGAAGATAAACAACAAGAATAAAAACAATTGGAATTCATTCATGAACAAAGCGAAAAGGCAGTCTAAGAAGAAAAAAAGAAAACTCAAACAATTTGCAAACAAAGAGAAAAGGGAGGAAGACGATAGAAACGAGAGAAACATTGTGCACTGGCTACAACTTTACGAAAAACGTTGGAATTCACCGGAAGATTTAGAGGAATACAATAACTATCCCGTTCCTTGTGGTGCGTGGGGACGTGTGAAATAGTGCTAGTAACAAGCTTTACTAGGGAAAAACTTACCCCTACTTACCACGAATACGTGCACAATCCTGTCCTCGTTAAATACGTAAATATAAAAATTAACTACTGTGAAAAACGTTAGTTACAAATGAAAAAGTCAGAATTGCCGTTCCAGAAAACTAAATCTGAAACGCTAATAAAGACGTTCTGTAAATTTTCCAAAACAGTGAATTGTTAGCTACAACACCGTTCCAGACACACAACACGGAAACGCCGTGGCAAAAATTGTGCTTATTTTCCATTACAGGCTCATCAATGCAACTGGTTCCTTACAAATGAAGAAGTCAGAATTGAGGTTCCAGACAACTCAATCAGGAACGCCGTTACAGAAACTTAACCTTAAAACGAAAAATGCATACGTTGTGCGGATTTTCCCTAACAGAGAATTGTTATCTCCAACACCTTTCCATACAATGTGCCTGTTTTCGGTTCTACAGATTTCAATATGAAGTGATGTGATACGGTAGTAGGATGGGGAACATCAAAATAAATTGGTATCATACAATCTAGTACCGTTACTAGTACTACTTGTTTGGAAATAGGAAGCGAATGTACGGAAGAAAAAAAATGGCGCAGCTAGGCAGACAGTTCTTTTTGGTTGGCCCACGCTCACAAGCCCGCTTAGACAAAGACAAATGTATTGCAAATTGCTGAATTCGTACAATCGATGCCAAAACAAGGCAGCATAAAAATTCACAAAATTGCCAAAAACACCAACAATTGAAAAATTTTAAATACAAGATGACGAAACAAAAATGGTCCAACCTACCCAAGGCAAAAATAACACGTCTCCAAGAAAAGAAAATAGCAGATATGGCAAACACAGTCAGGGATGGAGACACTAGAGATAATACCAAAAATACAAGCATTACAAACATGTCCAGCGAGACGAACACAAACATTGCAGCAACACAAAAAGGCACCACCACAGCGGAAAGAGAAAAACAACTAAAAAGGAAAGCGGAAAACATTAGCATCATGGACAGCAGCGACAGTGACAGTGAAAGTGACACTGACAGTGACACTGATTCGAGTTCGGTTAGTGAAGACAATGATGGGAGCTCCAAAAAGAATAAGGATACTAGAGAAAATACCAAAGAGAAAACAAAAGAAAAACTATGGAGGGCGGACGACAGAAAAAGAAAAACGTGAACGAAAAAAAATTAACAGAAATAGCGAATGAGGATCCGGATCTAGTACAGGATTTCATGAAAAGGTGGAGCGAAGGTAAGAAGGGAGAGAATTCTAAAGAGAATGCTGCAAAAACTACCAACACGGTACCATTGAAAACAGTGCGGGGCGGCGATAGCGTTGATAAAGTGAGTACATTGAGTTGTGGAACTAGACATAGTATGGAAACGGAAACTATGAAACTATTGAAAACATGTAAAGATACAATTGAAGGACAGGTGAGGGCATATGTGAAGAAGAAATGGTACGGTGGCCTGAAATTTATGACAACAAACACACTCTCCAATAAAATAACCGTGCAAGGAATCGATGAGTGTGTAATATCCGTTCCAAAAGATATACCCATTAAGAAATTCTGTGCCTACTTTGATAATGCAGTACCAAAAGCCCTGGCTAAATTGAGACACAATAATCAAACATTGGCTGGAAAAAATTGGTTTGGTAAGTGACGGCGTAATTGTTGAATCATCTGGAAATTATGGTACTTTCGACGTTCTTCAATATGTGCCTACGACCGACATACAACTAACCCAACCATACTATGATATCATACTGCCATTTGATGACATCACCGCAGTTGATAGTGAAATGGCAAAAGTGCCGGCATCATTCCCTGGTACTGTAGCTCTAAATACGGACTCGATGGAAATTCTGGCAAAAGAGTACCCGCAATATGGAAATGCGGCAAATGAAGAATTTTATTATTTTGTGACAAGAATCCTGTCTGCCATTAATCCGGGAAAGACTAACTTTAGGCTGAGGAAGACAAAGGATCTTATTAGTACCATCTTTAGTGTTACGGATGAGGCTTTTGCCCTAATGATAATTGACAACGAGTACAGCAATTGGGAAAAACAAAAGGAAATGAAACTTGATGGAACATACACGACACAAAAAAAAACAAAATACATGAAAAAAAAATATTGCGATTCAAAGTGGAAGTGCAAATGGATGGGACAAAGAAGGACGGAAAGTGTTTGCTAAATTGTGCAAGAAGATACAAACGTTAAGAGAAAATCTGGAAACTGGTATAAATTTGGAGAAAATGATGCTACAAAGATTCTACTCAGAAAGCAATCCTACCAGTACTGTATCGAATAATGGTGGCACTGTTGCCAGTAGTCTTGCTGAAGAGGAAAGTGAGGATGAAAACTATATTGATCCGGCATGGAGGCAATTGCTTGACGAAATGGAGGAAGTTTAGGCCTTGTTTTCAGAATCGATACTGTTCATTGTGTCAGTCCATTCACTAATTTGATGAGGGTTCGTTCACACCTACGACACGGGTAAATATTTGAGGAAAGTGATTAGTCGGGTAAAAGGTACATATCTTACATACGTTGCATACCATGATTGCAAATAGTACATTGTGTGACAAATACGATTAAATTGTACAGAAAGAAGTACTTGTACATATCATACATATTTTGCATACGATACTACTAGGCAAATTCTTTACACGAATAATTCAACTGTAGTGGTAGGTAGTCGCAAGCGATGATAGTAAATTTCAAGGGTTGTTTGTTGCGAGCACAAATATTAAATTATAAGGGTAGTGGGTAGCGAGCAATGGAGATACATTTTAAGGGTTGCGTGTCGCGAGCACTAATGTTAAATTTTACTGGTTGTGAGTCATGACATTGCAAAATTCATTTTTGTAAATGTGATTCGCGAATGTACGGGTAGGTGATATTAAAAATTAAAAATCAATATTCATGACCCTAGGAAAAAAATAATCGCGACCCAGGGATTGAGAGTGAGAAAAATGAGCATGATACAAAGCAACCGAATCATAGGGGGGTGTTGGTTGTGAGTTATGACCTTGGGTATTTAATTTTAGTAAATGTGATTCGCGATCGTACGGGTAAGTTTTATTAAAAATTAATAGTAATTATTCATGACCCAGGGAAAAAAATAAACGCGACCCACATATTGAGAGTTAGAAAACGTGCCTTGATACTGGCCTAGTGAATTGCAAGGGGGACTCGTGTTAAAATTACACACAAAAAGGGGTTGCGACAGTACCTTGCGACAAAAAAAAAAAAAAAGGTCGCGTGACAGTTATCGGACGCATGATCCCGTCACACTTAACTGAGTGGATGACAAGTGGAAGGCCCATAGAGAGACGGTTGCAAAGGGTGAGGAGTTCGTACACTACAGGAAATTATTGGGCCGCCGCCTGAAGGAATTGTACAGCAGTTACCACAGCACCGCAGCAACAGCCAACATGGTTGATATCCAGAATGACCAACGCTTCACCGAGCTCGAGACCAAACAGCGCGACCTTGCCAACGCGTGCCACGAAATCTAGTCCCAGGTAGCCTGAATTGGCAACAGCGGTGTCCACCACCACGGCAACATCGACAATGACAATGTCACACCAATGGGAGACGACCATGGCAGCACTACAGGCGGACGTGAACCGACTCAAGGCCGCGGACGCTAACCGCCTCAAGGCCAGCCACAGCGAGGAAAACCGACCGAGACAGCAACATGCCCGACGCCCACAACTTGAGTGGAAACAATACAAGTATTATTGCCACACATGCGGCGTCAATCTCACCCACGATGGGCGTGACTGCTACAAAGGCAAGAACAAAGCCAACCACCAGGGCGAATCCACCTACGACAATCAGATGGGGGGCTCCACGCGACACACAGACAAATGGATGAAGTGGAATGGACCCAACTAGAACGGTACCGCCCGCGTAGTACTATTCGACGCGCCCCCAGCCGGACCACACTAGTATACCTAATCATCGTAATCACAGTTCAAAGACATTACTTAGTATCCTACGTGTTCCCTCAAGCAAACTCCATCCCCGAGCAGCGCACCGCGTTACCTTTGCAAAGAGCGTTGCTTTCGCAACGTCCCCCCCTCCCGGATACGGGGCCCTCGACTCCGCCGCGATAGATCACTTTGTACCAACTATGTACCAAGGTGGGGCACACCAAGACACGCCAGGGGCGCTGGCCGTCGGCTGTGCCAATGGCAGCACAATGCAGTCCACAGCAATCGACCAATTGGACTTGCCGCGCCTACCCCGAGATGCGCGGGGGTGTCACAAATTTGATGAGGTGGGCTTGCCCTTGGTCTCCGTCCCCAAATTATGCCAGAATGGTTGTCAAGTTAACTTCTCCCGTGACACGGTGACCGTAACCGGCCCCACCAGCCTGACGGTTTTGAAAGGACACCGGGACCCACTCCGGAACCTGTATATGGTTCCACTCCACCAACCCGAACCTCCAGGGGTGATGGCGGAATCTCCAAGGGCGACCGACCCCGCCCTCACTACCAAAAATAACCAAAACAACAAAAATAACGAAAACGGAAATAACGAAAACGAAAACAACGACGAATATCCAATACACACGGGGGCAGGGGCATACCAGATTCAAGCCATCCCCAAATTGATCGCCTTCTACCATGCAGTATTAAATTCCTTTTGTACGTACGCGAAAACTACAGTACCCTAAATTACGTACGTATATTCCTACGTAACTTACAGTACTGCAGCTGGAATGATACGATAAAACGAGTCGAAGATACAAACGATCAAGTCATATGCACCTTTAGTGTTTGGAATAATGAGACCTTTTTCTCTATGTGAGATTGGAATACGATCGAACCAGAGGTGCAATCGTCATTCTGACACCCAAATTTGATACTTAGTGATCAAACGACAGTCATTCTTACGATCGAAGTTTGATACTTAGTACTCGAAGAAAGAACACACACTAGAGGCTCGCACATGCAATCTCTTGTTAAGTGTGCTGTTTTCAAGAAAAGACAGCAGAGGTTCGAAGCGCTGCTCACGAACTTGTTTTCTGCTGTATGAAATACGTGCTGTATTAGCGGCAGCACGAAATATCGTGTTGTATTAGCGGCAATGCGATCTTTACAAGAGATACTTGCTCTTCAGCAAGGATCATCTCTCTATCTCTCATACTTTTAGATTATTTGATTATTCAACCTTAAACCTTGCACCGGACGCTCCTTTGCGTCCTACTGTAGAACTACAAGCCTAAGATCTAACTGATTGCGTTGTTTGTCGATAGTCAGAATAGATCTGATTGGATTAGCATCCAGTCGTAGTGGATATCAGAGAAAAATTGGAACTTAACAGACCGGCACCTCAACCGGCCTGCAGCTATAGCTTCTGTTGCTCTTCTTTGCCTTTGGATTGATTCAGCTCAAGTTTCAAAAGGAAATTCACATGCAGCAGCGGGATACCCCACCAAAGACGCGTGGGTGAGGGCCATAGAACGTGGATCATTTGCCACATGGCCAGGACTAACAGCACAGCGGGTAAACCGATACCCCCAAGAGTCCGAGGAGACCACCATGGGGCACCTACAGATGGTACGACAAGGCATACAGAGCACGCGCACGCCACCGCACAAGTCCCCCAAGGGTCAGAAGGCCACAAACAATACCGTCGCCAACCCAACCAGTATCGGCCAGAAGAAAATACACAAAGTATGTGTAGACGTAGTACCCATGTCTGAGATGCAACCAGATAATCACGTAGGCCTACGCACCAATAACGAGCCCAAGGAACTCATTGCGTAGGACCTACCGGGCAGATACCCAATCACGTCACGTCGGGGACACCAATACGTGTTCCTCATGTATGACTACGACTCCAACTACATTGACGTGGAACCCATCAAATCACGTAAGAGTGAGGATATATTACATGGATTCAGGACGTGTTATGTGTGGATGAAAGAGGACAACGTGAGCGCCAAAATAGTGCGCATGGACAACGAGACCTTGAAGAAGTTAATCCCCTACATCACGAAGAACAACTTAGACTACCAACTTGCATCACCAGGCAACCACCGCCTCAACCATGCCAAGCGGGCCATACAGACCTTCAAGAATCACTTCATAGCTGGATTCAATGGGGTGGACAAAGCCTACCCGGTGGATGATTGGGACCTGTTGATTCTGTTTGGAGGACTCCGAAAGATGAGGGGAAGATTGGTATTTTAGCTAGCTGCTGTTGTTGGTTATTCGTTTGTTTGTTACGTTAAATTATTTGAAATTGTGAGCAGATAAAACCACTCTTTCCTAAGATCACTAAATTGGTGCATCGGCCCACTAATACTCCAATGCACACACTAAATCACTAATATCCACACCGACCCGCTAATACTTAGATGTACTGCTATCTGCACGTGCCCTGTACCTCTTATTACCACGGGCTGTAGGGGTTTACCCTCTGCCCTGTACACTCTGGTACATAAGGACCTATTTTTAGTAAGAAGGAGAACCGGAGTCGGAAAGTGGTAAATTCTCATTCCCACTTCCATTCCCTGTTCCATTCCTGTTGGTCAAATTCCTGTAGAAGCAAGATGACTCGTATGATCGGCCGCGTCTCATTCATTCACGTCTCATTTGTTCATTCACGTCGCATTCATTCACGTCTCATTCATTCATGTCTCATTTGTTCATTCACGTCTCACGCGGCTCGTTCGATCGACCTCAAACACACTCCCCTGCTTCAAAGGATAATAGACTCAATCGAAATCTATGATACTGCTCCAGAACTTGATGTAGTAGGCTGCATTCGCTTCCTCTGCATTGTCATCAACGGCTGAGAAGCTCACATCCTTGTCTTCAGTCTTCATGGAGTATTCACCTTTTCCATAGAACTTGGAACCATGCCTTTCAAATAGGGCTCCAGTCAGATTCTTGGTGAAGATATCACTTGTCATCTCATCGCCTGTTTTCCACATCACCTTGATGATGCCCATTTCCTTGTTGAGCTCTTGTAGAAAATACTGTTTCACTCCAATATGCCTTGTGCAACCTGCTATGGACCAATTGTTGCAAAAATCAACTGCGCCCTTATTGTCCACATATATCACCATTGGCAGCTTGATTTGCAACCCTAAACACATCATCACTCTCCAAATGTACAGCATGTCCTACACACATAACACGGCGGCATGTAACTCTGCCTCCATTATAACCGATAGGGCAATAATGGGCATCATTCTTGATCTTGCCGTCACATTGGCACCATTCAACCAAGTGGACCAGCCATTAACTTCCAACCACAATATAAGCCATAAAATTTGCCATAACCATCAGAATCATCGCAATGTGGATGGAGATATCACTGACAACAGGTGAGGATTTGTCTTGTCCATCAAAATGCTCACCGTCGAGCTGCTTGAATCCTCGCACTGCATTCCTGCATCGTACTGTGCCATCTGGTTTCATCTTGTTGGCCCAGGTAGTATCCATGATTTTGGTGCCCAGTGGAATATTGACTTCATCAATCACTTCAAAAACTTCATATTTCACCATCTTCTCGTGTTCAGCGCCAATACCTTCTGTAAACTTGTCTTGCATAGAGCTGGCCATAGATTCCTTGTAATTCATGGTCTTTAACTCATTGGTATTCTCAAAAGCATTTCTGGCTGCGCCTACCAAACTGAGTTTGATGATAGCGCATTCTTGAGAGGGAATGGAGACTGATAATAGATTGAATTCTTGCAACTCAGCCATTGCCTTGTGGAACTGGATCTCAGCATCTGTGAATTGTGCTGCATAGCTGGCCATGTCTCCAAATTGTATGTCCGGATTGAGATGAGAGTTCCTCACTACACGGCTATATCTTGTGGTGGTTACAACGTGTCGATCGGCTTCTTCAACATCCCATTGGATGGTCTCTTCATCACTATCATAATCGTCACTGTCGTATTCGATCTTGGTTTCTTCGATGTCATCATTATCATAGTTATCGGCATCGGTAGCAACCTCCGCATTGGCATTGGTGGGTTCGTTTTCAGATTCAGGTTGTAAGGGAATTCGTACGATGGCTCCCCCACTTGCATCCTGAAACTGGACCCGAGTCTTGCGGGTTTTGGTCTTGTTGCGCAGGATAGAGGGAGGAGCAGTGGCTGGAGAATTGTTGGGGAGATCATTGATGGGAAGATCCATGTGGCCTTCTTCAAGGAAATCAGTGTGAAAATCAAGAGCTTCACCCACGGGTGCGTTTCGAGTAAAATACATCCGTCCGAGAACTGTTTCGCGGGGCTTGAATCAACTTATCACACACAAATTTTGCGCGTGATTTTAACACGGCAATATTTTCTTGACACCCTGAAATTTGTGACGTTTGTACTGGGGGTACACGTAAACTCAGCACTATTTCTGTGCGGGTAATGCATGTTACTCTAATCATGATTAAAGATAATTTATTTCGGTCTCTAGGAGAACCCAATTATTATTCCGTACCAACAACACTTACTTCTATTTACGAATAAAAAAGAAATCTTGACTCAGTATTAATTCCAAAATATTAATCTCCCAAATAACAATTTGATTCTGCTTATTGAATTAGCGAAGGGCCCTCTCCCTCGGAAGAATTCCTGTAATTCATGTTCCAAGCCCGTTAGCCGTGTGTTGAAGGTTGAGGGAGATGCCGAGGGTAGCTGGGATCGGTGACGCGGTATAGGATCGGTGACGCGGTACAGTCGTTCGAGATGCTCTCCTCGTAGGCGCGTTGGGCCTTTTGGTGATGTATCTGGGAGGCGCGTCGTCGGCCGCGTTTTGGACGACGAAGGTTTCGAGATACTATCCTCGTCGTAGGCGCGTTGGGCCTCCTTGGTGATGTATCTGGTGGTAGGCGCATTCGGTCTTTCTGTAATCCTTACGTTGGGAGGATTGGGGTGGCTTGTACGGGTACAATAGGGAAGACTATTGGACCTGGACGTATAAGAAGCCTTTTACTTATTCTACTACTAGTAATAGTTTTAGGAGCAAAAAGAGTGAGCTGTACGTCACATAAACGATGCTCATGCTTTCGTCATATTCCTGCGATGTTTTTAAAAATTCCGAAACATTTGTTGCGCGCACAATAAATAATTCTCTACCTATTTTTGCACGCAACAATTTCAAGTAGGTCTATTTTCGCCACCGTTTTTTTCAGCCCTCGTACCATGCTTGCTTCAGAATCTTTCTATTCTACAATTTTGTTTCATGCTTACCCCGATAATATTTATTCGCCTGAAACTCCTCATGTTTTGTAATAATATCCTCTATGTACACTGATATTGTTGTAGCGTTGATACAAATTTCTTAACAAATACACGAGCTTCTTGATAACCAGCAATGTATTCTGTTACGTCGCTTTCACAATACTCACACTACATTTATCGAATATCAAAAGCCAGCAACCATATTTTTGTACTCATAAGAAAGTATTTTATCCGCATTTGCAATAATCTCCGACATTTCACAATATTCACGCTACGCATATCAAATACGGAAATACAACAAACATATTTTGTAACAAATATGAAAGTATTTTATCAGCTTTTGCAAATACCTCGTTTATTGTATTACATTCGAACAGAAGACCCGGAACAATATTGTGCAAACCGTAAAATAATAATGAACTAGCCGTGCTACTCTAATGATGTTGTTATCGCCAATTACTCTGGTTCATTTTTCATGTATCTGAGGTATAATTTGTAATCCTCGTGATCCTCGCCGAGAATCTCAAGCAAGCTACGTTTTCTCTTCCGTCTTTTTCCCTTTTTACTTTCTTCATCCTCCTCCTTATCTTGTTGTTTATGATTGCCATTTTGTTTTTGGTACATTTTAAGTATTTCCGTCTCTAATTCTTTTGACTGTTGTTCCTCCCTTCGTTCTTCTAATTCGCTTACTAGGTATTCGTAAAGAGCTTGTCCCTCGTTACTCCATCCCTCCTTATTTCCTGACTTACCGTCAATGAATTTTTTTCTCAACCTCGTGCCCTTTGTTGTGTTTAGCCACGAGTCATAGTCGTTGTAAAGGAAAAGCAATGCAAAAGCTTCATCGCTTGGGGTGAAAATGTTACTGACTGTCATTCTGACTGATTTTCTTTTGAAGTCTGTCTGTTTTGGTGACACTGCTCCAAGAATTCTTTTAATGAAGTATTTGAATTCTGGTGAACTTTTCCGCCAATAGTCTTTGTGCAATTGGTACCTATTTTCTGAGTTCACGTCTTGGGTGTCTGTGATTAGAACCGTTCCTGGGAAACTATCTGGTATCTGGTTGTTCCTTTTATCGTCTACATGTCAGTGTTAATATGACCAAAATGTTAGAAAGGATTATGAAAGAGTGCATGCCGGCAATCATTTTATTGTTGGTTGCTTACCTTTCTAGTTTTTCCTGGCAAGAGTTTGAGCATTGTGTCTACACGTAGTGACTGCTCGGCAATAAATTCCACTCCACTTTTGTTCCTTTATAGCGATCGTATTTGGTATTTCATTGTTATTCGTTAGTTTTGCAATGTTGAATATCGTTGTCTTCACAAATGTATTCTCTGGCAGGAATTTAAATTTCCTGAACGCTGTTTCTTTGACGTGTTTGACAATGTTGTTTTCCAAGTTATCGTTATCTGATTCTTTTGTTGTCTGTAGAATATTTCTGTTGCTACTGTTGGTGGTTCTATATGTTTGGCTATTGTTTGTGTTTGTTTGGTCACTTCCCGATACACTGCTGTGCGGGCTGTTTGTGTTATTGGTAACAATGGTTTTACCTGTCACCAGACTGCAACTACTCAGTTCTACCATTATTTTTTTGTTAAATCATGCACCTCAACTTACCGTTTTTTCCTTTGATTGATTTGGCGCGCTATTTTTATGATAATAATGTTGTTTGAAGGAAGCGTTTGGCATGTTTTTTTCATTCATACTGTACGCGCTGTAAGTGCTTGATTTACTGCCTCCCGGGAAGTGCTGTATTACTTTTAATTGTACTACCTGTGAGTGTTGTTTTACTGGCGCCTGCCTATCTTTTGTTTGCGCGTGCCGTGATATTCTGCAATGTGGTGTCCTGAAAATTTTGGCGTGGACCACAATCCGTAGGTTCCACTGAGGGTAATCATATGTAGCCCAAGCATTGATTCTCGTACCTATTGTCTTTTCATTTTCTGCAACGGTGTTGCAGGAAAAGTCCTTTTTGTTGTTTTGTTATTTTCTATGGAGTACATTTTTCGAATGTACCGACGTCTTTTTGTACTAGTCCATCAAAAACAGACTAACTTTAAGTAGTGTAACTTTCCTCGTCAGGATATGATTGGTTCTTGATATAGATGTTAACGTGTCCAGTGGATCGATTCCTCCATAGAGATGTGGTGTACAAAGGGTAGTCTCCGTAATTTTTGGTTATTATTTTTTGATTTTTGTATGAACAAGTAACCAAAATATTGTTTCTCAGTTACTTTTTGAGTGCAAAAGTGTGTTATTTTCTGAAATGTTTGGATGAATATTGCTCATACTATGGATTGGGGAGACTATGAAACAATATTGACAAGTCTCAGGCTGATACTTTAGTCAGTATGAATTTTAGAATAATGTTTGTCCCTGGCCATGCATGTACCAAAATAGTGATTCCTACTCAGTTTTTGAGTGCAAATGAGTGGCATTGACTGCAATTTCAGGATGAATAGTGTTCATACTATGGATGGGGTACACTACAAAACAAACTGGACAAGAAACAGGCTGATACTTTAGTCAGTATGAATTTTAGAATAATGCTTGTCCCTGGACATGCATGTACCAAAATAGTGAGTCCTACTCAGTTTTTGAGTGCAAATGAGTGGCATTGACTGCAATTTCAGGATGAATAGTGTTCATACTATGGATGGGGTACACTGCAAAACAATCTGGACAAGAAACAGGCTGATACTTTAGTCAGTATGAATTTTAGAATAATGTTTGTCCCTGGACATGCATGTACCAAAATAGTGAGTCCTACTCAGTTTTTGAGTGCAAATGTGTGACATTGACTGCAATTTCAGGATGAATAGTGTTCATACTATGGATGGGGTACACTACAAAACAAACTGGACAAGAAACAGGCTGATACTTTAGTCAGTATGAATTTTTAGAATAATGCTTGTCCCTGGACATGCAGGTACCAAAATAGTGAGTCCTAGTCAGTTTTTGAGTGCAAATGTGTGGCATTGACTGCAATTTCAGGATGAATAGTGTTCATACTATGGATGGGGTACACTACAAAACAAACTGGACAAGAAACAGGCTGATACTTTAGTCAGTATGAATTTTAGAATAATGTTTATCCCTGGACATGCAGGTACCAAAATAGTGAGTCCTAGTCAGTTTTTGAGTGCAAATGTGTGAAATTGACTGCAATTTCAGGATGAATAGTGTTCATACTATGGATGGGGTACACTACAAAACAAACTGGACAAGTGTCAGGCTGATACTTTAGTCAGTATGAATTTTAGAATAATGTTTGTCCCTGGCCATGCATGTACAAAAATAGTGATTCCTAGTCAGTTTTTGAGTGCAAATGTGTGACATTGACTGCAATTTCAGGATGAATATTGCTCATTCTATGAATGGGGTAGACTATGAAACAATCTGGACAAAGAAACAGGCTGATACTTTAGTCAGTATGAATTTAGAATAATGTTTGTCCCTGGACATGCAGGTACCAATATAGTGATTCCTAGTCAGTTTTTAGTGCAAATGTGTGACATTGACTGCAATTTCAGGATGAATATTGCTCATACTATGGATGGGGTACACTGCGAAACTAACTGGACAAGTGTCAGGCTGATACTTTAGTCAGTATGAATTTTAGAATAATGTTTGTCCCTGGACATGCATGTACCAAAATAGTGATTCCTAGTCAGTTTTGAGTGCAAATGTGTGGCATTGACTGCAATTTCAGGATGAATATTGCTCATACTATGGATGGGGTACACTGCAAAACAAACTGGACAAGTGTCAGGCTGATACTTTAGTCAGTATGAATTTTTAGAATAATGTTTGTCCCTGGACATGCATGTACCAAAATAGTGAGTCCTACTCAGTTTTTGAGTGCAAATGTGTGACATTGACTGCAATTTCAGGATGAATAGTGTTCATACTATGGATGGGGTACATTACAAAACAAACTGGACAAGAAACAGGCTGATACTTTAGTCAGTATGAATTTTAGAATAATGCTTGTCCCTGGACATGCATGTACCAAAATAGTGAGTCCTAGTCAGTTTTTGAGTGCAAATGTGTGACATTGACTGCAATTTCAGGATGAATAGTGTTCATACTATGGATGGGGTACACTACAAAACAAACTGGACAAGAAACAGGCTGATACTTTAGTCAGTATGAATTTTAGAATAATTTTTGTCCCTGGACATGCAGGTACCAAAATAGTGAGTCCTAGTCAGTTTTTGAGTGCAAATGTGTGGCATTGACTGCAATTTCAGGATAAATAGTGTTTATACTGTGGATGGGGTACACTACAAAACAAACTAGACAAGAAACAGGCTGATACTTTAGTCAGTATGAATTTTAGAATAATTTTTGTCCCCCCTGGACATGCATGTACCAAAATAGTGAGTCCTAGTCAGTTTTGAGTGCAAATGTGTGACATTGGCTGCAATTTCAGGATAAATATTGCTCATACTATGGATGGGGTAGACTATGAAACAAACCAGACAAAGAAACAGGCTGATACTTTTGTCAGTATGATTTTTAGAATAATGTTTGTCCCTGGACATGCATGTACCAAAATAGTGATTCCTAGTCAGTTTTGAGTGCAAATGTGTGGCATTGACTGCAATTTCAGGATGAATATTGCTCATACTATGGATGGGGTACACTGCAAAACAAACTGGACAAGTGTCAGGCTGATACTTTAGTCAGTATGAATTTTTAGAATAATGTTTGTCCCTGGACATGCATGTACCAAAATAGTGAGTCCTACTCAGTTTTTGAGTGCAAATGTGTGACATTGACTGCAATTTCAGGATGAATAGTGTTCATACTATGGATGGGGTACATTACAAAACAAACTGGACAAGAAACAGGCTGATACTTTAGTCAGTATGAATTTTTAGAATAATGCTTGTCCCTGGACATGCATGTACCAAAATAGTGAGTCCTAGTCAGTTTTTGAGTGCAAATGTGTGACATTGACTGCAATTTCAGGATGAATAGTGTTCATACTATGGATGGGGTACACTACAAAACAAACTGGACAAGAAACAGGCTGATACTTTAGTCAGTATGAATTTTAGAATAATTTTTGTCCCTGGACATGCAGGTACCAAAATAGTGAGTCCTAGTCAGTTTTTGAGTGCAAATGTGTGGCATTGACTGCAATTTCAGGATAAATAGTGTTCATACTGTGGATGGGGTACACTACAAAACAAACTAGACAAGAAACAGGCTGATACTTTAGTCAGTATGAATTTTAGAATAATTTTTGTCCCCCCTGGACATGCATGTACCAAAATAGTGAGTCCTAGTCAGTTTTGAGTGCAAATGTGTGACATTGACTGCAATTTCAGGATAAATATTGCTCATACTATGGATGGGGTAGACTATGAAACAAACCAGACAAAGAAACAGGCTGATACTTTTGTCAGTATGATTTTTAGAATAATGTTTGTCCCTGGACATGCATGTACCAAAATAGTGATTCCTAGTCGGTTTTGAGTGCAAATGTGTGGCATTGACTGCAATTTCAGGATGAATATTGCTCATACTATGGATGGGGTACACTACAAAACAAACTGGACAAGTGTCAGGCTGATACTTAAGTCAGTATGATTTTTAGAATAATTTTTGTCCCTGGACATGCATGTACCAAAATAGTGATTCCTAGTCAGTTTTTGAGTGCAAATGTGTGACATTGACTGCAATTTCAGGATGAATAGTGTTCATACTATGGATGGGGTACACTACAAAACAAACTGGACAAGAAACAGGCTGATACTTTAGTCAGTATGAATTTTAGAATAATGTTTGTCCCTGGACATGCATGTACCAAAATAGTGATTCCTAGTCGGTTTTGAGTGCAAATGAGTGGCATTGACTGCAATTTCAGGATGAATATTGCTCATACTATGGATGGGGTACACTGCAAAACAAACTGGACAAGTGTCAGGCTGATACTTTAGTCAGTATGAATTTTAGAATAATGCTTGTCCCTGGACATGCAGGTACCAAAATAGTGAGTCCTACTCAGTTTTTGAGTGCAAATGTGTGACATTGACTGCAATTTCAGGATGAATAGTGTTCATACTATGGATGGGGTACATTACAAAACAAACTGGACAAGAAACAGGCTGATACTTTAGTCAGTATGAATTTTAGAATAATGCTTGTCCCTGGACATGCATGTACCAAAATAGTGAGTCCTAGTCAGTTTTTGAGTGCAAATGTGTGACATTGACTGCAATTTCAGGATGAATAGTGTTCATACTATGGATGGGGTACACTACAAAACAAACTGGACAAGAAACAGGCTGATACTTTAGTCAGTATGAATTTTAGAATAATGTTTGTCCCTGGACATGCAGGTACCAAAATAGTGAGTCCTAGTCAGTTTTTGAGTGCAAATGTGTGACATTGACTGCAATTTCAGGATAAATAGTGTTTATACTGTGGATGGGGTACACTACAAAACAAACTAGACAAGAAACAGGCTGATACTTTAGTCAGTATGAATTTTAGACTAATTTTTGTCCCCCCTGGACATGCATGTACCAAAATAGTGAGTCCTAGTCAGTTTTGAGTGCAAATGTGTGACATTGGCTGCAATTTCAGGATAAATATTGCTCATACTATGGATGGGGTAGACTATGAAACAAACCAGACAAAGAAACAGGCTGATACTTTTGTCAGTATGATTTTTAGAATAATGTTTGTCCCTGGACATGCATGTACCAAAATAGTGATTCCTAGTCAGTTTTGAGTGCAAATGTGTGGCATTGACTGCAATTTCAGGATGAATATTGCTCATACTATGGATGGGGTACACTGCAAAACAAACTGGACAAGTGTCAGGCTGATACTTTAGTCAGTATGAATTTTTAGAATAATGTTTGTCCCTGGACATGCATGTACCAAAATAGTGAGTCCTACTCAGTTTTTGAGTGCAAATGTGTGACATTGACTGCAATTTCAGGATGAATAGTGTTCATACTATGGATGGGGTACATTACAAAACAAACTGGACAAGAAACAGGCTGATACTTTAGTCAGTATGAATTTTTAGAATAATGCTTGTCCCTGGACATGCATGTACCAAAATAGTGAGTCCTAGTCAGTTTTTGAGTGCAAATGTGTGACATTGACTGCAATTTCAGGATGAATAGTGTTCATACTATGGATGGGGTACACTACAAAACAAACTGGACAAGAAACAGGCTGATACTTTAGTCAGTATGAATTTTAGAATAATTTTTGTCCCTGGACATGCAGGTACCAAAATAGTGAGTCCTAGTCAGTTTTTGAGTGCAAATGTGTGGCATTGACTGCAATTTCAGGATAAATAGTGTTTATACTGTGGATGGGGTACACTACAAAACAAACTAGACAAGAAACAGGCTGATACTTTAGTCAGTATGAATTTTAGAATAATTTTTGTCCCCCCTGGACATGCATGTACCAAAATAGTGAGTCCTAGTCAGTTTTGAGTGCAAATGTGTGACATTGACTGCAATTTCAGGATAAATATTGCTCATACTATGGATGGGGTAGACTATGAAACAAACCAGACAAAGAAACAGGCTGATACTTTTGTCAGTATGATTTTTAGAATAATGTTTGTCCCTGGACATGCATGTACCAAAATAGTGATTCCTAGTCGGTTTTGAGTGCAAATGTGTGGCATTGACTGCAATTTCAGGATGAATATTGCTCATACTATGGATGGGGTACACTGCAAAACAAACTGGACAAGTGTCAGGCTGATACTTTAGTCAGTATGAATTTTTAGAATAATGTTTGTCCCTGGACATGCATGTACCAAAATAGTGAGTCCTACTCAGTTTTTGAGTGCAAATGTGTGACATTGACTGCAATTTCAGGATGAATAGTGTTCATACTATGGATGGGGTACATTACAAAACAAACTGGACAAGAAACAGGCTGATACTTTAGTCAGTATGAATTTTTAGAATAATGCTTGTCCCTGGACATGCATGTACCAAAATAGTGAGTCCTAGTCAGTTTTTGAGTGCAAATGTGTGACATTGACTGCAATTTCAGGATGAATAGTGTTCATACTATGGATGGGGTACACTACAAAACAAACTGGACAAGAAACAGGCTGATACTTTAGTCAGTATGAATTTTAGAATAATTTTTGTCCCTGGACATGCAGGTACCAAAATAGTGAGTCCTAGTCAGTTTTTGAGTGCAAATGTGTGGCATTGACTGCAATTTCAGGATAAATAGTGTTTATACTGTGGATGGGGTACACTACAAAACAAACTAGACAAGAAACAGGCTGATACTTTAGTCAGTATGAATTTTAGAATAATTTTTGTCCCCCCTGGACATGCATGTACCAAAATAGTGAGTCCTAGTCAGTTTTGAGTGCAAATGTGTGACATTGACTGCAATTTCAGGATAAATATTGCTCATACTATGGATGGGGTAGACTATGAAACAAACCAGACAAAGAAACAGGCTGATACTTTTGTCAGTATGATTTTTAGAATAATGTTTGTCCCTGGACATGCATGTACCAAAATAGTGATTCCTAGTCGGTTTTGAGTGCAAATGTGTGGCATTGACTGCAATTTCAGGATGAATATTGCTCATACTATGGATGGGGTACACTACAAAACAAACTGGACAAGTGTCAGGCTGATACTTAAGTCAGTATGAATTTTAGAATAATGTTTGTCCCTGGACATGCATGTACCAAAATAGTGATTCCTAGTCAGTTTTTGAGTGCAAATGTGTGACATTGACTGCAATTTCAGGATGAATAGTGTTCATACTATGGATGGGGTACACTACAAAACAAACTGGACAAGAAACAGGCTGATACTTTAGTCAGTATGAATTTTAGAATAATGTTTGTCCCTGGACATGCATGTACCAAAATAGTGATTCCTAGTCGGTTTTGAGTGCAAATGAGTGGCATTGACTGCAATTTCAGGATGAATATTGCTCATACTATGGATGGGGTACACTGCAAAACAAACTGGACAAGTGTCAGGCTGATACTTTAGTCAGTATGAATTTTAGAATAATGCTTGTCCCTGGACATGCAGGTACCAAAATAGTGAGTCCTACTCAGTTTTTGAGTGCAAATGTGTGACATTGACTGCAATTTCAGGATGAATAGTGTTCATACTATGGATGGGGTACATTACAAAACAAACTGGACAAGAAACAGGCTGATACTTTAGTCAGTATGAATTTTAGAATAATGCTTGTCCCTGGACATGCATGTACCAAAATAGTGAGTCCTAGTCAGTTTTTGAGTGCAAATGTGTGACATTGACTGCAATTTCAGGATGAATAGTGTTCATACTATGGATGGGGTACACTACAAAACAAACTGGACAAGAAACAGGCTGATACTTTAGTCAGTATGAATTTTAGAATAATTTTTGTCCCTGGACATGCAGGTACCAAAATAGTGAGTCCTAGTCAGTTTTTGAGTGCAAATGTGTGGCATTGACTGCAATTTCAGGATAAATAGTGTTCATACTGTGGATGGGGTACACTACAAAACAAACTAGACAAGAAACAGGCTGATACTTTAGTCAGTATGAATTTTAGAATAATTTTTGTCCCCCCTGGACATGCATGTACCAAAATAGTGAGTCCTAGTCAGTTTTGAGTGCAAATGTGTGACATTGGCTGCAATTTCAGGATAAATATTGCTCATACTATGGATGGGGTAGACTATGAAACAAACCAGACAAAGAAACAGGCTGATACTTTTGTCAGTATGATTTTTAGAATAATGTTTGTCCCTGGACATGCATGTACCAAAATAGTGATTCCTAGTCAGTTTTGAGTGCAAATGTGTGGCATTGACTGCAATTTCAGGATAAATATTGCTCATACTATGGATGGGGTACACTGCAAAACAAACTGGACAAGTGTCAGGCTGATACTTTAGTCAGTACGAATTTTTAGAATAATGTTTGTCCCTGGACATGCATGTACCAAAATAGTGATTCCTACTCAGTTTTTGAGTGCAAATGTGTGACATTGACTGCAATTTCAGGATGAATAGTGTTCATACTATGGATGGGGTACATTACAAAACAAACTGGACAAGAAACAGGCTGATACTTTAGTCAGTATGAATTTTAGAATAATGCTTGTCCCTGGACATGCATGTACCAAAATAGTGAGTCCTAGTCAGTTTTTGAGTGCAAATGTGTGACATTGACTGCAATTTCAGGATGAATAGTGTTCATACTATGGATGGGGTACACTACAAAACAAACTGGACAAGAAACAGGCTGATACTTTAGTCAGTATGAATTTTAGAATAATGTTTGTCCCTGGACATGCAGGTACCAAAATAGTGAGTCCTAGTCAGTTTTTGAGTGCAAATGTGTGACATTGACTGCAATTTCAGGATGAATAGTGTTCATACTATGGATGGGGTACATTACAAAACAAACTGGACAAGAAACAGGCTGATACTTTAGTCAGTATGAATTTTAGAATAATGCTTGTCCCTGGACATGCATGTACCAAAATAGTGAGTCCTAGTCAGTTTTGAGTGCAAATGTGTGGCGTTGACTGCAATTTCAGGATAAATAGTGCTCATACTATGGATGGGGTAGACTATGAAACAAACCAGACAAGAAACAGGCTGATACTTTAGTCGGTATGAATTTTAGAATAATTTTAGTCATTACCCAATAAGTTAGTTTGTGCCCTGGAAATGCACAAAAAATACCCGAATTCAATACCAGAAATTATCTAGTACAAAAAGCATGTAGTAATCTACTGTTTTAGAATGCCATGCAAATTCAATATCAGAAATTATCTAGTACAAAAAGCATGTAGAAATCTATTGTCGTAGAATGCCACACAAATTCAATACCAGTAATTATCTGGTACGAAAATCGTGTAGAAATCAATGCTCGTAGAAACCTACACGAATTGAATACCAGGAATTATCTAGTACAAAAAGCGTGTAGAAAGCTACTGTCGTAGAATACTACACAAATTCAATACCAGGAATTATCCGGTACGAAAAGCGTGTAGAAAGCTACTGTAGTAGAATGCTACGCAAATTCAATACCAGGAATTCTCTAGTACAAAAAGTGTGTAGAAAGCTACTGTAGTAGAATGCTACGCAAATTCAATACCAGTAATTATCTGGTACGAAAATTGTGTAGAAGTCTACTCTCGTAGAAACCTACACGAATTCAATACCAGAAAATATCTTGTATGCAAAGCATGTAGAAAGCTACTGTAGTAGAAACCTACGCAAATTCAATACAAGGAATTATCTAGTACGCAAAGCGTATAGAAATCAACGCTCGTAGAAACCTACACGAATTGAATACCAGGAATTATCTAGTACGAAAAGCGTGTAGAAATCAATGCTCGTAGAAACCTACACAAATTCAATACCAGGAATTATCTAGTACGAAAAGCGTGTAGAAAGCTACTGTCGTAGAATACTACGCAAATTCAATACCAGGAATTATCTAGTACGAAAAGCGTGTAGAAAGCTACTGTCGTAGAATGCTACGCAAATTCAATACCAGTAATTATCTGGTACGAAAATCGTGTAGAAGTTTACTCTCGTAGAAATCTACACGAATTGAATACCAGAAAATATCTAGTACGCAAAGCGTGTAGAAAGCTACTGTAGTAGAAACCTACACAAAATCAATACCAGTAATTATCTGGTACGAAAATCGTGTAGAAATCTGCTCTCGTAGAAACCTACACGAATTGAATACCAGGAATTATCTAGTACGAAAAGCGTGTAGAAAGCTACTGTAGTAGAAACCTACGCAAATTCAATACCATGTACTACCTAGTACAAAAATCGTGTAGAAGTCTACACTCGTAGAAACCTACATGAATTCAATACCAGGAATTATCTAGTATGAAAAGCATGTGGAAAGCTACTGACGTAGAAACCTACACAAATTCAATACCAGTAATTATCTGGTACGAAAACCGTGTAGAAATCTACACTTGTAGAAACCTACACGAATTGAATACCAGAAAATATCTAGTACGCAAAGCATGTAGAAAGCTACTGTAGTAGAAACCTACGCGAATTCAATACCATGTACCACCTAGTACTTAAATCGTGTAGAAATCTACGCTCGTAGAAACCTACACGAATTCAATACCAGAAATTTCCTAGTACAAAAAGCATGTAGAAATCTACTTTAGTTGAAGTATGGATTTTTTTTTTGGTACGTACGAAAGTAAAGTACGTATGCGAAATTCGAACACACACACACACACAGCAAAAAGTAAAAAAAATTCAAACACACACACACACACACACACACAGCGAAAAGTAAAAAAAACTCACACACACACACACACAGTGTGATTTTACAGTGTGATTTTACAGTGTGATTTTCTTTTCCCTTCATAATCTTCTTACCCCGACTTATCAAGAGCAGAGTTGCTTTACCGTACTTGTACGATTGGCACTCCGTCCGAGAATGCGGAATCCCACCGAAGTGCTAGTAATAGCATTAGGCCGGCTGATTCAGGCTCGAGATATTTTAGTGCAAAGTAACTGCCTTGTACTGCAAGACAATAGAGTGCATCGGAGAACTGATTAGCCGCTGGAAAGATTCTTGTTCAGCTTAGCTACCCAAACATATACGTCTTGAAAGCACAAAATCTGCATCCCTTGCATATCTATATCATCAGGAACAAGATCCAGTTTTTCGTTACATAGGAGTAAGATTTCTTCAAATCAATGGCAGCAATGATTGTCGGAACAACGATTGTCGGAACAACGTATTGGCAACAACGTAATGGCAACAACATATCGGAATCGGCACCAACAATTCGAATCAAAGGCAACGCCGAGTGGAAGGCAACAACGTGAGATAGATAGACATTGGTGCTCGCCTGTTGCATTGCTGATGATGCTGTATTTCCTCACTTCTATTTTTTCTTCTTATTTTCATAGGGAGGGATCGTAACAACGGATTGAGGAGGTGTGGCAAATCTTTCCTGGTGTCGCTAGAGGTGCGTCGCCGTCTTCCTTGGAGGCTGCAACATCCGACCGGAACAGAAATCGGAACAATACTAGAGGTGTGGCGAATCTTTCCTTGAGGTGGAACAACGGATCGGAACAACAAATTGTCAGCATCAAATCGATCAAACGCCAACAGTGTAGGTTAGTGGCATGTAGATTATGTTATTCTGTTGTTATTATTTACTCTACTAGTACTACATCAATAGACACTCACCCATTTTGTTCAATTATTATATAGTGTTATAGATATGCAACAGCAACAACGATCAAAACGAAGCCACAGGATGAATCAACGGCAACAAATCAACAACAGCAATCCACCCGCAGAGCCACTCAAAACACCGTCTGCTGCTTGCTTCCTGCTTCTCTGCTCAAAACGCCAATGCATGCTGCTCGCTTCCTGCTGCTCCTCCAAAACGCCACTCCGCTAGTCGCTGTTGCTGTTGCTCTCGCCAGTCGCTGTTGCTGTTGCTCTCGCTATTCGCTGTTATTGTTGCTCTCGCTAGACCCTATCGCCACTGGTCGCTGCTGGCTTCCTGCTACTTCAGCTCACTGCTGGCTTCCTGCTGGTCCATAATGCCGCTGGAAACGCCGCTGCTTGCTGCTGGCTTCCTGCTGATATTTTGAAACGCAATTGCACCATTTTGAAGAAAACTGGAATTGAATGACTGTACCCTTGAAAATACGGAAAAAGGCCATTCCGTGCAACGCCGTTGCAGAAAATGGAAAAACGCAAAATACACATGAAAAGGGGGGTACATCAAAAACCATAAATACACAACTTTACAAAGAACAATTTACAAGTACTCCTCCAAAACAAAAACAAAAAATTCTGCAACGGCGTTGTAGAATAGTGGAATAATGAATAATACGTAAATCAATTTAAGTACAAATATCACTGATAATAAACTTGTTTGTTCAAGTCATGTGCTGTCTTCACCATCTCGTACTATTGATTCTAAATTCTTCTTTTCCAATGCAGCCATTGTCTCACAGAAATTAAACAATCATAGCTCACAATTTCCCAGCACGAAATATTGGTCAGGACTACCATGGTTTCTAACAACGGCAGCTTCGGACTCAATGGCGTTGCAGTCGAACAAATACAATTTGTTTCGCAACTCACCTTGCTTTACCAACGCATGATGGTGGTTTTTTTCTTTATCCCTCTTGCTCGGTATGGGGTCTGCAGAAACAAAGCAACCAGCAACGGCATAATAACCATTGTGCACTAATTCGAAACCACTAACGGAGCTACCCACGGGGAAAGAACCTTCGAGGTAAAGCAGGCACAGAATCTGACATGGATAAACTTGCAGTCCACGCCCATCAAGGAGGTCGAGTTGAAAATTAGCCCAGTCATACCATACATTGGACAATTGTCCAGAATCAGACTTAAACGATGGATGGGCACGAAATAGTAATTTCATCTCACGATATTTGTCATACCTCTTGTGCTCCGTGGCTCCAAAAAGCATGCTGGTGCCCACAGCTGGAAGGACCACGTCGCAACAAAATTTGACAACATCCGATGGAAACCAGGGTACACTTGCGTTTTTTTTTTCATCCCACTTCATGTAAGGGAGACCATTCATCACACCAATCCAAAATGAAGACCCAGCTGACCAACCACCCTCCTTAGGATGATTTGGTCCGGTTATGGGTCTATGTTCAAACAAATCAAATTCACGGTCAAGTCGATCAATAGTTCGATACTCCATCACTCGGTTGCAAGTTTGCTTGATTAGTGTGGACTTGTTTCGTTGAGTTCTCTTAGCAGGAGCCTTCACTTCAGTTTTATGATTGCTCTCACTCGCAGCAGAGTCCCATCCAGTTGGAGGACCAAATAATCTCATGTACTGTGATAAATGAAAATACATGTGATTCTTCACCAGATTGTTACCCTCTCCCTTACTTTGTTGCAGATTGTTATTTATACAGTTGATGAAAAGAACAACCATTTTGTCAAGATTCAAAACACCTTTCTTGTCTTGTTTGAAAACCTCATCAAACGTTCCAGCGTATTTTAGGAACTCTTCCATACCCAACAACAACTCAATGGCGCAAATACGTCGGTCAATTTTGTCTTCACACTTTCTGCTCTTGTTCTCAAGATTGGATGGCGTCTTTCGAGACAACAACAATTGACGACCTCCAGCAGACAGAAGTGACAGCATCTGAATATAAAGCATTCCAATGTACTGGTTACCCTCCTTCTTTGCTGTATGTATTGATTCTGAAAAATTGGTTCGTGGGAAGTCACGATCGGATTGCCTCTGAACAGCACCACCGTAGTAACTGGCTAACCTTTACATCTCACCAAGAAGCCGCTGGTTATTGCCTAAAAAGTCCTCACGGAACGTCTCTGCTGCACGCTTTGCACCACCAAGTTGGTGCATATGGAGTCTCTCTCCCGGCAACGCTAGATGAATATTATGTGGGTTTTCTCCAAAATCAAGATCATAAAAAGCATTGCCGTTATGTACACCGTGATGAGAGATGCTTTTGAAATACTGTTCAACATTCACTCCTTCGTCAACCGTTGGAGCAGTAAAATCAGATATATTCCAGAGCCGAATGGATTTGTACTCATCCCCATTTTGGTGCTTAGACACTTGCATGTTACCACTTTTAACTGAAACGGGAACCTTCAAAACATTCACACAAGCATTAATACCAAGTGCTCTGGGACAATTGCAATGCCTACAGATCATCTTTGAATTCGATGTTTGATAATGTCCACAAAGTTGGTCGTGCTGGGGAGTATCACCTATGAAATAAGTCACCGCAAATTTCATTTGAACCGACCATTTCTTCTTGTTCCACGGCAAATTAGACCATTCAATACCATCCGTTTTGGTTGCAGGCATCTTTCAAAGAAGAAAGAGCCAAACGAAGGCCAGAGTGAAGATTATTCACATTGTCAATTGATTCGGCACCTTTATCACGTGAACCCGTTGGATGAAAATATATAGCCTCCCAGGCATCCGGCCGGGAGTTTCGAGTTAGGGTGTTGAATATGCCAAGTGTCATGTTCAGTGGGGTAAGAGTGGTTTGACCACTATTGTCAATTGCAATTCCATCCATGTAGAGAATGATAGGAACCAGAATTTCATTCGATCCAGATTTGCATCTCTTCTCCCAAGTGTTGATCCACCATTCACCATGATGGAGTTCGTCAATATCAATATTGCCTTGAAGTTCTGGATAACGGACTGGTAAGGTTGGGTCTTCAGCATGGGGGAATGACAGATTGTATTAAATTCCTTTCGTGACCAGAAGTACCAAAGCTACCAGATGGTAGATTTCCTATTCGTACGAACCAATGAGTCCCGTATCAATCTAAGTAATCGGTTCCCACGGCATATCGATTCCCACGGCGCATCGATTCCCATCGCGCATCAACGGTGAGCAATCCCTGTTTTACAGTATTGCCATTGTTCTTCGGTGAGCAAACTCTGATTTCATAAAATATCACACGAGCTACGGGAGCAATTCCTGACCTTAATGATAAACATATCATGACGTCTTCCTAACGGAACAAGAGAAGAAAACCCTTGGCGTGTGATTCTCACACAATACATATACATGCATACAGATATATATGGTCAACGACCAATACATGTACGGAAATAATCAGCGAGTAATCTCATCACTACGCAACAGCAGTTGCAACGTATTCATCTCAATAAAAGAGATATCTTGCATTTCGGCAAGATTTCACTTTATCTCATACTTTTAACATTCAACTGATTTATATCCCAAAATTCACACTAGTTGATACCAACTACTTGTAATCTACATACTAAGGTCTGTCTTGCTGCAATCTGAATAAGTCACAGCAAGAAGAGATCTGGCGTTTCTCTAGCTTCGCCTGTAGTCCGATTATCCGTTGCCGAAAGTATCCAAACACAATTGTCACGCGTAGAGTACAATCGTTCGTCTACTAACACACTAACACAGCGTTGCTGTTCTTCAAAAGCCTTTGAATCAGACTCTCAACGAATCGCATTCAGAAGGAAAATAATAGATTAACAGTCGCAAGCTCTAAGACGGCTTGCACACAAGAAAGAACAGGAACGGAATTGAATACAATCTCTATGCTGGCATATGCACATCGCACATCTTACACGAAGCAGTTCCCATTCTCAGTCACCGCGCAATTCCTTCGAAGGCTCGGAACCATCACAGATGCCGAACATCCCGATGATGCCCGGCAATGCACTCGGGGGCGAAGAGAAGAATGACGCCGAAGTCACCACTACCAACCGCTTTCCCAGCTTTGATACTGATATGAAGAAGATACTCGTATCCCTACTCAACGTAACAGGTGAGACTACTAGCAAGTTGTGTTTAGCTCTCAAGGAAGGCGGATTATGCGAGTGGATGTCGTTCCTCGACGCACTTATCGAACCGGACTTTGCACGTGAACTTACCTATACGGAGGGAGGACTGCCAACGCATATCCCTTGATCCATTCAAAGGAGCATAGAAGCACTTGCGGATTTCGCTATCGATCTACAAGAAGTTGATGTCATTCTAGAAGAAGACGAGAGGAACTGGAAAGATGTAAAGTCATATACATACAGGGAATTCCAGTCATTCCGCGAAGAACGTGCCCAACGCTTGCGTAACGAATCTGCTCTGAACCCACCGCCTCCTCCGGCGGGAAGTAACAAAAAGTCACCTCAGCAGGTAAAGTACGAATCATGGTGCCGAAAAGCACGGGATGAAAAGTCCTTTACGCCCCTCACGAATGACTCAAGATTCGAACACTGGCTCGTTGGTTTCAAAGCTAAACTCGAGGCATACGACATCGACACAGAGACATTCCTTGATGAAACTTGGCCTCCAGCTACGCTTCTAGGTTATACCCGTGATCTCTTCGTCAAACAGTGTGCCTTCTTCTGGGTACTAATGTTGGAAGTCTTCAAAAGTGACCTTTCTGCATCATGTGTACACAGTCATTCTACCACTCGTGATGGACGCAAGGCCTACTTCGATTTCGTAAACTTTCACAGCAAATCAAAAGCCAAGGTATATGATAACTCGACTCAGCTACAAGCGTTGCTCAAGTTGAATCTCAACAGTTGGAAGGAATCCAAAGTGAAATTCATTACACATTGGTTTGATGAATTAAATCACCTCAATAAGCTCCGCCCTCCCAACAAGCCCCTTGAGTACCATACTGTTAAATCAGCATTATGTCAGGCATGCTATTCCAGCTTTCAGCTAAGCGAAACAGTTTGCCAAAGTCAAGGATCCAGGTGGGACGAATAGCACCGTGACGGATGCGGTCGCCGAAGCCGCTGCTATCCACGATCTTAAAATCACGCTTTTACTCGAAGCAACTCGACTCGATTCCCAGTCCGCGATGTCTGCTCCTCGTTCGACTGTACGTGCACACGTTCATGATTTTTCCTCTGAACAAAGCCAAAACCATGATGACTATGCTCTCCCTATTGAATTTGAGGGAGACTATCAAGATTATGCTGTATTTAAGGCTGGACGTACCCCTGACCCTACCACAAGGTTGCCTACAAACATATGGAAGGCCTTGTCACGTCAGGACATGAAGAGTTGGCTTAGTTTTTCTCCGGAAGGCAAGAAAATCGTGGTTGCATCATTGCGACACGACTTACTCAACACGGACCAACCTGACCCCAACAGTGTCAAACCCATTACCCGGAAGGCATATCAACATGGACATTCGGTATCATTTCGAGAAGACGATACTTCGACCAAAGATGAGCATGCCAAATCCGCAGCAGACCTACATCCTGCTGTAGAAAATGATCGTAGAGGTGTTTTCCATGCATCCTTAGGTGTATACAAATCAACGACCTCTTCATCCAAGGACCAGCGACCTCTCAAGTCTTCTGTGTCACCCGCGCATCCCGCTCGATTCCTTTCCGAAAACCCTGACATTCAGTACAAAAAGGACGGTGACACCCAAATACCTGTAGGAACATCATCATATTCCACCAATTTTCACCAGTGGTATACTCCTGAAGAAGATCTCACCTTTCCTAACGGTAGTCCAGTAACGTCGTACACATACCGCATACACAAAACTACGGTTACTAGCCCTGGTTTTGCCATGGTCGATTGCGGCGCAAATGGTTGCATCATCGGCAATGATGCGTGTCTCATCTCCAAGGATATCCCACCACGATATGTCAATGTCACCGGCATTAACAATCATCAGGTACAGAATATCCCCATTGCTACATGCGGAGCATATTCCATGTCGAACAGAGGCCCCGTCATCCTCATTTTCAATGAATGTGCCTATACCGGACGACACCCTTCTATATTATCCTCCGGCCAGATGGAAGCATATTTTTCCACTGTCGACGACACATCCATCAAAGCGGGCGGTGGACAGGTCATCACCACCTCCGATGGATATGCACTGCCTCTTAGCATACGACACGGTTTACCATACCTTGCGATGCAAAAGTATACGACTGTTGAGTTTGACACGCTCCCACATGTTATCATGACATCCGATAAGCATTGGGACCCATCTGTTCTCGATACCACGATCAGTGCGAAAGATGAACAATTTCTCCAGAAATATCCTCCTCAGCCACAGCAACTCCCTTATGCCGATTACGACGAATATGGAAACCCACGTTGTCTTGAAGGATTGGATATCTCTGTATCCCCCAACTCCTCCACGGTCACGTCCCTCAGTTCGTATTCCAGCCAATCCACTCGATCTCCCTTCCTTCCTATTGATGATCATAGGACCAACGATCGCTCTTTTTGGCTTACTTCCACCGACTACATTCATCAAGAACGTCTCGCATGCTGCACATTACCTGCAGCCTCTGGGACAGTCACTGCGTTTCCGAACGGATTGTACTGCCAGTGATACTACACGTATTGCGGCTACGCCCCGCGAGAGATACCCCAACGAACATGACTACTTATCCCTGAAACCTTTCTTTTGTTGGGTTTCCACCGATCGCATCAAGGCCACGTTTGAAAATTCAACCCAATATGGTTCATTAGCGGTTAGCCCTGATGGAAACATTTTCAAACGCTTTCATTCCCCTCAACCGGCCATGAACGTTCGACCCTTCAATGACGATGTTATGTCCGATGCTGTCTATTCAGATGTCCCAGCAATTGATGGTGGCTCCAAGATTGCTCAGATCTTCTTCGGCCGCAAGTCACATATTATACACGTTGAAGAAATGCGTACCACCGGCGACTTCCTATCTTGCTTCCAGAACTTTGTTCAAAAGTGGGGCAGGCCCATTCGCCTTCTTTGCGACCACGGTAACTATCAATCCAGTAAGAAGGTCGTCGATTACCTCAAAATGTTATGGATTGGACTCTGGCAAAGTGAACCTTATCACCAACACCAGAATCAATTCGAACGCCGATACCAAACGTTCAAGCGCATTGTCAATCGCGTCATGGATCGTACAGGCACACCACCACATCTATGGCTACTGTGCATGACATATGTCGCGGGTCTCCTCAATGTTGTTTCTGACCCTACGCTGTCAGATAAACAACCGGTCTTCATTGCTACCGGTACACTTGGCGACATCAGCGCATACACCAGTTTCTTCTGGTTTGAACCTGTGTATTTCAAAACCAACGACTCCCCTTTCGGTACCCAGCTACCGAACGCCTAGGCCACTTCGTCGGCATCGCCGAACATGTTGGCAATGGACTCTGCTTCTGAATCTGGGATCCCGTTACCAACAAGTTACTTGACCGTTCCGGTGTCCGCTTGGCTCTTACACCTGAGTCTCGTAACAAACGCGCAGGCCTATTCACTGATGATGGTTTCATCAAATGGCGTAACGCCAAGGATTCCTTGCCCCGTTTATAGCGCCACTGGAGAAGCTCCAGCATTCAAACATGGGGAGCATACCAATCAGAGTAAACCCATTGACGAGTCTACGAAACCAGGCAACTCAATTCCCCCTAGCGTTTCACCCGCTGATTCTGACACTGCCGATGACACCATCCCATCTGTACCCAACGAACAACCAGATACTACGCCCCACGCATCTGGCATTCAACCAATTCTTCAACCACCCGCCCACCCCTTGTTACCGAGCTTTCTATATAAGAAGGTCGATGACAGCCCGAGCTGGTCACCTTCTCCACTCCCTAACAACTATGGGGAGAGTCTTGATGGTCCTCCTACGACACACATCTTCAGCAAGACCTCCAATGGCGTTCTCCTTACTGAAGATGATTTTGACCCACCGGAATTAGCATACTTTGATGTTAGTGACAGTCACAACTCCACACACCAACCCCGCTACTCCTTCAGTAGACCCATCACAGGTAGTTGTTACCGACGAAGAAGGTAACGCACAATTTGACGCTGATGGTAAACCAATTACCATTCCTACGGTCCCGATTGCCGATCTACAAGGACGATCCTTCCTTGTAACCAACCCAGATGACACCCGGAAACGTCTTACCATTGTCGATGTTGAAGACAGTCTTGAACGCAACAACGACTTCATCAAGTTCAAGTGCAAACACTCCGATGACGAACTCAATGATATCATTGCATACAATGATGTCATGAATTACATCCATCGTGATTCAACACAAGAAGACGGCAAACTTTGGTCATTTCGCCTGCATCCTAGGACACCAAGGTCCACTGGATAACAAGCATCCTCAATACAAAGGTTCCAAGTATAACCTTTGGATTGAATGGGAAAATATGGAACGCACATATGAACCTCTAGCCAACATTGCGGCTGATGACCCGGTCACCGTTGCAAAATATGGGAAAGACAACAACTTGCTTGACCTCCCGGGTTGGAAACGCCTCAAGCGAATCACCAACCTAGCGCGACGAACCAAGAAACTTGATCGACTCGTACACCAAGCCAAACTACGTTCTTTCCGTACCACTCCGCAGTACCAATATGGATTCAAAGTACCTCGTAACCACGAAGAAGCCCTCCGATTTGATCAAGCCAACGGGAACACCAAATGGGAAGATGCCACCACTCTGGAAATGGCACAACTCAATGAATACAATACATTCATTGATAAAGGCGTGTACAAGACAAGCTCCATTCCCCCCGGATTCCAACAAATCAAGGTACACATGATATATGCTGTCAAGCACGACGGTAGACACAAGGCTCGTCTCGTTGCTAACGGCAATCTCACTGAGGCCCCTATCCACAGTGTTTACGCAGGTGTCGTATCTCTCCGCGGCCTACGTATGTGGCTATTTCTAGCTGAACTCAACGACTTGGAAGCATGGGGTACCGACATAGGTAATGCCTACCTAGAAGCAGTTACCTGCGAGAAAGTATGCATCAAGGCAGGTCCCGAATTCGGACCGCTGGAAGATCACCTGTTGATCATTTACAAAGCCCTATATGGTCTCAGGTCTTCAAGCAAGTGCTTTGGAGACTTACTCGCAGCTTGTCTCATTGAACTCGGCTTCGAAAGATCCCGCGCAGAACCGGAAATATTCCTCAAGCCTGGAACGAACAAGCATGGTGAACGTGTATATGAACTTATATGCACATATGTCGATGACCTATGTCTCTGCATGGCAGATCCCAATTCTTTCTTGAAGATATTGCAGTCGTCACCATATAACTTCAAACTGAAGGGATCCGGACCTATGAACTTTCACCTAGGTTGCAGATTTGAGCGCGACGAGCATGGTGTTCTATACATGAATCCCATAAAGTTCATCGAAAAGATGGAAGCGTCTTACGAACAAATGTTCGGATGCAAACCTAGCACTAGGTTCCAATCACCCATTGCAGAGAACGATCATCCCGAATTGGACTCCTCAGCCTTTCTCGAAGAAACTGGTATACAGAAATACCAAAGTATGATCGGTTCACTCCAATGGATCATCGCTATTGGCCGTTTCGATGTACAAACAGCCGTGATGACGCTCTCAAGTTTCAGAGCTCAGCCACGAGATGGGCATCTCGAACGTGCAAAACGTATCTATGGATATATCTCCAAGTTTAGACACTTTAAAATCAGATTCCGCGTGGAACCACCCGCTTTTATATTGACTCAACCCGACACCATCGACTGGTCCAACACCATCTATGGGGAGCATTCTGAAGAGCTACCCGACGACGCTCCTACACCGCTTGGAAAGACAGTAGTGTTGACACATTTCTATGATGCCAACCTCATGCATGACATTCTCAGTGGTAAGGCTGTAACCGGCATTCTTCATTTCGCAAACAAGACTCCCATGATGTGGTTCTCGAAGAAGCAGTCTACTACGGAAACAGCCACCTTTGGAGCTGAATTTGTTGCAGGAAGGACTTGCATCGAACAGATCGTTGATTTACGCCACTCATTCCGATACCTAGGAACACGAGTCCATGATATCTCCTACTCTTGGGGTGACAACGAAAAGATGATCCAAACGTCAACCTTCCCTTACGCAAGGTTGCACAAGCGTCATAATATTTTGTCGTTTCACTACGTACGAAGCATGATAGCGAGAGGTTTCATTTTAATGATGCACATCCCAGGTAAGAATAACTGTGCAGACATTCTCACCAAGCATTGGGGACACTCAGTTGTGTATCCACTGCTCAGGCCCATCTTCCACTTCTGTGGTAATACCGGCGACCTTCTTCAAGATGATGGAAGCATCATGTAGAGCGTGATGACCCTTCACAAGGAGACATGGGGAGTATTAAATTCCTTTGGTGACCAGAAGTACCAAAGCTACCAGATGGTAGATTTCCTATTCGTACGAACCAATGAGTCCCGTATCAATCTAAGTAATCGGTTCCCACGGCATATCGATTCCCACGGCGCATCGATTCCCATCGCGCATCAACGGTGAGCAATCCCTGTTTTACAGTATTGCCATTGTTCTTCGGTGAGCAAACTCTGATTTCATAAAATATCACACGAGCTACGGGAGCAATTCCTGACCTTAATGATAAACATATCATGACGTCTTCCTAACGGAACAAGAGAAGAAAACCCTTGGCGTGTGATTCTCACACAATACATATACATGCATACAGATATATATATGGTCAACGACCAATACATGTACGGAAATAATCAGCAAGTAATCTCATCACTACGCAACAGCAGTTGCAACGTATTCATCTCAATAAAAGAGATATCTTGCATTTCGGCAAGATTTCACTTTATCTCATACTTTTAACATTCAACTGATTTATATCCCAAAATTCACACTAGTTGATACCAACTACTTGTAATCTACATACTAAGGTCTGTCTTGCTGCAATCTGAATAAGTCACAGCAAGAAGAGATCTGGCGTTTCTCTAGCTTCGCCTGTAGTCCGATTATCCGTTGCCGAAAGTATCCAAACACAATTGTCACGCGTAGAGTACAATCGTTCGTCTACTAACACACTAACACAGCGTTGCTGTTCTTCAAAAGCCTTTGAATCAGACTCTCAACGAATCGGATTCAGAAGGAAATAATAGATTGGCTTCCTTCACCAAAGTCACATTCGTTAATAAGGAATGATGTGGTTTTTGGAACGACCGGACATAGATTTGTTTGCGACTGGAAACGTCAGCACTCTGTGATTTCTTAGAACACCAGTCAATAAGATGAGGTTCAAACCCATCACCTTTTATTTCAGGCACAGTTGCAGAAATCTCCTTCATGACACTTGCCCTGGTCTTTATGAGATTGCCTTTAGTCCATGAAAATAAATTAAGCCGCTCCGATTCTATAGCCCATTCATACAATTCCTTCTCGGCAACTAATGGTATGCTATGATTCCGCATGATTTTCATTAACTTGATCTTGACCTTCAGTTTGTCAGATATGTTTCTTCCTACATTGGGTGTTGTAATTGTTGTGTTTGAATCACAATGGGAATCGTCGACATCAATGTTGTTGCCTTCTTCTTCATCATTGACACTCAAAGAGTGGGGGGCCTCTATGCTCTCACTTCCTTCTTCCTCATCGTCATCATTAGGAAAGAAAAAATTGTCATCGGAAACAGAATCATCGTCATCCTCTATGTTTGTTAATTCCCGACCAATCAAGGCACGCCCAATCAGTTCGACAGAAGGGTCATACATAACTTGATTGTCAAGCACCTCTGGCAATGCGCCGTCACTACTCTGTGGACCATTACGGGTGTTCGTTAGACCTAATTGTTGAGTAGCATCCTCGAGCTTCTTCGATTTTCTAATGAATATGCAAGATGCAAAATCTACTAGCCCCAAAGATTGCTTGAAATAAGAATAGCATGATGCGTCATTCAAAATATGGTCCCGAAGACCGGGAGAAACAACTACTCCCATTTTCTTTCTTAGTCGCGCTGTAAACAAGGGGGGTTCTTTCTGCTTCTTGGTAACCTTCTTCTTTCCCCTACCTATAGTGATCAGAGGAGAGTCCCGGTAGCAACGTACACAATAAACCTTATATTTAGGTGTTGTCACCATCGTTAGTACGATAGCCAGTAATAACAATAGAACTGAGGAAACAATTGAGATTGAAAAATTGCGACCATGCACTGTTTGTTTCAGGCATAGAATTCAGTAACATGCCACTACTTTGGAAACAGATGCCAGTGGGGTAGGAAAATGAAATGTGCATAAAAAATATTATGAGTTCGACATTAATTTTAATAAATAGGGTGAAATTAGAAAGGGGGACCAGTGGAGTTCGACCCAAATATGCGCGTGATTCCGAAATAACCCTGAATCTCGTTTGTGTGACGTAGGCTTGGTTGTTGCTGGAGGAATCCTTTGGTGGCTTGTTAGTGCTTAGCCTGTAATTCGATTGCTGCTTACAGCACGATTGCTGCATGCAGTGAGTGATCGCAGAGTCCGTTCCTACGTTGGTGATACAGTGAGATCTTGCATACTCAAGGGTGTTCTTTGGTTCGTACGTGCGTCGTACGTTCCACGTGGCACTCCTATTCCTTACATTCGGTTCGCTACCGGTACCGTACTCATACCGGTACATCAATTGTGAAGTCATCATTCATCATTCATACCGATGAACGATTGCGAGAGACGGACGGCTGATGGACTATGTACCTACCGGTACAGTACTATTATTTTTTCGTCTCGAAAATCATCGACCTGGAGCTTCGTCGATGGAATTGCTGTGCTGTGCTGTGCTGTGCACTGCACTGCACTGCACTGCATCTATCTGGGTCTCCCTTTCAACAACAACCGATGTGATCGAGAACGGTCCCAGTACCGTTGATTATGGTATAGTAACCAACTAACCAACAAAACGAATTATCCATACCGCAACAAAAGCAAAACGAGGAAAAACAGCAACAGCAATAACAGCAACAGCAACAGCAACAGCAACAAGAACAATGACAAAGATCAATCTGAGCGTCAACGAACAGGCCCGAAAGGAGGCCAACCTACGGTTGCTGAAACGGAGCGTGGATTCGTCCATCGTGGACATACTGGGCGGCGCAACCCACGTGGTATTGTACCATTTTCGCGACGCCACGCAGAGCTGGGAAAAGTCGGACGTCGAGGGTTCCTTGTCGCTGGCCGTCCGTGGTGGTGGTACAACAAGTGCACAACAACCGCACAACAACAACAACAACAACAACAACAACGAGGGCAAACAGAAACACGAACAGAAACACAAACACGTGCTGGTGATCCTCAACCGCAACTCCCCCGAGAACTACCCGATGGAGTTCACGAGCGATTTTCAGATGCAAAAGAGCGATCCCTTCTTGATTTTCAAAAACTACGAGACAAAGACACCGGGGGGACAGGGACAACAAGAACAAAAAGGACCCGCAACGATACGGGGGATCTGGTTCCCAAACGACAACGAGCGGGCCACAATGAACGATCTGCTGGTCTCGGTGCTCAAGTCCCTGCGGGAAGCAGAAGCGAAAGCTCCGCCACCAACACCTCCCGCTCCGGTTGCACAGCGAGCGGCGTCCATCGATCGCAACGCGGCGACGGCATCCCTCTTTGCGGCCCTGAACATCGGATCGTCGTCGTCGTCCGATCCTCCCCCCAACCAACAGTTACAACAGCAACCGCGAGCGTCGTCGTCATCGTCATCGTCGGCGTCCCTGGCCACGGCAGCAACAACAACCAACACAACACCGTCCCCGTCTCACGGAAACCAGCAACCAACACTCGACAAGAAATCACTCCAGCTCGCCCTCCTCTCGCTGATTCAGGACGAACGGTTTCTCGATTTGTTGCACGCTCAGTATCTAAAGGTGCACAACGCGCGGGCGAGCCGCAACTGAACCAAACGGAACCGAACCGAGCGATGGAATTAAATGAAATGAAACGGAACGAAATTCAATGAAATGCAATGAAATGGAATTAGATGCAAAATTCGGTAGGCAGTGGGTGGTTGTGGTGTGTTGGTGGAGGCTAGAGTGAGGAGGACGGTACGGTACGGTACGGGTAATACAAAAACAAACTAATAATAATAATAATAATAGCCAACCCGCTGAGTGGGTGGATGGGTTGGGTGTTGGTGTTGGTGTTGGTGTGGTGGCGTCGCAACACGAAATTGGATGCAATTGGAAGTGGAAGTGGAATTGGAATTGTGTACGCACTCGTCGTTGGAATGCACTACCGGGAAGCAACACGAACCACCATTCATTCATTCACGGTGCCAATTGAGTGGAAAAAATAGGGAGACGTTCCGTTCCGACTCGAATTCACTCGGCACGTACACGTAGCGTTAAACTCATGTTTTGTATAATATTTAAAAAAAAAAACTAACAATACGAAGTAGTAGTAATAGTAGTAGTATGTTGGAAACAACAACTTAGAGAACAGCTTCTTCTAGAACCCAGCGATCGATCGATCGATCGATCGAGGGCCAAATTTTCGCACCGTGCCTCTCGCGACAAACATGGAGGCTGGGTCACCGCGATTCTACTGTTATGATAATTAACCATACGGCATACAGCCGTCAAGGTGTTTGTGTTTGCGAACTACTAGAGGAACGGAGAGGAACTCAACTAATTAGAGCACCAGTCTTGGCTTTCATTCGGGAATCTCGTTTGGACATTTTGGGAAGAGAAACAGAGAGATCAAGACGGATGCGATGCATGGTTGGAGTATTAACTTCTTAACTCATTGCAAAAAGAGACCGGACTGTGGTGCAATTCATATGATCGTATTCGCCGCCAGTGTCTATCCCTCGACCCCGGGGACGTCTTTTTATCAAACCCAGCAGTTCCGCACGAAACGACTTTTGGTTGCAATTCATCCACACAAACTTCTGTGTCTGCCGATAGACATGAGTACGTACTCGTACTGTTATTCGAAAGTTGGTCGAACGCGAACACGTTTCTTTCTATCTGTATTTGTGTCTTTCTTTCTGTGATTATGATTCCCGTTACCCCTCGTCGTCCGAGGAACACCAACGTCTCGTCGGGCGATGCACAATGTTGCCGCTGCCCCGGTGCGGATGCTTGCCACTCGGGCTCGGGTGATCAGTGAATCCTGATTCTCCACTGCTGTGGCTATGGGGGCTGGTCGGAAGCATCGTGGGGATTTGGATCGATCCTAGGTCATCCTGCACAGGCTGGCCCGTGAGCTCGCCGCCTCCCGGCAACAGGCATGGGGTGAGGGCTCCCATGAGTAGGGTTCCGGCGGTCACCAGGAGCAACTGCACCGGATTATCCATCAGACTTTCGTTCACAAATTGTGCCAACAAACCTCCGGTTTTTCCAAAGGCAGCGCACACCCCGAGTCCGGTGGCTCGGACCGAAGTGGGGAATAGCTCCGAGGTCATGGTGTCCAAGGTGCTCCAGGTCACGATCTGAAAACACTGAAAGAGGCAGGCGCTCACCACGATGCCAGTAGAATGGGTGTTCACGGCACTGGACGCGAACAGGACCAAACTCGCTGAAGCGCATACAATGCTACCGGACAGGGACACGGCGCGCCCAAGCTTGTCCAGAGACAGGGCCGAAAGCGTAATCCCGGGGACGGTCGCCATGGCAAACAAGAGGGCATTGAAATAGACATTCTCCAAGTGGACTTTTTGGAAAATAACGTTGATCCAGATCATCATTCCGTAGGTCCCATAACTGAGGCAAAACCATACCAATAAGAGTGGTCGGGTCGTTTGCTTCAGATTGGGTGCGAACAACAGGGAAGAAGAGCGCAACCAATCCGAGACGGTCCGACGAAGGAGTTCCAATGATCTTTGGGGGTATCCAGCCCCTTCAGACTCAAACCAATCGCTATCGTTCTGGAGCTGATCGTCCAATTCCCGACCGGAAGAAGACGGAAAGGTCCCCTCCAATTCCGAAATCGTGAGAGGGGGCACGGGGAGAGAAGTCCCACCATTCCCGTCGCTGCCATTCATTTTTTCCACTAGGGCATTGGCAATGTCCAACGCATCCTGCGATCGTCCCTCCAGTCCCAGAAATCGCGGGGATTCCGGCACCATCCGGTAGACCAGGATGGATCCCAGCGCGCTTGGCACAGCGCACAAAAAGGCAAACAACCTCCAGGTGTTCGCCCCCGCTTCTGATCGCTCGAAGCACCACATCGCGGTCAGCGCCACGAAGATGCTCGCGACCGTCCAGAACCCGGCGCAAATCGAAACACAGACCCCCCGGACAGAGGGAGGAGCCAGTTCTGTCGCCAGCGCAAAGAGGGGCGGGATGGTAGCACCAATACCGACCCCGGCAATGCAACGCAAGAGCGCCAGCACGTACACGTTGGGGGCAAGGGCCGAGGCGATTCCCGCCATGCAATTGCACAGTAGTCCTAGTAGGAGCATCGGTTTGCGTCCGGCCCTGTCGAATAACCAGTCCGAGAGTTTTTGCAAGAGTCGGTTTTGTTGGTATCGTTCCAGCATTCGTTGAATTCGGTAGATTTAAATTTCCAATGCCAATGCATTCGGAATGTTCATTGTTTATCGATCGTTGCATTTGGGAAGCACCCACATTGAGGAAAGGACATAAAAGCAAGCAAGCAAAAATGAGATGCCATTACTCCAAGCAATTCTGCAGTCAGGGTCATTTTCGTATAACAAACGCCGGCACCAGATATTCAGTTAGCGAGCCGGCCCCAAACTCGGCGTGTTTCCATACAGTTTTGGTCTGTCGCGCTCACCAATCGCCCATCGCACCGACCAACAATCCTCCCAGGAGCATTCCCACAAAGATAGCGGCGGCCAGGAGCCCCGAACCACCACCTTCGTCGTCCTTCAGCATCTCGGATCGGAAGAAAGGATCGCCCAGGATGTACGAAATGCACAAAAGCTCGGTGGCATCGGAGCAGTTGGCAACCCCGAGGGACAGGATGATGCACCAGTATCTCCACTGCCGGTTGAAAGCGACTAGGCTTACGCAGCTGCTCCTGCTGTGGAATTCTGTGGACGTTCCGGTGTCGTTGTAGGCGATGGAGTGATACCACGACGACGTAGATGGGACCGAGGACGAACGCGGCAACACCGAAGAAAGAGCCGATTCCTTGCTAGCCTGAAACCCGGCTTCCAAAAAGTCGTCCAGGGTTCTTCGCCCTGGACCACAGTTGTCGTGACCGTCTTGTAAGCTTCCTCTGTCACTCGATTCGTCGCCGCTGCCATCACCATCGCCATCATCGTGTTCCTCGTCCCTGCCGGACGTTAAATTTGTTTCGATCTCGAAGGCGCCGATGCTGTTAGTGTTGTTAGCGATAGGGCCTTCCTCACGAAATCGCTTCGCTTCGTCCTCGTTCATCTCTACAAATTTGGTGTTCGTTGCAGAAGTGTCCAGTTCTGTATATGGAGTTGACCAGTACAGTAAGTAGTGTTTGATGATTCTCGAGCTCCAGATACTCGTAGTTGTTCGCTGTGGTGTGACCTCGTTGACGTGCTTCTGGACCAGACGCAGAAAAGTTCACATCGCGATGTTGTGTAAGCTATTCGGAATTACGTGAAACACCTTACTACTGGTACATGTGATCTTAGGCGTGACCTAACAACTGAAAAATACGAGTAACTGAATTTCAACTCGATATGCCCCTACGAGTACGTACGTACGTACGTACGTACGTAGGTACGTACTACCGGCAGGTACAAATTCTTGAAAAGGATAGAAAATGACCGCCGAGATCTGTATCGCTTACTAGTGCGCGATAGCCACAGTAGCAATTCCTACTTGTAGGTCATGGATGCGATAGTACAGTATGCTTGTAGTTCATTGTTGTTACTACTTGTATTTATGTGTTGGTGGGTTAAGCAGTGCTAGAGGGGGTTCCAGGAAACCTTAGTCTGTGTTTGTTTTTTGCAGGTTGTTGGGGAGTCTGGTACCAGATTAGGTTGCTGTGGTATTCCAACGCTCACGATTGAAATTACCCACGATTCAAGAAAATCTGAAAAGCAAGCCGGTCTTCAATATTGAAGACTGTATGAAGAACATATCCAAATTCTCTATGTACGATGTACGTTGAATTCTGATTCAACGCCTGTTTACTGTTACAAGCTCCCAACTGCTCCTTGGAGTAGTTGACAGGGGAGCTAGCTCACAATCTTAGTTTGTTTGGAGGGCTCTGAAAATTGAGGAGAAACAGTCGGTATTGGTAGTTTAACTTGTTGGCTACTACATGAATTGTTACTTGAAATTGTGAGCAAAAATTGCTCTTTTACTAAAATCACCATATCGGTGCATCGGCCCGCTAATACTCCAATGCACACACTAAATCACTACTAATAATCACATCGACCCGCTAATACTCCAATGTGTTGCACGTGGCCTTGTACCAATGGGCTGTAGGGATCTACCTTGCGCCCAGTAGATTTGGTACATAAGGACCTATTTTTAGTAAGAAGGAGAACCGGATCGGTAAGTGATAAAATCTCATTCCCACTTCCATTCCCATCTCCATTCATGTTGGTCCATTCCTGTAGAAGCAAGATGACTCCATCGATCGATTGTGCAACTCGTTTGCGTCTCATTCATTCACTCGTGTCTCATTTGTGTCTCATTCCACTCATTCACGTCTCATTCATTCCGTAGCGCGCGCTCGTTCAATCACCTTCAAACACACTCCCCTGCTTCAAAGGATAATAGACTCAATCGATGATACTGCTCCAGAACTTGCTGTAGGCTTCATGCGCTTCCTCTGCCTTGGAGTCTACAGCCGAGAAGCTCATGTCCTTGTTGCCTTTGGCCTTTGTGGAGTACTCATCTTTTCCATAGAACTTGGAACCGTGCTTTTCAAATAGGGCTCCAGTCAGATTCTTGGTAAAGATGTCGCTTGTCATTTCATCGCCTGTCTTCCACATCACCTTGATGATGCCCATTTCCTTCAGCTCTCGTAGGAAATACTGTTTCACTTAAATAGGGACTTGAGTTGTTCTTTGTGCTTTAGGACTTCTGCTTCTTCGCCTATGATGCAAAAATTGTCGGCCCATAGCAACATCAAAAGTAGCTTGTTGTTGATCCACCTGAAAAATAGACATGGATCGGCCTTGCATCTCTCCATCTGCATGGTATGCATTGCTCGTCGCGCTTCTCTCCAGAATTGTATGGCCGCTTGAATTGTCCCATAAAGTGTTTTCTGCAATTGGAGGAGTACGTATGATGGGTAGAACTTCTGATATCCTTCTGGAATCTTGGTGAAGATTTTCTCTCCATTCTGAAATTTGCCATTCAGAAAAGCTCCTTCCACATCCACAATGTAAGCCATAAAATCTGCCATGACCATCAATATCATTGCAATTCGGATGGAAATATCACTGACAACCGGTGAAGACTTGTCTTGGCCATCAAAGTGCTCGCCATCTAGCTGCTTGAATCCTCGTATCGCGTTCCTGCATCTTACAGTACCATCAGGTTTCATCTTGTTGGCCCAAGTTGTATCCATAATTTTGGTGCCCGGTGGGATATTGGCTTCATCAATCTCTTCAAAAACTCCATACTTGACCATCTTCTCATGTTCGGCATCAACACCCTCTGTAAACTTGTCTCGCATCGGACTGGCCATAGATTCCTTGTAGTTCATGGTCTTTAGCTCATTGGTGTTGTCAAAAGCACTCCCAGCTGCGCCGACCAGACTGAGTTCACTCATAGCGCCTTCCGGAGATGGAATAGATACTGACAGAAGATTGAATTCTTTCAGCTCAGTCATTGCCTTGTGGAACTGGATTTCAGCATCAGTGAATTGTGCTGCATAGCTGGCCATATCTCCATAGCGTATATCCGGATTGAGATGAGAGTTTCTCACGACACGGCCATACCTTGTGGTTGTTACAGCATGGGGATCCTCTTCTTCTGTATCTTCATTGCTATTGTAGTCCTCATCACTTTCGTATTCGATCTTGGTTTCTTCAATATCATTGGCGTAGTATTCATGTTCATCGGCATCGGGAAATTCGGATTCAGGTTGCAAGGGAGCTTCTTGTACTGTGGCTCCCCCACTTTCATCCTGAAACTGCACGCGAGGATGCAAAGGTCTGGTGGTGGTGCACAAGATGGAGACAGGGTGTGTAGGGGTGTCATTGATTGGGAGATCCATGTGGCCACCTTCAAGGAAATCAGCATGAAAATTGATAGCTTCACCCGCTGGGGCATTGGGGGGAAAATACATCCTCTTCAACCAGTAGATATCACGGGTAGCTGTAAAAGTGTTCTTCAATGGATCATACATCACATAGCAATCTCCTGGCCGGTCAGTGCAATATCCGGCAAAGAAAGCTGGATTGCCTCGATAATTGAGTTTGGGACTTGTGGGGCGCTTGACTCAGTATTAAATTCACTACTCCAGCCTCTCCAAAAGTTCGGAGATGGGCACTAAACGCAGGGACCATGCCAGAAAAATGTTGGATCTTGGGCATAGTATTGCCATTCACCGTGACAGCCTCCAACCAGTCCAACTGAACACCACATCTCATGGCTAATGGGAAGAATCTAAACCGGTATTCCCTAGGCACATTTGCTTGAGAGCAAAGAGCCATGACTCGACAGACTGACCGATAGATTGCGGTTTCAACCACACTGTTCTGCTGAGGAGTATCCACAGAGGTATACTCGAATTTGCAGGAAAATTTCCAATCTGCTGAGGCCAGCCGAGTATCAAGTGCTGTATTTTCCCCGGCTTTATCACAGCGAATGTGCTTCAAATCTTGGCCTTTGGATCTCCATTGGTTGAGCAATGCGCAAGTGGGTTCGACCATTCCATCTTTGGTGGCAAAAAAATTGACAAACCGGCATGAGGAATATTCATCAACAATCATGCGATAATGGGGCTTGGTAATGAATGGGGTGGTCAACTTGTTACTTTTAGCAGCCTTGGGGGCTTTAACGGAGGACATATCCACAAAGAGTCTTTCTCTAGGCTTGGTGGCTGCAACGTGTTCGCTTTCAGTAGGAATCACTTTCCTTTTCGCTTTAGCTTTGGCACAATCTTCACATGGGAGCAGCGGACCCCGAGTAATGGTCCAGCCAAGTGTTGCGGCTGTTCGGCGTGTCTTGATCTCATCCATGTGTCCCAGGAGTTGGTGGGCTTTGTTGATGTTCATCTTGGTTCCTTCATCCGTAGTAGTGGTAGCAGTCGCTGCATTGATGTCAATGTTGCTGGTGGGATTGGCAATGCAATCAAAATAGCCAACCCACACACAGCTTGTGTAGGTGGGGATTTGAATATCGAAATTCACTTGGATCTTCCCTTTCCTGAGCGACCATCCGGTTTTGTCGCTTCCGGTGGCTATCCAACCATTCTGTAAAGCCAGGTTGGCTGAGAACAGATTGAATGCAAAATTTGGATTGAAATTCACACCCTGCAACAATGTCTGAAACTCCTTGTTTCCATCCTTGTCAATCTTCTGGCATGGAATATCCCCGACCTGACATCCTTTCAGCTCGTCTCCGCTTTGGGTGGTAATGGTGGCACCACTAGCTCTCAAATTGGTGGCACATCTCATACTGTTTGAACTGTGACTTGTGGCGCCCGTATCAAAAACAAAGACATTGTCATCATACAGCAGATCAAATCCTTTGGGCACAACATCTCCTTTGGTAGCTCGCTTTTGGGCGTTGAGAAGTTGGAGTCACGTGGTAGAGGTTTGCATTGCTGAGAGACAGAAATCATAGTCAATCCTTACTCCCTGGACATCCTTCAACTTGGATTTCCAACCATTCGGGCGTCGGGCAGCATTCTTTTCGTCCTCAAAACAGACAGCCGCTCCATGATTACCACCACAGAGTCCACATTTGCGCCGTCTGCCCCTTTGGCCATTCGACCTGTTGTTGCAATTGCCATTGCTGCTGTTGCCATTACGGTTGTTATTGTTGCCGTTGTTGCCGTTGTTGCCGTTGTTGCCGTTGTTGCCGTTGTTGCCGTTGTTGCCGTTGTTGCCGTTGCTGCCGTTGGTGCCGTTGCTGCCATTGGTGCCGTTGTTGCCGTTGTTGCCGTTGTTGCCGTTGTTGCCGTTGTTGCCGTTGTTGCCGTTGTTGCCGTTGCCGTTGGCGTTGGCGTTGTCGTTGGCGTTGTCGTTGTCGTTGTCGTTGTCGTTGTCGTTGCCGTTGTCGTTGCCGTTGTCGTTGCCGTTGTCGTTGTCGTTGTCGTTGTCGTTGCCGTTGGCGTTGGCGTTGGCGTTGGCGTTGCCGTTGGCGTTGGCGTTGCCGTTGGCGTTGTCGTTGTCGTTGGCGTTGTCGTTGTCGTTGTCGTTGTCGTTGTCGTTGTCGTTGGCGTTGTCGTTGTCGTTGGCGTTGGCGTTGCCATTGTTGCCATTGTTGCCATTGTTGCCATTGTTGCCATTGTTGCCATTGTTGCCATTGTTGCCATTGCCGTTGCTGCCGTTGCTGTTTCCATTGCCGTTGTTGTCGACACGCAGGTGTCCTGCTTGACGTTTAGCACAGTTGAACGCTTTGTGACCTTGCTCTCTGCACCAATAACAAACTGCATTAGTGGACCACTTGTCACGTGTATCGGGATTGGCAAAATCAGTCATCTCAGCACCAAACAGTCTCATTTCTTTTGCTTTTCCACCCCTGCTTTGTATACTTCGCGCTGACTCATACAGACTTGCAGCTCGGAGGTTGATCGCCTCCCAAAATTCCAATTCAGAGGTGCCGTTGTCTTGCAGCGCATCCATAAGGGGGGTAAGTTGCATCAGTAGGTAGGCAGGTAGTGCTGCTTTGAATGCCACAATGAGTTGTGTCAAAGTGGGCGTGACTGACTTGTATTGGTATTTCCTTCGCAAATCATAGATGTCCTCAACCAAATCCTGTGGAGGGGCTCCAATGGTCAGCTTTAAACTTCTCAGATCAATATCCAATTGCTCTTGGTCGTGAGATTTGTTGACTTTCCTGTATTCCTTCATGAGTTCTTCAATCACTCGATGTACCCTACCTCGGGGCCACTGTGACCGGAGCTTTTCGTTCAATTCAGTTGATGCACCGCGATCAATCTTGGACTTCTCCATGATGGCAAGGCCTGTCCTGTTGTCGGCAAAAGCCTTGTACAGATCATTCAGAGCTTTGTTGGGGTACTTGTAAGCCCTTTTTTGTGCCGTACTCCTCTCCTCTCGAGGTGTAAGCTGTCCTTCTGGAGGTAGGTCCTTATGTGGCTTGGTGGTCAACATATCCCGGTACTTCTGGCTATCAGCGAATGCTTCAAACTGAGTGTACCAATCTTCAAACTTGCTCGCATCCCCCTTGGCTAACTTGGGCACTTGGCTATCCACATACTCCACCATCTTGTATTTGTATTTCTTCTTCGTGGATCCCTCGATGCTGCTTGCACTGCTTGTGCTTGCGCGACTTTTGCTGCTACTCGATGTTGTACTGCTCTCTGAACTTGACAGTACACTGCTCTCTTCTTCCGACATCAATTCTGCAGAAAAGGCGATTTCTATCTCTTGATGCCGGGTTGGTGGATCCTCCTCCATTCGTTAGACACGTAAGTAAATTGTCGTATTCTAATCCAAAGTAGATACATAAGTAAATTGTCGTATTTCGATTCCGATGTAAATTGTTCCAAAGTAGATACGTAAGTAAATTGTCGTATTTCGATTCCGATGTAAATTGTTAATTGTAATTGGCCCTATTGATCCGTCGATACCAATCCTGCTGTTGAATGTCGCTGGCTCCAATTGTTTAGCCAGCCTGCAGTCCGATCTGTGGACAAAAATAAATGTCGCTGACTCCGATTGTTAGCCAGCCTGCAGTCCGATCTTGGTGGACAAAAATAAATAAATCGCTGACTCCGATTGTTAGCCAGCCTGCAGTCCGTTCTTGGACAAAGTAAATAAATCGCTGACTCCGATTGTTAGCCAGCCTGCAGCCCGTTCTTGGACAAAGTAAATAGATTGCTGACTCCGATTGTTAGCCAGCCTGCAGCCCGTTCTTGGACAAAGAGTATTCCGCTGAAAACGCGCGGATACCACTCTCTTCTTCTTGAGGTACAGAGTATTTTGTCGTCGACTGTACGAATATCTCTTTCTTTCTTCTTCGACCAAGTTTAAACCTCGGGAGCGCTCCGTAATTCTTCAAAGAATGTTTGGAGGGCTCTGAAAATTGAGGAGAAACAGTCGGTATTGGTAGTTTAACTTGTTGGCTACTACATGAATTGTTACTTGAAATTGTGAGCAAAAATTGCTCTTTTACTAAAATCACCATATCGGTGCATCGGCCCGCTAATACCCCAATGCACACACTAGTAAATCACTACTAATAATCACATCGACCCGCTAATACTCCAATGTGTTGCACGTGGCCTTGTACCAATGGGCTGTAGGGATCTACCTTGCGCCAAGTAGATTTGGTACATAAGGACCTATTTTTAGTAAGAAGGAGAACCGGATCGGTAAGTGGTAAAATCTCATTCCCACTTCCATTCCCATCTCCATTCATGTTGGTCCATTCCTGTAGAAGCAAGATGACTCCATCGATCGATTGTGCGACTCGTTTGCGTCTCATTCATTCACTCGTGTCTCATTTGTGTCTCATTGTTCCACTCATTCACGTCTCATTCATTCCGTAGCGCGCGCTCGTTCAATCACCTTCAAACATAGTTTTTAACCAATACATAAACCTTATTTTAGTACCTTTTTCTAGAGGCACACGACACTGTTTAAACAGTCAAATAACTGCTTCGACCTTATTACTACCGGTAAAGACTACTTCAACTACAAGAATAAAAATTACCACTATATCTAACAAACAAACAACTGATCCTGACAATTGTCCAGTAACAAGAGAAACAATGTCTTACTCATCATCCCCTTCAAGTATGACTTTGATCAAGAGTCTATCGACAAAGTGGAGTTCAAGAACACACAAGAAGTCAATGGAGTTCAAGAAGTAACCAAGATCAAGATCCCCTTGATTACTGCAGGATCAACCAAACTACAAATCCTTTTTACTATCAACGAGTTCATTCGGTCCAAGAAGATGCTCAATCTAACCACTGGACCAAGACTCTATGACAAGTTTGTAGATCTCCTCAGAGACTACACCGACAGTAGCTGGTGGAATAGCTATGTATCAGCCAATGTTCCACAGAGCACTGTGGATAACTTCCAAATCACAGTGGAAGAATTCATCAACTTACAAGTTTGACAACAACCTCGACGCCTATCAAAACCACAGAAGATTCCTCACCAATATCAAGAAAACCACCACCATGACAGTACACCAATTTGTAGCACAAGTCAACTTCCACAACCATGTCATCCTTCCACTACTCCCAGGACACCCACCTGAGGATGCTGAGATCAAAGATTGAGAGTTCAAGAATCTAATCTTTGAATCGATGCCTGAGGATTGGAAACACCTACCAGCAACACCACTCTCCCCATAGGGATTCCCTTTCTGAAATGATGATGAGATTCGAACGATATCAATATGCACAGAATAGAAAGAAGAAATCAGATAACCCATCTCAAAACAACAACAACAGCAACAACAATGCCAACAACAACCGTAACAACCGGTATGGAAGCAACAATCGCAACAATTGAAACAATTGCAACAACCGCAATCGGAATAACAACAACAACAACAATAATAATCGACGCAACAACAACGACAACAACAATAATCAATGCAACAACAACCAAAACAACAACAAACGGCCGACTAGAATCTCCAACGACTCACCATGTCCTATCCATCCTGGTACCAACCACACTTGGGACCAATGCTACACCAACAAGTATGGCACCAACTCCAATCAGTCCAACAACAGAGAGAATACCGACTCGCACGTGAATGATCGCAGCAGCAATTCCAACAACAGCAATCGATCCACTACCTCTTCCCACGGCAGTAACTACCATGAACCAAAACAACACATGTGGTGTGTCTTCATCAATGAACCAGAAGAAACTAACATTCCTGCAACTCCTTGGTCGGATCTCTTCCATGTAGATATGGATATCGATGAAGAATATTACAATTCAGATCTTCAAAGATTTCCCTCTGAAAACATCGATTCCGACAACAACAGGCAAGATGTTGCTCCTAGCAACGACAATGTCGACATCGACCTTGCTCCAACCACAGTAAGTGTCTGCAACTCCATCAACGGATCCCTTGGCAAGTACTACTTGAAAACCCTCTTCGATTCCGGATCTACCGACAATCTCATAGTGGAATCAGCAATTCCCTCCGGAATCAAGAAGCATCTCCTAGATCAACCAATCCAAATGCAGACAACAAATGGCAAAACCACTTGCAACCACTACGTAACCTTGGAGAACACTGTATTTCCAGAACTATCCTACTCGATGAAAGTCCTACAAATCAAGTGCTTTGTAGTCTCTCAGAATATCAACTACCACCTCCTTATTGGCAGGAAAACCATGAGAGACCTTGGAATGAAGATGGACTTCGAGACTTGCACCATTGAATGGTATGAGAAGACGATGGACTTCCACCCAAGGAATTACTTCGACAACAAGTCCTTGCTCCACAAAGTCATGTCTGCAGAACCACATGCCGTTGCAGAAAGTTACTCCAACCAATCTATCGTATGTGGATGGAACCACCAAGTATGAGAAAACTGACCTCCACAAGTTAGTCACTGAACAAAACCATCTCTCCCACCATGAGAAACAAGCCTTGTTGCCGATACTCCTCAAAAATGAAGAACTTTTCGAAGGATTGAATGACAAGGATTAGGTATTTTCCCTAATCAAACGTTCCACATTGATCTCCAGCAAGGCACGACTCCATATCACGTGAAACAACCCTATTCCATTCCACTGCACCAACAAGAAGCAGCTGAAGAAAGAAATCAATCGACAAGTGAAGCTTGGCATCCTAGAAAGATGCTACGCCACAGAATGGGGAATGCCAACATTTGTAGTCCCAAAACCAGATGGCTCCTGTAGACTCATCAGTGACTTTCAGGAACTGAACAAAGTCACCAAGAAACTTCACTACCCACTTCCAAAGCTCCAAGATATCTTCCACAGAAGAAGAGGCTTCAAATACGTCACCCTTACTGATGTTAGCATGCAGTTCCACACCTTCAAACTTGATGAGGCCTCCACCTGGCTTTGTGTCCTTGTTACTCCATTTGGAAAGTTTGGACTGCTTTGATTGCCAACGGGCTTCCTCAACCCTCCAAGTTGGGCCCAAGGCTGTATGGAACAAATGCTCCTAAACTTGAAGGACATTGAAGTATACATTGATGACATTGGTATCTTCTCAGATACGCTTGAATCCCATTGTAAATCGGTCTCTTCTGTCCTCTCCTTACTGAAGTCCCACAACTTCTCTGTCAAGCCCTCCAAGTGCCACTGGTTTCAATCCCAAGCTCCTTGGCTTGGCCACATTATCTCTCGCGATGGTATTAGACCCAATCCAAACAAGATTTCCCCTATCCTGAAACTTGCTTTTCTCTCAACAACAACCCAACTTTGATCCGTCGTTGGAATGATCAACTTCTATCGGAACTTCTATCCCAAACGCGCTGAAGTCCTTGCACCTCTTACCGACCTCTCTGGAAGAGCCAAAGGCAAAATCTCTCCAACTCCACAACTTCTTGAAGCTTTCAACAAAGCCAAGTCCCTCATTGCCAATGATATCCTTCTTGCCTTTCCTGATCCAAACAAGCCCTTCCATGTCTATACTGACGCTTCTGATTACCAACTCGGAGCTGTCATCCTCCAAGATGGCAAAATCATCCTTTGCTTCTCGCGAAAACTCAACGCCGCTCAACAGAAATACCCAACGGTCGATAAAGAGATGCTCTGTATTGTAGAAGTCTTTAAGGAATTTTGCACCATTCTTTGGGGTGCTGAAATCATAGTATGGACGGACCACATCAACTTAACCCGCCAAAATCTTACAAGCCGCAGAATTATGACTTGGAGAATGCTCCTTGAAGAATTTCCCCCAGTATTCAAGTACGTCAAAGGCAAAGACAATGTCATTGCTGACGCGCTCTCCAGGCTCCCACTCCAGCACGACACTCCAGAGAAGAAGAAGGAGTTCTTCGGTCCCGCTCCCAATCCAACGGATGATGACTCGGACCTTGAAACTGCAATTGACTCAACGGACTCGGACCTTCTCTCTCTTTCTGAATTGTTTCTTAACTACCCAGAAGATATTCCCATGTACCCCTTAGCATTCGACCAACTTGCCCAAGATCAAGCAGCCAATGTAGATATCTCTACCAATCCTCGGTACACAACTGAAAACTTCAACGGCACCGACTTGAAAGTTGTAGACTCCAATGGTCGGACAGAAAATTGTACTCCCTCCAAACCGAGTGCAAGCCACAATCAAATACTACCACCACGTGCTTGGCCATGCCGGCGCAGAAAGATTGTATTGAACCATCAACCAATTTGTATACGCCTCAAACTTGAAGGACCAAATCAACTCCTTCTGCAAAACTTGTGACACGTGCCAACGGTACAAGAATAGCCACCAAAGCCATGGACAACTCCCTACCAAAGAACACCAAGATGTTCCTTGGGACACCATTGCAATCGACGGAGTAGGTAGGCCCCTGGAAAATCAAGATCCCTGGCCATGGAACAGTCTCCTTCAATGGCTTTACCATCATGGACATGTGCACCAACCTCCTTGAAATCATTCGAGCCCCACAAGTAAATCCAACCGGCCTCATGGCAGTCCATGCCCTCGACAATGGCTGGCTCTCCAGATATCCCAAACCAGTAAATTGTATCATCGACCAAGGAACCAACTTCATGAGCAATGACTTCCAACTCCACCTTGCCAACCTACTAGGAATCAAGGCCAAGGTTTGCTCAGTCCGGAACCCACAATCCAACGCCGTACTTGAAAGAGTCCATGATACAATGAAGTCTGCAATGAGAACAGAACTCAATACCAATCCTCCACAGACCCTCCAGGAAGCCACCGGCATCATCGACAGCGTCTTTGCATTGGCTCAGTTTGCAGTTAGATCAACCACCAACAAGACCTTCGGAATGACGCCCGGAGCCCTTGTATTCCACAGAGACATGTTCCTACCAATTCCTGTAATCACCGATTTGGCCATGGTCAGAAACAAACGCCAGGCCCAGATAGATAAGAATGCGATGAAAGAGAATAGCCACAGGAAGATTCATGATTACAGTGTAGGAGACCAAATTATGGTGAAAAATGAAAAGCTCATTCCTGGTGCTTTAGAAGCAAGAAGCAAGGGTCCGTACACTATCCAGCAAATCCACACCAGTGGTATAGTTTCCTTTCTCTTAAGAAATCACGTTATCCAACGTATGAACACCCGAAATCTGAAACCATATCACGCCAATTAAAAATTTCTTATCTAAGGAATACTGGTCACACACGACTAACAAAATTCTGTGCCACCAACCAAATCCGTATGAGAAGGAGAAGAGTGTGGTATTCCAACGCTCGCAATTGAAATTACCCACGATTCAAGAAAATCTGAAAAGCAAGCCGGTCTTCAATATTGAAGACTGTATGAAGAATATATCCAAATTCTCTATGTACGATGTATGTTGAATTCTGATTCAAGAACGTCTGTTTACTGTTACAAGCTCCCAACTGCTCCTTGGAGTAGTTGACAGGGGAGCTAGCTCACAATCTTAGTTTTTAACCAATACATAAACCTTATTTTAGTACCTTTTTCTAGAGGCATACGACAGTTGCTTTGCCCACACACACCGGCGTACGGCTTTGGCTGTGAAGCCTTTTTCTGCCATTGGGCCAGAAGCCACGGGGTGGGAGCGACGTTGTTGTCGGCAAAAAATACGGACTTCTTGTCGGCATCAAATTCGACGACCGAGGTGCGGGAAACGATACGAGATACAAATATTCCCACGATCGAACCTTAGAATCAAACGCACCTCCAGTACTAAAAAATCCCTAGTGAAAACGATATCACTTAGGACTACAAACAAAAGAGGATAATCGGTTAGAAACAAGACATATCCAAAGACCTGACCAATAAGTGAACACTTGGAATCCTTAAGTATATTCGAAAGAATGAAAGAATATACCTGATGTCCCGTGAGGAAATTACTTATTGCAATCAAGAAAATCATTACCGATTCTGAATGGGCCTCATTTACCTACCTACGCTCCAAACAAGCATACGCCCAATCGAACAAAACACTTAACCTCGTAAATGACCGATACCATCGAATGACTGATACAGTAAGACCGACACGACGCTAATACAGCAACAGCAGCAACGGTATCGGTACAAGAATGGTAGCAACTAACCGGGGAAGATCTCTACCATGTAAAATACAGAGAGCCCCGATACAGTGAAATACACAGTAAATATAAGAGCGTTTCTCTGAGCTCACTTCTCTTAAAATTTAAAATATTCGTTATACCTATCCAGTCGATTGTTAGAGTAACAACAGACGTTGAGAGGAACAAGGAGAGGGACTTGGAGGAAAACGTAGGAGGGGAGAGAGATGAATCCACCAAAGATTAATGAAGAAAGAGAGCTAGTACCGGATGGAGTGGTGTCAGATGCTGGCACCCACTTGTCCGGCAGAAAGGATTATGTTCCATTGTTGAACATGAGGGAGGCAAGGCTCTTGAAAATTGGAAGGGACTGCTGGTGCAGGTACCTTGTCATACAGTCACTGTGCCATCTGGCAAGGAGCTTGATGACAATAGAGTCACATTTGCCCTGAAGCAGAGACTTTGCTCCCCCTGTGCAAAGTGATTGAGCAGTGATGGCTGCTTGGGAAATGCCAGTGGTAGGGTACTAGAGGGTCTGAGTGTAACACACTAGGGGTAGAATTTGAGTAGGAGTGATAATTATGATAGACTAATACTTTACGAAAAATGGATGGAAACTTAACAGGATAAAATAATGAGCAATCGAGCGTGCTTGCTTTGATCGCACATGAATATTCATATATGGCACATTGATAATAATATCCTGCGCCCGCCTGCTATCTATATACCATCGTATACAGATGTTTGAATACTTAATGATTCCTAGAGTGGTCCAGGTCTCATTAGTTTGATTGTACGTATCTTTGGTTGGTATCTTAGATAGTACAGCTTGTACGGTAGATTGCAGTACGTAGCTTTGTAGTATGTAGCTTACGTTACAGATGCAGTACGTAGCTTTGTAGTACGTAGCTTACGTTACAGAGTCCCCCAATGAACGCCTTGATGATTTGGAATCATCCGGCTAGACTTCTTCCATGGCTAGATCATTGTTTGCTGGTTCATCATTTGCTGGGTCATTTTTTGCTGGATGTTCTTTGTATGGAGTGAGCTTTTGAATGTTGACTGTTTCCGTAACATTTGGAGATAGCTTTAATTTCACTGTGCCATTGGTATGTACTTGCACAATTGGATATGGACCTTTCTTTTGAGGTTGTAATTTGTCTGGATCTGGTTCTTTCATCCATACTTTATCATCAACCTTAAAAACATGCTTGATGCGCTTGGCATTCTGTCGGAGTAGATTCATGTTGATACCTTGTTGCCAAATTTGTTGTAGCCCAATGAGATTGGATGTAAGTGGGATATCTAGCAGCATGTCCCTGTTGAAAACTAGGGCTCCTGGCAAGGACCCCATTGCTTCATTGATGGCACACCTAGATGCATGCATGCAGGTGGCTAAGGCATTGTCCATAAGCTGTGTGGCTTGTGTGTTGGTTTGTGGTGGATTCACATGTACCAATATTCGAAGGGTGTCTGCAATAATATGGTGTACTCTTTCACAGACAGCATTGCTCTGAGGATTCTTGACTGTAGTAGCAACACCTTCAATTCCGTAGGTCGCGAGTGTATTTTGGAATTCATGACCTAGGAATTCTCCACCGTTGTCATCAGCACACTTGACAGGTCTTGGGTATCGTGATAGCCAGCAGCTGGTGAATTGATTGGAGACTTGTTGGCTTGACTTATCTCTGATGCAAATGATTTCCAGTAGGTTGGTCACTGGATCGATGCAAGTGAGAGCCTTAAAGTTGTAGATTTTTCCTTGAGCTTTTACCTTCCAAGGTCCAATGAGATCCACATGCACTTCACTGAATGGTGCCAGTGGCGCCTGCTTGGGAGCTAACAGACCATAACTGGCGTTTCTGCTCTTGTACTTAATACAGTCATCCGGGCATATGTACTCTTGGCATAGCTTGGGGAGCCATTCCACGTGGAACCTGGCTGATATTGTTTGGTTGAGCCTGGTGGATCCGCAGTGCCCTATTAGTAGATGGTACCACTTGAGTAAGCTAGGAGCAAGGGAAGTTGGAATGTAGATTTTCCATTTCTCCCTGGTTTCGGCCTTGGAGTAGCATGTATTTTCCTGATTACTGAGTTGTTGTCTGAAGAAGGCTGGTAATTGAAGCTTGTCAGGGAGCGTGTCATCATCCTGTTGATGTTGAGCAATATTTGTGTAGTTCACCGGGCATTCCATTTCCTGGAGTGTTGGCAGGTTGACTAGACACTCATTGTTCAGCAGACATGAATATAATTCATTGTCCGCATCATGGCATAAGTGTGGGAATGCCTCTGGAAATTCCTGTAGAAAGAGCTCTTCATCTGACTATTTGGAATGTATAATTTGAGAAAATCAATTAGTGTTCCTTTACCTTGCTTCTGTTTCTCCCCCACTGTAGGTGGATCCATCCTTGGTAATCTTGAGAATGCATCCGCGAGAACATTCTTGGGGCCTTCAATGTAGTTCCACTTCAGATTGTATTCTTGTAAGAAGAGATTCCATCGGAGGACCCGTTGTGGAGAGAGGGTTTTGAACGTGAGATTTTTGTGATCGGTGTGAATGTTGAGTTCACAGCCTAATAGTAGTTTCCTGTATTCCTTGCAACACAAGACTATTGCAAGTAGTTCCTTTTCCATTGTTATACAATTTTTCTGAGCTGCATTCAGCTTCTTGGACCAATAAGCAATGGGTTTGCCATTTTGTAGGATGACTGCGCCGAGTTGTAGATCTGAGGCATCTGTGTAGATATCAAATGATAGGTTCAAATCTGGGTAGGTGTTCAACGCGTCACTTGCTACCATTGCTTTCATTTCTTCAAAGGCTTTATCCTGAGCCGGCCCCCATGTGAAGGCTGACTTTGTTGATTTGGGCTGCCCATTGGCAGCCTTCTTGGGTGTTCCTGTGAGTTCAAATAATGGTGATCAGACGTGTGATCTTTGAGGCCACATATCTCTGTAGTATTCAACAGCACCTAGAAATGACTTGACTTGTGTCACGGTTTTGGTCATTCCATTCTTTGGATTGCTTCAATCTTTTTCTTCCATGGTTTCACAGCCTCGGGAGTCATCAAAAATTCTAGGAAATCTGTTTCCTGTACAGCCCAGTCACATTTGAGGGGATTGCACTTGAGACCATAATCGTCCAGTCGTTGCAGAATTGTATCTACTGTTTGCATATGATGGCTGAAGGTGCCATTTGTCCAGATTCCAATATCATCCATGTAGACTGTGCAATCAGTATCTTGCAAAATATCTTCCATGAGCTGTTGCGCGACATCTGGAGAGATTTTCACGCCCATTGGTAGTCTTTGGTACTCGTAGCAACCATATGTGGTGTGACAATTGTGCATAATTTCTGGCTTGCTTCATCCAATTCAAAACAATAGTATTGCATGGATAAATCAATCTTGGTGAAGTGGGTGTATTTGCCGCCACGATGCATGATATCCTGTATCCGTGGTATGGGATATGGCCTTCTGATTAACAGTTCGTTGAGTTGGCGAAAATCTGACCGCTCTGCACGCTGTGTTCTGATTTTCCTCCGTGCTGTTGAAGGAAAGCTTCTTTTGCATGCTGCATGTGTGCTTGGAATGATTTATTGCTGGCTGTAGTGGTTTTGCTGGCCATGTCATTTTTCTTGTTGTCCGCGCGTTGTTTTTTCCTTTGTTTGGAATACCTGTTCTTTGGGCATTCGGACCAGTCATGGTTGTGACCGGGAATACAACAAGGATTGGAAGATTTCTGTCCTTGATTTTTGGTGTTGTTTTTGCGTTTTGCATTGGAATTATTGGCATTGGCTCCAGGATGTCTCCCTTGCTTTTTGCCCCCATTCCGCAGCTTGCTTAGCCTTTCTTGGCTGGAGATGTATTCCACAATTTTCTGGGTGGATGTTTCTTTGGTAATGCCGCCATGGAATTGTCCATACAGTTCAATCCAAAGGTTGGGAAAGGTGTGTAGCAACATGGTTGTTTTGCTGAGTTGGCTGAGTTTTGGGTCATGGCCTTGTAGTTTGTCGGAGTACTGAATGGGCCGGTTGATGCAAAGTGCATGATCCTTGGCGGTAACGACGTGTGGTTTCTTGCATGCGTCACTGCAGATATAGGCCTGCATGATTTCTTTTGCATCACCCGCATTGCAGTAGTGTTCTTGTATATAGCCCTTGACTGTTTCTTCGTAGCCCTCGATATTGTCTAGATAGTTCAATTTGTGATTTTTGTCTCGGGTTGTTTCCTGCCACTTGCATTGTGCGTCAGGGCATAGTATCTTGTTGAACGCTTTGTTGTATTGGTCTTCTGGTAGTGGTAGGGTGTTTGCTGTGATGAGGAAGACTTCTTCACAATACAATCATTCTTCCAGGCCCCCTTCTTCTGAAAAGATTGGTACTTTCCATTCCTGTGAATTACTGTTGTCATCATAGACTTTCAAAGTGGCAAGTTTGTTCTTAGTCCTGTCAAAGCTGGAATCATAGGTAATTGGTGGTTCACGATGCAATCTGGTCAACATGGTTGATACTTGCCTTAATTAGATTCATGCTTTATTTTCAAGAGATACGAATTTTCTGTTTTATTGGTGATTTTTGATTAGCAATGTTCGAGATGGCGTTCGAGACCGCTTTCGTTTCTCTACCTGCTTTCGTTTTGTTATTTCGTTCTCTTCGTTATTTTGGGCAAGAGCCTCAAAATAGGTTTCTAAAATTTGCCTCAGCCTCAGCCCCTGTCAAAAATTTGGCTATTATTGCTACTGGGCCTGACCATGTGTGTTTTACCTGCTGTTTATGTTCCGCTGGACCTCAGTGTCAGTTTAAAAATTTAGTATCCGCACCTTTGAGCCTGGTGATAGGTTCCCTTGCTTCCTTTCGTACGCAATCCTGTCCGTCATTTTTTGGGCTTATATTTGTTTCACCCATGTATTTTATTTTTGTAACGTTTTATCGCTATCATAAATTTCGGTCAAATCTCTGTTTCACTTGGTAATTTTTCTTAGTCTATATTTCTCACCCCCCCCCCCCCCCCCCTTTCATCCTTGTGATCGGATTGTTTTTTTTCTTTACTTAGTACCGTACTTATTTCCCGATTCACATCCCCTCATTCATGGTTCATTGGTTATTACTCATTCTATTTCCCGACGTATCTTTTTCTGCAATGAGCAAAGTTTCCGATGATCAATTTGTCGACTTCCGATCATAAACCCGTTAAGTCATGATCGCCCATGTCATTACAGCAATTCTGCAATCGACCTCCTGTTTTTTCCTCCTCCACGGACAATTTGCTTGACTATCTTGGAGCATACTGCTTCAATTGGTGGGGATTTAAGATCATCACCTTTCATAGAACAAACTACCGCTCCCACTGTGCCAATCGTTTTTTAAGTGCATGTGTTGCGATCTTGAGATCAGAGTCGTCTGTTCAAGTCATGATGCACCTTTTCAGACTCGGAAGAACTGGACGGATATGGATTCTACTTTTTGGTGGTTGGACGAAACTCTTTTCCCAACTTTTGATCAACATTGTTGTCTCCATCAGATGTTACCCTCGATAAAGGAACAAATTTATTTAACTCATTTCCCTCCATTCCAGCAATTTATGTCCGAATGTATGATGAATAGCCCATCTCCCGATGACACTTCCCAAAAAATTCTGTATTCTTGGTTTCTAGTATCTGGTCTCACTTCAACTTCCAAACCTAGGCAGGTTAGAAAGATGCTACAGCGATCTCAAAATGCGTGTTTCAAATACATGCTCAAATCTTTACCCAATCAACAATCATGCACCCACTCAACCTGGATGCAGGCATTTGCCGTCAAGAATCCTGAAGCCACTGTTATTCTTCAGACCGACACTGATAATTGGTTCTATAGATGTTTTGATGCTACCCCAATTGCTACCAGGAAATATTTTTGGAAATCAACTACTCCAGTTTTTGTTGGTGATTGCTTCCATTACAAAGAACATAATTATGATGGTGTATGTTTCATTCTTGTAATCAAGACTAGTTACAGCGACACAATACCTCTTGCGTGGGCTATCATTCCTGCCAAAAAGACTTCCGAATTATCTTGGGTTATACAGTGTTGTTGGAAACATGGCACCCCCGTTGACTTGTATACTTTTTTCACCGACCAAGGTCCATTAGTAGCTACATTCAAAGCCTACTTTCATCAATATGGAATCTCCTTTTTGGTGTCGTTGTGTCTCCAACATCTCACAAGATCCGTTAGATCCAAACACGACCATTTATTTACCAACTACAAACCCGGTGGCAGTGAAGGCGTAGAATCCTACAACACTTGGGTTGCTTCCTCTCAACAAACCATTACTCGATACATTCTTGCTTTGTCCAATTCAACGTCAAGCGATTCCTTCTTCCGAACCTTATCAGTTTATATTCTGCCCTACTTGATCTCAACAATAATCCTCTTACTAAGCATTGTGCCGATGTCATTTTGTACCTTTTGAAGTATGATCCAAAGCTTTGGACTGTTTTTGCCAACAGTGAGGGCTTTGGCAAAAATATACACCAAGCCAATTCCCATATCCTTGTTGGGCAATTCTTTTTCTTAAAAGAGCTCCATTCTCTTTTCCAATCCAATTCCCATGTCGAACAATCAATGATCAACACCGCTTCTTCGATTGCTAAAGATTTGGCTCTCAACTTTTGTTACCGGAAACTTTCTCCATTGGATCCAAGTAAAAGATTGCTCCGCATGGGGTTCAAACGCACCAATTTAGCCGAAACTGTTGCTGGCCAACTCCTAGCCTCCAACGAACGTAGAAAACTCCCTCACTGGACCAATGTCGCCTTTGCTTCTCTGTATAACGATTCTGTTTCCAAGCTTATGTTGAATATTGGTATTCAATGTGGCGCTAAATCTACTCAACAATCATCTACCTTATCCTCCATTGGGCAAATGATTAAAAATTTTAACAGCAAAGAAGCCAATGTGGTTACATATGTTCCCGGTGGCCAACCTTCGTTTGTTGAAAATCATTATGGAGTGGATGGTGTTTCTGTTGTTTTGAAGCGTGAACAAGATGACTCGACAACCCATCAAATTGTTTTCAAATGGAATCATTGTTTGAATTACAAATATCCGGATAGAAACCGGCATGATTTTGAGCAAGATATTATGACCGCCCGCAATATTCTTAACTTCAATACTTCCTGCAGTCGACATGTTGAATTCACGCAGATGAGGCCTTCTATTTGCGCGTGTTTTCCAATCATTTTTGACTTTGCCAAAAAACATCCCTATTGGCCTTTACCTTTGACTATTCCCGTACCTGGGTTGGTGGAAGGTTTGGTTTACCAAGAGTCCTGTTTGTCCCTATGTTCACGTCAGCTCATCAATGAGGCCATTCCACCCCGTACGCAGTCCGATCCATTCACTTCCACTTCTACGTCATTGGAATTGTATTTGCCAACAACAATTGACACACAGAACCTTTATTGCCCGATAGACATGCTGCCCGCACCTCACTATTCTGAATCCACCAATTCAAAAGGAAAACATATAACTTCCAAAGGGGAGTTAACAACTTTCCGTAACTCCAGTTGCCGTCCTCGCAATAGGAGAACCTCAGCTTATACTTCCAGTGCTCAAATCAATTGTCCTTATCATCTCAAGAAACAGAATAAAATTGACCCGGAACATATCCAACATCAAAATACGGTTGACGGTAATCTGGACAGGTCTGGTATCCAAACATTGGACAAGCTAACGAATGTCAACCCCAATCTGACCAGATTAAGGAGCCAAGCAATATCTAACTTTTGTCCACTATTGGATATTAAGCCTGGTGAATTCATCATTTATCATGTCAGCATTACAGGCCGAGTACTCCGTTACTCCCCTAATCCAGATTCTTTTCCATTTGACGTCCAACCCTTCTCCCTCCAGACCAATTCCACCAGTCGGTCTAATGGATTGAGCGACAGAATTTTGCTCAACAAATACAACCGATGTTTCTTTGATGAAACTAATTTTGGCGACTCTATGGATGGTGGTGGTATTATTCTTCAGGACCAAGAATGTCTTACTTTTTCACTGAACAGTATCACGGACAGATTTGCCTCAGCGCTACTTGGTGTTGATTTATCTTCTTTCAACGTTGACTTTTGATTCTCTGAAAAGCCGGATTTAAACTCACCGTCCAATCTTGGAAAAGGATGTCCATTTCCAGACAAGCCCGGAACCAACACCCTATCACGGAGGTTGTATGGTTCGGTTTATTCCCCAGTTTCACCGCACCTGCCAACGTTAGATGAGATTCAAATGGGTACCAGATCTACTGATGTTGGTTTGGTTAATTCCCAGGATTCTAGCCATTTGCTAACGTTAGATGAAATCCGTATTGGTGCCGGATCTACTGATGTTGCTTCGGTCAATTTATCTGCCGATACAGATGATATCAAAAGGGCCACCAAATTGCTTGTTGGTATCAAACCACACAAAGATTGTACTCCTTCTATTGACAACGAGACACCAAAGTTATCCCAACCAGTAGGAGAAGATTTGACACAGACATACCTACTGAACCCGCATGAATCCCATCTCTCTCAATCTACCGATGCTGCTCTTCTTGCAATAATGGGAAGTGATTCTGATGCTAGTAATCAAACGCCATCAATCCCATCTAAACCACTGTCTCCAAATCTGGTACCTCCTACTGAATCACGTTTGGATTCTATTGATAGTGATTCAGACAATAGTTTGCCCTCTCCTATATTTCCACGAAACCCTTCGGCCCATATGTCTGAACTGACCACTAATGCACATGCCTCTAATCCTATCCAATCACTTGCCTCCGCACCCAATGTTGTTGTTCCCAAGCCTGCAATAAGTAAATCTGCTTGTACCTCCATGATACACACTATTTCATTTCTACTTGGCAACTTTTACAGTTCAGAAAAGAACAAAATAAAGGAAGTTTTGGCAAACATTGTTGTTGGCAACCAATGTGTTTCCAATCAAGAGGCACCGGAATTATCAACAACCGTTCGTGGTTTATTCAACAACAAACAAGGTATCATGACACCAATCGCTCTGAATGTTATTGTTGATCTATTCAATCATCAGAGTATTCCGCCAAATTCTGTTAGACCCCGTTTCTTTTGCCACAATGCCCTGTGTTGTGGTGGTGTGAGACCATCCTACAAGATTAAATATGTATTAGAATATGATGGTGGCAAATCATTTTGTCCAAACATAATCTATTTCCCGGTCTTCACATATTCGGATTCTTCAGGTACGAGGTTTCTTTGGAATTTAATAACGGTGTATCCCAGGCGTTGGAAGGTATTACCAATATACCATCCAAAGTGTACTCCGAACGATGTCATATTACTGAATAAGTTCACACAGAGTCTTATTGTTCACGTTCCCAACAAGGAGAACTACCCAACCACACGGCAATGGTCAAAGTTGGATAGTAAAACATATCTCTTATCAACTCTGTATCCCAAAGTTGATTCAAGTAGTATATGTTTATTTGATGAAATGAAAAGACTTTCCTTCTTGTCCCTGACTAAATAACCTAAAGAGAAACTACCTACTCAGGTTAAGAAGGTTTGATACCAAGTGTCCTTGTCACTGTCCATTATACTTGAAAAATACATTACTCCATTGAGTATCCACGAACTTTGTGCGGACGATTCCTTAGGCACAGCCTCTTTCAACAAGCATAACACACACAAACCCAAACACAAAAGACGTCCTATGGTTGACACTAAAAGGAACAGTATCAAACTACCCCGGCGCAACCCAAAGAAAAAAGTCACAAAGCCCCGACCAATTATCGACACAAGAACCCTATCGGAGCAAATACCATTGCTCAAAGACTCGAGACTCGTGACAACCAAAGAGCTGAGAGCACTTCTTTTTGTTCTCAATATCCACTACAAATCGACTATGAACAAATTTTGTCTGAGGGAGTTACTGAGTGGTGCCTTGTCCCAAAAAAGGTTTTCTGATGTTGTTCATCGGTAGGAATCCAATGTAACCTGTGGCAAGTTCAAAATAACTGATAATCCTTTGGATGTCAGAGAAGACATCATGGGATCCAAACTGAAGAATCCATCTGACCATATAAATCTATACTGCAAAGCAGCCAATTCAGATTTCAATAACTGCCAATCAGGTGCTTTGCTATGTGCTAGTGGGTCTCACTGTTATTTCGGTGACCGAAAAATTTGGTGTAACGACGTAAAAAAAAGGTGCCGCAATAAGGATTGCAAATCCTATTTCCATGGCCATATTGAACAATTTTGCTCCGACGAATATGGATTTTGTTTGCAGTGCGCTGATAAGATGATTCACCACCCATCCTCTATTTGTGTAATTTGCCATTGTGGTTATACCAAACCCCCGATTACCCAAAAAGAAGAGCGGATATTAAAAAACAAGCTGGAAGAACTTGACGCATCTTTTTGTTCTGATTGTCTTGGTCAATTTTCATCGTTGGAGGAAAAACAAAACTTTTGGGAAAATCATAAACTTATTGACATAAAACACCAAATTGAACAAGAAATTGCATATGCTGAGTTATACCACCCGGAGGTAGAATCTCGCACACCCCCTAAAACAGGAGAGGTGGTCAAAAATGGATCTGATTACGATACAGATTGGGAGAGTCCTCCTCCCTTGCCTGTACCAGGAATGGATCCAGGCCCTATAACGTTCACTCAGAGTTCCAATCATTTCCAATGCATACAAAGTAATGGTAGCCCTGCTAATGGAAAGATAACAAATTGATGTGACGTTACAGAAGCTTTGACAATAGAATGCCGAGATAAGAAAAAAGCTACGTTTGTAATTTGGAAAAAGGACAAGAATGTTTTCATGATTGTTCACCCAGCAATTCCTGATTCACGGATACCACGGATACCTATCTATGAATGTATGATTGACTGGAGACCCCCCAAACTAGAAAGAATGAAGGTTGGTACATTAGATTTCAGTCTTATGTCAATGGTAGGAAAGGTTTCCAAAAATTACTTTCAAGACTTGGAGGAATCTATAAATGATAAATTGTCAGGTCCTTTTTTGGAAAAAATCGACCTTCTTTTATTGAATGACGTCTTGGCAGTAAGTGTCTTGTGGACATAAGTACAGAAATATATGGGTTCAGTGTTACTATAATTCAGTCAGAATACATCCTGAAGTGCACCAGAAAAGATAGAGAAACCACGATTTCAAATTGATAGTTGGACTTTTTACAACAATGTTGACCTTCATGAGTATAAACAAGGATTGGCAGTTGTGGACAAATGTGTTCTACGGTTAGGTACCTCCATCAAGGGTGATCGAAGGCTTGAAATCACACTGTCAAAAGCTGAAAAGATTTTTATGTCGCTTGTGATAGGTCATGCGTTGAAAATCAATGTTGACATTGCCTACCATTCTTCTACTAAAACTGGTTTGAACTGTTATTCAATATGTTATTCTTCCGGTGGTTACTCTGAGGCACTATATCTTCTGCAACCAGACAAAAGCACACTGATGCGGATATATTTTTAAGTGTGACCTAGCCAGGCCTGTCTGCAATTTTATCATTTTTCAATAAGTGTCATGAGGAATACTATGAAAACCAAGGCTTGGATCCTGTTTTGAATGATAGAGAACTTGCTCACTGCTTTGGTGTTTTTCTTCAAAGGCAGAAACATGCCAACAAACTAAACAAAAACCGGAATTTTTCGTCCAGGTTTTTGGGTCTACCTATATCTCAGTTTGTGATCGAAAAGGTTGCTAGAAAGTTGTGGCCAATGTTTGTTGATATATTCAAGGAAGGTACAGCGAGAAACTACCAAACACTATACAACAGATCTTTTGCTACTGGTCTGCCAAAAACATCGTGGGATAGCTACGAAACTTTTGTTGATCATTATTGGTCTTTACATTTGTCGGCACCTGGAGATATGGCTGATGCATGGTTGAGCAACTACACTATTTCACTTTGGTGCTTCATGATGTCTATGTCGGCATCACAGACGGTACATATATTTTATCCAATGTTCTACGAGTATTTATCAAGTGACAAGGAAGAATATAGGAAATCAATTAATTTTGACTTCACCATGAGTCCAAAAAGAAGATTGTTCATTATCCCTATTAATTTGGGTGGATCACACTGGGCAGTGAATCTGGTGTTCCATGCATCCAATGGACAATATTCCGCTATCCAATTAGATCCCATGGTTCCAAAGAGCAAGTTTCCATCTGAGAAGGAATCACTGCTTTTAGCCGAGTTCTTCTGTACCAATACCGACAAAAACAATCCAGTAATACAAAAGAATCAATATCTTGAGATGTGTTTTTCCTCTTTTCCAATACAAAAAGACTCAATCAACTGCGGAGTATTTGTCTGCTTCTACGTTTGCTGGATATCTCAACATGGCAGTAAACTCATATACAAACTTGACAAAGAACATGATGAAACATTGGCGGATCTCTCTGCAACGGCAATCAATAATGAATTCTGTTCATTTGTTTCTGGTATGTGCCCTGTCAAATTCCGAATAGAGTATGCAAATTTCATCAAGGTACTCAGGCAGAAGTATAACCAATTAGGTATAGAGGGTGTAGAGGGGAAGATTACTGATGTGTTAACACATGATTATGGTGGTGATAATTCTGAGTTGATATATGTATGGACCAAAAACATGGAAAACGCACAACGGATGATACTGAATTGATGTCGGAAAATAAAGTTTCAACGTCATACAAAACAAAATTGTCTCCGACAAACTCTGCGCAAAAATCCAAGTCCGGAATTCCCAAAGTGTGTGTGTCGCTAAATGGGAAACCAGTTCATTCAATTAACAACAAAGAAGGTGGACAGAATTTGGAACATCGAACAGAAACAGAGCAGACATATTCAAAGACGCCCACGCCAGAGGCCTGTCCTACAGAAACAGAGCAGACGTATTCAAAGACGCCCACGCCAGAGGCCTGTCCCACAGAAACAGGGCCAACAGGTTCAAAGACGAACTACGCCAGACTTGATGTCAACAGAGTCACAATATCCCGAAACCTCTGATATTAGGGAAGATAATAGGTATCCGGTTGAAAGGTTGGCAAATGACGAGAAAGCTTTTCATGAGGAGGGAAATCCAAAAGGCAAGTCAACGGGCGCACCAAAGATTACACCCGAGAATAATTTGAAGGATACTCAATCACCTACAACTTTGTTGAACGTTGGGTGAAGTACGTCATCAAAGGAAAAGGGGCATACTGCAGAATGTGTAAAGAAAGGCAAAAGGAATGTTGCAGCAGTACCTAATGTTCTGACAAAATCAGGTTGCGGTAACCACGACTGACAAAAATGGACCTGATAATAGGTTCCGATAACCACGACTGACAAAAATGGACCTGATAATTGTTCCGATAACCATGACTGACAGAAATGGACCTGATAATAGGTTCCGATAACCACGACTGATAGCAATGAACCTAATAATAGGTTCCGATAACAATGACTGACAGAAAGCATTTCTGTCAACTTTTAATTATTGTTTAATATTATAGAGGATTAGCTCTTAGTACAGTTTTGCGCAATACATAGGCGCTCATAATGTAACAGCCTTCGTATTTAGGATTCGAACAGCTATGCAATACCAACAGATTAAAAAGCAATGTATCCCCTGATTTCAACGGAACTTTGATATGGTACATTGGGAAGACAAAGTAATAAATCACTTTGTCATCACTTACATGCTCTGGAGCAATAACTGTCAAATGAGTGTAGTAATAGTCCTCATTGACATGGCATTTGGAATGATAATCCTTTCCTATAGAGAATGCAGTAGCGTGATCACCAATTGAAATGATTGTTGTTTGCTGAACAACCTTTGTCATCACGGTCATTTCATGGTAGAAAAATTTAGCAATAGGACGTAACTTTCCTGCATTTCCTCCACAATGTGCGCCACTGTCCTTTCAAGCTCATCTCTTCTGTGTTGTTCCACATTTTTTTTGAAAACGTACACACCATTGTGAGGCAACAAGCAATTGGGTCGAATACCAAGAACAGCATACCCGTTGTTGATACTAGTACACTTTGATCCTCTTACAACTTCTGGTTTTGCATCAACAATATCTTTCAAAAATTCTCTTGTATTTTGGATATTGGAGTATCGAGCCAAGTATTGTTTTGCTTTTTCTCTGGAAACTTTCGCAAAGATTCGCAATGATGGTTCAGATTCATCAAACGCTATAATATACTTCTCATCCGTACTATCCAATGTATCAAAACTATCAATAGACACACCCTCTGTTGATGTATATTCCTTTGATCCGACAATTTGTTCATCCCAACTAGTTTCCATGTATTTACCTTTAAACCCATCCTTGTTTACTGTTTTCAATGCTATTTGCTCGACATGTTTGAGATTTGTATATATACTTCGACACGCCTTCTTCTTTGGTTTGATTGTAGACAAGTGATTGTAAGTTGCGTGGCTAGTCAACTTTGGTGGTGAATTTTTTAGAAAATTCGATGACATTTTCTGTCCAATTATCCTTTGCTGTTGCCTCCTCTCTTTTTGTTTTCTTGCTCTGTCAGCAATTTGCTTGGCTGTTCTTTCAAATCCCATTGTTGTTGTTGCAGTTACTATACACCAATTGTTGGAGAAAGGTCAAAGTTGAAAAGAAATCACCGAATCCTGGCGAATGTCAGAAAAAGCTCAGTCAAAGAAGTAGCCGGTGAATGTATGAAGAAAGATCCATCAAATAAGTAAGAAGAAAGATCCGAGGAAGAAGTTACCGATTGCTAGAGAACAAGCCTAGAGCTGGGGAATGTAAGAACAACGATCCGAGGAAGAAGTTACCGATTGCCAGAGAACAAGCCAAGAGCCGGGGAATGTACGAAAAAAGATCCGTCAAAGAAGTAACCAATTGCTGGAGAACGAAGAAAGCTCCGTCAAAAAAGTAACAAGAAAGATCCAAGGAAGAAGTTACCGATTGCCAGAGAACAAGCCAAGAGCCAGGGAATGTACTGAAGAAAGATCCGTCAAAGAAGGAACCAATTGCCGGAGAACAAAGAAAGCTCCGTCAAAAAAGTGACAAGAAAGATCCAAGGAAGAAGTTACCGATTGCCAGAGAACAAGCCAAGAGCCGGGGAATGTACGAAAAAAGATCCGTCAAAGAAGTAACCAATTGCTGAAGAACAAAGAAAGCTCCATCAAAGAAGTAACAAGAAAGATCCAAGGAAGAAGTTACCGATTGCCAGAGAACAAGCCAAGAGCCAGGGAATGTCCAAAGAAAGATCCGTCAAAGAAGGAACCAATTGCTGAAGAACAAAGAAAGCTCTGTCAAAGAAGTAACAAGAAAGATCCAAGGAAGAAGTTACCAATTGCCGGAGAACCAGCCAAGAGCCAGGGAATGTCCAAAGAAGGATCCGTCAAAGAACTAACCAATTGCTGAAGAACAAAGAAAGCTCTGTCAAAGAAGTAACAAGAAAGATCCAAGGAAGAAGTTACCAATTGCCAGAGAACAAGCGGAGAGCCAGGGAATGTACAAAGAAGGGTCCATCAAAGAAGTGACCAATTGCTGGAGAACAAAGAAAGCTCCGTCAAAGAAGTAACAAGAAAGATCCAAGGAAGAAGTTACCGATTGCCGGAGAACAAGCTGAGAGCTGGAGAATGTCCGAAAAAGGATTTGTCAAAGAAGTAACCAATTGCCGTTGTTCTTGTGGCTTGGTTGCTGTTGTTGCGGTGGCTGTTGTTGCTGTGGCTGTTGTTTCTCTTGTTGCTGTTGTTGTTGCGAACAACTTGTTGTGGATGTTGCTGTTGGAGGCAGAGGAGCGCCTGTGTTGTTGGAGATCCTATAAGAACATATAATAATGGAATAAAATGAGTGAGTGTCTATTGATGTACTAGAGTAAACAGTATCAACAAAACCATTTTACATGCAATGCCGTTGCTGCTGCTGTTTCCCCTCACGGTTGCTGCTTGCTGTAACCAATCATATTTGATCTTGCTATTGCCAAAATCAGTATTGCTCTTGTTGATTAGGTTTTGCCGGCAATTCGTTCCAGTTACACCGTCAAGAGATGGGAAAACGCCGCACCTACTGCCACAAAAACGCCCCGTTCTTCCGATTCTTGTTCTGGTCCGATGTTCCTTCAAGATACCATAGAAGTGAAGTGATAACAGTGACATTGCCGTTCCGACGTCACCAAATCATATGAATATAAGAGAGGGGCATAGTAAAAAAAATTGAACAGAAAATAAAGAACAGATGGTTTGGTACAAGAAACTGGCAAATTGCATGGTAAGATCTTTTCATCAGCAGATTATTCAAGCAGGCGCTTATTCTGTGACAGATTGTTAAAGAAGCAGCCGGTGATTACACTTAAACCGAGCAGAATATTACAGCAGCCGGTGATGTTATTAAATTCCTTTCGTGTCCAGAAGTACCAAAGCTACACAACGGTAGATATTCTATTCGTATGAATCAATGAGTCCTGTATCAACCAAAGTAATTGATTCCCACGGCATATTGATTCCCACGGAGCATCTATTCCCATCGCGCATTGACGGTGAGCAATCTCTGTTTTATATTATTGCCCTTGTTCTTCGGTGAGCAAACTCTGATTTCATAAAGTATCACACGAGCTATGGGAGCAATTCCTGATCATAATGATAAACATATCATAGGGTCTTCCTAACGGAACAAGAGAAGAAAACCGTTGGCGTGTGATTCTCACACAAAATATATATACATACAGATATATACGGTCAACGACCAATGCATATCCAGAAATAATCAGCGAGTAAGCTCATCGTTACGCAACAGCAGTTGCAACGTATTCATCTCAATAAAAGAGATATCTTGCATTTTGGCAAGATTTCACTTTATCTCATACTTTTAACATTCAAATGATTTATATCCCAAAATTCACACTAGTTGCTACCAACTACCTATAATCTACATTACTAAGGTCTATCTTGCTGTATCTGAACAAGTTCACAGTAAGAAGAGATCTGGCGTTTCCATAGTCTCGCCTGTAGTCCGATTATCCGTTGTCGAAAGTATCCAACCACAATTGCCACGCGTAGAGTACAATCGTTTGTTTACTAACACACTAACACAGCGTTACTGTTCTTCAGAAGCCTTTGAATCAGACTCTCAACGGACCGGATTCAGAAGGAAAATAATAGATTAACAGTCGCAAGCTCCAAGGTGGCTTGCACACAAAGAACAGGGACAAAATTGAACACAATCCCTACGCTGGCATATGCCAATCGCAAATTCGTCTACGGAGCAGTTTCCTTTCACCACGCGATTCCTCCGACCAATCGGAATCATCACCAAGACCAAACATGCCTGCCAATCCATTCGGTGGTGGGAACAGCACTGGAGATGGCACCGCCGCTACCGCAACCAGCTTTCCTAGTTTTGATTCCCATATGAAGTTGATAGTCATAACCATATTCCGTCTAGCAAAGGAAGAAAGTAGCTATCTGTGTGAAGCTCTCAGAGAGGGAAGATTACGCGAGTGGCCAACCTTTCTCGATAAACTCATCAAGCCGGATTTTGCCCGCGAGCTTACCTACATGGAAACTACCAGTGGACTACCAACCCAGATCCATCGGTCCATCCAACGGACCATAGAAGCACTTGCGGAATTCTCGAATGATTTGCGCAAGAACGAAAAGAATTGGAAGGATGTAACGCCATATACATACGACAGCTTCAGTACCTTCCATATGGCACGTGCGCTGCGCCTTCAGAATGAATCTGTCTTGAGTCCCCCAGCTCCTCCTCCGGGAACCAATAAAAAGTCACCTCAGCAAGTGAAGTACAAATCTTGGTGCCAAAAATCACGGGATGAAAAGTCTTTCACGCCCCTCACAAATGACTCAAGATTTGAACATTGGCTCGTGGGTTTCAAGGCTAAATTTGAGGCATATGGCATTGACACCGAAACATTCCTTGATGAAACTTGGCCTCCTGCTGCGCTACAAGGCTATACGCGTGACCTCTTCATCAAACAGTGTGCCTTCTTCTGGGTTCTTATGTTGGAAGTCTTCAAAAGTGACTTATCCGCATCATGCGTTCACAGCCATTCCCTCACATGCAATGGACGTCAAGCATATTTTGATTTTGTAAACCTTCACAGCGAATCAAAAGCCAAAGTACATGACAACTTGACTCAATTGCAAGCTTTGCTGAAATTGAATCTCAGCAACTGGAAAGAATCTAAAGTGAAATTTATCACACATTGGTTTGAAGAATTGAATCACCTCAACAAGCTTCGTCCTCCCAACAAGCCCCTTGAGTACCATACTGCAAAATCAGCATTATGTCAGGCCTGCTATTCCAGCTTTCAGCTAAGTGAACAGTTTGCTAAAGTCAAGGACCCAGGCGGCACGAAAAGTACTGTGACAGATGCAGTCGCCGAAGCAACTGCTATCCACAAACTCAAGATCACGCTCCTACTCGAAGCGACTCAACTCGATTCTCAGGCCGCAATGTTGGCTCCAAAGTCCACAATACAGGCACATGTACATGACTTCTCACCTGGACAAGGCCAAAACTCTGACGACTATGCTCTTCCTATCGAATTTGAAGGTGACTACCAAGACTATGCGGTATTCAAGGCTGGACGTTCACCTGACCCTACCACACGCTTGCCCACCGGCATATGGAAGGCCCTATCACGTCAAGACATGAAGAGTTGGCGGAATTTTTCCCCTGAAGGCAAGAAAATAGTGGTCGCATTATTGCGACACAAATTGCTCCCTGATGGCCAACTGGATCCCAATGCCGTCAAACCCATCACCCTGAAGGCATATACACATGGGCATTCCGTCTCATTCCTTGGAGATGATACCTCGAGCAGTGATACACATACCAATGCCTCTGCAGACCTCCATCCCGCTGTGGAAAACGATCATAGAGGCGTCTTCCATGCATCACTTGGTGTATACAAGTCTCAGACTTCTTCCCTCAAGGATCAACGACCCCTCAAGTCTTCCGTGTCGCCTGCACATCCCGCAAGATTCCTCTCTGAGAATCCTGACATTTGGTACAAAAAGGACGGTGATACTCAGATACCTGTGGGAAAATCCTCTTATTCCGTCAATTTTCATCAGTGGTATAACCCTGACGATGATCTGACCTTCCCACATGATAATCAGATACCATCGTACACCTACCGTGCCCACAAAGCTACGGTCACCAATCCCGGCTTTGCTATGGTTGACCGTGGTGCAAATGGTTGTATCATCGGTAATGATGCATGCCTTATCTCCAAAGATATTCCACCCCGATATGTCAATGTCACAGGCATCAACAATCACCAAGTGCAGAATATTCCCATTGCAACATGTGGAGCCTATTCTGTTTCCAATAGAGGTCCCATCATCCTCATTTTCAATGAATGTGCGTACACGGGATGACACCCCTCTATTTTGTCCTCCGGCCAGATGGAAGCATATTTCTCCAATGTCGATGATACATCCATCAAAGCGGGTGGTGGGCAGGTAATCACCACCTCCGATGGATATGCACTGCCTCTCAGCATTCGACATGGTTTACCATACCTTGCCATGCAAAGGTATACGACTTTTGAATTCGACACGCTCCCACACGTTATCATGACATCCGATAAACACTGGGACCCATCCGTCCTCGATACCACAATCAGTGCTAAAGATGAAACCTTTCTTCAGAAATATTCTCCTCAGTCGCAACAACTTCCATATCCCGAATACGATGAATACGGAAATCCACGTTGTCTTGAAGGATTAGATATCTCTGTATCTCCTGGCTCATCCACGGTTACATCTCTCAGTTCCTACTCCAGTCATTGTACTCGATCACCCTTTCTCCCTATCGATGATCATGGAACCAACGACCACTCCTTCTGGCTTACACCTACCAACTATGCTCATCAGGAGCGCCTCGCATGCTGCATTTCCCCTCCAACCTCTAAAAGGATCACCGCTTTTCCCACGGATTGTACTGTTAGTGATGCTCCACGTATTGCAGCTACACCTTGTGAACGCTATCCCAACAAACATGATTACTTATCTCTGAAACCTTTCTTTTGCTGGGTTTCTACAGATTGCATCAAAGCTACCTTTGACAATTCAACACAATATTGTTCGTTAGCGGTTAGCCCTGGTGGTAACATCTTCAAACGTTTTCATTCCCCTCAGCCGGCAATGAACGTTCAACCATTCAATGACGGCATCTTGTCTGAGGTTGTTTATTCCAATGTCCCCGCGATTGATGGCGGTTCCAAACTTGCCCAGATTTTCTTTGGTCGGAAGTCTCATATCATACATGTTGAAGAGATGCGCACCACCGGCGACTTTCTATCATGCTTTCAGAATTTTGTTCGAAAATGGGGCAGGCCTCTTTGCCTCTTATGTGATCATGGGAACTACCAATCTAGTAAGAGGGTCATCGATTATCTCAAAATGTTATGGATTGGACTCTGGCAAAGTGAACCCTATCACCAACACCAGAATCAATTTGAACGACGCTATCAAACGTTTAAGCGTATTGTCAATCGCGTCATGGACCGTACAGGCACACCACCACATCTATGGTTGTTGTGCATGACATACGTTGCCGGACTCCTCAATGTTATTTCTGATCCTACTCTGCCCGACAAACAACCAATCTTCATTGCTACCGGTAACAGAAAATATAGCACACGGTTTGGAACAAGAAACAGGCAAAAGCGTAGTGATGATACTAATCATATTAATATAAGAGACCGGGGCATATTAAAAAATCCAACGGAAAATAAAGAACACATGGTTTGGTACCGGTACAAGAAACGGGCAAAATAGAGAAACAGAATTAAAACAACGCAAGGTTGTTGCCGGGTTTTTGTCATGTAAGAGACAGAGTGGGAACGTACAAGTAGATTGACACCAAAATAAAATAATGAATGGATAAGAATACCGTAAGAGCATGGAGGACAAATAGCTCAAACAAATATTAAAACAAGAAAGAAACCAGAAGGTCACAATAATACTGTGTTGAAACCAACCGAAAAAGGAAAATATAGTAACGGTAACATCAATTCATTCGGTGAAGGAAAAGTAATATGACAAAACTCCAGCGATTGATTGGGAAGCAAATTGACAGACTGGTGTCTTTACACCGGAAACCATGTATTTGTGCAGAACGGATCAAATATGATATAAACTGTTTGACGAACAGGGTGAAGCAAATATTACTCTTGCAGAAGTACTTGGAGAATACAAAACAACTAGGCGGAAGAATAGTGAAATGGAACAAACATTGAACAAAATGACTAAGCAAGAGAAACAAAACAAATAGCCAGTGGATGATTTTCAAACAGTTGCCATGATGCAAAGCATTAAAGAAATGAAAGATGAAGAGAAGAAAAAGACTATAACCAACATTATAGAATACATTTCAGCAAAGAAATATATACTGTGAACAAACGGAGCGGAATGTATCTTTGAAATAATCGACACTTGTTGCCACTACTTGAGATTGGCGCATCAGTATCAACTACCTACGGAAATTTGGATGAAGATCGCAGTTACATATATTTTTTCAACTGTAAAGACCAGAAGAAGATGAATGCCATACATCAGATTTGGATGACGATGGATAAGTTAAATAAAGGCTTTTACAACTTGGCTGAGGAGGACGAAAGATGGATTGATTTCAAACAGCATTGGAATACAAGTTTGATGAGATTGTTCCAGGCGGTGCCGTTGGAAGAATTTGAAGATGTCACGGAGAATAGGAATGAGAGTAGCCGACAGGCAAGGAGACATAAGAAAGCCACAGAAGGGGACGAGTCAGTTATTGCAAGGTCGGAGGCATATATGAATACCAAACCACATGAAAACTACATGACAAAATTACAGGATGGAGAGAAAAAGCAAAAGATTGAAGATGTGCTGAACAACATTTCAAAGATAACTTTTACTCCAAGCAGTGACTCTAGAGGTGGGAAGAAATACTTCAAAGAATTTGAAGAAGTATGGTCGAAAGGTGCATCGGATTGTTGCTATGAAATACCACAAGCGGTCAAAATGGAGAAAGCAATACAAGGGTTTTTTAAGTTGAATCTGCGGAAAGAAGATCTCAATAAAGCATATGCGGAGTGGATGGAAATCGTCGGAACTCTAGAAAAGGATAAGGTGGGGAGATATTTTAGTGTTCATTGGACATGTCGACTAGAGGGTATGTTTGAAAGGGTAGACCAGATGGCCCAAAAGGAAAGAGAATTTAATGCGAGTAATTGGAAGCAAGAGATGAAAAAGTATTTTGAAAAATCGAACATGTATGATGGGATTAAAAAAGTAACCAATCCAGTGAGGAAGGATTCAATCAAGAGTGCATTGGAATACATAAAAAAGTACAAATATACACCGATGCGTAATGGAGCAGAACATTACTTTTGATTCATGGACAACCTATTTGAGAACCTGAAGATAACCGATGGATACATAACGCTGATTGAATTAAGGATGAAAGTCGCAGCAACACAGTTTTGTAACTCCGACAATGACGGAATTCTTATATATGATACACAAGAATTGGGTAGAAAAGCACAGTTCGGACGATCATAGGATGATGGAACAAGACTGGATAGATTTCAAACAGCATTGGAACAAGAGTCTACGAGACATGCATATTGAAAACAAAAGGCTTAAAGTAAAGGCAAAATCCGGTGATAAGTCGGCAAAAGAGATGGCTGAGGAATATATGAATACAGAACAGCACGACACCATTAACCTGAGTAACATGAAGGATGGAGGGAAAAAGAGAGAGCTAGAAGGAATGGTGGATAACATTTGGAAACTAAAATTCTGTCCGAAGAAGGGTGTAGAGTGTTACTTCAGAGAATTTGATGCTATATGGGAAGCAACTCTTACAATGTGTGATTATGAGGTACCAATTGAGATTTATATGCAGAAAGCAACGTGCGCAATTCTGATAGCCAAACTACCGTGGAACATGACTAAGAAAGCTAATTTGGAATGGTGGAACGAGATGGGTTTTATATAGAGAGAAGATGTGTGGGATGCTTTCAAATGTCATTGGACTTATCGTCTGCAAAAGATCAAGGTGGATAATAACACAAAAGATTTGACCGACAATGAGGTCAGGTATAAAAGGGGAAATGAGAATGAAGATGACACCAATCCATTATTCCCTGAAAATGATGATGATTCTGACATTGACAAGGATGAAAAAGTTAATGATGGGAGGGATGAAATAAAAGCTCTGCACGGATGGAATAAAGAGTGTAAGAGATGTGCTGATAAAAAGGCAAAAAGGAAGTGCCGTTACTGTGAGAGCACATGCAGTAAATGCATGGGGAAATCATGTACCTTGTGCTGCACAAAAGATGAAATTTGTGTAAGGGTACCGGCCAAAAAGAGAGGAAGGCCTTCAGGGTCAAAAAACCGTAATCAGAGGATTAGTCCAAACAAAAAGAAATTAAAGAAAGCAGAAGAGGCAAGTAAGGAGGAAAATAAGAGTGGTAATTGACAGAAAGGGGACAGTACGAGCGAACGGTTATATTCCACCAGCAAGGAGGCGTTAGAAATCCTATTGGAAAAGATGGGGGGGAAAGAAAACCTGATTGAGATTGATTTGGAGGATGAAACACCAGAACAATCTCTACAAAGAATTGCCGCCTGTCATAATACAACAGTTCAACAGTTGCTAAAAGAAAAAAGATATTGAAGGATGACAACCCAGAAACTCTTCCTCCGATTAAGATAGAAAGGATCCGTAGAAATGCAGGGAATTACAAAGAAGTGAGTTCCGATGACAATTCAAATGAAAATGGAAAAGCGGAGGAAGATACAGTGAACGGCGAAGACTGAGAGGAATCACAGGAGGAAAGAAATGAACATACAGAGGAAGAGGATAGGGAAAACAAAGAGGGAGCGGACCCATTGGCAGTTGGAACAAATCAAGAATTACAAAAGGGCGATACGGACAATATAGAAGAGAAAGCAGCAAATGGAACAGACGCATCTGAAAAGAATGAAAGGGAAGAAAAACAGAAAACATGGAAAGATTATTTACAAATGTTGCCATTGTGGTGTTAAAAATGAATGGAGAATGTGAGGGAACAAAAATGAAGTGGCAAATTATACGGCGCAAATTGCAGTTGCAATGAATCCAATATTACAAGAGGACAATACAGACAAAAACTAGCTAACAGGCAGCGGCAAATGAAACGGACCAAATTGCAGTTGCAGCAGATTGTGACTTACAAGAATACGGTACAGAGAATATGGAAGAGTAAGCGGCAAATGAAACAAAAACAATAGAAGACAAAGAACAGGAAAAAAAGACAACATGGATAGATTATTTACCAACGTTGCCATAATGGTTGGTGAAAAAAATGATGAATGTCAGAACAAATGTAAATTGTATGGTTAATCAACCAGAGATTAAATGAAAACAAAGAAACAGAATAATGGATAATATGACTTCTGTCGTATAATCCATGTAAGATAGACAACGATTGTCAGAAACAGTAAAGTAATGAATTATAATTTGAATATGAAACATGAAACCCAAAATTTAGATACAATTCTTCTCAGATAATGTCCAAAAGACAGTAGTTAGGGGAAGTCGAGGTGGAAGGTGAGGGGGGAATATTGTGCGTGTTGGAGCTGGATACTGCAACAGGAATATCGTTAGAGGAGGAAGCAGAGGATTGAGGTGTATCATTGGTGGCAATAGTTTGATGAGGTTGAGGTAGATAATGGGTGGGTAGAAATCCATTTCTAGTAAGGACAGAAGAAAAATTGCGATATTGACTGACAGAGTCGGAAACATATGGTAACCATTTTGAAGTACATATGAAGTATGAGTATGAACTGGATCTATATGGTATGTAGAATGAAGAAATCTTAGACTTGAATCACTATAATAGACTTGAAGCATAGAAATGAACCATTGACTCCACCAGTCAAAGAATTGAATAATAGACTTGAATCATGGATTTGAGTCAAAGAATGAAATCATAGACTTGAATCATAGACTTGAATCAGAGAATTGAATCATCAACTCGAATCATAGTAGACTTGAATCATAGACTTGAATCATAGACTTGAATCATTGAATCCAATCATCGAATTGAATCATTGAATTGAATCATTGAATTGAATCATTGAATTGAATCATAGAATTGAATCATTGCATTGAATCGTAGATTTGAGTGAAAGAATGAAACCATAGACTTCAATCATTGACTTGAATCATTGACTGCAGTCAAAGAATTGAATCATTGAATTGAATCATAGACTTGAGTCAAAGAATTCAACCATGAAATTGAATCATAGATTTGAGTCAAAGAATGGAATCATAGATTTGAATCATGGAATTGAGTTAGAATTGAATCATGGAAGTAAGTCAAAGAATTGAATCATAGAATTCAGTCATAGACTTGAGTTGTAGTAGACTTGAATCATAGAATTGAATCATTGAAGTGAGTCATTGAAGTGAGCCATTGAAGTGAATCAATGAATTGAATCATAGACTTGAGTCACATAATGAAATTATAGATTTGAATCATAGAATTGAACCATAGAATTGAACCATAGAATTGAATTATAGATTTTACTCATTGAATTGAACCATGGAATTGAACCACATAATTGGATCAGTGAGTTGAGTCAAAGAATTGAAAAATGTATTGAATTGTAGGTTTGAGTCCAAGAATGGAATCAAATACTTCAACCACAGAATTGAATGATCAACTTGAATCATGGAATTGAATAATCAACTTGAGTCATGGAGTTGAATCATAGATTTTGATCGTAGCCTTTGAATCATAGAATTGAGTCATAGACTTGAATCATGGAATTGAGTCATGAATCCTTGAAGTGAATAATAGAGTTGAATCATTGAAATGAATCGTACACTTGCATCATAGACTTGAATCATAGACTTGAGCCACAGAATTGAATCATAGAATTGAATCATAGAATTGAATCATTGACATGAGTCATACACTTGAATCCTATACTTCAATCATAGAATTGAATCATAGAATTGAGTCATAGAATTGAATCATGGTTTTTGAATTGTACATTTGAGGCAAAGAGTAGAATCATAGAATTGAATCATGGAATTCAGTCATAGAATTGAATTGTAGATTTGAGTCATGGGCTGGAATCATAGACTTGAATCATGGAAGTGAATCATACAATTGAGTCATAGACTTGAATCATAGAAATGAATCATAGACTTGAATCATAGACTTATGTCAAAGAATTGAATCATAGACTTGAATCATGGAATTAAATAATGGAAGCGAGTCATAGAATTGAGTCATAGAATTGAATCATAGAATTGAGTCATAGAATGATGAGTAATAGAATGGAATCATAAAAATTAATCATAGATTTGAGTCAAAAAATGAAATCATAAACTTGAATCATGGAAGTGAATCATAGACTCCAATCATGGAAGTGAATCATAGAATTGAATCATAGAATTGAATCATAGACTTGAATCATATAATTGACTCGTAGACTTGAATCATAATCATGGAATTGAATCATGAATCGTGGGATTGAATCATAGAATGGAATCATAGACTTGGATTAAAGACTTGAATCATAGATTTGAGTCATGGAATGGAATCATTGACTTGAGTCATGAAAATGAATCATATAATTGACTCAAAGACCTGACTCATAGACTTGACTCAAAATTGAATCATAGGGGTGAATTATAGACTTGTATGATGGAGTTGAATCATTGACTGGAGTCAAAGAATTGAATCATACACTTGAATTATAGAATTGAAACTTCGAATTTAATCATGGAATTGAATCATAGACTTGAATCATAATTGAGATATAGACTTGAATCATATAAAATTGAATCATGGAATTGAATCATAAACTCTAATCATATAATTCACTCATGAACTTGAATCATGGAATTGAATCATAGACTTGGATTAAAGAATTGAATGATAGATTTGAGTCATGGAATGGAATCATTGACCTGAGTCATGAAATGAATCATATAATTCTTGACTCATAGACCTGACTCATAGACTTGATTGAAAGTTGAATCATAGAATTGAACCATAGTTTTGTGTCATGGAATTGAATCATGGAATTGAATCATGTATTTGAATCATAGACTGGGATTGAACTACGCTGTGTATGAAATTGTGTGCTATTGAGTTTTAGTGTCTACTATGACTTCAAGATAGTTCAAGAAGCTTCCCAGCTAGTTCAGTGATACGATTGGAAAAGAATTGTGTTCTTTGATAATCAAAATTTGGATGAGACTTCAAGGAGAAGGTTCTATTTGATGTTCGAATACGATTGAACAATGACAGATGATTGGGAACGATGTCATTGACTCATGACTGAGGGAATGTGTCAATGACGCATGACTGGATTGGAGGAGTGTGTCAGTGACTCGTGACTGAAGAAGTGTGTCAATGATTTGTGACTGGACTGAGGTAGTGTGTCAGCGACACAGGACTGAAGTGTCTGTGCATTGTTCATTCTCCCTTACTATGAAAATTTATGATGGTTTGGCTGGGGTAAGGTGGCGGATGCTGATGCGTCCATGCGTCTGTCCGCGGCGTATAGTGACTGTGTTGTTTGTGTGTACTTGTAAGATTGGGTAGGGGCCTTCGCGAACAAGATCGAGTTTGTTGCGATCGTGTATGGTGACAAAAACGCCTTGACCTATGATGAATTTGTGTTTTGTGCGTTTGCGGTTGGCGCAAAGGAGTCGGTTGTCAATTTGAGCTTGGCAATGTTTGGTTAAGGTAATGATGTTGGCGTGGAGCGGGATATTAAGAAGCATATCACGGTTGAAGACGAGGGCACTGGGAGAGAAGTTTCCGAGTGTTGAAACTGGATTGCATCAGAGTGCGTGCATTGCTGTTGATATTGCTTCGTTGACAAGGTTATTGGCTTCTATTTTTGTTTTGGGGGGTTTCAGGTTTATCATGGTGCGTATGATTTGACCAATGGTCTTGTGTGTGGATTCGATGATTCTGTTGGCGGCGGGCGTGTGGCGGGAAATGTTGATTGGTTTTATGCCTGCATAGTCTAGGGGAAATTGGAAGTCGTGTCCATTGAATTTGGGACCGTGATCGTGTACGATGCGTAAGGGGCGAGGGTAACGGGATAGCCAGCAGTTTTCGAAGAGGCGTCTGATGTTTTTGACTGTCTTGGCTTCTGGGATGCGGATGATTTCTAGGAGGTTGGTAACTGGGTCGATGCATGTGAGCGCATCAAATTTGAGGTTGATTTTGTTGATTTCGACGTTCCATGGGCCAATGCAGTCAACGTGAACCTTGGACCAGGGAGTTATGGGAGCTGTGCGTGGTACAAGTTGACTGGCTTGGCGGGTTCCTGTACGTACGAGGGGGCAGATGAGACAGTTGGATATGACGTTACGACATACGGCGCGAAGGCCGGGATGATGGAAGTGACGGCGGAGAATGGCTTCGAGTCTGTCCATGCCTGTGGAGTGAACGGTTATTTTGTGGTACCATTTGACAAGAGGAGCGAGCATGTCGTTAGGGATGACAATTTTCCACTGGGAGTTAGGTGTTAGTTCATCGTATTGGCAAACAATATCAACGTTGTCTAGTTTTCTTTGAAAAATCGTCTGGGGTCTTTTTGTGGCAGGGTGAGAACTTTTGGGTCATGTGATTGATATTGGTGAATGGTTGTAAAATGGAATGGCAATCTGCCTTTTTGATCAAAACGGGGGTGAATCAGATAGCTGTCTTTGACAGGATGACAATCAGTTGATGCAGCGCACGATGGCAGTGCCATTAGGCTTTCGGCCATGGTTTTGAATGAAAATAAGTCATTGTTTGAGACATCGTCGTCGAAATTAGTAGTTGTGAAATACGAGGTGAGGGTTGTTGGGGTTCGGCTGAGGGAGTCGGCGACTGTGTTTTCTGGACCTTTGATGTAATGGTAAATGGGGTTGTATTCTTCTAAGATCAGTTTCCATCGTAGAACCCGTTGGGTGTTGTACGTGGAGAGCTTGTAGGTTAGATTTTTGAAGCCGGTGTAGAGGTGAATGAGTGCACCGAGAAGCATAGGGTGGTATTCCTTGAATGTTTCGACAATGGAAAGCAGTTCCTTTTTGATGGTGGTGTAGTTGGCTTGTGCTTGGTTGAGCTTGCGCATGAAGTATGCGACGGGAATGTTGTTCTGCTTGATGACTGCGCCTAGTTGGAAGTCAGATGCATCGGTGTAGATGTGAAACGGTATGTTGTAATCTGGGTACGCGAGCATTGTTTCAACTGCAACAATAGATTTCATCTCTTCGAAGGCTTTTTGACAAGTGTCGTTCCATTGGAATGTGCGAGGAGTTTTCAAGAGGTCGGTGAGTGGAGCTAGTATGTGAGAGCGGCGTGGCCACATGTCGCGATAGTATGTGACGAGACCAAGGAAGGCTTGAAGTTGTTTAAGAGTTTTGGGTGGGAGCATTGCTAAGATTGCCTTGATTTTCTTGATGTATGGCTTGATTCCGTTGGGCGTGAGCCAGTGTCCAAGAAAATCTGTTTCTTGGATGATCCATTCGCATTTAAGTGGATTGATTGCGAAGCCTTTGTCCTGTAAACGGGTGAGTACGGTATCAATGAGTTGTAGATGATCTTCGAATGTGTTGCTGAAGCATGCGATGTCATCGATGTAAATTTTGAGGTTTGGAATGTCGTGTAGTACACGTTCCATGATTTCTTGTGCTACGTCTGGGGATTGAGAAACTCCCATTGGTAAGCGATTGTACCTGTAGAGGCCAAATGGAGTTGTGATAGTTCTTAAATCTTTGCTTTCGCCGTCTAGGACAAAGGTGTAGTATTGCATTGAAATGTCCATTTTGGTGAGGTCTTTGTATCCGGAGCGGCGGGATAAAATGTCTTGAATACGGGGAATTGGATAAACTTTGCGCTTGATGGCTTTGTTGAGAGCGCGAAAATCAGAGACCCATCGAATTTTTCCGTCTTTCTTGGGAATGATGAATGTTGGTGTGATCCAATTGGAGCGACCTTGGCAAGAAAGAACGCCAATGTTTACAAGTTGATCGAGTTCTTTCTTGAAGAGGGGTAATTGTTTGTGGGGCACAGGGTACGCGCGAGAACGATTGGGCTTCACCGTTGGATCAATATCGAGATGGATTTCTTCGTCGGGGTAGAGTTTTAGGGTTCCGTCAGAGATAGTTTGGTATTTGCATAGAACTGAATGTAGTTGGTCACGTTGATCAGGTGTCAAGTGTGTGGAGTTGTCGCAGACAGTTCGAACGTCGTGTTGATCATATGTGGATTCTTGAATGACTGTTTTGTTCGTGGTAAGTGCAAAAGAGTCGTCGGGGGTAATTTTGTCAATGTGTCATGCGTGAAGATGAAGAGCTAGGGCGGTGGAGTCGGCGTGCATGCGTGGAAATTGCCGCATTGGTATGGAATGAGTAGCTGTTTTGATTTTGTTATTGTGAAAGTTCAAAACGATCTGAAAATGACGGAGGACGTCGCGTCCGATAATCATGTCATAACGACAAGGAGCTTGGAAAACATGAGCGTCAAGAGAGGGAAGAGTTATATTGGGGGCAAGTTCTGGAAGTGTGAAATGCTGAAGAGAGATCTGTTGAGATGAGTTGAATTCTCCAGCCATCGTGATGCCAGAAATAGGAGTAGTTGTGGTAGGAACGATTGTGACAGGAAGCGCGTGGTGGCTAAACCAGGTTGTCTTGGATCCAGAGTCACAGAGAATGAGAAAGGGACGTGGGGAGGGGCAGTTTTGAAGAAAGCGAGCAATGGCGATGGTATAGGGAACGGATTCCGAGGGTGGTTGTCAGTAATCAGGTTGACTGTCGTAGTCAGGCTCGTCGTCCTGATGATAACATTTGTCGTGTTCCTCTTTGTATTCCTGTGTAAGAGGAGCGTCGGTTTGTGTATGTTGGTCGTGAAAATAAGTATCTTCGTGACATGGGTCGGTATCGGGATGCTCTTGGTCGACCTGTTGAGGGTCGTGATCGTAGTAGAAACATCACCCATTTCGAGGTGGTGAGCATCGTTGGCTGCGGCAGAACGGGTTCTGTAAGGACTGGTACGCGATTTGCTGGCGGATTGCAAACGGGTAGTACGACCAGCCAAAGGTGGTTGGTCCGAACGAGTAGAACGGTTGGAGCAAGGATAAGGACTGTATCTGCGAGGAGTATATCCGTGATTCGAACGACTGGTTTGGGTTGAATTGTCACGGGTGCGTGGAGTATAGGCCGGGCGACGATACGTGTTGTTGTTGTTGCCATACGTATACTGGGAGGACGAGGAGTAACGAGGGCAATTGGTGTGATGTCCGTTGCCATTTCCGGTTCCATTTCGGCCATTGCGGTTACCATTGGAATAAGAGGATTGGCGATTGGATTGCCAAGAAACTTGACTGGCGTCATGATGCAAACGTTGTTGTTCCATGAAGGCGACGAGACAATGAAGAGGAATATTTGGGTCATCGAGTTGATTACCGGTTTCATTGAATTTGAGTTGCCAGGTCTGAAGCATGAGACGAAAGAAGGCATTTTTCATGCTGGTCTTGTTGGGGAAGAGGCGCTATCCTCCGGAGCCGGGCAGATGAACACGAAGAATGTTGATCAGACGAAGGCGACCGGCGGCTGCGAAGCAATTCATGTGGTACGTCTTGGTTGCGTTGGACATGTATTCTTGTTGAATGAGAAACGCGTTGGACGGAAGGAAGAGGGAAATGAAGGCGTTGAGATTGTGAGTAAAGTCAGCATCTTGAATGCGCGAGCCGGCGTCGGTAACGATTTTGTCCCAGGTATGCTTGAGATTGCCACCAAGGACTTCACGGAGTTTGTAATGTTTGGCATCGTTCTTGATGTTGAGGTTGTGCGGTCCAACGGCGTCGATGAAATCGACGAGAACGCAAATGAGTTGTTCAGAGTCGCTGGAGCCGGGACAAAAGGTGGTATCCTGTTTCTTGACGGAAGAAGCCGTTGTTGGAGGAGGGGGAGGAGGGAGGGTCGCGCCTGGGGTGCCAGGGGTGGTTGCCGCAGCAGGGGGACGCGTCATGTACTGAGTTACACTGTGCACCAGGCGAATGGTGGGGTAATCTTCATAGCGAAGCTTGGGTTTGAAGAAGAAGGTGGCCTGCTTAGCAGCTTGAAGTTGAGCAACAGCAGACATGGTGAGTTAGAGGTTACGGTTAGTTTTTAGATATTTTTATTGATAAAAAAATTTCAAAGCGATATTGCGATTGAATTCAATATGAACTACGCTGTGTATGAAATTGTGTGCTATTGAGTTTTAGTGTCTACTATGACTTCGAGATAGTTCGAGAAGCTTCCCAGCTAGTTCAGTGATACGATTGGAAAAGAATTGTGTTCTTTGATAATCAAAATTTGGATGAGACTTCAAGGAGAAGGTTCTATTTGATGTTCGAATACGATTGAACAATGACAGATGATTGGGAACGATGTCATTGACTCATGACTGAGGGAATGTGTCAATGACGCATGACTGGATTGGAGGAGTGTGTCAGTGACTCGTGACTGAAGAAGTGTGTCAATGATTTGTGACTGGACTGAGGTAGTGTGTCAGTGACACAGGACTGAAGTGTCTGTGCGTTGTTCAGGATCATATAATTGAATCATATAATTGAATCATGGAATTGAATCATGGATTTGAATCATGAATCATGGAATTGAATCATGGAATTGAACCATGGAATTGAACCATAGACTTGGATTGATGAATTGAAAGATAGATTTGAGTCATGGTATGGAATTATTGACTTGAGTCATGAAAATGAATCATAGAATTGACTCATAGACCTGATTCATAGACTTGATTGAAAATTGAATCATAGCATTGAATCATAGACTTGGATGATGGAATTGGATGATGGAATTGAATCATGAATTTGAATCATGGAACTGAATCATGAATCATGGACTGGAATCATAGACTTGGATTAAAGACTTGAATCATAGATTTAAGTCATGGAATGGAATCGTTGACTTGAGTCATGAAAATGAATCATATAATTGACTCATAGACCTGACTCATATACTTGACTCAAAATTGAATCATAGAATTGAATCATAGGATTGAATCATAGACTTGTATAATGGAATTGAATCATGGATTGGAATCATGATTTTAAATCATGAATCATGGATTTGAATCATGGAATTGAATCATAGACTTGAATCATGGAATTGAAACATATCATTGAATCATGGAATTGAATCATGGAATTGAATCATAGACTTTAATCATATAATTCACTCATGAAATTGAATCATAGACTCGGATTGAAGAATTGAATTATAGATTTGAGTCATGGAATGGAATCATTGACCTGAGTCATGAAAACGAATCATATAATTGACTCATAGATCTGACTCATAGACTTGATTGAAAATTGAATCATAGAATTGAACCATAGTTTTGTGTCATGGAATTGAATCATGGAACTGAATCATGGATTTCAATCATGGAACTGAATCATGGAACTGAATCATGGATTTCAATCATGGATTTCAATCATGGATTTCAATCATAGACTTGGATTGATGAATTGAATCATAGATTTGAGTCTTGGTATGGAATTATTGACTTGAGTCATGAAAATGAATCATATAATTGAATCAAAATTGAATCATATAATTGAACCATAGACTTGTACCATGGAATTGAATCATTCCATGGATTGGAATCATGGATTGGAATCATGGATTGGAATCATGGATTGGAATCATGGATTGAAATCATGGATTAGAATCATAGACTTGGATTGATGAATTGATTCATAGATTTGAGTCATGGAATGGAATCATTGACTTGAGTCATGAAAATAAATAACATAATTGACTCATAGACCTGACTCATAGACTTGATTGAAAATTGAATCATAGAATTGAATCATAGAATAGAATCATAGACTTGGATGATGGAATTGGATGATGGAATTGAATCATGAATTTGAATCATTGATTGGAATCATGGAATCATGGATTAGAATCATAGACTTGGATTGATGAATTGATTCATAGATTTAAGTCATGGAATGGAATCATTGACTTGAGTCATGGAAATGAATCATATAATTGACTCATAGACCTGACTCATAGACTTGAATCAAAATTGTTTAATAGAATTGAATAATAGAATTGAATCATAGACTTGTATGATGGAATTGAATCATGAATCATAGAATGGAATCATGGAGTTGAATCATAGACTAAGATTTTTTAGTCAACACGCGAGCTCAGGAAGCAGGGAATTTTGAAATTAAGGTAGGGAGTCTTGAACGTATTGCGTGATAGCCCGCGGGGGGTAGAGAAAGAGTTCTTGGACGTAGACTTGATTGAAAATTGAATCAGAGAATTGAATCATAGACTTTTATCATGGAATTGAGTCAAAGAATTAAATCATGGAATTGAATCAATAAGTTGAATCATAGAATTAACTCACAGACTTCAATCATAGAATTGAAGTATAGACTTAAAGTACTGCATTGAAGCATAGAGTTTAATCTTAGACTTGAGTCATAGTCTTGAATCATAGATTTGAATCATAGAATTGAATCATAGAATGAAATCATAGTATTGAATGTTAGAGTTGAATCATACAATTGAATCACAGAATTGAATCTCTGGCTTGTTGAATCATAGAACTGTATCTTAATTTTGAATCACAGACTAGAATCATTTATTCAATTCATAGTTTTGAATCATAGGATAGAATAATATAATGGAATCATAGGATTGAATTATAGGAATGAATCATAGACTAGAATTTTAGAATTGGATCACAGATCATAGAATTAAATATTAGACTTGAATCATAGAATTGAAACATGGATAAGAATCTTAGACTTGAATTATAGACTTGAATCATAGATTAGAATCATTGATTTGAATTGCAGAATTGAGTTATAGAATTGAATCATTGACTTGAATCATTGACTAGAATCATTGACTTGATTCATAGATTTCAATTGTAGAATTGAATCATTGAATTGAATCATAGAATGGGATCATACAATGGAATCATAGAATACTACAAATATGTAAGCAAGCTACGTACACAACAACTCCACAGGGCCCCTGCAAAGCACTAATTTTAGAAATTGATGTAGCGAACCGAATGTAAGGAATGGTAGTGCCACGTGGAACGTACGCCGTACGACGTACAAACCAAAGAACACCCTTGAGTATGCAAGATCTCACTGTATCACCAACGTAGGTACGAACTCTACGACTACTCCTCGCTGCATACAGCAATTCCACTGTAAGCAGCAAATTACAGGGAAAGCACCAACAAGCCTATAAAGGATTCCTCCAGCAAGAACCAAGCCTACAGCTCACTCTTTTTGCTCCTAAAACGATTAGTAGTAGAATAAGTAAAAGGCTTATACGTCCAGGTCCAATAGTCTTCCCTATTGTACCCGTACAAGCCACCCCAATCCTCCCAACGTGAGGATTACAGAAAGGCCCAACACGCCTACCACCAGATACCTCACCAAGAAGGCCCAACGCGCCTACGTCAGTATCACCGAACGAACGAAGAAGTGTCACCAAACGAACGACTCGTCTCCGCCCTACTAGGATTGGTAGTATCTCGAAACCTTCGTCGCCCAACCGCGGTCGACGACGCCTACCTGATACATCACCAAAGTTCCAACGCGCCTACGAGGAGAGTATCTCGAACGACTGTACCGCGTCACCATTCCTACCCGCGTCACCGTCCCACTCGATGAATTACAGGGAGTACTTCCAAGGTGCAGGGCCCTTTGGGGAAGCCCCTGCTAGGCATGACGTCTACCAGGCCATCTACACTCTCTTCACGGAGGCTGACGGGGATAGGCTTCTCCCCCTCATCCTAGATATCTTCAATGCACAAGCTGTTGGGGGCTTGGGCATCTTCCAAGAAGATGCAGCAGGGGTGGACCGGCTCCGGGTCATACATGGCCTCCGACGCTATCCAGGCACCATCACCCAGCCCTCGGCCAACCGAGGCCAAGCCTTTGGCTACATTGATGATGTAGAAGGACAAGAGGGCGAGCTGGTGCAGGTGGACGCAGCCCTGCTGTCAAGGGCTTCAGCAAGCCGGGTGTATCTTATGGCCCATCATGAGGCCGTCATATCCCAACACCCTGATAGAGATTACATCCCTGCCATCCGTGAAGGGATCGCCCACACCGAGATGCTCCAGGCTCACAAGGTGTGTTTCCTACCATTTGAATTCATCCCACTGGTGTTATGCAGAGGCCTCACACCGAAGCAGGCCTTTCAAGTCCTCCAACCTCACATCTACCAGCAAGGGCTGGAGGATATCTGCAAACCACTATTGGACACCCTTCGGGCAGTGGGAACACAACCCACCACTCTTCTGGGGGCCATCCGGCTCCTAGAACCCGGGCCATCCTTCCAAGCTGAGGCCAACCTCCGGGCCTACATGAAAAAGAATGTCCTCCTTTGAGACCTCCCAGGCCTAGCAGGCTCAGCGCCTGCAGACCCTACCCTCATAGCAACCTTCTCAGCACTCACAGACCAGCAACTAAGACTGAGCGAGTCCCTGGACCACAGATGACAAGAATCCTCCAAGCTGCACTCGGTCAGAGATGTTTGGGGCACCCTATACACTGAAAGACTCCTCCTCCTCTGTGGGAAAACAACTGAAGCAGATCTCCCCCCCGTCTACACAGCCTGGGCCAAGAAGAGCAAACACGAGAAAACCCACATGATCCTACAGAGTCAACAAGTAGCCACCAATACTTACAACCTGGGCATTCAGGCGCCCCTCGTCACCACAGCTGTACTCAAGAGGTTCCAAGATTGCAACTTCTATGGGACCGGCCCCTTTGACGTCGCTAATGGAATCCTCCCCCTAGCCTTCACACCTCCAGGAGGATTGGCAGCCACCCTGAAAAGGGAACACGAGGAAGCAGCCAATGTGGCCGCATACGACACCATGATATCCACACAAGGCAATTCCCTCTCACTCAAGGACTCCCTGGAATTGCAAAAGACCAAAGCCTACATTCCCCTTGATTGGACTGAAGCCACCACCCAGCTGAAAAGCTGTCTGGCTGTCCTAGCCACCCTCTCAGGCGCCACACATGATGTGGTGAAGTGTTACCAACGGGGTCTCTCCAGGCTAGAGTGGCAACAAATGCCCCTCAGGAGGGCCATTGCAGACGAGGTGGGAGAAAGAATCACTCCCTCAATAGTGGTGTACTACTTCCAAGTCCGCGTAAGAGGCTGGCTAGAAGAGCAATGGGAATCAGACACCCCCCTCCCTTCCCCAGACTTTGGGGAAGACATCCACAGGTTCCGAATGACCCAGAACCTCAACTGGCTCCCAAATGTGTCCAATGTTGATGCCTTACAAGCCCTCCAGCTGCCTACACCCCGAGCGATCGCCCCTCCGGCGGGCGCCCCTCCAGCCCAATCTACAGGGGGGGGGGGGGGGGGGGGGGGGGGGCATTGTCCTCGAGACGATCAGCTTTACAGCCCCACCAGAGACTCCCGCTTCTCCGATCCTTCCAATCCCATCAGCGCCAGAATCAAGAACAAAACCATGCGATCTGTCATCTCCTCCATGAAAGCCAAAGGCAAACCCTCCATCAAACGCCTAGATGGCCGGGAACGCTGCCACTCCTGGCACATCCGGGGCAACTGTTTCACTGGCTGCAGACACCTCTCTGACCACTCACCCACCACATCCGAGGAGCAAGACCGGCTCTGGGAGTGGTGCCAAGAGGCCTATTCAGCCTGATTCCCTGGCAAGCGCCACCGACACGGCGCCTCGCCCCCCTCTCACTCTAGTTGCCACGGGGGCCATCCACGCGCCCCCAACCAATCACCACCATTCCCCCTTCCACCCTCGGTGCCTTCCCCTTGATTCAGCGGCCAGCGACAAGGCACCGAGCCCCCCCCCCCCCGTCCTCACCCAAGGGAGGGGGCAGTACCTTCCCACACCACCTTCAGCCCCTGTATGCACCTCCCCCCTGCAGCACGCTAGCATCTCCCCCACCTAGCGCCGTACGGGGACCTCCTCCAACATCCCGCGACGCGCTGGCCTCTCCACCCAGCACCGAGCTGGGCCCTCCACCACCCAGCCCCGCGCTGGACTCTCCAGCCTCCAGCGACGTGCTGGGACCTCCTCCAACCTCCAGCGACGCGCTGGCCTCTCCATCCAGCACCGAGCTGGGCTCTCCCCCACCCAGCACCGAGCTGGGCTTTCCACCACCCTGCGACGTGCTGGGTCCTCCTCCAACATCCAGCGACGCGCTGGCCTCTCCACCCAGCACCGCGCTGGGCTCTCCACCACCCGGCGACGTGCTGGGACCCCCTCCAACACCCAGCGACGCGCTGGCCTCTTCACCCAGCGACGCGCTGGCCTCTCCTCCCTGCCCAACTCCAGGCTACCCCATCAACTGGCTCGACGTGCACATCACCCAGGCTATCAATGTCTACAACAACAGCACTAGCTGGGGGGACTTCATCCGAACCATCTGGGGACAAGGTGACATCCACCCAGATGTGGGTACTATCCCCCATCCAGCCAGGCACCTCTTAAACCACTTTGGGCAAGAGGGCACCCCTGCCTCCATGACCGGCCCCCCTTGGACCCCTGCCAGGATTGCCAAGGCCCTCTCCAGGGGGCCTCACCAATCCTCCCACCTGGGCATTGACTTCCTGCGAGAGGAATATTCCGACATGATGGACAAGCAGCAATGGACTGTCCTCCCCGCAAGCCTCATCCAAGACCTTGCACACCTCCGGCTGAGTCCGCTGGGGCTAGTCCCACAGCGGGGGCGCCGACTCCGCATGATCTCTGACTACACCTATTCTGAGGTCAACCAAGACACCATCCCTCTAGCCCCAGCGGAAGCCATGCAATTTGGCCGGACACTTCCCCGCCTCCTCAGCAAGCTGCACCGCGTCAACAACAGGTTTGGTCCAGTGTATATGTCCAAGATTGACCTCGCTGATGGGTTCTACCGGGTTCAGCTGAACCCAGCCGACACCATGAAGCTAGGCGTGCTGTTCCCCTCTCGACCAGGGGAGGCCCCCCTCATTGACATCCCCCTCACCAACCCTATGGGGTGGAAATCCAGTCCTCCTAACTTCTGTGCCTTCACTGAAACCATTGCTGACCTGGCCAATGCCACCCTCTAACCAGCCTAGCGCAAGCCAAGCTCCAGCCTCATCGCCTCTATGCACTCTCAGAGGAACCGGCACCAGAAGAACCGCCATTGCAACCGCCGTCGCCACCACAGCCTCACCAACTTGCCCCAACTCCTTCAGCCCAGCTTGCAACCGCCGCCCAATGCACAACACCCAGCAAGAAGCCGGTTTGATACTGGGATGTCTATGTGGATGACTTCTGTGGCCTTGCTCAGGGCAACCAATGGACCAGACGAGCTGTCAAGAGGGTGCTCTTCCAATCCCTGGACAAAGTCTTCAGGCTCCTGGATGCCACTGACACCCCCTTCCGACAGGAACCAGCTTCCCGCAAGAAAATGCTCCAAGGGGATGCCACGTGGACCACCAAGAAAGTTATCCTTGGCTGGCTCATTGATTCCATCAACAAAACCATTACCCTTCCTCCCCATCAAGTAGCCCGGCTACAGGAGATCCTGCATTCCATCACCCCCACCCAGCGCCATGTACCCATCCAACAATGGCACCAAGTTCTGGGGGAACTCCGATCGATGGCCCTTACCATTCCAGGCTCCATTGGCCTCTTCTCCATCCTCCAGGAAGCCTTTCGGCACCAGGATCCAGGCAGGCAGCGCATCCAGCTCACCAAGCGAGTCCACAGCTTTCTTTGGGACTTCCAATGGCTGGCCAATGATCTATCCAACAGGCCTACTTCCATTGCAGAAGTGATGCCTCCGGGGCTGGTATGGGGGGCATTCATTTTGTGCCCCTCCCTACTGGCCAGATCCAACCCATACTGTGGCGACACGCCTTCCCCAAGTGGGTCTCCTCCCAATTAGTCACCTTTGACAACCCCAATGGCACCATCACCAACAGTGACCTTGAGCTCGCTGGTTCCATTGCCCACAATGACGTCCTTGCCCAAGCTGCCTGTGTCCAATCCAGAACCACCCACAACTGCTATGACAACACCGCAGCGGTCTACTGGCAACGCAAAGGCGCCACCACTACCACAGGCCCTGCAGCTTACCTCCTTCGGATTCAATCCTTGCACCAGCGCCTCCACCAATATGTCCCTCTCAGGGATTACATCCCTGGCCCTGTGAATCACCTGGCTGACCTCCTCTCTCGATCTCCCCTCTCTGACACTGCCTTGCTCCATCATTTCAACACATCCTACCCCCAGGACTTGCCCTGGATCTTATGTCCCCTGAGGCCTCCCATGCATTCTGCTCTGACCTTGGCTCTATCCAGAAGACCATGCGCGCTTCAGTCACTGACCTCTACGCCAAGCGCAAGGATGCCCATTGGACTCAATGGATTCAATTCTGTTTGTCTCAAGGCTTTGAACCAACCCTCTCCTCTGTCACAGATCCGATCCCCATCCTCCAAGTCTTTGCCCAGCGCCTCCATGATGGCCGACTCTCCTGTAGCTGCAAGCCCGTCAGATCTCGCACAGTATCGGACACCCTCCAGTCAGTGGGTCAGACGCTGGCCCGCTTGGGGGCCAAAGACCCCAGAACCAACGCAACCGGTAGTCTTGACTTCCGGCTAACTGCCCAGTTCAAGGCATATGCCAAACTTGACCCAGCCCCTTGTCGGGTCAAACCAGTCCCCATCACCCTTGTCATGCATGCGCTTTGATTTGCATACCATGACTACCCTTCCCCATCCCGACAGGCTATTGCCAACATGATATGCATAGCCTTCTTCTTCTGTCTCCGCCCTGGTGAGTACACTGGTACTACCAGGGATGATCAAGCCTTCCACCTCAAGGAAGTCTCCTTCTATCTGGGATCCAAAATTGTCCACCATGATGGCCCTGCGCATGAGCTTCTTGCTGCTACCTCGGTTACCCTCACCTTCACCACACAGAAGAATGGGGACAAGGGTGAAGTAGTAGCTCATGCCAGGAGTGGCGACTCCCTCTGCTGCCCTGCGGCAGCGTGCGCTCGCCAGGTACTCCATCTCAGGCGCTACTGCACTAGCATCCACCCCTTCAGCCCATCCCTCAAGCTGGCCAGTTACGTTGACAATGGGGTACTTACCCTCGTTCGCGCAGCAACTGTCACTTCCTCCATGAGGGTCTACGCCCAGACCCTCTACAACACCACCAGCATCTCCCCTGCAGCAATCTCTGCCCGCTCCCTTTGAGCAGGAGGGGCTATGGCCCTGCTCCAGGGCAAATGTGATTCTAATGTCATCAAGCTTCTCGCATGATGGCACAGTGATTGCATGATGAGATACTTGCATCAACAGTCCCTCCCCATCTTCAAGAATCTTGCCTCTGTCATGTTCAACAATGGAACATACTCCTTCCTGCCGGAGGAATGGGTGCCGGCTTTGGCCCCCACTCCCCCTGGCAGTTCTCTATGATCCCCCTCTGGGGACTCTGCCTCTCTGAATCCTCCATGATGATTCTCCCGCCCTCGCTGTCCTCCAGGCCCCCTCCAGGTTCATCTCCAGCCAGTTCCCACCCTGTGGCCTATGGCCCAATGGCAGAAAAGGCTTAACAGCCAAAGCTGTGCGCCTGTGTGTGGGCAAAGCAACTCGGGACCGGACCAGCCTGCAAAAACTAGCCACAGGCTGGCACTTCCCGGATCCCCTCTAGCATTGCTTAACCCACCAACACACCTATGAACTATAGACACTGCACAGCCAGTACTACAAGTAGGTAGGCTACTGAGGCTATCACAAACGTAATGAGTGATAGCATATTTTGAGGCTCTTGCCCCGTCATTTTCGTTATTTTTGTTTCGATCGAACGTTCGTTGCGATTGAGAAGAAAAAAAAATCGTTACGGTTATTTGTTAGTGAAAAAAACCGTTACCGTTTATTCTACAGTAGCTGAAAAAGTAATTACTGTGCAACACACTAGGGGTAGAATTTGAGTAGGAGCGATAATTATGATAGACTAATACTTTACGAAAATGAATGGAAACTTAACAGGATAAATTAATGAGCGATCGAGCGTGCTTGCTTCGATCGCACATGAATATTCATATATGGCACATTGATAATAATATCATGCGCCCACCTGTTATCTCTATACCATCGTTTACAGATGCTTGAATACTTAATGATTCCTAGAGTGGTCCAGGTCTCATTAGTTTGATCGTACGTATCTTTGGTTGGTATCTTAGATAGTACGACTTGTACAGTAGATTGCAGTACGTAGCTTTGTAGTATGTAGCTTCCGTTACACTGAGCATATATCCTCATAGACGGTGGTGAGAGTTTCAGTGTGGAGGACTGAAGTCAGGACACCATTACCAATGTAACTAGCTAGTCAGAGCAAGGGAATAAAGGGAGTTGTTAGGACAGCAGCAGCTCCTTAGACAGAGGACTTGACGGGCGCATGCTGCTACCGGACAGCAGAGGAGGGTGTCTCCACTACAAGAATGGGCTATAGCCTCCCCCTTGTCTCCTCCATTCTTCTGTGTGGTGAAGGTGAGGGTGACAGAGATATCTGCCTGGAGCTGGTGAGGGGCAGGTCCAAGGTGCTGGATGAGGCTGGAGCCCAGGTAGAAGAACATGTCTTGGAGCAGGAAGGCTTAGCCATCCCTGGTGGTTCTGGTGTATTATCCTGGCCGGAGGCAGAGGAAGAACACAATGCAAACCATGTTGGCAATTGCGTGCCGGGCTGGTGCAGGGAAGTCTCAAGGCTCCCTATCCAGCAACCGCCGGAGAAAAAGAATGAATCTCTGACCCCAACAGACTTGGACATTGCCCCAATGGACACTCAAACCAATGTCCTCTTTCTTTCTGATTTGTTCCTCAACTATCCGGAAGACATTCCCATGTACCCCTTAGCGTTTGATCAGCTTGCTCAAGACCATGCAGATCCTGCGACACTTGCCAAAGATACAAGAATAGCCACCAAAGCCACGACCAACTTCCAACCAAAGAACACCGGTATGTTCCGTGGGATACCATCGCAATCAATGAAATTGGTGTGTGGAAGATCAAGATCCCCGGCCATGGAACGATTGGCTTCAATGGATTCACCATCATGGGCATGTGCACCAACCTCCTTGAAATAATAATCAGAGCACCTCAAATAAACCCAACCGACCTCATGGCAGTCCATGCCCTTGACAATGGCTGGCTCTCCAGGTACCCAAAACCAGTCAACTGCATCATTGACCAAGGATCCAACTTCATGAGCAACGACTTCCAACTCCACCTCGCCAATCTTGGAATCAAAGCCAAGGGTTGCTCAGTTGAAAACCCACAGTCAAATGCTGTCCTTGAAAGAGTCCACCACGATACAATCAAGTCTGCAATGCAAACAGAGCTCAACACCAACCCACCACAGACTCTTCAGGAAGCCACTGACATCATTGACAGCATCTTTGCATCTGCTCAATTTGCTGTTAGATCCACTATCCACAAGACCTTCAGAATAACACCAGGAGCCCTCGTATTACACGGGGATATGTTCCAACCAGTCCCTGTAATCAGCAACTTGGCCATTGTCCAAAACAAAAGACAAGCTCAAATTGACAAGAATGCTATGAAAGAAAATAACCATCGAAAGCTTCATGATTATAGTGTTGGAGACCAAGTTATGATGAAAAATGAAAAGCAAATTCCTGGAGCTTTTGAAGCAAGAAGCAAAGGCCCCTACATTATCCAGCAAATCCACACAAATGGGACAGTTTCCTTTCTCTTAGGAAACCACGTTGTCCAATTGATGAACATTCAGAACCTGAAACCAAATCATACCAATTAAAAATTTCCTATCTATGGAATACTGGTTGCACGCGACCACAAAACATATTGTGCCACCAAGTGAAATGTCTATGGGAAGAAAAAGAGTGTGATTATTCAAACCCTCACAATTGAATTCCCATTACTCACAAAAATCTGAAATGCTGATGTCAGCAACATGCTAGCCGGCCTTATACCTTCTTGAAGGCTGGATGAAGAACATATCTTAATTCCTCTATGTGCAATGTACACGATGGATTTCAAGTTCAACACCTTGTTGCTGTTATCAAATAAAGACAAGCTTTTCTCAACCCTCTTTCGAGACGTTGACAGAGCTTGCTCACAATCTTATTTTTAGTAAAATTTCAATCACATATACCCACTACTAGCCGTATTACAAAGTAATATATTACCTTATTTTTAGAGGCATATTTAGGTACGACAATTGTTACATCCAGATCACTGCTGCGTGTCAATACAAAAAATAATAAGAGATTATTTATACTTAGTCAGAGAAAAGTCAGACCTCGGTCTTAAGGATTGTGTGCATTTTAACGGTTAACGGTAATTTCTTTTGACTTGGTCGAATAATAACTTTCAGCAATTCCAACCAATGAAATTCAACCATGTACACGCATGCCAGCCTGGCCTGGGGGGGGGGGGGGGGGGATTGGATCGAACCAATTAAATGCAACGTTATGCCATTTAAAACCCGGATATGATAAAGAATCCCGGATATATGGCCGGGATCGAGAAATTGCAGCACACAACCTACACTGACTCCTGTAAAATTATTTCCCTTATTAATTAATTCCAGTAATAATAACTGCGTTATTATATACTCAAGTCAAGAATTTTCATGTGCCCGCCAGTCACAAGTCAGTCAGCGAGTCTGACTTCGACCCTTTTTTGGTATAATACTCCGGAGTAGAAGTAGATAGATTAACGCATAACTAACCGATATCGTACAACATACGTACAAAAACTCCGAATCGCCGCATGTAGAATTCTTACCAGGCATTGTAACCTTAATTGATGTAGCGAACCGAATGTAAGGAATGGTAGTGCCACGTGGAACGTACGACGTACGAACCAAAGAACACCCTTGAGTATGCAAGATCTCACTGTATCACCAACGTAGGTACAAACTCTACGATCACTCACTGCATGCAGCAATTTCCCCTGTAAAGCAGCAATCCCGCTGTAAGCAGCAAAATACAGGCAAAGCACCAACAAGCCGGTAAAGGTTCCCTCCAACAAGAACCAAGCCTACAGCTCACTCTTTTGCTCCTAAAACGATTAGTAGTAGAATAAAGGCTTACACGTCCAGGTCCAATAGTCTTCCCTATTGTACCCGCCGTACTAGCCTTCCAATCCTCCCAACGCGAGGATTACAGAAGGCCCGACGCGCCTACCAGCAGATACATCCCCAAGAAGGCCCGACGCGCCACTAGGAAAGTATCTCGACCGGCTCAAGGCCAATCATCCTTCTTGCCCCCGACAATCCCCGTGGTCCGATACCGAGGACCAACGCGCCTACCATCTACCCGTACTAGCCTTCCGATCCTCCCAACGCGAGGATTACAGAGGCCCAAACGCGCCTACCATCCACCAAGAGGGCCTGACGCGCCTACAAGGGAAGCCTTCAAAGAAGGCCCAACGCGCCTACGAAAAGAGTGGCGCGAACGAAGGTACGGAGTCGATCGCCTACCTCAACCCCAGAACGATCAACGGAACACGACAACATGAACTACCGGGAGTACTTTCAGGGTTCCGGGCCCTTTGGGGAAGCCCCTGCTAGGCATGACGTCTATCAGGCCATCTACACTCTCTTCACGGAGGCCGACGGTGAGAGACTCCTCCCCCTACTGCTTGATATCTTTAATGCCCAAGCTATTGGAGGCTTGGGCATCTTCCAAGAAGATGCAGCGGGGGTGGACAGGCTCCGGGTCATACATGGCCTACGAAGATATCCAGGCACCATCACCCAGCCGTCCGCCAACCGGGGCCGGGCTTTTGGCTACATCGATGATGTAGAAGGACAAGAGGGTGAGCTGGTGCAGGTGGATGCAGCCCTCCTCTTGAGGGCGGCAGCTAGCCGGGTGTACCTTATGGCCCACCATGAAGCCACCATATCACAACACCCGGATAGGGATTACATCCCTGCCATTCCGGAAGGGACTGCCCACACTGAAATGCTCCAGGCCCATAAGGTATGTTTCCTACCCTTTGAATTTGTCCCATTGGTGTTGTGCAGGGGCCTTACCCCAAAGCAGGCCTTCCAAGTCCTCCAACCTCACATCCACCAGCAAGGATTGGAGAATATCTGCAAACCCTTATTGGACACACTCCGAGCAGTGGGGACGCAACCCACCACTCTGCTAGGCGCCATAAGGCTCCTAGAGCCCGGACCCTCCTTTAGAGCTGAAGCTAACCTACGCGCCTACATGAAGAGCAACGTCCTCCTTCGCGACCTCCCGGGCCTCAGAGTAGGCCCGGCAGCACCAGCAGACCCCAACCTCACTGCAGCCTTCTCAGCAATTACAGACCAGCAACTAAGACTGAGTGAGTCTCTGGACCAACGACGCCAAGAAGCCGCCAAGCTACACTCAGTTAGGGCAGTATGGGGGGACCTTTACACTGAGAGACTCCTCCTACTCTGTGGAAAGCCAACGGAGGCAGAGCTTCCTCCCATCTACACAGCCTGGGCCAAGAAAAGCAAACACGAGAAGACCCACATGATCCTCCAAAGCCAAGTTGCAACAGACGCCTACAACCTTGGGATCCAGGCGCCACTCATCACCACGGCTGTGCTCAAACGGTTCCAAGATTGCAACTTCTATGGAACAGACCCCTTTGATGTAGCAGACGGCATACTTCCTCTAGCCTTTACTCCTCCCGGAGGATCAGCAGCTACCCTGAAGCGGGAACATGAAGCAGCCGCCAATGTAGCCGCATATGACACCATGATTTCCACCCGAGGCAATTCCCTCTCCCTCAAGGACTCCCTGGAATTGCAAAAGACCAAAGCCTACATCCCCCTCGACTGGACTGAGGCTACCACTCAGCTGAAAAGCTACCTGGCGGTACTAGCCACCCTCCTAGGCGCCACCCACAATGTGGTGAAGGCTTACCAACGTGGTCTCTCCAGGTTAGAGTGGCAACAAATGCCCCTCAGGAGGGCCATTGCAGATGAACTAGGCGACCGAATCACTCCTGCAATTGTGGTGTACTATTTCCAGGTCCGCATCCGGGGTTGGCTAGAAGAACAATGGGAAGCAGACACCACTCTCCCTTCCCCAGACTTTGGGGAAGACATCCACAGGTTCAGAATGACCCAGAACCTCAACTGGCTCCCAAACGTGTCCAACGTCGATGCCTTACGAGCCCTCAAGCTGCCACTCTCTCCGGCGGGAACCCCTCCAGCCCAACCTACAGGGGGGGGGGGAGGGGGGGGGAACCCCCGCCCGCGCGAGGATCAGCTTCACAATCCAAACAGAGATCTCAGGCTCTCTGACCCTTCCAATCCCCTTACTGCTAAAATCAAAAACAAAGCAATGAGATTAGTCATCTCTTCCATGAAAACCAAGGGCAAACCACCTCTCAAACGGCCCGATGGCAAAGAACGCTGCCATTCCTGGCACATCAGAGGTCGATGCTTCACCGGCTGCCGAAATATTCATGACCACATCGACATCGCGCCAGCGGAGCAGGAACTGCTCTGGGAATGGTGCCAAGAGGCCTACGCTGCCTGAAGACCTGGCAAGCGCCAATCACTTGGTGCTGCGCCCCCTCTCACTCTACTTGCCTCGGGGGCCACTACAGCGCCCCCACCCAATCACTTCCCCCCCAAACACTTCCCGCACCACAGTCGATTCAGCCCCCCAGCCACACCCATCCCAACCCCATCTCCTCCCCTTGTTGCGCCACCCGTACAGGCCCCTCGGCCCCCAACCTCGCCGCTCCACCGACACCGACTCCACCTCCCAACCTCGCCGCTCCAGCATTGCTTAACCCACCAACACACCTATGAACTATAAACCCTGCACATCCAGTACTACAAGTAGGTAGGCTACTGAGGCTATCACAAACGTAGTGCGTGATAGGTCGTTGTTATGTAACAACGTAAAAACCACGGGGGGGGGGGAGGGGACAGCTGATACGAATCAATACGCATGACGTACTACGAGTACGAGTAATTGTAGTGTGCGCGCCTATTCTCCAACACTCCCGATATCATCCAACGGACCAAAAAAACTACGGTACGAAGTACGAAGTACTAATTTTGGTATGTAACATTACTGTATCGGTACGGTAACTTACTCGTATTTAGGTACGTAATTCTTTCGTATCGTATAGTACGAGTTCGAGTACGGTACTATTCTCCCCAACAGAAAAGAGCAGAGAACACGTGACATCAACATTTCACACCAAAAACAACAGCAACAGCTACAGCTACAGCAACAGCTACATCAACGCCATAGTACCTGTATTGCCTTATCTGCTGTTCCGAAGATCCCGGACAAAAAATACTCATCATGGCAACTGTTAATGGAGGGCGTAAGCCTGGTTCTACGAACTACACCACAAATGAACTCGTCTCATTGATGGGGGTGATTAAATCCATTCTTCCTGTCACGCCTGGTCAATGGAATGCAGTTGTTCAAACCCATGCAAACCTCTTTCCTGCCTCTGACAGGGACGTTAGGTCCGTCCGTAGGAAGTACATGACTCTTTATAGCAAAAAAATTCCTATCGGGGATCCAAGTTGTCCCGAGGCGGTGAGGATGGCAAAGGAGATCAAGTACTTGATTGGTCAGAAGGAAAAAGTTGAAAGTTTAGGTGAGGAGTTTGACACGGAAGAGGGTTGCAATAATAGTGAGGATAACGACAACAACGACAACAACGACAACAACAACAACAACATTAGTCCTCCTCTCGGTTTGCAAAAGCAACCTCCTTTTGCCGCGTCCGTGTCGACCACTGCTGCCTCCGCTTCGACACCAAGAAAGAGGCCCTACAAGAGCATAGTCACCGGCACCGGCCAAGAGGAGGAGGAGGATTCCGATACAAGGAAGAAGAGGAGTGATGGCGTCGGTGTTGGCGTCGGCGTCGGCATTGGTGACCTCCTTTCGTTCTTGGAGAAGAATGCAGAGAGGGAGAGGGAAGAAAGAAAGGAGTTCATGGACTGTGTTAAGAGCACCATCTGTGACGTTGCAAAAATCCTTGCGAATCGGGTTGCTCCAAACAAGAAACGTCGTCGCCACGAGAAGGAGGATTCCGATACAAGGAAGAGGGATGATGTCATCGACATCGATGAGGGTGATGAGGATTCGGTGGTTTCCACTCTGTCGTTCGATCAGAAGCCCATTCGCAAAAGAACCGGAGATACTCCGCGGACAGCTCTTGTCAATGGAGTAAGAGACGCCGTCATCAACCGACTCTTCACTCAAATCCACAATGTCGACACGGGCCTTCCCTCCTCTCCCGACTTGGTTCTTGGAAGAGATGTGGCCCACTTCTTTGATCTACCCATGGAAACAATGAAACACCTTGCTGGATGTGTCTTGGAAGCAAAGAAGGACGCCGAACCTGAAGACCTCGAACGCCTCATCGATCAAGTCTATCCCTTCCCCTCTTCCCAGATCAAGGCGAAGTCGAAGTCGAAGGAAGGGGAGGATTAGAACCGAAGGAAATAGAACCGATCAGTCATCAAAAACGGGAATGGCAACAACAACAACAACAACAACAACAACAGGGTCAGAGTATGTGTTGACAAACAACATCGATGACGAGTACATACAGGAACAACAAGAACGATTCGACACTTCTCCCCCCCCCAGCTGCTGTTCTGAAAGTCAAATCGAAACAAAGGGGAATCACATTTCAATGGTCAAATCACAGTGTCGATTGAATTATTGTTGAAAGATTAGCTTATTTTGCTTTTGAATAAAGAAGAATTTATTAATAACTGTATCCCTTGTAGGAATCTTGTCAATCCTAAACACTTTTGTAAATCCTAGACTCGTGGAAATTCGATTGTATCCATGATTTCGAAACGTTAAAACTTAACAAATATGAAGCTATGTCTCTCCAGGTATTGAAGTCGGCCATGCCCCCCCCCCCCCCCCCCCAATCCGTCATCCAAATCAAGTTGACCTACGGTAGTGATCCCCCCTCCATCCAAATCGATCCAACCATGGTGATCTCCCCAATCCATCATCGATCAATCCAACAATCATCTCCTCCCATCATCGAAAGCGATCTGATCTTGATGATCCCTCCTTCATCTTCCCCCTACATCGAAATACAAATCGAAATCCACCATGTGATCTCCCCCTACATCGAAATCGACCGTGGCGATCTTCCCTCCCCATCGAACTCAATCCGACAATCCACTCCACTATTCAAATCAATCCGGCCATGGGGACCACCCTATATCATCCCCCATCATCGCAATCGCAATCGCAATCGCAATCGACCATCCTCCAACTCGATCCGACCATTCAACTTCTCGGGGGGGGGGGGGGAGGGGGGGGGCTGAGTATTCATCCCCTCCATTCCTAGGGACAAGGCTGGACTGTTTTGTTGCTTTTCAGGAAATTGTTCACCGTGGTCGGTTGTCAAAATCGCTTCTTGCAATGAATTCGTCGTCGGAATCAATTCGTTCGTTGTCAGAAGAAGCGGCCGCCGTCGTCGGAAGAAGCAGTCCGAAAATCGGTTCTACAAGCTCAAATTTCAAGCAAAAAAAAGGCCCCAAATGCACTCTCGATGCAAGGGTTGGTCTGGACAAGGAAACGGGCTACAACGGGACTGTTACAACAGATTTTGGGCAACCACTATGGTCTGGGTAGAATGAGAAGGAGTGGTTAGCAGCGAATTCAAGAGAAGGGCCCTGTTGATCCAGAGTTTGCAAGGAAGCACAACCTATGATCTTCTAGTACCAAGCCTTATGAGTTCGTTGAACTGTTCTGTCCTTTGAAGAAGCAAGGAGGCAAAAATTTGTTCAGCTTTCAAGATATGGCAACGTGGACAAACCTCAAGGCTGGTGTAGCTGAAGCAGGAGTTGGTGGTACTCAGTACAAGGACTACAAGAACTTCATTGGAAGTGGACTGAGACAACACTTTGGCTTGTATATGTTCCATGGACTATCCCCCTCCCCTAGGATTGAAATGAAGTTTGATCCGCAAATTGTTGATCCTGTTAATGGCAACGACTTCATTTATCAGAGCTTTGGCCCAAATGCAGAGCGGCGCCACAGGCACTTCAAACTGTTTCTTGTTTGCCAGGATCCAAGGATACTTCCACCCCCTAGGACACGGTATTCAAACTGGAAGGTATGGCCTTTGCTCAAGGTTATGAACCACATGTTCCCCCAGTGCTGGCAACTTGGACCTGGGGTGTCAGTGGATGAGATGACTATGGGGTTCCAAGGCAAACACCCAGACAAGAAGAGGATCACTTACAAGAATGCTGGGGATGGCTTCCAAGCTGACGCATTGTGCAACACTGGTTATTGCTATCAATTCTACATGAGGAGGAATGATCCACCACCAGCCAGATACTACACTACTAATCAAGGTCTGTCTGCTCTTCATGCACAGACGATGGCTCTGTTTGATACGCTGAAGGATTGCTATCACAGGGTCAGCATGGACAACTTGTACAACTCTGTTCCATTCTGCCGTGCAGCCTTCAATCACTCTTACAAGGTCCTGTACCATGGAGTAACAAGGAAGGGTGGATGGGGATTGCCTGACTGTGTGCTGCAGGAAGAAGTGACAAATCCAAAGCAGGCGCATGCTGTTTGGGGTACGGTGAAGTCTCCTATTCTTGAAGGTGACCCGCTGTCCAAGAATATGATTGCTTCAAGTGCGTATGGCACAAAGCCAGTCCACTACTGAAGCATGGTAGCATCAGTCATCAAGTGGATAGTGAAGGAAAAGCCTGTCTACAGTGTGGACACAGGAACAAGGATTGAAAAGCTTAGATTCCTTCGCATGAATTTTATTGATAAGTACAACAATGAAATGGGTGGTGTTGGCATTGCAGATCAATTAAGGGAGTCATATCAAGTTCAAACCTGGTTGCGCAACAGGAAATGGTGGTGGACGCTCATGTTTTTGGGGCTTGGAGTGTGTCTCACAAATGCCTATGTGTTATACCGGTCTGTGAATGAAGCAGAAGTAATCCCCCAAAAGAATTTGATGCCTCAGTATGAATTCAGGAAGTCAATTGTTTTGTATTGGATCAATCCACCAGAGTCTGCTGCGTCAAAAGCCACCAACACCAGCACCTTCCACATCTCCAGGAAGCAAAAGCTTGAATCAATGGATTCGTCCTCTACAGCCTCTAACTTGTCGTTTTCTTCAGGGCTACTATCAGGTGACTCATTTGCTGGTAAGGTTTGCGAACAAGATGAATGACAAGTCCCTTTCACCAGGTGGCTGCTTTGCAATCCGCTGTAATATAGCACTCTCACACTTGCCGGCTGCATCTACTACCAGCTGTCCCAAGTGTGCACTGCATCGGTGGGCTGCTGGAGTGCGAAAACAACGGGATGTACTACTAGTAGTACTCTGCAAGACCTGCAACGTCAACCTTTGCTTAGATTGTTACACGAGGACATTTCATACCGAAGTTGATCTTCTTATTGCAAGCAAAAAAAAACTCTCTAAACAGTTTAAAAGGGAGGCCACCTCCAAGTAATTCAAGTAATGTATCAATTAGCAGGTTCTAGCGATGTTATTTCCACTCTTTACTTTATGTTGTGAGGGTGGTCGTCGTCGGCCCTTGTTGTTGTTGTTGTTGTTGTTGTTGTGGAAACAAAAATAATTTTTTACTAGTAATTTTCATGTAGAAAATAAGGTATTGCCATTCGCATTCCCGTTCGGACCATGAAGATAAGGTGCATATACGCACCTTATCCAAAATAAAGGAGCCGTATTTCAATAGATTACTATTACTGTATTTGGTACGAAGTATTATTTTTTCTTCGCTCGCTTTCCCTTGGCAAGAGTATCTATTTCGACGTTGAAAAATGGGTGGTGTCAGACTGACTTACTGTTCCGTCTCCTGCTCGAATCATAGCATACGTTTATTGCATCACGATTGTAGAAATGGCAACCTGTCAAACCTGTCAAACCTTCTCTCATTTCCATATCAAGTACGAGCTACACACAACATCCGTGAACTTTTGAGCACAAACAACAAACTGAAACGATGATGAGAGACAATCGCACAGCAACGAATGAGCTTCAACGTGAAACTGCGGTGCAGAACTTGATCGACGGGCTGAAAACCAACTATCCCCGACAGAAGTTCTTTCTGAATCCTTCGATTTGTTTTTCGTCGGGAGGCGCCGACCAGAAAAACAGCGGCAGCGGTAGCTGCGACGAAAAGAACAAACACAAACATCTAGGCATGAGAGTAGTAGTTGCGCAAGACTCAATCGACCAGGGTACGACGCTCTTGATCATACCGCGTGATATTACGTTGCGATCCACACCCAGTTACAATAATAGCAGCACCCCACTAACATCTTCAAACCTTGCAGCAAAAGCTCTTCCGAAAGTTCGACTCTCGGAATTGGAAAAGAATGATTCGCTGGATGTGTACGGTATTTCCCCGCTGCCGAATTCTGGCTGACGATTCTCGTCATGAATATCCTGTCGAAACAGAACAAGACGCAGAAGAAAGCATCAATCTGCACAGCAGGGCGATTGCGACGATGATCTCTTACCCTTACTCTCTCAGCTTCAAGCTGCCACATGGCCATCCGAAGAGGACCTCAAGGATTCTTACTTTGGGTACTGGGACGAGAAACAGGTCGAAGCGATCTGGGGGTACAAAAGTGGCCTAACCATTTCCTTTGTTGGCCGCACCGAAGCCGCCGACACCATCTTTCAGACCGTAGTCTATCCCTTGCTCGCCGAGGAATCCTCTGGCGGTGAGGGTCAGGGCGAGGGCGAGGGCGAGAACTTTATCGATGTTACCTTGCCGAGCAACCGTCCAGAAACCGGTACGCTCTCGAAGCGGGAAACGATGCTCAACACCTTCCGGTACGCACACGGGATCGTCTCCACACGGACGCACGGCTTCATGGACGGCGCACAGATCATTCCGCTGGTGGAACAATTCAACGGAGACGCCGGGAACGGAACGTGGCGGGACGGGACGGGACGGAAACACCATAAACGTGGCAATGCGGACGGGCAACAACAACCCGGCGGTCTACGCGCTCCGGGACATTTCTCCGGGAGAAGAACTGATTATTTCGTACGGTGACTACCTGCCGGCCGATCACTTTGTGATCAAGTACGGTGCCGTTCCGTGGTCCATCCTAAATCCTTCGCGGATGATGTGCAACGTGAGCCTGTGGTGCGATCCGAGTTTCCTCCCGGCCACCAGCGATCGCAAGCGAATCGCCTGCCTGGCACAAGCCGGTGGCTTTCCGGTCCGGGAACTCGCGGAAAGGCGATATTGCGCGCTGGCCGAGGTGTACGCTCCCGACTCGGACGGCGACGACGGGATCTCCCCATTGATGTACCTACAGGGATATCAAGACCGGTACACCGCCAGCCTCCGCCAGTTTTTGGTCACGGCAGGCCGTGCTCGCCGACGAGGAAGAACCGGACCGGATTCTCGCCACGGATCGCCACCGGTGTGCTTTCTACGAGCGAGCCACGCATCCTGCCGTTCCTGTGCCAAACGATCGACTACAATCTGGGGCTTCTTTTGCAAGGCCCCGACGATTCCACCACCAGCCACTGCGACGTGGAGCGTGCCGAGGCGGAGGAAACTCCTGCCTGCTTGGGAACGAGCCGCGCTGTTGGCACGTGTCGCCTACCGGGAAACGCTCCTCCAGTGGCGGCACGCCTTTTGTCAAAAGGCAAAGGCGCTCGCCCTGCAGCATAAGCAGCAAGGCACCATCGATTGCGGTGTGCCGCAGCCGCACGCGTGTCTGGTGAAAGGAATGGGCTGCGGGGTTTGCGGTCGCACATTTCCGCGATTTTTGTGCAGCCGGTGCCAGCGTGTTTCCTACTGCAGCCAGGAGCACTACAGGTTGGATTGGGAGTACCACGAAGGCGACTGCAGCGGCCCAAGTTCATGAGTGGAATCGAATCGAAACGAAACGAAACGAAACGAAACGAATCGAATCGAATCGAATCGAATCGAAACCAATGGATCTTAGAAGCCAGGAATGCGACGATTTAGTAAGCTTTGTGAACCGTGTTGTATTGTCTTTTACTTTGTGTATTGGCCTATTATACATGTGTAGTTATTCGAATTGTGATTATTCGAAATCCTGATTCCGATTGCATGCACGAAATCTAACCCCAACATCTTCGGGGAATGCATATTGACAAAAAATGGAGTCATCGTGCTAGATTTCATTATTTTGTTTCGTGGAATCGGATCGCAAAACGGGTGGTTTAGCAGGTCAACAAACATCTACGGTATTCTCCTGGAATGCAGTTGTGCAACCGGTCCACGCTGCACTATAGTATTGGCTCGCTTTCCTATGAAAAATTACCCTCGATAGATAGCGCAGATAACGGTGCGATCATCTCATGAGTGCAACGAATCAGGTGAAGACAACCTAGTAGTTCGTGGGGATCCGACCAAGCTCAAAGACCCCTTCCCGAGTTTTCTTCTTTCCCCCTCGTCATACCGTCGAAGTACGGAGTAGTATAACATGGAATCCGTTCGCTCGCTGATCATCTCGCATCGCATCGCATCGCATCCGGTGCAGGCGGCTCCCCGACCGTGTTGCATCGCATCGCTTCGCATCAGATTGTTGGGTGGTTTCGCACTACATCAGAGCGCTACCGCCTGCAGCATCCAAGCCGTCGCTGCTGCTGCTGCTGCTGCTGTTGCCGTTGCCGCAAACGTCAAAGATAGGATCTTCCCCCCGCTGCTGCTGCTGCTGCTGCTGATGCTGCACCCGCATCCCGCCGCCTGCAGTCCGGCCCGGTGCTTGCTGCACGCGGTGGCATCGCCGTTGTAGGCCGGGAGTTTCCCCTCCAGGGACGAACACGTGCCGGTTTCGCACGAGAGTCCCGCGCAGGTCGGAACCCGGGGATCCCAGTTGTACTCGACGACCTTATCGGGGGTCGTGGTCGTGGTTGTCGACGAAGACGAAAGCGAAAGCGAAAGGGCGGCTTGTTGTTCTCCAGATCCGCAGATCGAGGCGCAGGGCACCGGCGCAGGTATAGGTACCGGGACCGAGCTCTCGTCGTCGGCTACGGCTTCCCCGCGGACTAGTAATGTGGAGTTGGTGCTGGTACTGGCAGCGGCCACGAAGGCACCGAATGTGAACAAGGCAAACCACAGAAAGGGATCTCGGTCTTGATCTGGATCTCGATTGGATCGTCATGGTACTGTATCTAGTAGTGATGGAATGGAATGGAATGGAATGCGTGTAGAAAAAGTGGTAGTGGTACTACTAGTCGTGGTAGTGGTGCTCTCGATTCCCTCTCTGGTGGGATGATGTTGATTACCGCCTTAAAATCGAGACGATAATGTTTTCATTCGGCGTTGAACGGAAGAAATTTTGTTCTTTTTCACTCGTACGGAGTAATTTATTGCGTGGGATTCAGATTCAACGCAGTGATGGTGATGGTGATGGTGATGGTGATGGTGATGGTAAGATTACGTACTCGTAAGATCTTACCTCGGTATCGAAACTAATGCCGATGGATACAATCAAACTGTTGAGGAACGATGCGCGCGCACGGTTGTATGAAATGACAGGTCGTGACTTCAATTCACCAAGATATCAGAAGATCCATACTTTTTATTTACTCTAGTCAATAGGATTATTTGTATTTCTGTATTCTTTCAGACTTGACACTATTTTTTTACATACCGATCGTAGTGTTCATTCAACAGTAAATAAAAAGTATCACGTATAGTACTCGCACTAAAAGACAGTACGCGTCTACTCCCAATACAAGCACCAAGAATAGAACCAAAGACTTCCTACCTCCAACATGGCTGCAAAGCCGCCACCAAAGGCCAACGACGCCACAACCAATGGGCCACCGCCCAAACCCAAGAACCAAACCACTAAACGTAGCCCCGACAGATTCGTCGGGCACAACCAAATCGATCTGAAGGGCATCCTCGTCCCTGAAGATCCCACCGCAAAGCACTACAATGACCTTAAGGAGCGCCTCAAAACCCTTGGAGGGTCCAAGTATATTCCCCAGATGGAGTCCTCGATCAAGCATCTGATCCGATTCGAACGAAAAGACTTCGCGCCAACCAAGAAGCCTATCCCACAGGAATACACTACGACTGTAACTGATCCAGTAACTCAGGCAGCGCAAACTGTTTAGGTACCAGGGCTCAAGGAAACCCTCATGGACATGTATAAGGAAGAACTAAAGAAGAAGAATGATGAATGGATCCAGTACCAACGCGACATGGAGAAGATGTACCTACTCACCCTTGGACAAATCGACAATGGAATGAAGGCCAAACTAAAGAGTCTCAAGGCATGGAAGTCAATCGACAGTTCCAAGTGTGTCGTGGAATTGCTCAAGTCAGTCCGAGACCTATGCTTCCAATCAAGTTGAACCAAGGTGCACCCAGTAACCAATGTCCTTAGGGCCGTTCGAAAGCTCCTCTGCACCCAGCAGCGTAACCTTGATGTGGCATCATACGTAAAGATGGTTAAGGAGAACCTTGATGTGGTGAAATCGCTTGGAGGGACGCTTGTCTGCAAAGCAACTGTATCATATGAACTGCGTCCAAGAACTGTTTCTCTACCCCCGCGGGCTTTTGCGCGGTATTTTTTCAAATTCTCGACCCTATTTTTAAAATTTCCTATCTTTTTAGGTCGCGTGTCTACTAAAATACCTCGCGTGTCACGCGCTTCTCCTTTCCAGACAATATCTCATCGATCCCTATCTGGATCATCACCTAAAACTCACTCTCGACTTGGTGGAATAAAAATAATCAATGAAATAACATTTTCAGGGTTAAGGATATCATAAGTTGCCGTGATGAACAATATTTTGTGTCAAACTTCTTACGCACAAATGATTTTCTCTCATCTTTGCAACATGCTTTTAACCGCGCTTAGTAACACACTGTGTACAAAATACCACAATAAATACACAGTACAAAAACCATGTACAAGTCTACAGGTAATGAACATGTGTGTGCTCCGTACACTGAAATCTCTTCAAAAAAAGAACAAGTGAAAAGACCCTGCAAACACAGCAGAAACCCCCTCAAAGACATGATTTATTTTTGATAGGAATTCCGATCATCAAAATCACCAATGTCATTAACTTCCATTTTGACGACCCTGCAACGACCCTTCTGTTTCTCCTTCACTAGAACAGACTATGAAGGTTCACCACCATACAAATAGTACAAAAGGACACCAGCTCAAATACCTGCACGTTTTGGTCAGGAAGGGTATTCAACGGCAAAGATGAATCCAAATGACAAAGATAAGAAAAATTCAACCCATCTTTTCCCCCTTGGATAGAGAAGAGAATGGAGGCAGACATGTACAAACTCTACCAGGTTTGAGCACCAGCATGTTACTTTACTGATTTGCTGACCGGGAATGGCAATCAAAGGGCTATCCAATGGCTATTTGCTATTCAGATGGCTATTCAGATGAGAGGAGGGCTAAGCAGAAGCTCCAAGAAATCCGTTTTTTCAACACAGAAAACACACACACTGTTGTCGGCGAAAAATACGGACGATTGTCGGCATTAAATTTGATTGGAAAAGCCGACAAAACGAAACGACCGAGGTGCAGAATATTAACACGGAGTAACAACAGAGATACGATTATTCCAATGATCGAGTCTTAGAATCAAACGCACCTCCACTACATGAAAATCCCTAAGTGGTAAAAATGATATCACTTAGGACTACAAACAAAAGACAGTAATCCGTTAGAAACAAGACATATCCAAAGACCTGACCAATAAGTGAACACTTGGAATCCATAAGTACATTCAAAAGAATATACTTGATATCCCGTGAGGAAATTACTTATTGCAATCAAGAAAATCAATACCGATTCCAGATGGGCCTCATATCTAGCATATATACCACGAACAAGCATACGCCCCGTCGAACAGATTACTTAACAACATACATGACCGATACCACCAAATGACCAATACAGTAAGACCGACACGACGCTAATACAACAACAGCAAGAGCAACAGCAACGACAGTATCGGTACGAGAATGGTAACAAATAACCGGGGAAGATCTCTACCATGTAAAATACAGCAGAGAGCCCCGATACAGTGAAAATACGTAGTAAAAATAAGAGCCTCTCTCTGAGCTCACTTCTCTCTAAATTTCAATTATCCTATACCTTTCGGTCGATTTTTAGAGTAACAACACACACACACTCCAAATAACGGTGACAGCAGATATCTCCATACTGGAGTCACTGACGGCAATGATATTGCAGGGATCTCTTCATTATATCAAGAAGGACGAGACCTGCAAGTTTCGTATAGATCCATTGAGCGGATTAGAAGGAACGGACTCAACATAGTAGCAGAGTGACAAATTTGGTTGTATTTCAAGGAAGCAACCCAAATAACGGTGACAGCAGATATCTCCATACCGAGGTCGTTGCTGCCAACGATATTGCACAGACCTCTTCATTACATTTATAAGGAGACGTCCTCGAAGTTTCGGATCGATTGATTGAGAGGAATCGAAGAATCGAACCGGTGAAGCAGATTGGGAAAATTTGGTTGTATTTCAAAGAAACACCCCAAATAACAGTGACAGCAGATATCTCCATATTGACGGCACCGACAGCAATGATATTGCAGGGTCCTCTTCATTACATAAATAAGAACACGCCGCCCAAGTTTCGAATTGTTTGGTTTTAGCGGATCAGGATAATCGAACCGGTGAAGCAGAGGGGCAAAATTCGGCTATATTTCAAGGAAGCAACCCAAATAGCAGTCACAGCAGATATCTCTGGACCAACGGCACCAACAGCAATGATATTGCAGGGTCCTCTTCATTACATATATAAGAACACGCCGCCCAAGTTTCGAATCGATTGATCCAGCAGATCAGAAAAAAACGACTCAACATGGATGGGAAAGATGATGGGCAAAATGCGGCTAAAAAATGGGCCTCCAAGCCCCCGCCCGGTTGCTGTTGTTGCTCTTGCTCTGCGGCTCAATCCTTCCCGGTGGCTGTTGCTGTTGCTCTCGCTGTTGCTGTTGCTTGCTGTCAAATTGATGAGTCGTTGCTGTTGTTGTTGCGGACGATCCTATTCGAATATATGATATGATAATTGAACAAAATGGGTGCGTATCTATTGATGTACTACATAGAGTAAATAATAACAACAGAATAATATAGGAGTAATGTGCATGCCGATTGATTTGTAGTTATCACAAGACGATGCACCTCAAGGAAAGATTTGTCACACCGTTGCGGTTGGTTTGATCGACGCCACACCTCCAGTGACACCAGGAAAGTTTCGCTGTTCCGATTCATTGTTTCTGATTCGTTGGTTCCGATCTGTTGGTTCCGATCCGTTGTTCCCATCCGGTACTATGAAAACAAGAAGAAAAACAGAAGGGAGGAAATACATTATCAGCAATGCCAGAGGCAGTATCATTGTCTATGTATCTCACGTCGTTGCCTTCTATCTCTGACATTCGTACCGTTGCTTGTTCTGATTTGTTTTACCGTTCTTGTTCCGATCCATTGTTCTGATCCGTTTCGTTATTCGTTGTTGTTGTTCTTGCTGCTGCCGTAGATTTGAAGAATTCTTACTCCTACGTCACAAAAAACAGGGTCTCGTTCTAGTTGATATAGAGGCAAGGGATGCAGATTTTGTGCTCGTAGATATTTACGGCAGTAGCTTTCTACACCACTTTCATACTAGATAATTGCTGGTAACGAATTTGCGTAGATATCTACAGCAGTAGTTTTCTACACAGTTTGCATACTAGATAATTTCTGGTAACGAATTTTTGTAGAAATCTACCGCAGTACTGTTCTACACAGTTTTTGTACTAGATAATTTAAGGTAATGAATTTGCGTAGATCTCTACGATAGCTGTATACTACCGTGTACATGGTACAGGGGGAAAAGAATTTGTTAGCAGTCCACAGTGCTCACGAATTCTTTCCCCCCTGGCACACAAGAGGGTATTTTTGGTGCAATTCCTGGGCACAAACTGACTTATTGGGTAATGACTCCTACAGTATCCAGTCCAAGCCACGAATACATTTATCTTGACTCATCAAATACATATTGGGAACAACTTTGCCCCACAGAATGCTGGAAATGTTGTGGTTTGTCTCTCCAAATGGCAAACATGAGGGTATTTTGGGTGCAATTCCAGGGCACAAACTGACTTATTGGGTAATGACGGAAAAAGTATACGGTCCAAGCCAGGAATACATTTATCATGACTCATCAAATGCATACTGGGAACAACTTTTCCAAACAGAATGCCGGAAAATTGTGGTTTGTCTCTCCAAATGGCAAAAATAAGGGTATTTTTGGTGCAATTCCAGGCCACAAACTGACTTATTGGGTAATGACTCCAAAAGTATCTTGTCGCAGCCATGAATACATTTATCATGACTCATCAATTGCATATTGGGAACAGCTTCTTTGCCACACAGAATGCCGGAAATGTTGGGGTTTGTCTATCAAAATGGCAAACATGAGTTTTTTTTTTGGTTAAATTCCTGGGCACAAACTGACTTATTGGGTAATGACTCACAAAGTATACGTTCCAAGCAAGGAATACATTCATCATAACTCATCAAATACATATTGGGAACAACTTTTCCTCATAGAATGCCAGAAATGTTTTGGTTTGTCTCTCCAAATGGCAAGCATGAGGGTATTTTTTGTGCAATTCCAGGGCACAAACTGACTTATTGGGTAATGACTCCAAAAGCATCCGGTCCAAGCCATGAATACATTTCTCACGAGTCATCAAATACATATTGGGAACAACTTTGCCCCAAATAATGCTGGAAATGTTGTTGTTTGTCTTTCCAAATGGCAAACATGAGGGTATTTTTGGTGAAATTCCAGGGCACAAACTGACTTATTGGGTAATGACGGAAAAAGTATCCGTACCGGGCCATGAATACATTTATCATGACTCATCAAATGCATATTGGGAACAACTTTTCCAAACAGAATGCTAGAAATGTTGTGGTTTGTCTCTCCAAATGGCAAACATGAGAGTATTTTTGGTGAAATTCCAGAGCACAAATTGACTTATTGGGTAATGACTCCCAAAGTGTCTGGTCTGGGCCGTGAATATATTTTTCATGACTCATCAAATGCATATTGGGAACAACTTTTACAAACAGAATGCTGAAAATGTTATGGTTTGTCTCTCCAAATGGCACAGAAGAGGGTATATTTGGTGCAAATCCAGGGCACAAACTGACTTATTGGGTAATGACTCCCAAACTATCTGGTCCTAGCCATGAATAATTTTTTCATGACTCATCAAATGCATATTGGGAACAACTTTGCCCCACAGAATGCTGGAAATGTTGTGATCTATCTCTCCAAATGGCACACAAGAGACAATTTTGGGTGTAAACCCAGGGCACAAACTGCCTTAGTGGGTAATGACTCCCAAAGTATCAGGTCCAGGCCATGAATAATTTTTTCATTACTCATCTGATGCATATTGGGAACAACATTTACACTCCAATACAGAAAATGTTGTGGTTTGTCTCTCCAAATGGCACAGAAGAGGGTATTTTTGGTGCTATTCCAGGGCACAAACTGACTTATTGGGTAATGACTCCCAAAGTATCTGGTCCGGGACGTGAATATATTTTTCATGACTCATCAAATGCATATTGAGAACAACTTTTACGAACAGAATGCTGGAAATGTTGTGGTTTGTCTCTCCAAATGGCAAACATGAGGGTATTTTTGGTGCAATTCTAGGGCACAAACTGACTTATTGGGTAATGACTCCCAAAGTATCAGGTCAATTCAATTTATTCTTTTGGCACATTTCATCTTATCCATAATTGGAATACCACTTATAATCCAATCACCAAACATGTAGTTTAATGAGTGTTAAAAAAATTAATTCATAAGTTGTTTAATCAAAATGGAAGTGCTGTTTTTGGATTATTCTCAGACAAAAAAAGTGTGCGGGCATTACTGGTTGTAGATGATACTACATGCAAAAAGGTACACCGTTGGGTACTTTGCAAAAAGTGTACGTAGGTACCGGTAGGTACTGTGCTGACCCAGGACAGTGTCGAACCACCGGCTGGCTATCAGATTCTATAGATGAGTATGGAATTTAAGTACATAACCTTTGTGTAATCAAATTCTCCATTTTGAAAAAATTATGGTGCGGGAGGGGTGGCTTGCACTGGTACATGCTTTATTTATATAGAAAATAAAGGCCACACACAAGCCAGACACATGGAAGAAGTCAGGGTACACAGCATACACAACACACCCAAAACCACACACACATGAAAAACTGAAGAAACACGAAAAACTGAGCACACACACAAAACTGCACACACACAAAACCAAAAAAAATAACCACACACTTCTTGGTCGGCACGGTATTTTTTTTAAAAGTTCAGAAAATGAATGTTGTGCGACAGTCACGGACAACAGAACAATGGAACAACAAAGAAACACTAGTGAGTGTAACAGGGGAACAAGGGAACAACAAAATGGAACAGCAACAACGGAATGCAAGTGAGTGACAACAATGACGGCAATTTGTTGGAGATTCTATTTGTTTCTGATCTTTCTTTCTTTCATTTTTATCGGACGGGGGAACAACAGAGCGAAACAACAAACGAAATGGAACAACGGAGCAACAATGAAACACAAGTAAGTGACAACAATGACGACAATTTGTTGGAGATTCTATTTGTGTCTGATTTTTCTTTCTTTTATTTTTATTGAATGGAACAACAGAGCAGAATAGCAAATGAAATGGAGCAACGGAACAACAACAGAGCACAAGTGAGTGACAATGACAACAATTTGTTGGAGATTCTATTTTTTCTGATCCTTCTTTCTGTTATTTTTATTTTTCACAGCAAAAATGGAACAATGAAACAATGAAACAAAACAACAGCACAATGGAATGAAACAACAAACACGGAGCAACGGAAACGGAGCAATGGAAACGGAGCAACGAAAATGGAGCAATGGAAACGGAGCAACAAAAATGTAGCAACAAAAATGGACTAACGCAAACGGAGCAACACAAACCAAACAACACAAACGAAACAACAACAACAAAACAACAAAAACACAACAACAAAAACGGAGCAACAATGGAACATGGTCAAAACAGAATGCCAAAATGGAACAACAAAATGAAGTAGCAGCAGCAGCAAGCAACGAGAGCAACAGCGTGGGCACAGTAGTAGAAACAGCGGCAAAAGCTAGTAGAGTAATAAATCCAACTCCAACCCATGAGTGATGAATGTTGATCCGGCAATAACAGCATCGATGAATGCCAGTTTATCTATTGGTGAACTAATGTAGAAAATAACAGTACATACATAATACAAAACTACTACTAATTATGAACTTAATATTGAGAATATTAGAAATTATGGAGGATTCATAATACGTTGCAATAGGAATAAATCAAGCATAATAGAATCTACATTTTAAAAAGGGAATATTGTAGTCAAGAAATAGAATTCACAATTAGGAGAGCAGAATTGAATTGTTATTTGGGAGATTAATATTTTGGAATTAATACTGAGTCAAGATTTCTTTTTTATTCGTGAATAGAAGTAAGTGTTGTTGGTACGGAACAATAATTGGGTTCTGCTAGAGACTGAAATAAATTATTTTTATTCAAGAGTAGAGTAATGTGCATCACGCGCACAGAAATAGTGCTGAGTTAGTTTATAGCCCGCCACTTGGTCGCGATGTACATTGCGAATTTCAGGGTGTTCAGAAATTTTGCCGTGTTAAAATCACGCACAAAATTTGTGCGCGAGAAGTAAATTTGAACCCCGCGAAACAGTTCTCGGACGTGGAAGTGAACCCGCTCTACAAATGTTATGACTATACGGCATACCTAAGCCTAACGGGGGCAACAAGAACGGCCATCGATCATGTAGTGGAGCAACGTGCTTTTGCCGCACTCATCATTGAGGGTTCAGACACAGACAACAGCAACCTGCGCCAAGTCGTTGCTGACAACTATGCTCTACAACAAAACAACTAGTACCCAGCCACAAGTGTGGAGGCCCTAGACATGCTACTTGCATTCAAGGACTCAAGGAAGCCAGCGCGGACCCCGGGAAACACTCGGAATGGAAGCAACAATCCAAGCAACACCAGCAAGCAGCGCGACAGAAGAAAAGACGAATCTGGGAATGAAAAATCGAGCCTGTTTGCCCAACAAGGAAATGAATCAACCGACCTGTCTACAGACCAACATAGCTGACAACTCCTCATGACGGCAGTGGAATCCGGTGAGGACTTCACTTGGTCTGAGCAAACAATCTACATGTTTCTCAATATTGGAATGCTGTCAGATGATCAGCGAGACACCATGTTGACATCCTCCTCCACCATTTCATCGACATCAACCTACAGCAACAATGACGATAGCAGCAAAGACTCATGCAACATACTGGACCTTGTCCCAAGAACCCAGGAATACCCCGACGACAGTGTGGACGGGGAAGGCACAAACGACGACTACTACTACAGCCGTGATATGGAACACCTTCTCATTCAATCCAGGTCCGAAGGGGGAGTGAATCCCTACTGAATTCTTCTTGACAGCGAGTCATCACTCAACCTCATCATGAATCCGGAACTCGTGAACAATATCAGACAGGCACCAAACGGGGGATTCATAAATATCCACTGCAACACAGGGGTGTCCACAACCAGCCTTATTGCGGACTTACCCGGCTTTGGAGTAGTGTGGTTCTATGCAAACGGCCTGGCGAATGTGCTATCCCTTGCATTCGTGCCGGATCAATACGAGTGACAATGGACACCAGTATCGACAACGCGCTTTATGTGCATAAGGATCGTGGAACAAGGTGATTCCAACATTCCACGTGCAACCTATACTACTGTGACATGAGGGAACACAACGGAACTGTGCTGGCGGTGGATACAGTGGAAGGAAAGGCCAACTCCTATTCCGCTCTAGACTGCTCCCTGGCCAAGAAGGCTCAAGACATGCAAGAGATCCTAGGATTCCCGACAGCGCAAGAGCTTATTAAAATGATCATCATTAAGGACTGTCCAATCACCTGAAGGGATATCAAGGTCATGCTCAATATCTATGGTAAACACGCAAGCATCCTGAAAGGGAAGAGTGTGCGCCAACAGGCCCCACATAAACCGCAGTTCACCACGCAGTTCACCAAGTTGTCCGAGGTCTTCAAAGAATGAAACAATGCTGTATTGGGTAGACGTGCATAGCCGTGACCACGCACCACCATAGAACACAACAAAGAGTGGCAAACCGGCAAAGAAGTGATCATAGTAGTACTACGTCACTAGTACTTCTTCTTCTCCACATTGGGTTGATATTAACCAACACATGGTTGTTGACGTAAGAAAGGATCATATGTCATATTTACTAGACTACTACAAGCAATTTATTACTTAAAGCTTTTCATATTATTCTAGCATTACATGTTCTTGTAGTACTGTAGTCCAACCTGCGTGTTCATAGTGCTTAGTAGTTGAATGTTCTCAGATTCTTCTACCTACTACTAGTATTAGTAGTAGTACTACAGCAGTCCAATCTGTTCGTATCATGATGGACGACAACAGGATGCATTTTCAGTGAACAATGAATTGAATCCCGTCCATAGTATGAGCAATATTGATGATGAAATTGTTGGCAATGACACACAGTTGCACTTGAAAAATGATTAGGACTCACAGTTTTGGTAATTGGAATATGTCCAGGGACAATAAGTATTTCAAAATTCATACTGTCTAAAGTAACAGCTTGAAAAATATACAGTTTGTTTCATAGTCTACCCCATCCATAGTGTTAGCAATATCGATGATGAAATTGCTGGCAATGACACACAGTTGCACTTGAAAAATGATTAGGACTCACAGTTTTGGTAATTGGATGATGTCCAGGGACAATAAGTATTTCAAAATTCATACTGTCTAAATTATCAGCTTGAAAATTATACAGTTTGTTTCATAGTCTACCCCATCCATAGTAGTGTTAGCAATATTGATGATGAAATTGCTGGCAATGACACACAGTTGCACTTGAAAACTGATTAGGACTCACAGTTTTGGTAATTGGATGATGTCCAGGGACAAAAAGTATTCCAATATTCATACTGTCTAAATTATCAGCGTGAAAATTATTCAGTTTGTTTCATAGTCTACCCCATCCATACTATGAGCAACATTGATGATGTATTGCTGGCAATGACACACAGTTTCCCCATGATCTGCACACAGTGTTTCTCCGCGCACTGCACCAGGCATCACTCCAAATGCTCCCCCCAGCAATGCCCTTGGCCTGCTTCCCAGTGCTTCACCCCAGGTTGCATCCAGTGACAATTCTCCCCCTAGTGTTGCATCCCGTGCTGCCACCCCTGGCACAGCATCTGCTGTGGCCTTCCGTGTTTCACACCTATGCCTCACCAGCTTCCTCTTCCGTGCGACAGACACGGTATGCGTCTGATCATGGTTAGGATATCTCATACGGGGCCTTGTGGGATGCCCTCCAACTCAAATCCCCACCTGGATTCCTCCAGTCCTTCTTCCCCTTCCTCGCCTCCTTCCGTTTCCCGCCTTCTTGTACAATCCGATCTTCATGGGGACATCCTTGTGGCTAAAGATGCTGATGCTTTTGGCCATCCCTTTTCCCAGGCTCTGTCCTCCAACTCTACTCTCATTACCTTCCAAAATATTGGTCCGCAGCGGAAGTCAGCCTTCATGTCTTGCTCTCGTCACAACTCTTGGCGTGTTGCTCAAAGTAAAGCTGGGGTTGCCCTCTATGCAGAGCATTGTCTGAATGAACCTCAGCTTCCCCTCTGTGACCTCTTCCACTCTCGCATCCACCAGGTCTACCCTTCCAGTTTCACCTACTTTGCTAGCAACAAGCATGAAGCATCCACCGGCTCTTGGCGCCTCCCTGGTGGTACGGGGTTTACCATTGACCGGCTCTTTCATTCTCACAAGCTTGCCCATGGGGCTGATCCATCGGGACTTGGCCGGTGGACCTTCGTCCGGTTTCAGGGCAGGGCTCAAGCTACGGTTACCATCTTTTCTGCCTACTGCCCTGTAGAAAATGACAGGGACCTTGGCTCTGTTTGGAACCAACACTGTTGTTACTTCCAGGCTGAGGAGGATCTTCCCTGTCCCAACCCACGCATCCTCTTTCAACGTGACCTCACAGCTGCCCTTCGGGCGTGTTTAGAGGCTGGTGACTCCGCCGTTTTAGGGATTGACCATAATTCTGATGTCCGGTATGACGGTCTTTCCTCTGAGCTCAAAGCACTTGGCTTCAAGGATGCCATCTTGACTACCCACCCTTCAACTTCCCCGCCTGCCACCCACAATCGGAATACTACCAGGACTCCCATTGATGCCATCTGGACTACTGAGCATGTTGATGTCTTCCGAGCTGGTTACTGTGCTTTTGATGGTGCGCACGGCATGGTTTCTGACCATTGCTTGCTCTGGATTGAAGTTTGTAACGGCAGCATCTTGGGCAAATACCTTCCACCTCCTGTGCAATCCTCTCTTCCTCGCCTGAAATCTTCCCACCTTCATCTTCGGCAGCGCTATCTCAAGCGGGTAAAACATGCTTTTGCTACTGCTGGTGTGTTCACCCTTCCGAATAAGCTTGAGCACCTGGTGGCACTGTATTTATCTGGTGATACCACTGTGCGCGACACTCTCATCACTACCTATGATGTCCTCCATGCTACCTCTGCTTCCATCCGGCTGTCTGTAGAACAACATCTTTGCCGGCTTCGCACAGGAACGATCCCTTGGTCTCCCAAGCTCCAGGTTTACCGTGACACCATTGATTTCTGGAGGCGGATTGTGCAGCTTCGGCAGGGTGTCTCCACCAGTCACACCATTGTGAAGCGCTTGGCATGTAAGCTTTCCTTATACAAAGGTGAACACTGTGATCTTGCCACTGCTGTCCTCCATTTGAAGCAAGCCTACAAGCAATACCGCGCAGTCAAACTTCTGGCTCCTTCGTGGCGTGACTCCTTCAACCAAGGCTTGGTTGACACGCTTCTTACTGAAGGCAAGCCCCACAACCAGAGCGCCTCCCAGATCCGGGCACGCATGCGCCGTGAATGGCTCCAACGGGATCTAGGGCTCGCTGCCCGCTCTATCCGCGGTTGTCTTCATAAGCCTGCTGTTCTGAAGGCTGTTGCAGTTGGATCTGATGGCACTGAACAAGTCTTGGAGTCTCAGTCCGCTATGGTGCCAGCCATGGCTGCCTCCAATGTTTGCCGTCAGCAACAATGCCTAGACACTCCCTCCATGTCTCCCTCTTTCATCTAGGCCTTCGGCTACTTGGGAACTGGACCTTCCTCAGCTGAGGTCCTTGCTGGCACCTACGTTCCGCCTCCAGGAACTGACCAGTACCTGACTGAAATCCTTAGTTGCCTTCAAGTGCCTGCGGCTATTCAGTCTTTGGCTCCCTTTGACTATTCTGTTAGCCCTGCTGACAATGCTGCTGCCTGGAAATGCCAGAAGGAACGCACTGCTGGCGAGCCTTCTTGCCTCAGTTTTGCCCACCATAAATTCTTTGCTTTGGACACACAGCTGAATTCCTTTGACACCTTGATGCGGACTGCTCCTCTGCTTGCTGGCTTCTCGCCTTCTGCTTGGCAGGTTATCACCAATGTTGAAATCTTCAAGAAACCTGGTGAATACCGTGTTGACAAGATGCGACTCATCCAACTGATGTCTCCTGAGTTTCAGATCAACAACAAGATGATTGGTAAACGCATTCTCGCTCATGCTGAACAAGCCAATGCGGTGGCAGTTGACCAGCATGGCAGCCGGAAGCATCACAAAGCCATCAACACTTGTCTCAACAAGAAGCTTATTTGTGACGTCCTTCGTCAGAAGCGCCGCTCCGGGGCGGTTGCAATGAATGATGCCAAGGGCTGCTATGATCAAATCTCCCATCCCATTGCAAGTCTCACCCTTCAGAGCTTTGGGATTCTGGCTCATGTTTGCGAGGTTCTACTCTCCACTCTCCAGCGTGCTACCCATCACATTAAAACTTGCTTTGGCCGGTCCGGTCCTGTGTATGGTGATGAATCTATTCCTCTAAGTGGGATTGGACAAGGCAACGGTCTTGGCCCTACTCTGTGGGCTCTGGCTTCTACCATCCTTTTCCGGATGATGCAGAATGCAGGACATGGGGTCCATCTACTAACCTCCCTATCCCTTCAGCTGGTTTCTTTGGTTGGTTTTGCTTTTGTGGATGATACTGATCTTTTCTGTGCCGGTGCCTCCTCTACTACCTCTGGTGAGGCTCTGGCTGTTGATTTCCAGGCAGCATTAGATCGCTGGGCTGGCAGTCTCATTGCTACTGGAGGCGCTATTGAACCTGCTAAGTCCTTCTGCTACTTGATTGATTTCAAGTGGACTGGTTCTGGTTGGGAATATCGCTCTGTTGATGAAATGCCAGGTGTTTTCACCATCACTGACAAATCTGGTGCCCTAGTCCCCTCTTGACTGTTTTGAGGTTGATCACACTGACAAGACTTTGGGTGTCTACATTTCTATGGATGGGAATGAGGAAGCTCAAGTTGACCACCTGCAGACCCAGTCCCGGTCCTTTGGCTCTCAAATGAGGTCCTCCAAGTGCAAGAAGAACACCTCCCTCTACACCTTCCAGTACTCATTTATGAAGTCTTTTGAATACCCCATGCCCGTCACTCAGCTCAGCGCTTCTACCTGGACCCAAATTCTCCACCCCACTCTGGTCCCAGTGCTCAACAAGGCAGGCATGCCTTGCAACTTTCCTTGCAAGGTCTTCTATGGTCCATCTTTGTATCAAGGCTTTGGTTTCATTCACCCATTTCTTCTCCAAGAATTCAGCCACATTGCTACTCTTTTTCAAGAATCTGTCCGTGTTTCCCAGACAGGCCATATTCTCCGGCTTACCGCTGAAGCCTTTTGGCTTGAACTGGGGCTCCCTTTTCATCTTGGTATTACCCCCTACCAGCCTTACGCCTCTTATATCACTCCTTGCTGGTATAAGCATGTGTGGCATTTCTTTTCTTTGCACCCAGTGAGTTTGGTGGAAGACTTTCCTACACTTCCTCTGCTTTGATTGAATGACTGCTACCTCATGCAAGCTTTTGTCACTGCTGGCTTTCGGGGCGCCAAACTGTCTTTTCTGAATCTCATCAGGATGTCTCTCCAGGCCATCTCCCTTGCTGATATCTGCACTGCAGATGGCACACGGCTTTCTCTGATGGCCTTCCAGTTGCAGTCCTCCAACCATCTTCGCGCCCATCTTGACTGACCTCGGTGCCCACCTCCGTGGCTTCGCCCAGCCCTTCAGCTTTGGCAACGCGCCCTTCGGAAATCATTCTTACCCCTGTTGGCCTTGCCCTCTGACAGAGCTCTCCACCCCTCCTTCCACCTGGGGCATTGGCTGTCCTCAGAATCTTCCTCTGTGTGTCCTTGGTTTTTGTGTCGTTCTACTGACCGGATCTTCTCCAAATGTCCCACTGGTTGGAAGGTTGGTTCTTTGCAAGGCCGCGGCCGTTATAGCTTCAACACTACCATCCTTTGCACCAAACCTGCCTGTGCCGACACTCTTGTCTCTCTCCTTTCCAGTGGGAATGTGTTCCGGATTGCTGGTCCATCCACCTTTATCTCCCATCCACCAGATGAGGATCCATTGACGTACGATCCTTTTACGGGTCTCCCTGCCACCCCAGAAGATGCATTTGATGCTCTCTGCGCTTCTCCCAGAGTCCTTCTCCATCAATACTCCCTTCCCCAGGATGGATGCCAGGCTATTGCCGATGCCATTCTGAGTGGCTCTGCCAGCGCTGTCTGTGATATTAAATTGCTTCTACATACGTACTCACGAAAATTTACTTGTTCTTCTTTTCGAGCTATGTGATACACTTGATCACGTTCAAGAAGATGGGGCATATTAAATTCCTTTCGTACGTATGCAAAGGGAACCACAGGCCAGTACTTGAACTTACGTAGATTTCTACGTAATTTACAGTACTACAGCTGGAGTGGTACGATAATACCGTTCGCACCATATGCACCTCTGTAAGCAAGATTGGAGCATCTCTGTAAGCAGGATCGAGTCATATGCACCTCTGTAAGCAGGATTGGAATATTCTTCTATATAAGGCCGAATGACCGGGAAGGCCCATACTTTCTGTAAACAGGATTGGAATATTCTTCTCGAAGACCGAATGACCGGGAAGGCCCATTTCCTTTCTGTTTTCACGACCAAAGTTCGATACTTAAGATCGGAAGCAAGGTTCTTTCACAATCAAAGTTCGATACTTAAGATCGGAAGCAAGGTTCTTTTGTTTTCATGACCAAAAACAAGGTGAATTGCCTGGTTCCGGTATAGCCGTTTGATACCTCCAATCATGTGTTTCGATATTCAAGGAGGTTCGAAGAAGCTTCCTGTAACAGCTGCTTCAGTGATCACGATTAGAAGAAATTCTACAGTGCTGTACGATTAGAAGGAAGCTTCTCATGGTAGCAGTGATTCTACAGTGCTGTACGATTAGCGGTGTACTGTATTCATCACTGCACTAAAAGAGATATCATGCTCTCCAGCAAGATTACTCTCTTAGCTTATACTTTTAACATTCAACTGATTTATATCCCAAAATTCACACTAGTTGCTACCAACTACTTGTAATCTACATACTAAGGTCTGTCTCGCTGCAATCTGAATAAGTCACAGCAAGAGGAGATCTGGCGTTTCCCTAGTCTCGCCCGTAGTCCGATTATCCGTTGCCGAAAGTATCCAACCACAATTGTCACGCGTAGAGTACAACCGTTCGTCTACTAACACACTAACACAGCGTTGCTGTTCGTCAGAAGCCTTTGAATCAGACTCTCAACGAATCGGATTCAGAAGGAAAATAATAGATTAACAGTCGCAAGCTCTCAGGCAGCTTGCATAACAATCAGAACAGTCAACAACAATCCGACAGCAGATCATCGAACGCTCGACTACGGCCGACGATCGATAGTTCTCTGATCCGATCACACACAAGAAAGACACCAATCGGACACGCCGAAAGTCTTTATTAGAAGCCCATTGCATTGGACACGCCAATCGCAATCTCTCCATCCAAGAATCCCTCACTCGACAGATTCCATTTTCTCCCGTGTCGCGATCTCATCATTACCTAGATACCGACACCCCATCAACATTTACGATGCTTACGATTTGATTCTTTGATCAATTCACCGCTTACTGGCAAATACAGGAAGGAAACACCATCGTATTGCCTGTCGCAAACTCGTTCTTACGATCGATTCTTTGCTGCAGACGCCAACATAAACGACAACGACGACGACACGACAATAACCGATTCCACGATCGATTACTCGTCAACAACGCTGTTTTCACCGTGCAACAACAACGACAATACTCAATCCAACGAATCTTCGTCACTTCAAAGGACCGTCGTATCCCATCAAAATCGCCAACGACATCGTTTGGAAACTACCATCGATCGATTGTTTCTACAACGACGAAACAACGAATTCTGTTGCTTCACCGACGACGCACCCAACGACGAAGATCTTCATTTTTCACTGTGAACGCCGACGACATCGTTTGGAAACTACCATCGATCGATTGTTTCTACAACGACAGCGAAACAACGAAATTTTGTTGCTTCACCGCCGTGCACTCCACCAAAACAAGAACCTCCGATCGATTCTTTGCTACCACCGACGCCAATAGTGACAACGTATTCACCGACATCGCCCGCTTGTTTCGAATTGTTGTGTTTCATCGCTACGCACCAAGAACATCAACTACAACGCAACGAATTTTCGTCGCCTTGTCACTTCGCCATGTCCATTCACCAATCCAACATGTCGGATTCGGATCTCAAATTACTGTTCCCATCCTTTGACCTAAAACTTGCTCGTATCCTACATACAACCCTGGATGTTCCTCAAGAAGCTTGTAGCCATCTATGTGAAGCCCTCATTGTGGCAGGCTTAACCACCTGGGATAGGTTTATTACAACTATCATTGATTATGGTTATGTCGCTGACCTCGAATACCACGTTCAGACCGGCTATCGTTCTATCAGTATGGACGATCAACAAACATTAACCACGTTCGTTGATCTTATATTTCTCATCAATTCTCGAGCTGGCCGCAACTGGTATGACCATCATCAGTACACTCGGGATGTTTTCCTTGCATTTTGCGATACTCAAAATTGCTCTCCTGGAATAGCTGCTATCCAAAACAAGGCTACTGCTAAAATTCGTTTAGCACCATTCCCACATGTCACTGCTCAAGTTCCTCTGGCCTCACAACCCAGCATACAAGCTAAACCTTGCTTGACAAAACCACCAGCCTTACTGCCGGTGTCACCTCCAGTACCTGTTCTCGTCACGCCTCCAGCACATGTTCCTGTTACAACTCAAGCATCTGCTTCCTCCCCATCTCAAGCACCTAATCCTGCTTGCGAAACGCCTGCCATTCCTACTACTACCCAAAATGGGAACCCTCTTGAATCCCTTGATACCCACCGGTTAGCTCCCAATACTGATCTCCCTGCTTCCACACGTACTCCAACCTACACTTGGACTTACTTCCCTAGCACCGAATCAGTCCGTTTTCGTAGAGTTGTCTCTTCAACCATTCCCACTGTCCACCCGGACACTCCACCTGGTGATGCCTCTCATACTACTCCAAAGCGTCACTCCCCACGTCCTTCTCCTAAGCCTTCAGCTAATACAGCATGGACGTTTCATCCTAAATCTGCTACTGTGACATTCCACCGTTCACCCAAGCAATTTTCTTCCCACAAGCCTAGTACTTCCATTCCTTTGTTGCAACTTCCATCATCTGGGGCATTTTCTAAGGATAATGTTGTTCCAAGCTCAGATCATGCCTATCCACAGCATGGTGCATCCTCTTGCCCTGGTTGGAAGCCTCTTTATGGGGCACATTCTTTGACCTACAACTTGCCTGCTGTGTGCTTCACCAAACGGCATCGTGATGCTATCAAGCTCAAGCTGTATCATCTCCATGCTACCATCTTGGTCACTAATTGGACATACGACGGCGTTGCTTGAGAATCAAGACGAATCAATCGATTTATACGCCTTGGTATAATCAATTATGGTATCTTCTACGATAAGATCAATCGATCTCTACGATTCGCCATTCATCATCGATGTGATACTCAATCAATTAGATTCTACGATTGTATTTGATCAATCGCATTCTCGATTCGATTCTAAGATTCGATCTTCCGTCTGTCAGTTCCAATGGCTTGATCCATGCAAAATGGGGCACATTCTACAGAATCGATTATCAATCACATCCTACGATTCCATTCTACGATTCGTCTACGAGCAAGATCCACGATCTGATGTGTGCACACAGTCAGTCAGTATCAAATCAACAATACTGCAATCAATTATACGATTGAATCCTATTGGTACGATTCAATTCGAATCAATTCTCCAAATTACGCTTCCAGCCTCAGTTACGGTTGAATTTGATCAATCATCTACAAATCGATTCGATCCATTTCAAGTTGACATCTACAAATCGATTTTCGATGTACCCTACGATTGCTCCACTAAGCTCGATCCACTATTTGCCTGCAATCAATTCTACGATTGAATCCTTTTGATACGATTCAATTCTCTGAATGGATGCTCCCATAAGATCTTCTTTCCGAAGTATGTGATGCACTTGATCACGTGCAAGAAGATGGGGCATATTAAATTGCTTCCACATACGTACTCACAAAATTTACTTGTTCTTCTTTTCGAGCTATGTGATACACTTGATCACGTTCAAGAAGATGGGGCATATTAAATTCCTTTCGTACGTATGCAAAGGGAACCACAGGCCAGTACTTGAACTTACGTAGATTTCTACGTAATTTACAGTACTACAGCTGGAGTGGTACGATAATACCGTTCGCGCCATATGCACCTCTGTAAGCAAGATTGGAGCATCTCTGTAAGCAGGATCGAGTCATATGCACCTCTGTAAGCAGGATTGGAATATTCTTCTATATAAGGCCGAATGACCGGGAAGGCCCATACTTTCTGTAAACAGGATTGGAATATTCTTCTCGAAGACCGAATGACCGGGAAGGCCCATTTCCTTTCTGTTTTCACGACCAAAGTTCGATACTTAAGATCGGAAGCAAGGTTCTTTCACGATCAAAGTTCGATACTTAAGATCGGAAGCAAGGTTCTTTTGTTTTCATGACCAAAAACAAGGTGAATTGCCTGGTTCCGGTATAGCCGTTTGATACCTCCAATCATGTGTTTCGATATTCAAGGAGGTTCGAAGAAGCTTCCTGTAACAGCTGCTTCAGTGATCACGATTAGAAGAAATTCTACAGTGCTGTACGATTAGAAGGAAGCTTCTCATGGTAGCAGTGATTCTACAGTGCTGTACGATTAGCGGTGTACTGTATTCATCACTGCACTAAAAGAGATATCATGCTCTCCAGCAAGATTACTCTCTTAGCTTATACTTTTAACATTCAACTGATTTATATCCCAAAATTCACACTAGTTGCTACCAACTACTTGTAATCTACATACTAAGGTCTGTCTCGCTGCAATCTGAATAAGTCACAGCAAGAGGAGATCTGGCGTTTCCCTAGTCTCGCCCGTAGTCCGATTATCCGTTGCCGAAAGTATCCAACCACAATTGTCACGCGTAGAGTACAACCGTTCGTCTACTAACACACTAACACAGCGTTGCTGTTCGTCAGAAGCCTTTGAATCAGACTCTCAACGAATCGGATTCAGAAGGAAAATAATATGTGACAGCTCTTATGATCCCATTCTCCTCCGAGGTACATCTGCCTTCATCCTCTCCCCCAACACCTCCACCAAGTCTCCCACGGTGTTCCTCACTGGATCTAACCTTGTCAGTGGCTCCCCCAAAGACCAGTCTTCCTACCGGAGCGAATTGGCTGGCATCATTGGTGTCCTCACCTGCTGTTTTGCTCTGGTGGACCTCTATGATGTAGCCTCCGGCTCACTCACCATTGCCCTTGATGGGGATACGGCTCTTCAACAGGCTCAGGGAACCTGGCCCTTGTCTATTTCTCAGAAATCTTATGACTATGTCTATGTCATTCGCAATATGCTCTCTGCTCTTCCAATCACTGTCACCTTCAAGTGGGTTCAGGGTCATCAAGAGGGTCTTTCTCTTGACTGGTGGGCGCTTCGCAATCATCAAGTTGATGGCATGGCCAAGGCATTTCTCTCCATGAATCGTTCCTCTCCTTACCACTATCCCCGGCTTGTGTTTGAGCCCTGGGCTCTCTCACAGAACGGTCTCAAATGCTCTCGCTTTGACAGAGATGCCTTGCACATTCTTATTTTGGGGCCTCCACTTCTTCACTATTGGCACACTCACCATGACATCTCCATTCCACCACAAGTCTCCGATTCCATTCATTGGTGTGTCCATCACTCTGCTTTCAAGCGTCTCCCTCCTGGTATGCAACGGTGGTTTGTCAAGTTTGCTTCGGGTTGTATTGGAGTTGGTACTCAGTTACTCCATTACCAGCACCAGGATCACTCCAGATGCCCTCTGTGTGCCCAAGACGAGGAAAAGGTTTCCCATGTTCTTTCATGTGCCGGCCTCGGGGCTGTCCAGCACTGCTTGTCTTCCTTTCGGGGCCCTTTGCAACAGCGCCTTACCTCTGCGCTTACAGAACCTTCACTGGCTCTCGCCATCGTGGATGTTACCACTAGGGTTTGTCAAGGTAGGCGTATCCACCCTTCCTCATACTCCCCTGATATTGCATCTGCTATAAGGGCTCAACGTCAGATTGGATGGCACAACTGGTTCCTTGGGCGATGGTCTCCCCTCTGGCATCAGATTCAAGCTGATTACTATTCTTCGATTGGTAGCAAGCGTTCTCCTCGTTGATGGGCCACTGCAGTCATTCATCAATTTTTCCTCACCTGTTGGGATCTCTGGACGTACCGGAACCAACGGCTCCATGGCACTGGGTGTGTGCTTGAGACTGAACAACACCAATCTCTCGATGCTTCCATTTCATCTGAATTGACCATTGGCTTAGCTGGTGCTCTGCCTCAATCTCACTCCCTCCTCCAGCTTCCCCTCCAAGTGCTCCGTGGTTACACTCTCCCTGCCAAGCGTCAATGGCTTGCGACCATCCAGCTTGCCAGGCGACACTTTGTAGCCCCTTTCCAGTCCCAGCAGCTGTATCGCCAGGAGGCTGCCTTGATGAGGGCTTGGCTGTATGGGGCCTAGCCCTGGGTGCCATTATGGCACACTCACTGCTCTTAGTATTTCCCCAAGTGCTGCTCCCAGTCTCTCCCCAGGCTCTGCACCCAGTGCTGATCCAAGTCTCTCACCAAGCTCTGCACCCAGTGCCAATCCTAGAGCTGCCCCAAGTGTGGCTCCTGGCGCTGCACCCAGTGTTGCTCCCAGTATATCACCACCTTCTGCACTCAGTGCTGCTCCTAGTGTTTCACCAAGCAAAGACTCCAGTGCTCGTTCTAGTTCTTCACCCAGTGCTGCTTGCACTTTATCACCGACCTTTGCACACAGTGCTGTTCCCAATGATGCACCCAGTGCTGCTCCTTGCGCTGCACCAAGTTTGGCTCCTGGCGTTGCACTCAGTGCTGCTCCCAGTATATCACCACCTTCTGCGCTGCTTTTCGCCCTGCGACTCTTAGTGTTTCACCAAGTGCTGCTCCCAGTATCTCACTAGGTTCTGCCCCCCGTGCTGATCCCAGTCTCTCACCACCTTCTGCACCCAGTGATGCTCCTAGAGCTGCACCAAGTATGGCTCCTGGCGCTGCACCCAGTGCTGCTCCCAGTATATCACCACCTTCTGCCCTCAGTGCTGCTCCTTGTGTTTCACCGAGTTCTGCACCCAGTGTTGCTTCTAGCGCTGCATCAAGTGTGGCTCCTGGAGCTGCCCCCTGTGCTGCTCCCCGTATATCACCACCTTCTGCACCCCGGTGCTTCTCCCAGTGTCTCACCCGGTTCTGCACCCAGTGCTGCTCCCAGTGTCTCACCACGTTTTGCACTCGGTGCCCTTCCTAGCTCTTCACCAAGTCACCCACCTTTGCACACCGTCCTGCTCCTAGTATTTTTCCCTTCCTTCTGTCTGTTTGTTGGTAGCTGCTCCCAGTTCGGATTATGCTACCGGTATCCTTCAACAGTTTTTACTTGTACCTTCCCTGCTTGCTTTCATGATTCGTTTGACAAATTTGTCGTTCTACAACTTGGGGCTTAAACTCTCTTCGATTGAGGCAGCACTAAAGTCTGGATACAGACTGAGTAGTTTAGATCCACCTTCGGTGGTTAAAGTTACTTAAATACGTATATTAATTAATTAACATCATCCCTGCTGGCCCGCAGAACACCATGGCCGATATCCTTTCCAGGCGCCGCTGCTGGGACCTTCCCTCTCACCAGCAACTGCTTGCTGTCTTCAACCCTGGTTTTCCCCAGCGTCACCAACCTTGGTGGCTTTGCCACCTAATACCAGCAATGCATTCCGCGCTGACCTTGACCTTGTCCAGGAGACGATGATGCAACATAGTGTCAGTCACTGCAGCATATGCCTCCTGAAAGGGTACCCACTGGACCCTGCTGCTCTGGCACCGGTTTTGTCTCCAACAACACCAAACCAACTGGGCCCCTTCTTCCTCCAACAAGCCAGCACACAAGATCCTGCCTACTACTATCCCTTACCTCCAACAAGTCCTCTACTACTAGGCTAGTACTCCAGCAGAAAGACAGCAGCAGGCAATTGCCAACATGAATTGCCTACTACAACTAGCTTTCTTCTTCTTCTGTCTCCACCCTGGTGAATACACAGGTACCACCACAGATGACCACCAAGAAGCCTTTGCCCTCCTCCAAGATGGTGTTACCTTCTTGTTTGTGGGTACGTACCAAGAGGCTCTCCAATGCCTGCTCCTCCCCCTCCTACCGTACGGTACTAGTACAAGGTGGAGGCAACAGCTGCCACCTCCATTCGTCTGGTCTTCACCACCCGGAAAAATGTAACTAGAGAGAGAAAGGAAAAAAACAAATTCGAATGACGCGATACTCATACTCGTACGAGTATCGTACGCACCGTACGTACGTACCGTAGAATCGTCAACAATCGTCGCTCCCGAAGAAAGAGCCTAACACACACATAGACACACACACACACACACACACACACAGCTTCATGCTGTGTTGTTGTTGCGCAAGACAATACCTTTTTTTTCTTTCAGCACGATCATCACAATTCGCACTGAATCTGTCTGCTTTCCGGCGAGAAACTTATCCTGTAGTGTGCAGTTGTACCGTACGGTATCCATCGTTCGAATCTCCTAACGATTCTTTTCCATCTAGACTCGAATCGGTCTCGTTGGGCGATTGGTTTTCGTTTCGAACCAAGCGGAACGGAACGGAACGAAGCGCAACAGAGCGTCGAGTCGAGTTGAGTTGAGTTGAGTTGAGTCGAGTCGAGTGAACCTCGGGATACTGTTGTCGCAAATCTCTCTCTGTACATACATACATACATACATACCGCACACCTTTTAGACACAGAACGGTACAATACAAACACAAACACAAATTACAAATTACAAAAAATAAGCAATACAAATTACAAACACATAAACACAAAACCATGACAACTGCTCGGGGATTCCTACCGCGGGGTGGTCCGGCAATCGCAATGGGAATCGCGTCCCTGGTGGCCCTCGGTGCCGTCGCGTACAGCCACGATTCCCAGGTCCGCGATCGCGCCACCATGCGGGCCGGTGTCGAGCGCGATAAGGAACGCATCCGCCGGAAGCGACGAGAAAAACAGCAACTGCAACAGCAACAGCAACAAGAAGAAGGGCAATAACAACAATAATAACAACAACAACAACAACAGCAACAACGACAACTATCAACAACAACAACAACAACAACAACAGCATGTATCGGACCAATCGTGAGGGGGGGAAATGTTTGTTACCTCGTTTTGTGCATCGAACTCGACATCGACATTTACCTCTTCACTAAGCTTCCGCCAAATCCACAGAACAGAACCATTCGACCGGTATAGAACGTGTGTGCGTTTTTGCATTTTTGCGTGTGTGCGTGTGCGTGTGCGTGTGTGTGTGCGCCTCTGAAAATGCTGTGCCGAGGAACCGTGGTCGGAAGAAATCTACAGGACGAACAGCGGTCTACGACAATATGATCATCGCATCGGAACGGGCCCTCTGTTCGAATTTGAATTTGGATTTGAGTTTGGATTTGAATTTGCGAACCAAGAGTAATGCTGTGGAACGTTGTTGTTAGACGAGAGGCGCAAAACAAAGGACATCCCTAGAATTTTTTGTTTTTCAGAAATCGATTCTGCATGGGGAAAAGTCGATAATAGCATATTCTAGTAGCATTTTCTTTATTTTTTCGACTGCAGGGTAGCGAACACGACCCACGAGCATTTGTCGCTCGCTGCAGGAGGGTCGGTGTATACATACGGTATTGGTTTTATTGTTCATGGTTTTGCTCTGTTTTTATTCTTCGCTGTAGTCGTATCCCAGGCGAGCAAACAATTCTCTCATGCGCTCGAGGTGTTCCGGGGTGACGTGGGGCAACAGATGCCGCGTCACCGAAACGACCTCCAGGTCATCGTCGTCATCGTCGTCACTGCCGACAGAAACGGCGGGCCTCGGTTCCGCCGCACCTGTTGCGGAATCAGAATCAGAATCACACCTGCGGCGGATCCGCTCGTGGTTCGGGGCGTGCACGGTGGTCTCCGAACCCAGCAATCCCGCCAGCTCGGCGACCTCACATGGCGACGTGTCCTCGATCCGGTAGGCTTTCACGTCCGCGCCTCGGTCCAGCACGGTGTTGTAGTATGACGCGACGTAATCGATAAATTGGTTGACGCAGTGACCCCTGCGAGTACTGTTACCTCTTTCGTTTTCGCTTTCGCTTTCGTTTTCGTTTTCGCTTTCGGAGTCTGAATCCGAATCCGAATTCTCGCCGCGAGGGATCCAGCCGAGCGTCGAGAGGAGGTCCTCGAGAGACGACGGCATGTCCTCCCGCACCGAGTTCTTCCCCCAGCAATAGGTTTCCACCAGCGAGCGTACAATGTGCCAGGGCTGTCGGGTCTGGAGCAGCGTGGTCTGGAAGGGCATCGGGTCGCACGAGGGGTACGCGTACGCGTACGAGGCACTTGTGCCCGTGCTTGTGCCTGTGCCTGTGCCTGTGCTTGTGCCTTTGCTTGCCTCCAGAGCGCAGCCGTATTCCTTGTTGATCGATTCCTCGCAGACGGGGAGCTGGCAGCGCCGGGAGTCGGGATTGAATACGGAGCAATTGTTGAAATCGGCATCGCTGCCGAAAACCGACTGCTCGAACCCGTACCGATCGCGGCTCTCGTGGGTCAGAGCCCACCGGAGACGGCACAGGTAGCGGATCCGTCGATCGAAGAAGGATCCTTTTCCCGGCGCTTCGCCTTCGCGTTCGCCTTCGCGTTCCAGGTAGCGAATCCCGTGCATCCAGCTGGCGGTTCCGTCACGCACGAAATTCCACGAGGAATCGGAGTCCTCGTAGCCAATTTCCAACCCGAATTCCCGCCGCAGGGTGCTGGCCATGTTGTTGTCGTAGTGGTTCCTGGCGTTCTTGCTGATTCCGCCAAAGGACATCATGCTGCCCAGGATCAATACCTGGCGCCTGTCTTTTCTGCCAACCGGCGGTCGCAAGAGATCGGTTTGCAGGACTGCATGTCGAAATCCGAGATTCAGTCCGTAGGGAATGCCAATCAATATCAGGACCCAAACTGCCGGATGGTTCTTGACGATCGTCCAGGTCGATTGCTGTTGCTGTTGCTGTTGCCGTTGCCTGTTGCTGTTGCCGTTGCGGGCCGCGCTCACGCTCGTCGTCATTATTGTCTTCGGAAGAATGGTTTGCGGAATATTCACCGGTATTATTTCCCGGTAGCTTTCGACGCCGTCGCGTGGTAGCAGAAGTCTTCCCCATATTGCGGTTCGCGGTGCCGTGTAGTATGCTGGGCCCGAAGTAACATTCACTGCCACTGGCCTGCAAACGAAACGAAACGAAACGAAGCAAAACAAAATAAAATAAAATTCCAAATTGTCGTCAATCTAAAACGGCTCAAATCGAAATTTCAAAATTGAATACGAACGAATACGAATACCGGTAGTATCTTACCGTACGTACGGTATGTATGTGTGTTAATGACGAAGAGAAAAAGTAGGACTACGGTACGAGTACGGTACCGGTACGTAGAATTGGTGGAGTTGTTAGTTGACCGTTTAACACTAACCCTAAGTTGACAACTGTAGCCTCGTAGATGGAGTGTATGGGGGGGGGTTTGGGGGGGAAAAAACATAGAAATATTAAAAAATGGGGGGACTAAAATGTGAAAAAATGGTTTCCTTCACCCCCTCAAAAATGAAGTATGACTCAAGCATGGTATGTAGTATGAGTATGTACTGGATCTAAGAACAAATCTTTTGAAAAACTAAAACATCGAAAAAAATAGTTTCTTTCACCACCTTAAAAAATGAAGTATGACTCAAGCATGGTACGTATGAAGTATGAGTATGAACTGGATCTATGGTATGTAGAATGAAATCATAGACTTGAATTTAGTAATTCAATCTGTAGACTTGAATCATAGAATTGAATCATTGACGCGAGTAATACTTAAATCATAGAATTGAGTCATAGACTTGAATCATGGAATTGCATCATTAATTCTTGAAGTGAATAATAGAATTGAATCATTGAATCGAATCATTGGCGCAAATCATAGAATTGAATTATAGATTTGAGTCATGGACTGGAATCATCGACTTGAATCATGGAAGTGAATCATACAATTTAATCATACCCAAGTCATATACTTGAATCATATACTTGAATCATATAGTACTTGAATCATAGAATTGAGTCATAGACTTGAATCATAGACTTGAATCATGAAATTGAATCATGAATTCTTGAAGTGAATAATAGAATTGAATCATTGAAATGAATCATAGACTTGAATCATAGACTTGAGCCACAGAATTGAAAAATAGACTTGAATCATAGAACTGAATCATTTATTATGTTCCTTCTGAATCCGGTCCGTTAAGAGTCTGATTCAAAGGCTTCTGAAGAACAGCAACGCTGTGTTAGTGTGTTAGTAGACGAACAATTGTACTCTACGCATGACAATTGTGGTTGGATACTTTCGGCAACGGATAATTGGACTACAGGCGAGACTATGGAAACGCCAGATCTCTTCTTACTGTGAACTTGTTCAGATACAGTGAGACAGACCTTAGTAATGTAGATTACAGGTAGTTGGTAGCAACTAGTGTGAATTTTGGGATATAGATCAGTTGAATGTTAAAAGTATGAGATAAGGTGAAATCTTGCCAAAACGCAAGCAAGATATCTCTTTTATTGAGGTGAAATAAGTTGCAACTGCTGTTGCGTAGTGATGAGATTACTCGCTGATTATTTCCGTACATGTATTGATCGTTGATTGTATATCTCCGTATGTATATATATTGTGTGAGAAGCTTCTGACAATGGTTTTCTTCTCTTGTTCTCTTAGAAAGATTCCATGACATGTTTATCAATAAAATCAGGAATTGCTCCCGTAGCTCGTGTGATATTTTTTGAAATCAAAGTTTGCTCACCAAAGAACAAGGGCAATATTAGAAAACAGAGATTGCTCACCGCTAGTACAAAATGGGAATTGATGCGCTGTGGGAATCAATATGCCGTGGGAATCGATTACTTGGTTGATATGGGACTCATTGATTCGTACGAATGAAATATCTGCCATCGTGTAGCTTTGGTACTGCTGGACACGAAAGGAATTTAATACTCCCCATGTTTCCTTGTGAAACGTCATCACGTTTACATGATGCTTCCATCATCTTGTAGGAGGTTGCCAGTATTCCAACAGAAGTGGAGGATGGGCTTTAGCAGTGGATACACAACTGAGTGTCCCCAATGCTTAGTGAGGATATCTGCACAATTATCCTTACCGGGAATGTGCAGCATTTGGATGAAGCCTTTCGCTATCATGCTTTGCACGTAGTGATACGATAGGATATGATGGCGCTTCAACCTTGCGTAGGGAAAGGTTGATGTTTGGATCATTTTCTCATTATCTCCCCACAAATAAGAGATGTCATAGACTCGCGTTCAGAGATATCGGAATGAGTGTTGTAGATCAACAATTTGCTCAATGCAAGTTCTTCCTGCAACAAATTCTGCTCCGAATGTGGCCGTTTCCGTAGTGGCTTGTTTCCTTGAGAACCACATCATGGGAGTCTTGTTTGCAAAGTGAAGGATGCCGGTTACAGCCTTCCCACTGAGAATGTCATGCATGAGGTTTGCATTATAGAAGTGTGCCAACACTACTGTCTTCCCAAGTGGTGCAGGAGCATCGTCCGGTAGCTCTTCAGAATGCTCCCCATAGACGGTGTTGGACCAATTGATGATGTCCGTTTCAGTCAATATAAAATCCAGAAGTTCCACTCTGAACCTGATCTTGAAATTTCTGAACTTAGAGATGTACCCATAGATACGTTTGGCATGGTCAAGATGTCCTTCTATGAGTTGGGCCCTAAAACTCGAAAGCGTCATTACAGCGGTTTGGACATCGAATCCTCCAATGGCGATGATCCATTGAAGTGATCCCATCATGCTTTGGTATTTCTGGATGCCAGTATCTTCAAGGAATGCTGATGAGTCTAATTCAGGATGATCGTTCTTGGCAATGGGTGATTGGAACCTAGTGTTAGGTTTACATCCGAACATTTGTTCATATGATGCTTCCATCTTCTCGATGAATTTGATGGGGTTCATGCAGAGGACTCCATGTTCATCACGTTCAAAACCGCATCCCAGGTGGAAGTTCATAGGCCCGGATCCCTTCAGCTTGAAGTTGTATGGCTCTGACTGTAGGATCTCCAGAAACAAATTGGGATCAGCCATGCATAGACATAGGTTGTTGACATATGTGCGTATGAGCTCATATACACGCTCCCCATGTTTGTTCATTCCAGGCTTAAGGAAGATCTTGGGTTCAGCGCGAGATCTTTCAAATCTGAGTTTGATAAGGCATGCTGCTAGTAAATCACCAAAGCACTTGCTCGATGATCTGAGTTCATATAGGGCCTTGTAGATGATCAAGAGATGACCTTCTAGTGATCTGAATTCTGGGCTGGCCTTGATACAGACTTTCTTGCATGTCACTGCTTCAAGATAAGCATTTCCAATATCTGTACCCCATACTTCCAGACTGTTCAGTTCAGCTAGGAACAGGCACATACGTAGACCACGAAGTGATACAACACCGGCGTATACACTGTGGACGGGAGCTTCAGTGAGGTTGCCATTTGCAACAAGACGAGCCTCATGTCTACCATCATGTTTGACAGCATATATCATGTGTACCTTGATCTGTTGAAACCCGTTTGGAATGGAGCTTGCCTTATACATTTATTATTTTCCTTCTGAATCCGGTCCGTTAAGAGTCTGATTCAAACGGCTTCTGAAGAACAGCAACGCTGTGTTAGTGTGTTAGTAGACGAACAATTGTACTCTACTGCATTGACAATTGTGGTTGGATACTTTCGGCAACGGATAATTGGACTACAGGCGAGACTATGGAAACGCCAGATCTCTTCTTACTGTGAACTTGTTCAGATACAGTGAGACAGACCTTAGTAATGTAGATTACAGGGAGTTGGTAGCAACTAGTGTGAATTTTGGGATATAGATCAGTTGAATGTTAAAAGTATGAGATAAGGTGAAATCTTGCCAAAACGCAAGCAAGATATCTCTTTTATTGAGGTGAAATAAGTTGCAACTGCTGTTGCGTAGTGATGAGATTACTCGCTGATTATTTCCGTACATGTATTGATCGTTGATTGTATATCTCCGTATGTATATATATTGTGTGAGAAGCTTCTGACAATGGTTTTCTTCTCTTGTTCTCTTAGAAAGATTCCATGATATGTTTATCAATAAAATCAGGAATTGCTCCCATAGCTCGTGTGATATTTTTTGAAATCAAAGTTTGCTCACCAAAGAACAAGGGCAATATTAGAAAACAGGGATTGCTCACCGCTAGTACGCGATGGGAATTGATGCGCCATGGGTGTTGTCGGTCAAAAAATGTCGGTCAAAAAAATACACGCACCGTATTTACGTACATTCTACGGCAGTTATTTCCATTCTACACGTGAAAAGTTACTTATACTCCTCCTGAGATAAAAATGACTTCAAGTATCAAGATATCTACGTCACATCATGTGTTCTCTGTCTTATGACGAATTGCACATGATCTACATCCGGTTTAGACATCCATACATACAACACGAATAACACAGGGATACCGGTCGAATACAGTAAAATACACAGTAAAAATAAGAGCCTCTCTCTGAGCTCACTTCTCTTTAAATTTCAATTATCCTATACCTTTTGGTCGATTTTTAGAGTTACAACAGGTTATAGAGCCCTTATAACTCACACCATTGCTGCCCATCCGTAGGATCGTGTATACCTTAAGCTATATCTATCCCCGCCCGTTCAGCACCTCAACTGTTCGGTTACCGCCAGAGGACACTTGTAGTGACGCCCATCCATGTGCTACTCTTCGGCCTCCACTCCAGGTTTCACCGGTCTTGTTGCGGCGCCTCCCTCTCGCGGGCTGCACCCTTCTTGTTCCTTGCGGCGCCTTCCTCCTAAGGGCCGCACCCTGGACGTACATCTTCCTTCTGTTCCCTGCTTGTGGATCAGGGGGTGTACTCGTATCTCAAGCATTGTAACCCACAACCAGCTCTCTGGATTAGTACAGTTACAATTACAAACTAAAGACCAACGCCAGTCTTTAATGAAAGCCCATTGCACCGGACACGCCAATTGCAATCACCCATCCATTTTCTTCCGCGTCCATCCTACACACCAATCAATTGCTCCGCGCAACGCCGAGCAACGACGCCACATCAAACGATAGGACGCCGACAACTACAGTAACATCTCTACCCGATTATTCGATATTTCGATAACTGATCATAACACCAACGTCGACGCCACATCAAATGATACAACGCCGACACTGACTTTGACGCCGGTTCCTTGCTCCTCCCGTTCCACAAATTCCCGTCTCCGGTTATTTCTTTGGAACATTCCTTTCTTCGGAACATTCCTCCGGTCATACCTTCGACACGGCCGCACCTAAGACAGTACCGACGACGAGATATTCAAGAAGAAGGATTACACCGGGGTCAAGGACCATCTGGATGAGACCCAATTGAAGCCCATAGCGATACCGACGAGCGTAGATGTGTACGAGTTCAAAAAGACCCTAGCCAACGCATTGGCCGAAGTAGTATCCATCAAATACCTACAAGGAAGTGGGTATGCATTCCTGTTGGAGAGTGAGGAACAATACAAGGCAAGAGACGCTGGAGCCGAATATCCCGCAGCACCGACAGAGCCTCAAGAACTCGATAGTACAATAGAGCTCACCTCGGACACGTATAAACTATGGAAACGCAGACGCGCCCTATACGTGGAGTGGAACAAATATGATAGAGAGGCACTACTCATCACCGACAAAAAGTTCCCCACCATGCTGGATGACTTAAAAGACCCGGGCTCCGAGGCATTCCCCAGGGGAACCACAGTACTGGCTGCATTCCAGACCATGGAGGCTGACCTCTGTACAACTGATGCCCAGCACCAGCTTACCTGCGAGCTCTTGAAGAAAATGAATGCCCTATCATATTCACCGAGCCCAATCGGTCCCAAGGAGTACTTCAGACAATTAACTAAGTATCAATGGCAGATCAACCTACTCCCGGAAACTGCAGAAGTATCCTCAGCACAAATGATCGATTATGCCCGGGACGCATTCATGCGCAGCAGACATGACCCAATTACCCTCCACAGGGTTAATGAAGACTGGAAACAACACAGGACAACCATAGCCCAGAGTGACGAGTTCTTACACTACAAAAAGTTCTGGGGACAACGACTAAAGGAGTTGTACAGCGCGTACCACAGCAAAACTGCAACGGCCAACATGGTGGACATACATAACGACCGGCGTTTCACTGACCTCGAGGCCCAACAACTTGAGCTGGCCAACGCGTGCCGTGAGATCTATTCACGAGTATCCGAAACCACAGCGTCGACCGCGACGGCAGCTTCTACGATGACAATGTCACACCAGTGGGAAACAGCCATGGCATCGCTACAAGCAGACGTCAATCGACTTAAGGCGGCAGACGCCAGCCGCCCCAGGCAGCACGGGACAGGACGCCCGCTCGCCCACAAGTGGAAACAATACAAATATTACTGCCACTCTTGCGGTGTCAACCTTTCGCATACCGGACGAGATTGCTTCAACAGGAGGAACAAGACCACCCACCAGGAGGGAGCCACATACGACAACCAAATGGGAGGATCCACCAGAAACAACGACAGGTGGATGAAGTGGAATGGACCCAGTCCCAATGGCGGCGGGCGTGGGGTGTTCGAGGCCCCCCTCCGATCCTGACGGCGTGGGAGGGACCACAGTAGCAGTATACATAAATCTAGTAATCATGGTTCTACATTACTCAGTATCCTACGTGATCCCTCGCGTGATATCCTCCCTCGGACACAGCGTACCGTCACATTTGCACACGATGTTGCATTCCATATCCGACCCCCACCGGGGTATGGGGCCCTGGATTCGGCGGCCACAGACCACTTTGTCCCATCAACGTACCAAGGGGGGGCACATCAAGAAACGCCAGGTAAACTGACAGTAGGTTGCGCCAATGGGAGCACTATGCACTCCACAGTGACGGATCTGTTGGACTTACCCCGGCTCCCCATTGGCGCTCGTGGGTGCCACAAGTTCAATGAAGTCGAATTACCCTTGGTTTCTGTACCTTAATTATGCAACAACGGGTGCCAAGTAGAATTCACTAAGGACAACGTGAAAGTTATCGGGCCCGCGCAACAAGTTATACTCACCGGTCAACGTGACCCCCTGAGGAATCTATACATGGTTCCCCTCCATCAACCTGTCCCTCCACCGAGGACAACTGAACCTCCAAGGGTGATAGACCCCCCCCCCCCCCGCAAAAGCAAAACAAAATAACCAAAATAGCAAGCAGCGCAACCAGCGCCGACCAACGACAAACCAAAGCCGCCGCGACCAGCGACAACCAGAACAATAACGAAAACGAATATCCAATACACACGGGGGCAGGAGCATACCAGATTCAAGCCATCCCCAAGCTAATACGATTCTACCACGCAGCAGCTGGATACCCCACTAAAGAGACAGTGGGTCCGCGCCATCAAACGCGACTCATTTGCCACGTGGCCGGGCCTCACAGTACAACGTGTCAACCGATACCTCCCACTCACAGAAGAAACAACTATGGGACACCTACAAATGGTGCGACAAGGTATACAAAGCACGCGCAAGCCAAAGAAGCCAAAGAACAAACTGACCGCCGATACGGAGCCACCCCGCGTCAACCGAAAGAAGATACATAACGTCTGCGTGGACATAGTATCCACGAATGAAATGCAACCAACCAACCACGCAGGGCCACGTGCCAAAGACGAACCACAGGAACTCATCGCGTGGGACCTACCGGGGAGATACCTGGTCACGTCACGCCGTGGGCACCAGTACGTATTCCTCATGTACAACTACGATTCCAACTATATTGACGTGGAGCCCATCCAATCACGCAAGAGCGAAGACCTCCTACGTGGGTTCACGGTGTGCTACGCAAGGATGAAAGAGGACAACGTGAGGGCAAAAATAGTACGAATGGACAACGAAACCTCCAAGAAACTAATCGCGTACATCACAAAGAACAACCTCGATTACCAACTAGAATCACCTGGGGACCACCGACTCAACCATGCAGAAAGGGCAATATAGACCTTCAAGAACCATTTTATAGCTGGGTTGAATGGGGTGGATGACGAGTTCCCGGTGGACAATTGGGACCTACTGATTCCACAAGCCCTCATTACCCTCAACTTGCTACGTGCCTTGCATACCCAGCCCAAACTATCAGCGTATGAACTCAGACGCGGGATCTATGACTACAACAAACACCCCCTCGCCCCGATGGGCTGTCGGGTGATCATTCATGACCGAGCGCAAGAACGAGGCGCATGGCAGGACCATGGGACAAGGGATTATTACATTGGGCCGGCCTTAAAGCACTACAGGAATTACACCTGCGTCGGTGCGACCAGCTGCGCGAACAGAATCAGCAACACAGTGGCATTTTTCCCCAAGACTGAGATGCCACGTACCTCTTCTACCGACCGGCTGCTCATGATCCTCCAAGACCTAAAGGAGGTTACTAGTAAACCCCATCCACCAATCCCTTATATAGAACAGGGAACTCAAGTGAACGAGGCCCTTCGGAGTATACGGGAACTTTTACATATAAGTACTCAACAAAAACAAGATGGGCCCAAAGCCACACTTAATGATACAACCAAAGACACGCGCGAACCTCCAAGGGTGTCAAACGGGCCCAATACAAAATCAATCAACGAACCAGGGAATGCGCGCAAACCTCCAAGGGTGCTGCCTACACAACAGCGCAGCGCCCGGCGGGGACACCCCTGGGCCGTGGGCACAATCATTAGAAAGAAGTTCAACTCAGGGTGGTATGAAGGTGAAATTGTGAGCTATGATCAGACCAACCAATACTACAGAGTAAGATTCACCGATGGAGACATTGCCGACTACACACATGGTGAAGTGTCTTGATATTACAAATCCGACCAATATTACTCAAAACCCAACGTTAAGCCCAAGGCCCTAATGGGGACTTACCCGCGTGACCCGGTTCATTTTCCCGTACCAAAACAGGCCCTACGGACAGACGATTTAGCATATATACCCCAGCTAGCATGTGGGGGGTCCATATGGGATGATGACTTAAACAAATGGGCAGCATACCGTGATCTAATCAAACACCCCAAGGCGCAGATACAAGAACTATGGCTCAGGTCGGGTGAAGACGAGTTCGACCGGTTATTCCAAGGCTTCCAGCAAAATAACATAGACGGGATGGACGTATTGAATTGGATCAGGAGAACCGAAGTGCCCATACACAAGAAGGTCACATATCCCCGGTATACAGTCGCTATACGCCCCGAGAAGGCCGACCCCTACAGGACGAGAATCACTGCGGGGGGAGACCAACTGGAATACCATGGAAACGTATCCACCCGGACAGCAAGCATGGAAACCATAAAAACCCACTGGAACAGCGTAGTGTCCTCCCCAGGGGCTAAGTACTGTACCTGGAGACATATCCAACATGTACTTATGCTCCACCCTGGATGAACCCGAATTCGTAAAGTTCCGGTGGGACATGATTCCCCCCCCCGTATACGCAAAGCATACAAACTGGAGGAGCTCAAACAAGGGGAGTATGTATATGCCCGGATCAAAAAGGCATGGTATGGGTTAAAACAGAGCGGGAAGATCGCCCACGACGACCTAGTTGAACACCTCCAGAAATACGGATACAGGAAGGCACCTCACACGAAAGGACTGTTCTTACATAATGAGCGGGACATCAACTTTACCCTAGTGGTGGACGACTTTGGGATCAAGTACACCCAACAAGAAGACGTAGACCACCTAATAGCGGCCGTTGGAGCCAAATATACATTCAAGGTGGACTGGTCGGGAAAACAGTACGTCGGGGTTCATCTGCGGTGGGACTACGACAAACGTGAAGTACGATTGTCCATGGATGGTTACGTGGAGCAAGCGTTGAAAGAATTCGAACACGTGAGGCTCACACGCACGTACGCGGGCCCTTTACGCGCGGACGTCCCTGCCTACGGCGCAAAGATACAATACGCAAAACACGAGGATACAACGACGCTATCGGACGAGGAAATAAAGTTCATCCAACAGGTCACAGGAAAATTCCTATTCTATGCCCGCGCGGTCGATAACACAATGTTACATGCGCTCAACGATATTGCCTCCGCCAAGGATAACAAAACGACATTAGCCGCCACAAAATATTTCCTCAACTATGCAGCGTGTAATCCTGACGCAACCATAATATACAGGGCAAGTGACATGATACTCCGAGTGGATAGTGATGCAGCGTACCTAGTATGCCCAGAGGCCAAGAGCCGAGCTGGGGGTTATCATTACCTAGGGGATACATCCGGCCACACGTTCAACGGCGCTATATTAGTATTGGCAAAGATAATCAAGAACGTCATGGCGTCGGCTGCAGAAGCTGAAGTTGCATCCTTGTTCCTTAATGCGAGGGAAGCCTTACCGATCAGACAATGTTTGATTGAACTAGGGCATGCGCAACCCGCCTACCCCGTTAAAAACGGACAACAATACCGCCGAAGGTATATTGAATGGTACAATCAAGCAAAAACGGTCCAAGGCGATCAATATGCGGTTCTATTGGTTGAAGGACAGGGCGGAACAAGGGCAGTTCAATATCTTCTGGGAACCAGGAAAACAGAACTTAGCGGATTACCCCACCAAACACCACCCGGGCAGTCACCAGTAAAAAGGTAAGGCCTATATATCTGTATGAACCGGATAGTCCAAGGACCATCCAAGGGTGTGTTGAATTACTAAAAGACACGTGATACGTAAACGTACAATTTACGTATACGTGAAACGTATACGTGAGAATTTACGTATACGTGAGAATTTACGTATGTGATACGTAAATAAGGCGAGACGTACGATTCCAAGATCTTCTATCACAAGCTGAGCGCAATAAGTAAAAGTGAGACGCGACCAATGTGCTGCATACGATAAGTAAATTATACATAAGCGCTCGTGAGTATCAAGAGATACTTAAAGCACTGAGTAGAGGTACGCGATATAAGGATCGAACTCTCGATACGAGTATCCCCACATCCCCACACAAAGGAAGGACAAATTAGTAATTGAGAGAACAATATGGTCCAGAAACAATCCGATCATAATCTTATCGATAACTCTTTCCAACACAGTAAAATAAACCGAAATAACAATCTAACTACATAACCCAACGACGTTTACGACCTTGGTCTTATTATTATCTAGATGGATGGTTTTATGTGCTCTGCGCAAGAAACTGTGTTCATACCTGATGTTTATTCTGTGAGATATGGTATATTAGAAATTTGCTAGTTTTGTAGTTTTGAGCCAATTTTGTGACCATTTTTTTGTGTACATATTCTACTAAACTGTTCACAAAAAACTAAATTCGTACTTAACTGTATTTGCAATTTTGCACGCGCGTACCGGTACTCGTAGTCAACAAACATTGAATGTAATGCCTACCGTACGGTACCGGTACCATACAGCGGAAATACCACAATTGTGGTATTTAGCTTGGCACTACTGTGGCACGTAAGTAGGAATTGGTACGCTTAATGATACATACCTCTAATGACTATTTCTACTGTTTTCTCTGTAGAATAGAAATTATGTGGTACCCCTCAAAAACTGACGTATGGCGCGAATTTCCATACTCAGTATTGTTGCATTTTTAGTTGTATAAGACTCCATGTAACTCTTAAGGAAATACCACAAATACCACAAGTACTTTACATGACCGGTGTTCTTTACTCTTCTTCTTTCTAAGAAATGTCCCTGACACCTGGAGGTGCTTGTTTCATGACACACTTTTTTGCTCACTTTTTTGAGAAGACGACCGATAGATAAGACCAATAGATAAGACGACTTATCCATTGACGAATAAGCGCCAAGAATCCCCCTATTATTGCTGCTAAACCAGTTCCCTCCAAGCTAGTAGCTACTAGTGTGCTGTGTAATATCTTGGTTGGTACTGTAGTTGTATTTAAATTTGGTCTACTATGTATCTACCTTGGTGGCAACGTTCATTCATTTTGATCGTAACCCTCATTTTGATCGTAACGTTCGTCCGATTGCCATTGGATTGCCATTCCCAGTCAAAATAATAGTAGAGTAACATGCAGGCATTTGAACCTGGTAGATTTTGTACATATGATCTTCCTCCATTCTCTCCTCTATCCAAGGGGAAAGAGATAGGTCAGCAGAGAGGGGGCGCGTGGTTGCCGTTGGCTTGTTTTTTTCCAAAACGCCGCTCGAAATGCCGCTGCTAGCTGCTGTCTTCCTGCTGCTCGAAAACGCTGCTCCAGACGCCGCTACTCGCTACTCGCTGCTGGCTTCCTGCTGCTGCTCCTCCAATACGCTGCTCGAAAACGTTGCTGCTGGCTGCTGGATTGTTCCTGCTGCTCCTCCAAAACGGCGCTCCAAACGCCGCTGCTGGCTTCCTGCTGGTCCAAAACGGCGCTCCAAACGCCGCTGCTGGCTGCTGGCTTCCTGCTGGTCCAACACGGCGCTCCAAACGCCACTGCTTGCTGCTGGTTTCCTGCTGCTTGAAATGGCGCTCAAAACGCCGCTTGATTATCGTTCGAATACCCTTCCCGATCGAAATCGAAGTAGAGTAACATGTAGGTATTTGTGTTGAATTACTAAAAAGTACGTAATACGTAAACGTACGATTTACGTATACGTAAAACGTAATACGTAAACGTAATACGTAAACGTACGATTTACGTATACAAGAGAATTTACGTAAACGCGATACGTAAATACGGGGAAGATCTTCTATCACCAGATGAGCGCAATAAGTGAATTATACATAAGCGCACGTGAGTATCAAGAGATACTTAAAGCACTGAGTACGAGTAGAGATAAGCGATATGAGGATCGAACTCTTAACGCGAGTATCCCCACATCCCCACACAAAGGAAAAACAAATTAGTAATTGAGAGAACAATATGGTCCAGAAACAATCCGATCATAATCTTATCGATAACTCTTTCCAACACCGTAAAAAGAGCAAAATAACGTAAATACTAAAAGTATTCAAATTAACCAACGTTGCCGTACAGCTTTGGTCTTATTAGTTATCGATAAGATTAACACACCCCAATGCCAGAGGGAACACAAACCGAAGGAATCCCCAGCCCCACAACGAGAGGCGTTACCCCTGACACTAGCATCGACAATTCCAGAAACATAGGCTCCACCGCAATACGGGATCTGAGAGACCAACTGGTAGAACTCGAACATTACCACAGGGATATCCTCGAGTACACCGAAGAACAAAACACACAATTGCAAACACAGAACAGGTTACTATACGACTATACCGAGGACAGTGAGGATAGTGATACTGACAACGAGATGTCCAAGAAGAAAGACCATCACGCGTCGCTCAAGGACCACTTGGATGAGGCGCAGGCAAAACCGGTAGCGGTACCGACAAGCATAGAGGTATACGAGTTCAAGAAGGCACTAACTAACGCGTTAGCAGAGGTACCCTCCATCAAATACATCCAGGGAGGGGGTTACGCGTTCCTGCTGGAAACAGAAGCGCAGTACCGTTCGAGGGACCCCCATGCGCCATTCCCAGAGGCTCCACAGGAACCACAAGAACTCAATAGTACTATCGAGCTCACCTCCGACGCGTACAAACTATGGAAGCGAAGTTGGGCCCTTTATGTAGAATGGAACAAATACGACAGGGAAGCCCTATTACTCACAGACAAGAAATTCCCCAACATGCTTGGAGATCTGAAGGACCCGGGCTCGGACGCCTTTCCCCGGGGGACTACGGTACACGAAGTCTTCCAAGCCATGGAGGAGGACCTATGTACTACCGACGCCCAGCATCAACTCACTCGGGAACTCACCAAGAAAATGAATGCATTGTCGTACACACCGAGCCCAATCGGGCCCAAGGAGTACTTCCGGCAACTCACTAAGTATCAACACCAAATCAACTTACTCCCAGAGACAGCGAACGTCACGGAGGCGCAAATGATTGATTACTCACGTGAGGCTTTTGCACGCAGCAAACACGACCCCATCACCCTACACCGTGTAGACGAGGACTGGAAGAAACACAGAGGTACGATGGTTAAGTGTGGTTTCACCCAATACAAGAAGTTCTGGGGACAACGTCTGAAGGAGCTATACAGCAGCTACCACAACAATTCGTCTACGGCGAACCTAGTCGATATTCAGACTGATCAACGCTTCACCGAAATCGAAAACAAGCAACAGGATCTGGCCAATGTATGTCACAAAATTTACTCCCAAGTCACTGAAACAGCCACCGCGGCATCAACGATGACAATGTCCAATCAATGGGAAACAGCAATGGCGGTCCTCCAAGCCGACGTGAACCGACTCAAGTCGGTTGACGCGAGCCGCACCACCAGGCTAGACACACGCCAACCAACGCGTCAGGAGTGGAAACAATACAAATATTATTGCCACTCGTGTGGGGTGAATCTCACCCACGACGGCCGGAGTTGCTACCGACGGAGCAACAAGGCCGGGCACCAAGAAGGAGCCACATACGACAACCAGATGGGTGGAGCCACCAGGAACAATGAACGCTGGCTGCAGTGGAATGGGCCCGACCCCAACAGGAACGGCCGGACTATGATCGTCGACACTCCCCTACGCTCTTGACGGCGTGGGAGGGAACACAAAAGTAGCATACATAAACAACCTAGTAATCATGATTCACAGTTACTCAGTATCCTACGTGATCCCTTGAGTGAGACCCTTCCTCGACCACCGAGAACAGTTACGTTCACGCCTGAAGTCGCGTTCCATACCAGGACCTCTCCGGGGTATGGAGCTCTAGATTCAGCGGCGACGGACCATTTTGTCCCAACAACATACCAAGGGGGAGCACACCAAGACACACCGGGGGCACTGACCGTAGGATGTGCAAATGGGAGCAAGATGCTATCGACGGCAACGGACCTATTAGACCTACCCCGTCTCCCCCTTGAGGCCCGAGGATGCCACAAGTTTGACGAAGTGGAACTCCCTTTGGTCTCAGTGCCCAAGCTATGCAGTACCGGATGCCACGTAGAGTTCTCTAAGGATGACGTGACAGTTATCGGCCCTACCCAACAAGTCATACTCACCGGTCAACGCGACCCCCTAAGGAATCTCTACATGGTTCCCCTCCATCAGCCCGACCTACCAAAGGGGAAGGCCAAATCTCCAAGGGTGACAGGCCCCCCGCAAAACGAAAACGAACAAAACAAATCCGGCCCCCCGCAAAACGAAAACGAACACAACGAACACAGCGCCGTCCAATACAACGCCGGCCAATACAACAACGGAACCGAATATCCGATACACACGGGGGCAGGGGCGTATCAGATTCAAGCCATCCCCAAACTAATACAATTCTACCACGCAGCAGCAGGGTACCCCACTAAAGAAACATGGGTCCGCGCCATCGAACGCGGATCATATGCCACGTGGCCGGGCCTCACGGCACAACGTGTCAACCGGCACCTCCCACTCACAGAAGAAACCACTATGGGACACCTACAAATGGTTCGGCAAGGCATTCAAAGCACGCACAAACCAAAGAAGGTGAAAAACAGAACGACAACCGATACAGGACCACCCCAAGTCGGCCGGAAGAAGATACATAATGTCTGCGTGGACATAGTTACCGCAAATGAAATGCAACCAACCAACCACGCAGGGCCACAAACCAAAGACGAACCAAAGGAGCTCATCGCGTGGGACCTACCAGGGAGATACCCAGTCACGTCACGTCGTGGACACCAGTACGTATTCCTCATGTACGACTACGATTCCAACTATATTGACGTGGAACCCATCCAGTCACGCAAGAGCGAAGACCTCCTACAGGGATTTACAGCATGCTACGCACGTATGAAAGAGGACAACGTAAGCGCAAAAATAGTGCGAATGGACAACGAGACCTCCAAGAAACTAATTGCATACATCACAAGGAACAACCTCGATTACCAACTAGCATCACCAGGGGACCACCGGCTCAACCATGCCGAAAGGGCGATTCAGACCTTCAAGAACCACTTTATAGCGGGATTGAATGGCGTGGATGATAAGTTCCCGATAGACGATTGGGACCTACTGATCCCACAGGCCCTCATTACCCTCAACTTGTTACGTGCATCACTGTACCCAACCCAAACTATCGGCATATGAGCTCAGACGCGGGATCTATGACTACAACAAACACCCCCTCGCCCCTATGGGTTGTCGGGTGATTATCCACGACAGGGCTCAGGAACGCGGCGCATGGCAGGACCATGGAACGAGGGGCTACTACATTGGACCGGCCTTAAAGCACTACAGGAACTACACATGTGTCGGGGAGGCCAGCCGCGCTACCAGAATCAGCAACACAGTAGCATTCTTCCCCAAGACTGAGATGCCACGTACCTCTTCTACAGACCGGCTGCTTATGACACTCCAAGACCTAAAAGAAATTGCTAGTAAACCCCATCCACCAGTCCCTTATATGGAACAGGGAACACAACTAAACGAGGCCCTTCGGAGTATACAAGAACTATTGCGTATAAATACGCGACAAACTCGAAATATGCCCAAAGATACCAAGCGTCTTGATACAACCAAAAACACGCCCGAACCGCTCAAGGTATCAAACGGGCCCAATACAAAATCCAATGTACCCAAGAATGCGCGCGAACCTCCAAGGGTGACACCTACGCAACAACGCAGTGCCCGTCGGGGACACCCCTGGGCCGTGGGCACGATCATTAGAAAGAAGTTCAACTCAGGGTGGTATGAAGGTGAAGTCATAAGTTATGACCAAACCAATCAATACTACAAAGTAAGATACACGGATGGGGACGTTGCGGACTACACACACGGCGAAGGGTCTCGGTACTACAAGTCCGACCAATACTACTCAAAATCCAAGCTTAAGCCCAAGGCCCTAATGGGAGTTTACCCGCGTGACCCGGTCCATTTTCCCGTACCAAAACAGGCTCTACGAACGAACGATTTATTGTATGTGCCCCAACTAGCGTGTGGGGGGTCCATATGGGATGAGGACTTGAACAAGTGGGCGGCGTACCGTGATCTAATCAGGCACCCCAAAGCACAGGTACAAGAATTATGGCTCAAGTCAGGCGAGGACGAGTTCGGCCGGTTATTCCAAGGCTTTCAACAGAATAACATAGAGGGGATGGACGTATTGGACTGGATCAGGAGAACTGACGTGCCCATACACAAAAGGGTCACATATCCCCGATATACAGTCGCCATACGCCCCGAGAAGGCCGACCCCTACAGGACGAGAATTACAGCAGGGGGAGACCAACTGGAGTACCATGGTAACGTGTCCACCCGGACAGCAAGCATGGAAACATTAAAAACCCACTGGAACAGCGTAGTGTCCTCCCCTGGGGCCAAATACTGTACCGGCGACATTTCTAACATGTACTTATGCTCCACACTGGATGAACCCGAATACGTAAAGTTCCGGTGGGACATGATTCCCCCCCGAGTCAGACTAGCGTACAAGCTGGTAGGACTCAAACAAGGGGAATACGTATATGCCCGGATCAAAAAGGCATGGTATGGGTTAAAACAGAGTGGAAAGATCGCCCACGATGACCTCGTTGACCACCTACAGAAGTACGGATACAGGAAGGCACCCCACACAGAGGGACTATTCCTACATGATGAAAGGGACATTAACTTTACCCTCGTGGTGGATGACTTTGGGATCAAGTACACCCGACAGGAAGACGTAAATCACCTAGTAGCAGCCGTCGGAGCCAAATATACGTTCAAAGTGGACTGGTCGGGGAAACAGTACGTCGGGGTACATCTGCGTTGGGACTACGACAAACGTGAAGTACAATTGTCTATGGACGGGTACGTGGAGCAAGCATTGAAAGAATTCGAACACGTGAAGCCGACACGCACGTTTGTGGGCCCTTCACGCGCGGATATCCCTGCCTATGGCGAAAAAATACAATACGCAAAGCTCAAGGACGAGTCCACACTGTCGGACGAAGAAATAAAAGTCATCCAACAAGTCACAGGAAAATTCCTGTTTTATGCCCGAGCAGTTGATAACACAATGTTACATGCACTCAACGATATAGCCTCTGCCAAGAATAACAAAACGACCTTTGCGGCTACGAAATACTTTCTCAACTATGCAGCGTGTAATCCCGACGCGACCATAATCTACAGGGCAAGTGATATGATACTACGGGTAGATAGCGATGCTGCCTACCTAGTATGCCCAGAGGCCAAGAGCCGAGCTGGGGGTTATCATTACCTGGGGGATACATCCGATCACACATTCAACGGCGCTATACTAGTATTGGCAAAAATAATCAAGAATGTGATGGCGTCCGCGGCCGAGGCCGAAGTTGCATCATTATTCTTGAATGCACGGGAAGCGTTACCCATACGACAATGTCTGATTGAACTCGGCCACCCACAACCGGCCACTCCACTGAAAACCGACAATAATACAGCAGAGGGCATACTCAACGGCACGATCAAACAAAAGCGGTCCAAGGCCATTGATATGCAATTCTATTGGTTAAAAGACAGGGCGCAACAAGGCCAATTCGACATTTTCTGGGAACCGGGAAAACATAATCTGGCTGACTACCCCACCAAGCACCATCCAGGGAGCCACCATAAGAAGGTACGCCCGATATATCTCTATGAGCCAGATAGTCCAAGGACCATCCAAGGGTGTGTTGAATTACTAAAAAATACGTAATACGTAAACGTACGATTTACGTATACGTAAAACGTAATACGTAAACGTAATACGTAAACGTACGATTTACGTATACAAGAGAATTTACGTAAACGCGATACGTAAATACGGGGAAGATCTTCTATCACCAGATGAGCGCAATAAGTGAATTATACATAAGCGCACGTGAGTATCAAGAGATACTTAAAGCACTGAGTATGAGTAGAGATAAGCGATATGAGGATCGAACTCTTAACGCGAGTATCCCCACATCCCCACACAAAGGAAAAACAAATTAGTAATTGAGAGAACAATATGGTCCAGAAACAATCCGATCATAATCTTATCGATAACTCTTTCCAACACCGTAAAAAGAGCAAAATAACGTAAATACTAAAAGTATTCAAATTAACCAACGTTGCCGTACAGCTTTGGTCTTATTAATTTGAGCTGGTGTAATTTTGTACTATTTGTACGGTGTCGGACCTTCATGGTCTGTTCTATCGAAGGAGAAACAGAACAAGGGTCGTTGGAGGGCCGTAACTCACCATCCAAATCGCCGTTCGATACTAGCCATTCGATTGCCATCCGATCGCCATTCCAAGTCGAAAAATCAGTAGAGGAACATGATGGTGTTCGAATGTGGTAGTATTTGTACATGCCCACCCTCATCTTCCCTTCTATTTGTTGGAGGAGGGGAAACAGATGGGTTGGGGAAGGGCGCGTTTGTTGGCTCATTTTTTGTACTATCTTTGTCTCCCTTGTTTGGCATTGGATTGCCGTTCAAATACCCTTCCGGATCGAAAACCAAGTGGCGGAATGTGTAGGTATTTGAGTTGGTGTCATTTTGTACTGTTTGTACGGTGATGAACCTTCATGGTCTGTTCTATGGAAGGAGAAACAGAAGGGTCGTTGCAGGGCCAACATTCGTGATTTCAATGATCGGACATCCCATCAAAAAAATTGTCTTAGGAGGGAGTTTTTCGCTGTGTTTTCAGGGTCTTTTGTCTTGTTCTTTTTTTGAAGGGACTTCGGTGTGCGGAGCACACATATGTTTATTTCCTGTAGACGTCTAAATGGTTATGGTACTGGGTATTAATTGTGGTATTTTTATCTTGTACACTCACCGTATTTTGATAATATGAAGTTTACAAGTTCCGGCCCTACCGGTACGGTATCGAATTATTTTTATGGTACATTTTCCGGGACTGGGACTATGTCAAATATCAATGAAAGCACGCGAAATGGAATATAGATAATTTGATTGGGTGAAAATCGCGCGGCTTACCCCACTAAGTAATTTTTCTAAGGGAATTCCCAAAAGAAATGAATATTGTAAAAACACAACCAAGACTAAATCGTTATGACATTGGGCCTAAATCTATTCATAATACGGATACATATCTACCTGGGTCCTGTAAGTAATTCGGGAAAATGGGAGTAAGAGGCTTCGGATTAAAAAAATAATAGTATTCTCTTCGTATCATGAGGTATTTACTTCTTCGTACGAGTATGTTCTCGTACAGTGTGCATTAATGTAAATTCATCGGAATCAAGCGTTTTTTTTTCTTTTTCGAAGGAAATTTTACCGTTTTTACTTGTACCGGGGCGTACTGTTTATGGTTACGAACCTGCCGGTAGAATTAGGTAATTTACTCCGCATTATATTTTTTCATACGTAGGTACTTATAGTTGTGATTACCTTGATCTATCGGCGATGTGGGATTCAAGTTTTCCATGTTCTCAGTAGTTCTAGAATTGAATTCTCCCGAAAATTTGCATTCAACATTTGAAACGAATAAGCAACCTCTTATTCAATGGAGTAATATTTACTTCTGTACCGTAGTGGTATTTCCTAAATGAATTTCAGAACACTAAACCTTAGAAACTAAGGTAATTTCTTTTCGTGTCATACACTGCACTCGTATTTGCGCCAGCTAAACAAGCTAACTAAAACAACAATGCTAGTTTGAATAAAATTCTCTGTTTTGACGTGCGATTTTTCCTGAGACCAAAAATAATAAAAACAAGACCTACATACTCGTAAAGTCGACATGGGATGTATCGATAGTTCCATTGGGACTGAAGGAATGTCGGATCAAGTTAAGGAGGAGATCAATGAATTATGCGATGGAAAGAACCGACATTATGTAACTTGCTTCATCTTCAAGTATTCCACTCTTTTCATATTACTAAGTAATCGAAGAAGCTGCTTATTAATTAAAAAAAGTGGCTATTCAGCTATCTTGCTTATCACAAATAAGCTTTCGAGATTTCTGTAGGTAGGTTCTATGATATGTCCCATCATTAATTATTTTCAAAAAATTTCTCTCACAAATAAGTACGAGTAACCTTTGGAGTGAATTGGAAATTAAAAACGCATGCTGGATTGGTGCCGATAAATTATCAGATAACGTCTATTTGAGCGAACCCATATGATTATTTCAAGAAACTTTCAATCAAACGTTCTCCGTTTGCACTCGAAAAAAACTTCTAAATCCGTCAAGAAAAGAATTTATCAACATATCTTCCCGGACTATTTTCATGCGCATAACACAAAATATCACACTGCATTCTGAATTCCAAGTGCAACAACAACATCAACAACAACAACATCGAAGAAGGCATTTCACATTGATCTTGTCAATCACGACGCAACTTTCGTAGAGTATCGAAACAAAGGCTCCGTCTTGCTACTATAATTCAAGACGACATGGCGGCTGCTGCTGTCATGACCACTTCCCCGTCCTCTTTAGTAATAGGAGACTCTCTACCAGCTGTTGTAGGAACGGAATCAACTGCTCTCCCCAAGCCTGATTCAACTAATTCTCGTGTCCGTACCGACGATTTCGACGAAATCAATTGCAATGAGCATGAATCCCAGCATGGTGGACCACTCAAGGAGGGCTTAAAACCTTCCCACAAACCAACCGAATTCAGCGATACAACGAAGAAACCGCCTCGAATGTCATCTGCCGATGATTACACCATGCTCCCAGAGGGCTATGTTCCGAAAGACGAAGATGTCATATGTAGCTGGGCAAGGCAAAACGTGAGTCGGATTTACAGCTGGAACTGGTTTGCAAAATAGTCGTTCGGATGGCAGGTTCAAAAATGAGGCTTTCTCACAATTTTGCGCTTTCTTGTTCCCCTTTCGTAATCTGCCTTACCCTGCAACAGCACTCCCATCGTAAGTTCTTATGTCTCAATCCCATGCGATCAGACTTCTGAAGTTGCAGAACCAACGTCTAAGCCACTTTTTCTTGCGTCTCAAACACAACTATCACAATGAATTAAAGCCGGTAACGAAAAGTTCCGTCTCATGATCAATAAGTATGCTCCCATGTATTTGAACGTGAGCACGAAGTACCAGAAATCAGAAGTAATCGCGAAGATTGTAGCAGAAGTTCGACGCAAGAGCCCAGGAGGGGGATTTGTCAAGAAAGACTTTTACAGCAATCGATGGTTCGAAGTTGGGGATGAAAAGGCCCGTGACAAAGTTGGTATGTATATATTCGTCTCTCGCACAAGGGTGAACGTACTGCTATTCATGTGCTGGTATGATTCACCCTCTCACTACGACCCTAATTGTCGACTTCGTGTTGTACGAAAACATTTCAGGCCATGCGATCAGAAAAGCTGCCGTAGGACTCGGGAAAAAACTTCGTGAAGGCAAACGTCAGTCACAATCTCTTGCGAAAAGACGGATTAAGAATAGTCTGGGCGATCTAAATCAAATGAACGCTATGGATATGGATATGAACATGAACATGAACCCCACCAGTTTGCTTAACAAGACGGCTCTACTAAACGGCATGTCTCTCGATACTGGGTTATCGGGTGTTCCGAATGATATGAATTTTTCCGCCATGAACATTAACGTGGGTAGCCTCAATAATCTAGGCGGTAGGGACCCAATTTCCGGGAGGTCAAACACGGTCAATGCGTCTGGCGTTATCGGGTCGATGGGAATGAACGGAGTTGGAATCGGAATGAACTCGATCTCGCAGGGGTCTTATTCGAGAGAATTGGAAGAAGTGCTAATGATGAATCGTTTGCGGACTGATCTCGCATCTTCGGGGGGGGCTGCCACAGCGGATTCGTCACGTTTAGGGAACATCTATGGAAACATAAATTCTTCTGGGGACTCGATGAGTTTCTCTAGGGTACATGCTAGGATAGGTATGGATGATTCTGCAATAATGGAAGAGCTCCAACGACGGAGGCTACGTATGAGCGTATCTGCAAAGAAGGAAGACACCATCAATATGTCACCGGATTCGAATCAAATGTCACTGTGGACTGAAAAAAACAGCAATCACAGAAACCAGCACTCGAATAATCTTAACAGGGATCTGAATATGAATTCTTCAGGGTTGAATCGTATGAATGGCAGTAGCAACGGCCGGTCAAATCAGGCAATCTCAATGGGTATGGTAGCGCTTGGGGGTTCTCAGGGGAACTTCGAGAAGACGAATTCAAATAACTTCGACTCGATGTCAACAAATGTTCTTCTATCGCAACTAGCGGCAGAGAACCGGAATTTTATGCAGGGGGCATCGAACTTTGGTAACAACAACAGCAGAGGACATTCGACGATGAATGTCAGCAATAATCAAGGATCATTCAACAATACGATGGGAATAATGGACGATAAGTTCTCCAACTTTATGGGCGGTGCCGGACAACAATCTCTAGATCCATTCAACTACAACAAGCGCTAAGAATAATCCAAATAATGTTTCAAAACGATACTCGATGATTATAGATTCGTACTTGGCAGAATCACTGCTCTCATTCAAGGTACATAAGAGAATAAATGGTAAAACAGTTTGAATTTATATATCGTCCAGATCTTTGATAACGGGATTCGTAAATATTTCTTCACTGAGGAGAAACATAAAAGTATTCAATACGGATTTTTGTGCCTGTTTAGAAACGTTGGCTATTGTAACCCTGCTGTTTGCTATGATATTATGGTAGCGCCACACTCTACAGAACGATTCGTTATTCGCTTACCCGTTGATGTTTTATCATCAAGTTCGGATGGGCAACAGCTTCATTCGTTCGAGCATTCGGTTTTCAATGAATTCATTCATAAATTGATTTCTCTGGATTTCTTTGCTTAAATGTTTGTTTCCAATTTCAATAGAACACTGGCTTTCTTGAGAAGGACGCAAAATAACAACCGGAATTATAAGTGTAAAGTGAAGAACAGAATAAATGAGAGAATACGACGCGATTAGAAACAGTACGTAAATAACCGTACAATCGTCATCGTACTAACCGGGATACGCGAGTCACGAGAATCACAAGTGTGGTATCTCACACTTTTTTTGGTGCATTCATACACTTTTGCCATACACTTTTCAACTACAACAATACCCACGAAAGGTATGATCATATGTACTATTCGATCCTGTGCCCTCATTTGCTCAGCCACTAACCCATCCACCACCCCGATCTCCACCCTTTATGGTGAACCCAGTATATAACCGAGCCAACTTGGTTGGGGTCGCGTTGCTCTGGTGAACACTGTACTGGGGCAGGGGTTGGGGGTTGGGGGCTTATAAAATGAGGGCAGTATTAGGGTGTTGGGGCTTATGTAAATAGAGCACTAGTAGGGCACTGCGCTCCGCGCTGGGGATGCCATTGATATTTTTCTGTTCATACTCTCTATATATATTGATCGTACCATAATACCTAATTTTCAAAAGTGTACGGATGTACCTTTTCAAAGTGTAAAGTTGACCCCTGTCCGTGGTATTCCAATGCTCACGATTGAAATTACCCACGATTCAAGAAAATCTGAAAAGCAAGCCGGTCTTCAATATTGAAGACTGGATGAAGAACATATCCAAATTCTCCATGTGCATCTCTATGTGCAATGTACGTTGAATTTTGATTCAACGCCTGTTTACTGTTACAAGCTCCCAACTGCTCCTCGGAGTGGTTGACAGAAGAGCTAGCTCACAATCTTAGTTTTTAACCAATACATAACTCAAACCTTATTTTAGTACCTTTTTCTAGAGGCATACGACACTGTTTAAACAGTCGAATAACTGCTTAGACCTTATTACTACTACCGGTAAATACTACTTCAACTACTCGAGTAAACACTACAACAACTACTAATAAATAACCACCAATTGATCCTGAAGATTGTCCAGTAAGAACAAGAGACACAATGTCTTACTCCATCATCCCTTTCGAGTTTGACTTTGATCAAGAGTCCATCGACAAAGTGGAGTTCAAGAGTACACAAGAGTTCAATGGAATGCCTGAAACAACCAAGCTCAAGATTCCCTTGATTACTGCAGGATCAACCAAATTACAAATCCTTTTTACCATCAATGAATTCATGCTGTCCAAGAAGACACTCAACCTAACCACAGGTCCAAGACTCTACAACAAGTTTGTAGACCTCCTCAGAGACTACACTGACAAGAGTTGGTGGAATGACTACCTTGCAAACAATGTTCCTCAAAGAACTGTCGATAATTTCACCACAACTGTACAAGAATTTGTCAACTACAAGTTTGACAACAACCTTGATGCCTACCAAAACCACCGAAGATTCCTCACCAATATCAAGAAAACCACCACTATGACAGTACACCAATTCGTCTCACAGGTTAACTTCCACAACCATGTCATACTTCCACTACTCCCTGGACATCCACCAGACGATGCAGAAATCAAAGAGAGAGAGAGAGTTCAAGAATCTAATCTTCGAATCGATGCCTGAGGATTGGAAACACACCTATCAGCAACATCACTCTCCTCATAGGGATTCCCTCTCTGAAATGATGATGAGATTTGAAAGGTATCAATATGCACAAAACCGAAAGAAGAAACCATCAGATAATCCATCTCAAAACAACAACAACAACAGCAACAACAATGGTAACAACAACCGTAACAACCGGAATGGAAACAACCGCAACAATCGCAACAACAATCGCAACAACAATCGCAATCGGAACAATAACCAACGCAATAACAACAACAACGACACCAATAATCAACGCAACAACCAAGGCAACAATAAAGGAGGCCCAACTAGAATCTCCAATGACTCACCATGTCCTATCCATCCGGGTACCAACCAGACTTGGGGTCAATGCTACACCAACAAGTATGGCACCAACTCCAACCAGTCCAACAACAGAGACAACACCAACTCGCATGTGAATGATCGCAGTTCCAACAACAGCAATCGATCCTCTACCTCTTCCCATGGCAGTAACTACCATGAACCAGAACAACACATGTGTGTCTTCATCAATGAACCAGAAGAAACCACCATCCCTGCAGCCCCTTGGCCGGATCTCTTCCATGTAGACATGGATATCGATGAAGAATATTACAACTCAGATCTTCAAAGATTTCCTTCTGAAAACATCGATTCCGACAACAACAGGCAAGATGTTGCTCCTAGCAACGACAATGTCGACATCGACCTTGCTCCAACCACAGTAAGTGTCTGCAACTCTATTAACGGATCCCTTGGCAAGTACTACTTGAAAACCCTCTTCGATTCCAGATCTACCGACAATCTCATCATGGAATCAGCAATTCCCTCTGGAATCAAGAAACACTATTATTTTCCTTCTGAATCCGATTTGTTGAGAGTCTGATTCAAGGGCTTCTGACGAACAGCAACGCTGTGTTAGTGTGTTAGTAGACGAACGATTGTACTCTACGCGTGACAATTGTGGTTGGATACTTTCGGCAACGGATAATCGGACTACAGGCGAGACTAGGGAAACGCCAGATCTCCTCTTGCTGTGACTTATTCAGACTGCAGCGAGACAGACCTTAGTATGTAGATTACAAGTAGTTGGTAGCAAGCTAGTGTGAATTTTGGGATATAAATCAGTTGAATGTTAAAAGTATGAGATAAAGTGAAATCTTGCCGAAATGCAAGATATCTCTTTTATTGAGATGAATACGTTGCAACTGCTGTTGCGTAGTGCTGAGATTACTCGCTGATTATTTCCGTACATGTATTAGTCGTTGACCATATATATTTGTATGCATGTATATGTATTGTGTGAGAATCACATGCCAACGGTTTTCTTCTCTTGTTCCGTTAGGAAGACTCCATGAAATGTTTATCATTAAGGTCAGGAATTGCTCCCGTAGCTCGTGTGATATTTTATGAAATCAGAGTTTGCTCACCGAAGAACAATGGCAATATCGTAAGACAGGGATTGCTCAGCCGTTTATGCGCGATGGGAATCGATGCGCCGTGGGAATCGATATGCCAGTGGGAATCGATTACTTAGATGAATACGGGACTCATTGATTCATGCGCATAGGAAATCTACCCTTTGGTAGCTTTGGTACTTCTGGTCACGAAAGGAATTTAATACTCCCCATGTCTCCTTGTGAAGGGTCATCACGCTCTACATGATGCTTCCATCATCCTGGAGAAGGTCGCCAGTATTACCACAGAAGTGGAAGATGGGCCTGAGCAGTGGATACACAACTGAGTGACTCCAATGCTTGGTGAGAATGTCTGCACAGTTATCCTTACCTGGGATGTGCATCATTAAAATGAAACCTCTCGCTATCATGCTCCGTACGTAGTGAAACGATAGAATGTTATGACGCTTATGCAACCTTGCGTAAGGAAAGGTCGACGTTTGGATCATCTTTTCGTTGTCACCCCAGGAGTATGAGATATCATGGACTCGTGTTCCGAGGTATCGGAATGAGTGGCGTAGATCGACAATCTGTTCGATGCAAGTTCTTCCTGCAACAAATTCAGCTCCAAAGGTGGCTGTCTCCGTAGTAGACTGCTTCTTCGAGAACCACATCATGGGAGTCTTGTTCGCGAAATGAAGAATGCCGGTAACTGCCTTGCCACTGAGAATATCATGCATGAGGTTGGCATCATAGAAGTGTGTTAACACTACTGTCTTTCCAAGCGGTGCAGGAGCGTCGTCGGGTAGCTCTTCAGAATGCTCCCCATAGACGGTGTTGGACCAGTCGATGGTGTCGGGTTTAGTCAATATAAAATCGGGCGGTTCCACGCGGAATCTGATTTTAAAATGTCTAAACTTGGAGATATATCCATAGATACGTTTAGCACGTTCGAGATGCCCATCTCGTGGCTGAGCTCTGAAACTTGAGAGTGTCATCACGGCTGTTTGTACATCGAAACGCCCAATAGCGATGATCCATTGTAGTGAACCGATCATACTTTGGTATTTCTGTATACCGGTTTCTTCAAGAAAGGCTGAGGAGTCCAATTCAGGATGATCGTTCTCCGCGATGGGTGATTGGAACCTAGTGCTAGGTTTGCATCCAAACATTTGTTCGTAAGACGCTTCCATCTTTTCGATGAACTTTATGGGATTCATGCACAGAACACCATGTTCGTCGCGCTCAAATCCACAGCCTAGGTGAAAGTTCATAGGTCCGGATCCCTTCAATTTGAAGTTATATGGTGACGATTGCAATATCTTCAAGAAGGAATTGGGATCTGCCATGCAGAGACATAGGTCATCTACATATGTGCATATAAGCTCATATACACGTTCACCATGCTTGTTCGTTCCGGGTTTGAGGAATATTTCCGGTTCTGCGCGGGATCTTTCGAAGCCGAGTTCGATGAGACAAGCCGCGAGTAAGTCTCCAAAGCACTTGCCTGAAGACCTGAGACCATATAGGGCTTTGTAAATGACCAGCAGGTGACCCTCCAACGATCCGAATTCGGGACCTGCTTTGATGCATACTTTCTCGCAGGTGACTGCTTCTAAGTAGGCGTTACCTATGTCGGTGCCCCATGCTTCTAGGTCGTTGAGTTCAGCTAGGAATAGGCACATACGTAGGCCGCGAAGAGATACGACGCCTGCGTAAACACTGTGGATAGGGGCCTCAGTGAGATTACCGTTAGCAACGAGGCGAGCCTTGTGTCTTCCGTCGTGTTTGACAGCGTATATCATGTGTACCTTGATCTGTTGAAATCCCGGGGGAATGAAGCTTGTCTTGTACACGCCTTTGTCAATGAATGTATTGTACTCATTGAGTTGTGCCATTTCCAGAGTGGTGGCATCTTCCCATTTGGTGTTCCCGTTGGCTTGATCAAATCGGAGGGCTTCTTCGTGGTTACGAGGCACTTTGAATCCATATTGATACTGCGGAGTGGTATGGAAAGAACGTAGTTTGGCTTGGTGCACGAGTCGATCAAGTTTCTTGGTTCGTCGGGCTAGGTTGGTGATTCTCCTGAGACGTTTCCAACCCGGGAGATCAAGCAAGTTGTTGTCTTTCCCATATTTTGCAACGGTGACCGGGTCGTCAGCTGCAATATTGGCCAGAGGTTCATATGTGCGTTCCATATTCTCCCATTCAATCCAGAGGTTATACTTGGAACCTTTGTATTGAGGATGCTTGTTATCCAGTGGACCTTGGTGTCCTAGGATGCGGCGAAACGACCAGAGTTTGCCGTCTTCTTGTGTTGAATCACGATGTATGTAATTCATGACGTCATTGTATGCAATTATATCATCGAGTTCGTCATCGGAGTGCTTGCACTTGAACTTGATGAAGTCTTTGTTGCGTTCAAGACTGTCTTCAACATCGACGATGGTAAGACGCTTCCGAGTGCCATCTGGATTGGTTACAAGGAAGGAACGTCCTTGTAGATCGGCAATTGGGATCGTAGGAATGGTAATAGGTTTACCGTCATCGTCAAATTGTGCGTTACCTTCTTCGTCAGGTAACAACTACCTGTGATGGGTCTACGGAGGGAGTAGCTGGGTTGGTGTGTGGAGTTGCGACGTCACTAACATCAAAGTATGCTAATTCCGGTGGGTCAAAATCATCTTCAGTAAGGAGAACGCCGTCGGATGTCTTGCTGAAGATGTGTGTCGTAGGAGGACCATCAAGACTCTCCCCATAGTTGTTAGGGAGTGGAGAAGGTGACCAGCTTGGGCTGTCATCGACCTTCTTATAAAGAAAGCTCGGTAACGAGGGGTGGGCGGGTGGTTGAAGAATTGGTTGAGTGCCAGATGCGTGGGGCGTGGTATCTGGTTGTTTGTTGGGTGCAGATGGAACGGTGTCATCGGCGGTGTCAGAATCAGCAGGTGAAACGTTAGGGGGAACTGAGCTGTTTGGTTTTGTAGACTCGTCAATGAGTTTATTCTGATTGGTATGCTCCCCATGTTTGAAAGCTGGAGCTTCTCCAGTGGCGTATATACGGGGTAAGGAATCTTTTGCGTTGCGCCATTTGATGAAACCATCATCAGTAAATAGGCCCGCGCGTTTGTTACGGGACTCAGGCGTAAGAGCAGATCGGACACCGGACCGGTCTAGTAACTTGTTGGTAACTGGATCCCAGATGCGAAAGCAGAGTCCATTGCCAACATGTTCGGCGATGCCGACGAAATGACCTAGGCGTTCGGTAGATTTGGTACCAAAAGGAGAGTCATTGGTCTTGAAATACACAGGTTCAAACCAGAAGAAACTGGTGTATGCGCTGATGTCGCCAAGTGTACCCGTGGCAATGAAGATCGGCTGTTTATCGGACAGCGTAGGGTCAGAGACAACATTGAGGAGACCCGCGACGTATGTCATGCACAGTAACCACATGTGTGGTGGTGTGCCGGTACGATCCATGACGCGATTGACAATGCGTTTGAACGTTTGGTATCGTTGTTCGAATTGATTCTGGTGTTGATGGTACGGTTCACTTTGCCAGAGTCCAATCCGTAACATTTTGAGGTAATCCATGACTTTCTTACTTGATTGATAGTTACCGTGGTCGCAAAGGAGGCGGATGGGCCTGCCCCATTTTCGAACAAAGTTCTGAAAGCAGGATAGGAAATCGCCGGTGGTACGCATTTCTTCAACGTGTATAATATGTGATTTGCGGCCAAAGAAGATCTGAGCAATCTTGGATCCACCATCAATTGCTGGGACATCTGAATAGACATGCATCGGACATAACATCGTCATTGAAGGGGCGAACGTTCATGGCCGGTTGAGGGGAATGAAACCGTTTGAAAATGTTACCATCAGGGCTAACCGCTAACGAACCGTATTGGGTTGAGTTTTCAAAAGTAGCTTTGATGCGATCGGTGGAAACCCAACAAAAGAAAGGTTTCAGGGATAGGTAGTCATGTTCGTTGGGGTATCTTTCGCGGGGCGTAGCTGCAATGCGTGTAGTGTCACTGGCTGTACAATCTGTCGGAAACGCAGTGACTGTTCCAGAGACTGCGGTTGGCGCGCAGCATGCGAGACGTTCTTGATGAGCGTAGTCGGTGGAAGTAAGCCAAAAGGAGCGATCGTTGTTCCTATGATCATCAATAGGAAGAAAGGGAGATCGGGTGGAATGGCTGGAATACGAGCTGAGGGATGTGACCGTGGAGGACCCGGGAGAAACAGAGATATCTAATCCTTCAAGGCAGCGTGGGTTCCCATATTCGTCGTAATCGGCATAAGGGAGTTGCTGTGGTTGGGGAGGATATTTCTGGAGAAATTGTTCATCCTTCGCACTGATCGTGGTATCGAGAACAGATGGGTCCCAATGTTTATCGGACGTCATGATAACATGTGGTAGCGTGTCAAATTCGACAGTCGTATACTTTCGCATCGCAAGGTATGGTAAACCGTGTCGTATGCTAAGAGGCAGTGCATAGCCATCGGAGGTGGTGATGACCTGTCCTCCGCCTGCTTTGATGGACGTGTCGTCTACAGTGGAAAAATATGCTTCCATCTGGCCGGATGACAATATAGAAGGATGTCGTCCTGTATAGGCACATTCATTGAAAATGAGAATGACGGGGCCTCTGTTCGACATGGAATATGCTCCGCATGTAGCAATGGGAATATTTTGTACCTGATGATTGTTAATGCCGGTGACGTTAACATATCGTGGTGGTATATCCTTGGAGATGAGACACGCATCATTACCGATGATGCAGCCATTTGCGCCGCGATCGACCATGGCAAAACCAGGGCTAGTAACCGTAGTTTTGTGTATACGGTATGTGTATGACGTTACGAGACCATCATTAGGAAAGGTGAGATCATCCTCGGGAGTATACCACTGGTGAAAATTGGCGGAATACGATGGTGTTCCGACAGGTATTTGGGTGTCACCGTCCTTTTTGTACTGAATGTCAGGGTTGTTTGAAAGGAATCGAGCTGGATGCGCGGGTGACACGGAAGACTTGAGAGGTCGCTGGTCCTTAGACGAAGAGGTCGTGGATTTGTATACACCTAGGGATGCATGGAAAACGCCTCTACGATCATTCTCTACAGCAGGATGTAGGTCTGCTGCGGAATTGGCATGCTCATCTTTGGTCGAAGTATCGTCTTCTTGAAATGATACCGAGTGTTCATGTTGGTATGCCTTCCGGGTAATGGGTTTGACACTGTTGGGGTCAGGTTGGTCCGTGTTAAGTAAGTCGTGTCGCAATGAGGCAACCACGATTTTCTTGCCTTCCGGAGAAAAACTGAGCCAACTCTTCATGTCCTGACGTGACAAGGCCTTCCATATGTTTGTAGGCAATCTTGTGGTAGGGTCAGGGGTACGTCCAGCCTTAAACACCGCATAATCTTGATAGTCTCCTTCAAATTCGATGGGGAGAGCATAGTCATCATGGTTTTGGCTCAATTCAGAAGAAAAATCATGAACGTGTGCACGTACGGTCGACCGAGGAGCAGACATCGCGGACTGGGAATCAAGTCAAGTTGCTTCGAGTAAAAGCGTGATTTTAAGATCGTGGATAGCAGCGGCTTCGGCAACTGCATCCGTTACGGTGCTATTCGTCCCACCTGGATCCTTGACTTTGGCAAACTGTTCGCTTAGCTGGAAGCTGGAATAGCATGCCTGACACAATGCTGATTTAACAGTATGGTACTCAAGGGGCTTGTTGGGAGGACGGAGCTTGTTGAGGTGATTCAATTCATCAAACCAATGTGTGATGAATTTCACTTTGGATTCCTTCCAATTGTTGAGGTTCAACTTGAGCAACGCTTGTAGCTGAGTCGAGTTGTCGTATACCTTTGCTTTTGATTTGCTATGAAGGTTTAAGAAATCGAAGTATGCCTTGTGTCCATCACGGGTGGTAGAATGACTGTGTACACATGAGGCAGAAAGGTCACTCTTGAAGACTTCCAACATTAGTACCCAGAAGAAGGCACATTGTTTGACGTAGAGATCACGGGTGTAACCCACAAGCGTGGCTGGAGGCCAAGTTTCATCGAGGAATGTCTCTGTATCGATGTCGTATGCCTCGAGTTTAGCTTTGAAACCGACGAGCCAGTGTTCGAATCTCGAGTCATTCGTGAGGGGTGTAAAGGACTTTTCATCTCGTGCTTTTTGGCACCATGACTTCGTACTTTACCTGCTGAGGGGACTTTTTGTTACTTCCCGCCGGAGGAGGTGGTGGGTTCAGAGCAGATTCGTTACGTAAGCGTTGGGCACGCTCTTCGCGGAATGCCTGGAATTCTCTGTATGTATATGACTTTACATCTTTCCAGTTCTTCTCGTCTTCTTCTAGGTCGACACCTTCTTCTTGTAGGTCGATAGCGAAATCCGCAAGTGCTTCTATGCTCCTTTGGATGGATCGAGGGATATGCGTTGCCAATCCTTGCTCCGTATAGGTAAGTTCGCGTGCAAAATCCGGTTCGATAAGTGCGTCGAGGAACAACTTCCACTCGCATAATCCGCCTTCTTTGAGAGCTAGGCACAACTTGCTAGTAATCTCACTTGTTACGTTGAGTAAGGATATGAGTATCTTTCTCATATCAGCATCGAAGCTGGGAAAGCGTTCGATAGTGGTGACTTTGGCGTCATTCTTCTCTTCGCCTCCGAGTGCATTGCCGGGCATCAACGGTATGTTCGGCATCTGTGGTGGTTCGGAGCCTTGGAAAGAATTGCGCGGTGACTGAGAATGGGAACTGCTTCGTGTACGATGTGCGATGTGCATATGCCAGCGTAGGGATTGTGTTCAATTCCGTTCCTGTTCCGTCTTGTGTGCAAGCCTTCTTAGAGCTTGCGACTGTTAATCTATTATTTTCCTTCTGAATCCGATTTGTTGAGAGTCTGATTCAAGGGCTTCTGACGAACAGCAACGCTGTGTTAGTGTGTTAGTAGACGAACGATTGTACTCTACGCGTGACAATTGTGGTTGGATACTTTCGGCAACGGATAATCGGACTACAGGCGAGACTAGGGAAACGCCAGATCTCCTCTTGCTGTGACTTATTCAGACTGCAGCGAGACAGACCTTAGTATGTAGATTACAAGTAGTTGGTAGCAACTAGTGTGAATTTTGGGATATAAATCAGTTGAATGTTAAAAGTATGAGATAAAGTGAAATCTTGCCGAAATGCAAGATATCTCTTTTATTGAGATGAATACGTTGCAACTGCTGTTGCGTAGTGCTGAGATTACTCGCTGATTATTTCCGTACATGTATTAGTCGTTGACCATATATATTTGTATGCATGTATATGTATTGTGTGAGAATCACATGCCAACGGTTTTCTTCTCTTGTTCCGTTAGGAAGACTCCATGAAATGTTTATCATTAAGGTCAGGAATTGCTCCCGTAGCTCGTGTGATATTTTATGAAATCAGAGTTTGCTCACCGAAGAACAATGGCAATATCGTAAGACAGGGATTGCTCGCCGTTTATGCGCGATGGGAATCGATGCGCCGTGGGAATCGATATGCCGTGGGAATCGATTACTTAGATGGATACGGGACTCATTGATTCATGCGCATAGGAAATCTACCCTTTGGTAGCTTTGGTACTTCTGGTCACGAAAGGAATTTAATAAACACCTCCTAGATCAACCAATCCAAATGCAAACAACAAATGGCAAAACCACTTGCAACCACTATGTAACCTTGGAGAACACCATATTCCCAGAACTGTCCTACTCGATGAAAGTCCTACAAATCAAGTGCTTTGTAGTCTCTCAGAATATCAACTACCACCTCCTTATTGGAAGGAAGACCATGAGAGACCTGGGAATGAAGATGGACTTCGAAACTTGCACCATAGAATGGTATGAGAAGACCATGGACTTCCACCCTCTGAACTACTTTGACAACAAGTCCTTGCTCCACAAGGTCATGTCTGCAGAACCACATGCCATTGCAGAAAGTTACTCCAACCAATATATCCAACAATCGTATGTGGATGGAACCACCAAGTATGAGAAAACTGACCTCCACAAGTTAGTCACGGAACAAAACCATCTCTCCTACCATGAGAAACAAGCCTTGTTACCAATACTCCTCCAAAATGAAGAACTTTTCGAAGGATTGAATGACATGGAATTAGGTATTTTCCCTAATCAAACCTTCCACATTGATCTCCAAGAAGGCGCAACTCCATATCATGTAAAACAACCCTATTCTATTCCACTGCACCAACAAGAAGCAGTGAAGAAAGAAATCGATCGACAGGTGAAACTTGGTATCCTCGAACGGTGCTATGCAACTGAATGGGGAATGCCAACCTTTGTAGTCCCAAAACCAGATGGCTCCTGTCAACTTATCGGTGACTTTAGAGAACTCAATAAAGTCACCAAGAAACTTCACTATCCACTTCCAAAGCTTCCAAGATATCTTCCACAGAAGAAGAGGCTTCAAATATGCCACCCTTATTGATGTCAGCATGCAGTTCCACACCTTCAAACTTGATGACGCCTCCACCTGGCTTTGTGTTCTTGTTACTCCATTCGGAAAGTTTTGACTGCTTCGATTGCCAATGGGCTTCCTCAACTCTCCAAGTTGGGCCCAAGGCTGTATGGAACAAATGCTCCTACACTTGAAGGACATTGAAGTATACATCGATGATATTGGTATCTTCTCAGACACACTCGAATCCCATTGTAAATCGGTCTCTTCTGTCCTCTCCTTACTGAAGTCCCACAACTTCTCTGTCAAGCCCTCCAAGTGCCACTGGTTTCAATCGCAAGCACCTTGGCTTGGCCACATTATCTCTCGTGATGGAATTAGACCCAATCCAAACAAGATTTCTCCGATCCTGAAACTTGCTTTTCCCTCAACAACAACCCAACTTCGATCCTTTGTTGGGATGATTAACTTCTATCGAAACTTCTATCCCAAGCGCGCTGAAGTTCTTGCACCCCTTACCGACCTCTCTGGAAGAGCCAAAGGCAAAATCTCTCCAACTCCAGAACTCCTTGAAGCTTTCAACAAAGCCAAGTCCCTCATTGCCAATGATATCCTTCTTGCCTTCTCTGATCCAAACAAGCCCTTCCACGTCTATACTGATGCTTCTGACTACCAACTTGGAGCTGTCATCCTCCAAGATGGCAAAATCATCCTTTGCTTCTCGCGAAAACTCAATTCGGCTCAACGGAAATACCCAACGGTCGATAAAGAGATGCTCTGTATTGTAGAAGTCTTCAAGGAATTTCGCACCATTCTTTGGGGTGCTGAAATCATTGTATGGACAGACCATATCAACTTAACTTGCCAAAACCTCACAGCCATCGGATTATGACTTGGCGCATGCTCCTTGAAGAATTTTCCCTAGTATTCAAGTACATCAAGGGCAAAGACAATGTCATTGCTGACGCGCTCTCCCGGCTCCCACTCCAGCAAGACACTCCCAAGAAGAAGAAGGAGTTCTTCGGTCCTCCCACTCCCAACACCGATCCAACGGATGATGACTCGGACCTTGAAACTGACTCAACCGACTCCGATCTTCTCTCTCTTTCTGAATTGTTTCTTAACTACCCAGAAGACATTCCCATGTACCCCTTAGCCTTCGACCAACTCGCCCAAGCTCAAGCAGCCAATGTAGATATCTCTACCAATCCCCGGTACACAACTGAAAACTTCAACGGCACCAACTTGAAAGTTGTAGACTCCAACGGTTGACAGAAAATTGTACTCCCTCCAAACCGAGTGCAACCCACAATCAAATACTACCACCATGTGCTTGGCCATGCCGGCTCAGAAAGATTGTATTAAACCATCAACCAATTCGTATACGCCCCAAACTTGAAGGACCAAATCAATTCCTTCTGCAAAACTTGTGACATGTGCCAACGATACAAGAATAGCCACCAAAGCCATGGACAACTCCCTACCAGAGAACACCAATACGTTCCTTGGGACACCATTGCAATCGATGGAGTAGGCCCTTGGAAAATCAAGATCCCTGGACACGGAACAGTCTCCTTCAAGGGCTTTACCATCATGGACATGTGCACCAACCTCCTTGAAATCATTCGAGCCCCACAAGTAAATCCAACCAGCCTCATGGCAGTCCATGCCCTCGACAACGGCTGGCTCTCCAGATATCCAAAACCAGTTAATTGCATCATCGACCAAGGAACCAACTTCATGAGCAATGACTTCCAACTCCACCTTGCCAATCTTGGAATCAAAGCCAAAGTTTGCTCTGTTCGCAATCTGCAATCCAATGCAGTACTTGAAAGAGTCCATGATACAATGAAGTCGGCAATGAGAACAGAGCTCAATACCAACCCTCCGCAAACTCTTCAGGAAGCCACCAACATCATCAATAGTGTCTTTGCATTGGCTCAGTTTGCCGTTCGATCAATCATCAACAAGACCTTCGGAATGACGTCCGGAGCCCTTGTATTCCACAGAGACATGTTCCTACCCATTCCTGTAATTACAGACTTGGCCATGGTCAGAAACAAACGCCAGGTTCAAATCGACAAGAATGCTATGAAAGAGAATAGCCACAGAAAGATTCATGATTATCGTGTAGGAGACCAAATTATGGTGAAAAATGAAAAGCAAATTCCTCGAGCTTTTGATGCAAGATGCAAAGGCCCGTATACTATCCAGCAAGTCCACACCAATGGTACAGTTTCCTTTCTCTTAAGAAATCACGTTATCCAACGCATGAACATCCGAAACCTGAAACCGTATCACACCAATTAAAAATTTCTTATCTATGCAATACTGGTCGCAGACAACTAACAAAAATTCTGTGCCACCAATCGAACTTTTACGAGAAGGAGAAGAGTGTGGTATTCCAACGCTCACGATTGAAATTACCCACGATTCAAGAAAATCTGAAAAGCAAGCCGGTCTTCAATATTGAAGACTGGATGAAGAACATATCCAAATTCTCCATGTGCATCTCTATGTGCAATGTACGTTGAATTTTGATTCAACGCCTGTTTACTGTTACAAGCTCCCAACTGCTCCTCGGAGTGGTTGATAGAAGAGCTAGCTCACAATCTTAGTTTTTAACCAATACATAACTCAAACCTTATTTTAGTACCTTTTTCTAGAGGCATACGACAACAAGTATACAATTAGGTTATACTTAACCTTAATTGGTGGAGTTGTTAGTTGAACGTTTAACACTAACCCTAAGAGTTGACAATGTAACCTTCTAGACGGAGTTTATGGGGGGGTTTGGGGGGGGGGGGGGGAATACGTAGAAATATTAAAAAAATCTGTTTTTAACAAGTAGCCTTGGTACAAACGCTACGACTAAAAATGGCTAAAAAGCTTAGCCAAACAATTATTTACGGAAATGAGATGCTTTGTCTAAAAGCAATAGTAATATTTAGTGGCGCGCGTTCGTTTTATGGTAGCGAACTCTCATTTTTGTGGTTGCACGTAACCATAAGATTTAACCTGAATATAGATAAAAATCATACTATTAAAATCTGTCTTAGAGCAACTAAACTTTGCCAGACAATCATACAGTAGAATTCAATCGTACAATTCAATCCTAGAATCCGACCAATTGAATCGTAGAATTCTGCAACCAACTGAATCGTAGAATTCAATCGTAGAATTCAATCGTAGAATTCAATCGTAGAATTCAATCAAGAACCCCACCAATTGAATCGTAGAATTCTGCAGCCAACTGAATCATAGAATACAACTGAATCGTAGAATTCAAATCTGGTGATTGAATCGTAGAATTCTGCAACCAACTGAATCATAGAATTCAACTGAATCGTAGAATTCAATCGTAGAATTCAATCAAGAACCCCACCAATTGAATCGTAGAATTCTGCAGCCAACTGAATCATAGAATACAACTGAATCGTAGAATTCAAATCTGGTGAGTTTTTGGGTTGATGATTCAGTTATATTTTGGTCTGGGATTGACAAGATTTGCACTGTCTTCAAATCTAGGATATTGAATTATATTTTGGTCTGGGATTGACAAGATTTACACTGTCTCCAAATCTAAATTTTTTTGGGTTGATGATTGAGTTATATTTTGGTCTGGGATTGACAAGATTTGCACTGTCTTCAAATCTAGGGATTTTTTGGGTTAACGATTGAATTATATTTTGGTCTGGGATTGACAAGATTTGCACTGTCTTCAATTCTGGTGAGTTTTTGGGTTGATGATTCAGTTCTATTTTGGTCTGGGATTGACAAGATTTGCAATGTCTTCAAATCTGGTGAGTTTTTGGGTTGATGATTCAGTTCTATTTTGGTCTGGGATTGACAAGATTTGCAATGTCTTCAAATCTGGTGAGTTTTTGGGTTGATGACTGAGTTATTTTTTGGTCTGGGATTGGCAAGATTTGCACTGTCTTCAATTCTGGTGAGTTTTTGGGTTGACGATTGAATTATATTTGGTCTGGGATTGACAAGATTTGCACTGTCTTCAAATCTGGTGAGTTTTTGGGTTGACGATTGAGTTATATTTTGGTCGGGGATTGGCAAGATTTGCACTATCTTCCAATCTGGTGAGTTTTTGGGTTGATGATTGAGTTATTTTTTGATCGGGAATTGGCAGGATTTGCACTGTCTTCAAATCTGGTGGGTTTTTGGGTTGATGACTGAGTTATAGTTTGGTCGGGGATTGGCAAGATTTGCACTGCCTTCAATTCTGGTGAGTTTTTGGATTGATGACTGAATTATATTTTGGTCTGGGATTGGCAAGATTTGCACTGTCTTCAATTCTGGTGAGTTTTTGGGTTGACGATTGAGTCATATTTTGGTCTGGGATTGACAAGATTTGCACTGTCTTCAAATCTAGGGAGTTTTTGGGTTAACAATTGAATTATATTTCTGTCTGGGATTGACAAGAGTTGCACTGTCTTTAAATCTGGTGAGTTTTTGGGTTGATGATTGAGTTATATTTTGGTCCTGGAATGGCAAGATTTGTACTGTGTTCAAATCTGCTGAATTTTTGGGTTGATAACTGAGTTATATTTTGGTCTGGGATTGACAAGATTTGCACTATCTTCAAATCTGGTGAGTTTTTGGGTTGGCGATTGAGTTATATTTTGGTCGGGTACTGGCAAGATTTGCACTGTCTTCAGATCTGATGAGTTTTTGGGTTGATGATTGAGTTATATTTTGGTCAGGGATTGACAGGATTTGCACTGTCTTCAAATCTTGTTAGATTTTGGGTTGATGCCTGAGTTATATTTTGGTCAGGGATTGGCAAGATTTGCACTATCTTCAAATCTGGTGAGTTTTTGGATTGATGATTGAGTTATTTTTTGATCGGGAATTGGCAGGATTTGCACTGTCTTCAAATCTGGTGAGTTTTTGGGTTGATGACTGAGTTATAGTTTGGTCGGGAATTGGCAAGATTTGCACTGTCTTCAAATCTCGTGGGTTTTTGGGTTGATGATTCTTGCGTTATATTTTGGTCTTGGATTGGCAAGATTTGCACTGTCTTCAAATCTGGTGGGTTTTTGGGTTGATGACTGAGTTATAGTTTGGTTGGGGATTGACAAGAGTTGCACTGTCTTCAAATCTGGTGTGTTTTTGAGTTGATGACTGAGTTTTTTTTTCTTCGGGGATTGACAAGAGTTGCACTGTCTTCAGATCTGGGGAGTTTTGGGGTTGAGGATTGAGTTATATTTTGATCAGGGAATGACAGGATTTGCACTGTCTTCAAATCTGGTGAGTTTTTGGGTTGATGCCTGAGTTATATTTTGGTCAGGGATTGGCAAGATTTGCACTACTATCTTCCAATCTGGTGAGTTTTTGGGTTGATGATTGAGTTATTTTTTGATCGGGAATCGGGTGGATTTGCACTGTCTTCAAATTTGGTGGGTTTTTTGGGTTGATGACTGAGTTATAGTTTGGTTGGGGATTGGCAAGATTTGCACTGTCTTCCAATCTGGTGAGTTTTTGGGTTGATGTTTGAGTTATATTTTGGTTGGGGATTGGCAAGATTTGCACTGTCTTCAAATCAGGTGGGTTTTTGGGTTGATGACTGAGTTATGTTTTGGTCGGGGATTGGCAAGATTTGCACTGTCTTCAAATCTGGTGGGTTTTTGGGTTGATGATTGAGTTATATTTTGATCAGGAATTGACAGGATTTGCACTGTCTTCAAATCTGGTGAGTTTTTGGGTTGATGCCTGAGTTATATTTTGGTCAGGGATTGGCAAGATTTGCACTATCTTCCAATCTGGTGAGTTTTTGGGTTGATGATTGAGTTATTTTTTGATCGGGAATTGGCAGGATTTGCACTGTCTTCAAATTTGGTGGGTTTTTTGGGTTGATGACTGAGTTATAGTTTGGTTGGGGATTGGCAAGATTTGCACTGTCTTCCAATCTGGTGAGTTTTTGGGTTGATGTTTGAGTTATATTTTGGTTGGGGATTGGCAAGATTTGCACTGTCTTCAAATCAGGTGGGTTTTTGGGTTGATGACTGAGTTATGTTTTGGTCGGGGATTGGCAAGATTTGCACTGTCTTCAAATCTGGTGGGTTTTTGGGTTGATGATTGAGTTATATTTTGATCAGGAATTGACAGGATTTGCACTGTCTTCAAATCTGGTGAGTTTTTGGGTTGATGCCTGAGTTATATTTTGGTCAGGGATTGGCAAGATTTGCACTATCTTCCAATCTGGTGAGTTTTTGGGTTGATGATTGAGTTATTTTTTGATCGGGAATTGGCAGGATTTGCACTGTCTTCAAATTTGGTGGGGTTTTTGGGTTGATGACTGAGTTATAGTTTGGTCGGGGATTGGCAAGATTTGCACTGTCTTCCAATCTGGTGAGTTTTTGGGTTGATGTTTGAGTTATATTTTGGTTGGGGATTGGCAAGATTTGCACTGTCTTCAAATCAGGTGGGTTTTTGGGTTGATGACTGAGTTATGTTTTGGTCGGGGATTGGCAAGATTTGCACTGTCTTCAAATCTGGTGGGTTTTTGGGTTGATGATTGAGTTATATTTTGATCAGGAATTGACAGGATTTGCACTGTCTTCAAATCTGGTGAGTTTTTGGGTTGATGCCTGAGTTATATTTTGGTCAGGTATTGGCAAGATTTGCACTATCTTCCAATCTGGTGAGTTTTTGGGTTGATGATTGAGTTATTTTTTGATCGGGAATTGGCAGGATTTGCACTGTCTTCAAATTTGGTGGGGTTTTTGGGTTGATGACTGAGTTATAGTTTGGTCGGGGATTGGCAAGATTTGCACTGTCTTCCAATCTGGTGAGTTTTTGGGTTGATGTTTGAGTTATAGTTTGGTTGGGGATTGACAAGATTTGCACTGTCTTCAAATCTGGTGGGTTTATGGGTTGATGATTGAGTTATAGTTTGGTTGGGGATTGGCAGGATTTGCACTGTCTTCAAATCTGGTGGGTTTTTGGATTGATGACTGAGTTATAGTTTGGTCGGGGATTGGCAAGATTTGCACTGTCTTCAAATCTAGGGAGTTTTTGGATTGATGACTGAGTTATATTTTGGGGGGGATTGGCAGGATTTGCACTGACTTCAAATCGGGTTAGTTTTTGGGTTGATGATTGAGCTATAGTTTGGTCCGGGATTGGCAGGATTTGCACTGTCTTCAAATCTGGTTGGTTTTTGGGTTGATGATTGAGTTATATTTTGGTCAGGGATTGGCAAGATTTGCACTGTCTTCAAATTTGGTGAGTTTTTGGGTTGATGATTCAGTTATATTTTGGTCGGGGATGGGCAGGATTTGCACTGTCTTCAAATTTGGTGGGTTTTTTGGGTTGATGATTGAGTTAATTTTAGGTTGGGGATGGGCAGGGTTTGCACTGTCTTCAAGTCTGGTGAGTTTTTGGATTGATGACTGAGTTATATTTTGGTTGGGGATTGGCAAGATTTGCACTGTCTTCAAATCTGGTTAGTTTTTGGATTGATGATTGAGTTATATTTTGGTCGGGGATTGGCAAGATTTGCACTGTCTTCAAATCTTGTGAGATTTTGGATTGATGACTGAGTTATATTTTGGTCGGGGATTGGCAAGATTTGCACTGTCTTCAAATCTGGTGAGGTTTTGCATTGATGATTGAGTTATATTTTGGTTGGGGATTGGCAAGATTTGCACTGTCTTCAAATCTGGTGAGTTTTTGGGTTGTTGACTGAGTTATATTGTGTTCCTGGATTGGCAAGAATTGCACTGTGTTCAAATATGGCTAGTTTTTTTGTTGAGGATTGAGTTATATTCTTCAAATCTGGTGTGTTTTTGGGTTGATGACTGAGTGATATTGTGGTTGTGGATGGGCAGAAGTTACTATTGTTAGAAACTATTGGTAACTTTTTCAATCAACACTGATGGTGGTTGTTTTTCCTTCTGGAATTCATCATAGAAATTTTTAATTTCTTTACACATTCCCTTGACTTTGGTATGATCTATCTCATCCCTCAAGTACAATCCGTTCAATGTTTTACACCTTGATAAAACAACATATATCCAATTTTGCATCCTATAGTTCCAACTTGAAACCAAAATATTGTCTATGGAACGCCCTTGTAATTTATGCACAGTTCTAGCATGAGAAATGTTGAGAGGGAATTGTTTGAGTTTGACGCTCAAATTTTGTCTTGATGATTTGTGACTGATGTGCTCACTAAACACAAAAGGATACTTGCACAAGGCATAAATATCTTTTTCTGGCAATTTGAGGTTGTATATGGGTTGTTCTTCTGGAGTATTGGTATCTGTAAGAATAACTTGTATAGATTCAATTGTATCAGCATCAATACAATTTACATAATAGCCATTGATCACAACACTCTCAAGGGCTTCAAACCTGTTCATCTCTTGTTTCAAAATCAAACCTTTAAATTCACACATTGAACCATTAGCTATAGATTCTTCAACAGATATATTGCTTGTTATCATGATGGGACAACCAATATAAAGCTTTAGAAATGGATCAACATGTGTACTTCCTCTTTTTTCTGTAACATCTGCATCAGAGCAACAACTATAAAATATATCTCCTTTATCTGGAAAGGCCTTGTAATCTTTTCTGCTTTTGGCATATTTGTATTCAACATTGGATGCTCGGATGCATATGGTGTGCAAGGGAATAGGGTCTCGAATGTTCTTGGAATGGGTTTGTTGTAAATGAAGGGCAAATGAAAAGAATCCACCGTGTAACGCGTATTCGTACGTACTAAGCGGGCGTATAGCACGAAAAGTCATAAGGGCAAATAACCTTATTCGTAAGGTTATTTATCAAGAATAATCGTCGGCGCTTTTATGTGGATTGCCTCTTAGCGGGATTTTTCCTCTCAGCTCACTCTTCGAAGAATTAACAACTCTAAAACACTATCATGCCCTAAAATCTATGTACAACTTAGTACTAATTCTACGTAATAAGGTACAAATACTGTGATATTCCAATGAGAATATCACGGTGAATTACACGGTAATCCGATACAAAGAAAGACCGATCAAAGATGGTTTGCGTGTGTTTTGTGTCTTAAGTTTACATGTGTTTTGTATGGTAAAATTACACGAATAACGACGAGTAATTTGACAACGATTAATTAACCTGTCGATCGGCATCGACAAGATTGACAACGACAAGGCCGAATGAACTGTAACAGCAATATTCTACTCACTAAATCGATCGACCGTAAGGAAGATCGCGTTTGTTTTATTACTGTTACGACATACTTTTTCTAGTTTATCAGACCCACAGCACTCTCTACGAGCTGTGGCCAGCATCCTACAATGCTGAGGACCGCGTTTCCCACCGAGAAACGCAGTTTGAGCTCGAAGACAAAGAATCCGGATTAGCCTGATCAGCTACCGGCATCAACCCTCAAGGATGTAAAAGAGGCAGTTGCCTGTGGAGCCCTGGAATAGACCAACACCAGGGCGGTCTCCCTGAAAGAAGAGACCGAAGAACCGAACCAAGGTGGTGGCTCCACCGGGTTTCGGGATCCAGCAAAACAAGCAAGGGAAAAGACACTGGACGATTCAGCTGAACGAATCGCCCAGGTTGGCATCAGTTGAAAGGAATCAATATCCAAATTCGAGAACACTGATCTTTCACTGAAAATAGAACGACGTGAGCCAGAAGATTGAGCCTGAAGTATTCTGTGGTGAAACAGAAACGGATTGCGAAGAACATCTGCCCGCAACAAGGAACAGATTGCAAAGAGCATCTGCTACGAGCGAAAAACGAAAATCCAAAGATATGAGAACACAAAATCTCGGAGATCGAAAAGATCCAAAAGGAAAAAGAGAACACTAAATTCTCAGGAAACAATCTTTCAATCTTTCACCACAGAAATACAGAATGAGCAAATCCCGAGAAAGGATAGGAAAGCTCACAATCTTAAATTGCGACAAAAGCAAAAGCTCACACAAATACAGACGAACCGGAACAAAAAAAAAATTCGATCCGGATATACAAATACAAAAACAGCAGATAAGCAAATCACACGACAGTTACAAACGATTAATATACATCTCTCACATCCAATCCTTCGATTTGATTATACCCTCTTCCACCACATACCACCTTCGATCACATATTCGATCGCACCTTCCATCGAATACCACCCTACGAATCGACCATCCATAATCCTCCAATATAATTCGAAACTCCGTTACAATTCATCACCATGGTACGAACTAGAGCGGACGACGACATGGAAGAAACAAAAATGGAAGTGGATGACGATGACGATTCAGACGATGACGATTTGGAAGAGAAATTGGAAGATAAAATCATGGAAGTCATGGAAAGGGCCTTTGAGGACCCAGAATCAAACTCAACCATGAAGAGAATCATCGACCAAGAAATAAAGAAAAGGGTCAGGGCAATGAGAGATGCAGAAAGAAAGGATGTGAATCCAGATGACGCGGATAGCGAAAATGAGGATGAAGGAAACGATGCTGACCAAAATGCAGAGAACGCAAGAGCTGAACGGCTGGGAAGAAGGTCATCCCAACCCAGGATAAAAATCAGGGGATTCAACAATGGTAGATTTCTGAACCCAGAACAGCTTGCTTTCAGGAGCAGCCTAATGGATTTTGGTATCAACTATGAATCAGCCGAGGAAATTATGAGGGGAGGGATGTCTAATATTCGCGAAATCACAGATCTCAATAAGGAAAGCATTAAATCGTTCATGCACGGATTGAAATCTATCAGTCCAGACTGTCCTAATCCAAAAAGTATCCACTATGGTAACAGACTATCATCGAGGCTCCTAACTTGGGCAAATTGGGCCCGGTATCAACCATTGATTGGAGTCAAGCCAATGGCTATCGACTGGAACGCAAACCCAAACAACTTGGAACTGCAGCAATTCAGAATCAAGATGATGGAATCAAGTGTGAAATCACAGGAAAAGGCAACTCCACCCGAGCTGAAGGATCTCACAAAATTCAGGGAATGGGAGGAAGGCTTCCGACAAAACTTGAGATACAGATTCAACTCTGAGGGTTTTCCAATCTTGTATGTCATAAGACCCCAAGAAATGGAAGAAGTTACTGATGAAGCCAGGGCTGGAACAGTCGGGCAAACTACAACAGATACTTATCCAACTTGGAGTGATTACAATGAAAGATGTGGTGTCCTGTCAGGTCCCCAGTATGATGAGGACAACAACGTCGTCTGGAGGTTGCTGTGTGATGCAACTAGAAAAGGGCCCGGTTGGGAATATGTGGCACATTTCCAAAACACTGCACTGAATTCTGGTAATGCCAGAAACGCTTTCATTTCTCTCATGCAACACGCTTACACTGATACCAATATCACTATGGTTCTGAATAAGACATATCAGGATATGAAAGATTCACACTACACTGGAGATTCCAAGGGTTATGACTGGAACAAGCACAAGCGAAATTGGACTGCTTTCCATGGAACGATTCTGAGATTCGAAAAGAACCATAACGAAAGAAGATTTGTTTGGGATTTTATCAATTCAATCAGTGATGAGCGACTTGATGCTGCAAAAGCAGATGCAATTGATGAGAGCAAAGACTATCGTGACAACTTCAATGAATGTTTGATTCTATTCACCAATCGACTTGGATTGAAAAAGCTTGCAACAGGGAAGAGTAAAAGAGGTTCCAGAAGTTTGTATTCTATGGGCACAACCAGCAACAAAAAGCAAAAGACAACTGGAGCTTTTACAGGAAAAGTTGAGTGCAAGCCTTACCCAACAAGTGTTTATAAAACAATGTCAAAAGAACAGCGCCAGGAGCTTTACCAGATGAGACAGGCTAAAAAGAAACGAAATCTCAAGGCTGCCGAGACTAAAAAGAAACTTGAAAATGAAGGCGCTGGTGACAGTTTTGGATCAAAATCTAAGAAATGACATAATAACCGGACACTATCACTAGAACACAAATTGTTAAAAATGGTGAGCCGGTCATTATACCAGATGAATGTCCCTGTAGGTTTTGATGATGGGGAAAATGAAGAAGGATATTGTGAGTTAGACTCACATGCAGATACTACTGCAGCAGGAAGCAATATGGTATTGCTGAATCCTGATCAAATCACAACACACGTTGATGTTGCACCTTTTTCTGAAGAGTACAAGCCCATCAAGAAAATCCCCATTGGAAGCTGTGCGACTGCATGGACCAATCCAACATCAGGCCAAGTATATATCATAGTGTTCCATCAAGCACTGTACTTTGGGGACAAATTGAAAAACAGCTTGATATGCCCGAATCAAGTGAGGGACTGCAATTTCAACTCTGTTGAAGAGACACCTCGCCAATTTGATCCAAGATCCAAGCATGGAATTACAATTCAAACTCCACTGGAGGATGATGATCCGAAGAAAGTTTTTATCAAACTGAGTATGAGGAATGTGATCTCATATTTCCCCACAAGAAAGCCCACAAGAATGGAACTTGATGAATGTCAACATTTGATAGCAACAAATGATACTCCCTGGGATCCACATTCACTGAAGTTCAGGATGGCCGAGCTAGCCATTGACAATGGAGATCCAATTTCAGGGGACCAATTCAGCCTTCAAGCTATGTCGACCGAAGAGGACCAAGCAATGGAGGAAAGTTCTGTTGTAACAGAACCTGCTAGTAATGTTACAAATACACTTCCCAAGACCAGCTTAGGAAAAGAACGGCATCCAAGTGTCATGCAGCAATGCAAACTGATGAGGGTCCATCAAGTGTCCACAAGGAGAATGCTAACTGAATGCCAGATTGCAACAGATGAAAATATTGCTCATCGAATTTCTTCAGTAAGGAATATTTCAAGCGCGCGAAGGGTAGACCAATTTTTGTATGATGATACAGAATTTGACTTTATGGAAGCTCCTGAAGCAGAACCAAAACAGGCCCCTAGCTTGCAAGAAATTGACAATACACTAGAAAGGAGGTCTCTTGACAGAAGAAATCAATGGGGGCCATCAGTGATAACGATTGAAGGTCCAAACAAAGTTGACTGTGAACGCCTAGCCAAAACTTGGAACATTAGTTTCAAGAAAGCTGAACAGACGCTGAAAGTCACGACGCAGAAGGCACTCAGGAATTTGCAATCACCATTGATGAAGCGACTTCCTACTCAGCGCTTCAGGAACAAGAGAGTCGCACAAGGAACCTGGTACACTGATACCTGGCATGCAAGAACCACGAGTATTATGAGGCAAGAAAAATGTGCACAGATCTTTACAAATGGAAATGGGTTTGAAGTATTTATACCAATACAGAACAAATCACAAGCCCACCAAGGATTGAAGACATTTATTCATGAAATTGGAATTCCAGAGCATTTGATTTCTGATGGTGCGCCAGAACAAGGATCCCCAAGAACCTACAAAACACACTGGAATTCAATTGTAAAGCGCAACCATATCCATCAGACATTCATCCAGCCACATTGCCCATTCCAAAATCGAGCAGAACAAGCAATTGGTCATCTTGGTAGCGCAATCACAACCAAGTCTGCAAAGAAGAAGTCACCAAGAAGATTATGGTCATTTTGTGGTGAACTATGTGCTAATATCAGGCAGCGAACGGCCTCCAACAACCCTTCTTCAATGGGGAGAACCCCATTTGAATTGGTCCATGGCTATAGACCCGATATTACATTATATACTTCATCAGAATGGTATGATTTTGTGTTTTATTATGAAAAAGGTGATTCTTCCACCCGAGGTGTTGAAAGGCTGGCGCGATGGTTGGGTCCCTGTGGGAATAGGGTAGGTGGGGGAGATTGTTTTTGGCTACTGCCCGAGTCGGCAATACCAATATCTACAAATTCAATAAGGCCTGTCAAGGAATATGAATGGAGGGATAGAGATGTCCTAAGAAGAATGGAAGCGATCGACAAATCAATTGAATCCAAGATTGGAGATGAAGTCAAGGACAGCGCATCATTCTTCCAGGAAAACTACCCAGAGCCCCAAATAGAGCTATTTGAGAATCAACCAGTAAAAACACCGGATATGAAACTCGAAATGGCTGAGCCAGAAGCATCAGTAGAAGATGTTGATGAACCAGATGAATATCTGGGAAATGAAGTGATCATTGAAAGAGGTGATGAAAGACTCAGGTGCATTGTCAAGGACAGGGTTCGCGACTTGCAAAACAGACCAATAGGAATCAGAAATGAGAATCCCATACTAGACACAAGGCTGTATAAATTGCAACTACCTGATGGTACCATGGAGGAATACACGGCAAATATTGTTGCAGAAAGCCTATACAGCTCTGTTGATGATGACGGGAGGATGTTCACTCTACTAGATGAGCTCATTGACCATGAAAAAGACAACACTGCTTTAGGTGACGAGGAAGCAACAACTATAGCAAAAAATGGCAGGAAAACCCATAAACCTACAACTAGGGGTTGGAGGATTTTAGCCAGTTGGAAAGATGGCACTGAATCTTGGTGTAAGCTAAGTGATGTGAAGGAGTCATTTCCAGTGCAATTAGCCGAGTACGCAGTTAACAATAATCTTGAAAAATCACCAGCTTTCAGATGGTGGGTGCACAAAATTTTGAGAAGGAAGGATAGAATCCTTAAAGCGGCCAAAACAGCAAAGTATTGGTTGAAGACTCACAAATATGGAGTTGAATTGCCACATTCAATCAAACAAGCGCTGGCCATTGATAAGAAAACAGGCACTGACCACTGGGAAAGAGCAATTCATAAGGAAATGACAAATAATATGGCAGCGTTTGAATTTTCTGATGATGATGTTATTCCAGTTGGCCATAAACAGATAACAACCCACATGATTTTTGACATCAAGCTTGGGTCCCTAACAAGGAAGGCCAGGTTGGTAGGGGACGGCCACAAAGTCCCTGCAGTGGCCAAAGAAAATACTTATTCATCGGTTCCCAGTCGAGACTCAGTAAGAATATTCTTTCTGCTGGCAGCGCTGAATGATTTGAAGGTTCTCTCAGCTGATATTCAAAATGCATATTTGACAGCCCCGATTAAAGAGAAATACTTCCTAAAAGCGAGAGAAGAAGATGGTTTTCCACCTCACCTTGCAGGAAGACCTTGTAAGATTGTCCGGGCATTGTATGGACTGCCGGTTGCTGGTGCATCTTTCAGGTCATACCTCACCCAACATTTGAGAGATCTTGGATATTCACCTTGCAAGGCAGATCCGGATGTGCACTTAAGAATTGAAACCAGGAAAGATGGATCCAGATACTGGGCAATGCTCATTGCATATGTAGATGATATCCTATGTTCTGGCGAAGATCCAAAGTTCCAGCTTGAAAACATTGAACGAAAGTTCAAATTGAAGGATGATACAATTGAAGAGCCAACTCTATATTTGGGAGCTGATATTGGGAAATTCTACTTTGAAGGTGATTCAAAGCCAAGATGGTCATTATCAAGCACTAAGTACACAGCGAAAGCTGTTGCAGCAGTCGAACAAGAGTTAGGAACTGAAAAATATGGCTACAAGTATCTACCAAAATCAGCATCAAGTCCACTGTCACATGATTATCGACCGGAAATTGATATATCAGAAGAATTGAATCCTGAATTGCAAAATTACTATCAAGGTTTAATTGGAGTTCTCAGGTGGATTTGCGAATTAGGAAGACTTGACATAGTAATGCCAGTGTCACTGATGTCAAGGTATTTGGCACAGGCAAGGATCGGGCATTTGAATCAGTTGTTTCATATATTTGCATATTTGAAAAAGTACAACAGGTCAAAGTTGGTTTTTGACGACACTGTACCAAGCGTTGATGAGAGTAAATTTCAAAAATGTGACTGGTCTGAATTTTATCCTGGTGCCGTGGAAGTCATACCAGCAGATATGCCTGAAGCTTTGGGAAAACATGTGACGATGAGTTGTTTTGTCGATGCTGATCATGCCGGATGCAAGGCAACAAGGAGATCTCATACTGGAGTTATTATCTTCATTAATAATGCACCGATCATTTGGTTTTCCAAAAGACAAACAACAGTTGAGACATCAACTTTTGGATCTGAAATCATTGCTTTGAAAATTGCAATCGAATTGGTTGAAGGTCTAAGGTACAAGTTGAGAATGATGGGTGTTCCAATTGATGGGAGCACAAATGTGTATTGTGATAATGATTCAGTTGTTACAAATGTTACACGACCTGAAAGCCCATGTAAGAAGAAGCACAACAGCATTGCATATCACAAAGCTCGTGAATCTATTGCAGCAGGAATTATCAGAGTTGCAAAGGAACCAGGTTCAACAAATATTGCTGATTTGTTTACAAAGCTAATGAGTGGCGCTGTTTTCAGAGAACATTGTTCTCGTTGCATGTGGTAAGAGATTTGATAAAAATCAATCATTCGATGGAATGTTCGATCGATCGTTCGATTGAAGTAACAAGTTGATTTTCTAAGTTCAATCACGAAAATGAACAAATCGTTCTGCAATGAGCATTTCGAAAATGGATAATTTGATCCATGAATACAATATATCAAACCGGCAAGGGTCAGGGCAAAATGCCATGATACAAGCCAGAATGAAAGGCAAAATGCCGCCCCATTTCTTTTTGATAGGGCCTCTGATGGTAGACTGGATACAGTTTGGTATTCAACACGACTCACGATGAATAGATTAAGTCAAAAGATCCAAACGCTTAACGATTGGATTTACGACTGAAGGGGACTGAAAAGAATCCACCGTGTAACGCGTATTCGTACGTACTAAGCGGGCGTATAGCACGAAAAGTCATAAGGGCAAATAACCTTATTCGTAAGGTTATTTATCAAGAATAATCGTCGGCGCTTTTATGTGGATTGCCTCTTAGCGGGATTTTTCCTCTCAGCTCACTCTTCGAAGAATTAACAACTCTAAAACACTATCATGCCCTAAAATCTATGTACAACTTAGTACTAATTCTACGTAATAAGGTACAAATACTGTGATATTCCAATGAGAATATCACGGTGAATTACACGGTAATCCGATACAAAGAAAGACCGATCAAAGATGGTTTGCGTGTGTTTTGTGTCTTAAGTTTACATGTGTTTTGTATGGTAAAATTACACGAATAACGACGAGTAATTTGACGACGATTAATTAACCTGTCGATCGGCATCGACAAGATTGACAACGACAAGGCCGAATGAACTGTAACAGCAATATTCTACTCACTAAATCGATCGACCGTAAGGAAGATCGCGTTTGTTTTATTACTGTTACGACATACTTTTTCTACAAAAATTGCATCATTGATTGCACACCTGTCTTTGTTTCTTGCTACCGCATAAGATATTGCCATTGGTAAAGAATCACTCTCAATCACTTTCCTTGAGTTGATAAGCTTAGCATCTTCTTCACCAAGCCCAATTTTAAAAATTCTTTCTAACAATTTTCCATATGATGCATCTTCCTGAAACCTGTGTTTGTTTTTAATTCCAGCATCACATTGACAGCATCTCTGAACATTGTTGTATGTTGCTCATCATATATTTTGGTTCCATTTATGGGTGGTAGCTGATTGAAATCTCCAGCAAAGAGTACATTGATACCACTGTACAATGTATTTGTTCTTGGAGCATCTTTCAATTCATTTAATGTTTTATACAGCCTGTTTAACAATGAATAATTTGCAAAGGATATTTCATCAATAATGATCATTTCTGTGTCAACCCAATAATCTTCTTTGAATTCACTTAATTTTTCAAGGGATGAATCGTTCTCTTTCACTGGAATGTGGCAAGCACTATGAAGAGTGCTACCATGAATTGACACTGCTGCACATCCAGTTAAAGCTGTAACAACAATTGTTTGCCTTGTAAACTTGATGTTTAAATTTTCACAGAATTCCTTGCAATAAGACAGAATTGCTCTGATCACGCGACTTTTCCCTGTACCACCCGCACCTGATAGAAATGCTATGGATTGTTGTCTATGTTCATGCATTTCTTTCAACATCTGAACTGTTGTACTGAAGTTGATCTTGTCACGCCTTGGAATAGATGAGTCAAAATCATCGTTCTCTTCCTCCTCACCAAATTCATTGAATGGTGCAAGTCTTCCCAATTCACCAGATAATCTTCTCCTTGTGCTTCTTGTTTTTTGCATTCCATTTTTCTTTTGTTTTTCATAAACTCTCAGTACAAATCCAGAGACAATGTATACAAATGCTATCATTTGATGTTTGTCACCATTGAATATTTCTTTACCATATGCAATCATGTTTTCACAAGTACCCGTGGCAGATAAGTTTGTGATCTCTTCATTTGTAACAACAGTATGGTGTGTTACCATCACTTTAATCATGTTTGTGATGTCAAGTTCATGCCAATCCCTGCCCATATCTGTATCTTCACCCTCTTCCAATAATGATACTCTAGAAGCTGAACAAAAGATTGTTTTTGTTTGGTCAATATTTGGTGCCTTAATCAAATTGTGTCCACAATGATTGCTTCCTGCCTTAGTAATGACTGATGTGTTGAAGGAAAATAGATTATGACTTGTTCTAAAACAGTTGTCATCATCCAATCCTAAAACTGTGTTCCCAAAAAGATCCAATTCATCCAAGATGTTGATATTATTTCTGTTGTTGTCTTCTGCATTTGATTCATCATGTGTCCACCTAGTATCTGGTGGTAAGGTCACTCTCTCTAGTGCATCTTTTGCACGTCCACCCATCAAGCTGTTATGTGTCCTTTGAATATTCTTCAAAATATTCTGATGCTCTTGTTTTAGCAAACCATTTGCTAAAAAAGATTGAAAATAGGGAAGATATTTGGAATTCAATTGGAGGTCAGAAAGCTTTCTGAATGGAGAAAATAATACACTTGCTCTTTTAGCATAATCTTCCATTGCTAAAGCAATTTCCTGGTGTTCTTCGTTTTCATGCTGTGGGACAAAATCCCTAATTTGTTTGTTCCTAAAGTTTGACGTCGATTTCAAATCATAGTGACAGATACCTGGAAGTTTAGGTTTTTTGTACTCATCACAAAATGAATGGTTTCTTGAGGGATGGTTATCCGTAAAGTTCAGTGTTGTTCTACTTCTTTTCATTTTTGTATAATACTTTGATGCAAAATCATAAAGACACACACCCTCTAGTTTTGTTGGTCTGCAAACATAATTTGCAACTTTTGATAAATAAACTGGCAAGTCTTCCTCATCATCACTTTCATTGGCTTCTTTCAGTTTTAGAACACCATCAACAACATGATCATTCTCAATATAATTGCTTAACACCAATGTTGAAAACTCTTCTGAGAACCTAAATCTTGTATGGTTTCTTGTCAGGTAGGCAGCCATTGGTGCTGAGGTGATGTTATCTTGTGTCACTTTGAACAATGCATTTAGAATAGCTCTTATTCCAACCTTTTCCCTGATCAGATCATCTTCTTCATTTGTTTCATTTAGTTGTGCTGTAGAGTCATTTGTGTGGTTTACTGTGTTTGGTTCATCATGTTCTTCATCATTCATTGTGACATTTTCATTTTCTTGTCTCTGTTGTTCACCAAGTTGTTTGATTACTTTTTCTGCCACTGCACTGATCTTTTCTTTATCATCCTTTTGTGTACTTTTTGAGGCATAACATGTAAGGTAATAAATCCCTGCACCATCCACCCCCCAAATAACATTGTTGTTGCATTGAAAAATAGAACTTACAATACTATTGTTTGAATTGGCAAAACAATCCTGATGTGTTCTCTCATGTTCCCAGACAAACAATTGTTTCTTGTTGCATTTGCCTGTCCAATCAAATGATGTTAATTCTTCATCTTCAAAATGAAGAATTGTTTCATCACAAGCAGGAAGCAGGAGCCTGAGCCTACATTCACCATTTTTGTCCTTTTTGTGACATGAGCTTGCATGTGTTGAGGCATGCAAATTGCGGAGCAAATTCACAATGTGAAGTTTTTTTTTGTATTTCATTGATCCAAGGCGCGGGAAAAGACCACTGTCTTTGGATTATCTGACATCCTTTCAACAATCTGGTGGTCGTCCGGTGGGGGTGTCTCATTTGTCGTCACATCTATTTCTGTTGTTGCTGCTGTTGTGTCCAGAAATTGTTGTCGTCTCTGTCCCTGCAACCGTTTTGTAGTTGACCGTGTCCTGTCCAATTTTTTCTAAATTCGTTTCCTTAACAATGCTGACATTCACATTGGCATTACCATTGTCATCAATTGCTGCTTCTAGCATGACAGAAATTGTTTTTGACTCCATTTTTCCTTCTAGTGTCTTCTCCGTACCCACAGTTGTATTGGCATTGTCATTAATTTCCTGACCCTCTAAATCCATGGGAGTTAGTGTCGCCAAAACAGGTTTGTTGGTGGGCGATAAATTGCTGTTCATGATGGGATTGTTCCTGTTGGGTGCTGTATCGATTGCTGCTTCTAGCATGACAGAAATTGTTTTTGACTCCATTTTTCCTTCTAGTGTCTTCTCTGTACCCACAGTTGTATTGGCATTGTCATTAATTTCCTGAAAATCCAAATCCATGGGAGTTAGTGTCGTCAAAGCAGGTTTGTTGGGGGGCGATAAATTGCTGTTCATGATGGGATTGTTCCTGTCGGGTGCTGTATCGATTGCTGCTTCTAACATGACAGAAATTGTTTTTGACTCTGCTGTTTTTCCTTCTAGTGTCTTCTCTGTACCCACAGTTGTATTGGCATTGCCATTAATTTCCTGACCCTCTAAATCCATGGGAGTTAGTGTCGTCAAAGCAGGTTTGTTGGTGGGCGATAAATTGCTGTTCATGATGGGATTGTTCCTGTTGGGTGCTGTATCGATTGCTGCTTCTAGCATGACAGAAATTGTTTTTGACTCTGCTGTTTTTCCTTCTAGTGTCTTCTCTATACCCACAGTTGCATTGGCATTGTCATTAATTTCCTGAAAATCCAAATCCATGGGAGGTATATTACTGTTCATGATGGTTTGTTCCTGTCGGGTGCTGTGAAGTTATGTGTTTGTTTTCATCTTTTCTTCTTTGTGGATCAGTATTCTTATGTTTTGTGACTCCCAACCACCCAAAAACTCACGAGATTTGAGCACAGTGCAAATCCTGTCAATCCCCGACTAAAATATAACTCAGTCATCAATCCAAAACTCACCAGATTTGAAGACAGTGCAAATCTTGCCAATCCCCGACCAAAATATAACTCAATCCTCAACCCTAAAAATACCAGATTTGAACACAGTGCAAATCCTGTCAATCCCCGACTAAAATATAACTCAGTCATCAATCCAAAACTCACCAGATTTGAAGACAGTGCAAATCTTGCTAATCCCTGACCAAAATATAACTCAATCATCAACCCAAAAACTCACCTGATTTGAAGACAGTGCAAATCCTGCCAATCCACCACCAAAATATAACTAAATCATCAACCCAAAAACTCGCCAGATTTGACGACAGTGCAAATCTTGCCAATCCCAGACCAAAATATTACTCAGTCATCAACCCAAAAACTCACCAGATTTGAAGACAGGGCAAATCCTGCTAATCCCCAACTAAAAACTACCTCAGTCAACTGTCCTACAACTCACCAGATTGGAAGACTGTGAAAATTTTGCCTTTCCAACCAATACACAAGGTCGACCACCAAAACAGAATAGATAGGTGCTTGTAATTACTAAGATAAAAGGGGTATAAAATACTAATTAATTTTATTACATTTCATTCGTAAACTAACATCATACATTGGAACCTCTTGAATTCCCAACAACCTGTGCAATTTTCCACAGAACTTCACTCTAACTGATTGTTCTTCAGCACACAGGGACTGCACAATAGCAATTCTACGGCTCCTCTTTTTAGGCCTAACATTGGCACTGCAATCTTTGCTGGAACACCATTGATAACTAGAACCCATTGTTGAGCTCTTCATTTCTGATAGTTTTTGAAAGGACAAGCTCACATTGACTTTGTCCCCAACTTCAATGTTTTTGTTGCACCCTTTTTTTTCTAAACTCATCTTCATTGAAATTGCACCTTGAACCCGCCTGCCTATTGCCATAACCAACAGCCGAAACAACAGAAGCTTCATGCTGGCTAGAGAAACAATTCTCAGATGTAGCCAAAATTGTACATGACGCATGAGGCATAGAAAAAGCTTCCCAAGTTATTAGCACTGTACCCTTTAACTCAATTGACAGACCAAAAAAAGGAAAAAGAAACCATGTTGTTGGCAAGGGTTGTTTAGGATTGCTTGAAAGGAACAAAGCAAATGAACGTGTAGTGTCTTGCTTATCAGTGTGAATAGCATTGGTCAAATTCCTAGCACAAGCAAATGTTGGCAAATATGATTTCTTCTGGAAACAAAGAGTATTTTCTTTCCTTTTTAAGTGCTTCATCACAGGCTGAAGCAATTCATTGCACATACTTTGTTCCAACACATCATGGAAAGGAACAATGAAATTCCTCACAGTGCTTTGAACGCTGGCCAAATCTTCATGTTTAGCCCCATAATAAGTTGTTGAAGCTGAGACACAATCAAATCTTGAACCAAAAGCTACCATTTTTCCTGTCTCACCCAATTTTGTTCTAACTTCTGTATGTGAGTTGAGAATTTTTGATAGGTTGTTCTTAATGTCATCTGACAGATTAGTCTTTAGATATTCAACATAGATTTTTCCGTTAGCAAAGTTGTACTCTTGTTTTTGTACTGGTGTTGAGATAACATGAGAGTATTTTGCCATCCTATTCAATCGTTCCTTTTTTGTCGGACGTCTGACAACATGAATCTATCCATTGTTGGTGTTTGGTGTTGGCATTTGATGTGTAGAGTACACTAGTCCTGAAACATAATGATTTCTTTTTGCAGCACTTGGTTTGGCTGTGTTCAACATTTCAAATGACTTCTCCTTGCTTATTCTTTCATTCATGTACAACAAAGGGACAACAATCTCTTCCAGACCCAACACTTTCTTGATTTCCAACTTTTTTGCTTTCTCACTCATGATGAACAAGACACCGTTTGATATGTAGACGCTGTGTCAAATCGATGTGTTGTTGGTTGAAACGTCGGTTGCCAATATGAGATTTAAACAAACAAACAAAAATTAGAAACACTGAACAAACTTCATGATTATTTTCAACATTCAGATTCCACAGAGCTGGCTTGAGGAAAACAATGCTTGCGTGTAAGCTCATATTATTCCAATGACATCAAGAATACATAATTGCTGACAGAGGATGTGTCTTACCCACAAGACTATAGTCGAGTGTGCACACCATGTATTATTCAGCAAACTGTAATTAATGCCACTTGTAATGCAACAAGCTTCAAATTCAAGATTGAATTCATCATTGCAAGACAACAGTACCATTTCAGATTATACTTATGGAGAAAGCCTCAGCACCTTAAACTACACCACTGTGAAACGATCTGCAAAGCAGATTTTTGCACGCACAATGTACAAGTGGGCTTTGTCTCCAAAAAGTGACATTCTATCCTCCCCTTGAAGAAGGTGAAGGATGGTAATGACATCTTACTATGGCTGTTGATTTGTCTGCAAATTTGCATACTCCAAGAACACTACTACTTCCATGCTACAACACAATGCACTTCACACAATTCAAAAACTGTACCTGGTATCAGAATTTGTATCCTCGCTGCTATCCTCACTGCTGCCGTCACACCAACTGCTATCGCTTGAGCTGCTGTTGCTGTTGCTGTTGCTATTGCTGTTGCTAGTACTCAAATCGTCGTTTCGATAGTATTTCCAATCGGGAATGTGCTGAGTAGTATACAATGTACACAGCGTCGTCGGAACTGAAAAACTTGTGACAGCCGGTCCGATTGCTCTTTGTTTTGCGCTCGACCGAAGTTCGATAGTATTTCCAATCCAACTTATGGTGGATGGTAGGATTTTTACACAGCGTCGTCAGAACTGAAAAACTTGTGACAGTCGGTCCAATTGCTCCCTTGCTTCTGCCTTTAAGGTAGCTCGACCGCAAGTTTGATAATATTTCCAATCAGGAATGTGCTGGGTAGTACAGAATGTACACAGCGTCGTTGGAACTGAAATACTTGTTACAGTCGATCTGTTTCAATTGCTTCTTGCACTCTCTTGTTTCGCGCTTGACCGAAGTTTGATAGTATTTCCAATCCAACTTGTGGTGAATAGTACAATTGTACAGAGAGCAGTCGGAACTGAAATACTCTTGACAGTCAGTCCGTTTTTCGGTTGCTCGCATCCCCTTGTTTCTGCCTTTGAAGTAGCTCGACCGGAAGTTCCATAGTATTTCCAATCGGGAATGTGCTGAGTAGTATACAATGTACACAGCGTCGTCGGAACTGAAAAACTTGTGACAGTCGGTCCGATCGATCCGGTTTTTGGTTGCTCTTTGTTTCGCGCTCGACCGAGGTTCGATAGTATTTCCAATCGGACTTGTGGTAAATGGTAGGATTTGTACACAACGTCGTCGGAACTGAAAAACGTGTGATAGTCGGTTCAATTGCTTGCTTGCTTCTCTGCCTTTAATGTACCGTAGCTCAACCAGAAGTTCGATATTATTTCCAATCCAACTTGTGGAGAATAGTAAGATTTGTACACAGCGTCGTCGGAACTGAAATGCTTGTGACAGTCGGTCCGATCGATCCGGTTTTTGGTTGCTCTTTGTTTCACTTGACCGAAGTTCAATACTATTTCCAATCCAACTTGTGCAGAATGGTATGATTTGTACACAGCGACGTTTGAACTGAAAAACTTGTGACAGCCGGTTTTTGGTTGTTCTTTGTTTCGCGCTTGACCGAGGTTCAATAGTATTTCCAATCTGACTTGTGGTGGATGGTAGGATTTGTACACAGCGTCGTCGGAACTGAAAAACTTGTTATAGCCGGTCCGCTTGCTTGCTTCTGCCTCTGAAGTACCGTAGCTCAACCGGAAGTTCGATATTATTTCCAATCCAACTTGTGGAGAATAGTAAGATTTGTACACAGCGCCGCCGGAACTGAAATGCTTGTGACAGTCGGTCCGATCGATCCGTTTTTTGGTTGCTCTTTGTTTTGCTCTCGACCGAAGTTCAGTAGTATTTCCAATCCAACTTGTGCAGAATGGTATGATTTGTACACAGCGCCGTCAGAACTGAAATGCTTGTGACAGTCGGTCCAATCCACTTGCTTGTTTCTACCTTTAAAACTAGCTCAACCGGAAGTTCGATAGTATTTCCAATCGGGCTTTTGCTGAGTAGTACAGAATGTACAGAAACGAGCCGGAAAAGAAATACTTGTGACAGGTTGGTGAGAAATACAATCGGACTTTTTACAATTGGTACAATTTGTACATGAATGAGTCGGACATGATGTACTTACAGCCATCTACTCTGATGTGCGTCGTCAACAGATTGTTCGACGGCAGTTTCCGTATGCCCGATTACACTTCCTACTGAGTTCTGGTAGGTGTTGTGGATGTATTCTGACCGGTCGGCGTTTTTGTCCTTCAAAGTTTTTGTTGTTTCTTGCTCGTGTCGGCCGGCGGCAATTTCCGTATGCTCGATTGCACTTCCTACTAACAGATTGATCGACGGCAATTTCCGTATGCCCGATTACACTTCCTACTCAGTTCTGATAGGTGTTGTGGATGTATTCTGACCGGTCGACGTTTTCGTCCTTCAAAGATTACGTCGGCAATTTCCGTATGCCCGATTACACTTCCTACTGAGTTCTGGTAGGTGTTGTGGATGTTTTCTGACCGATCGACGTTTTCGTCCTTCGCTTGAATTGGCCGACAGCGAATTCCGTATGCCCGATTACACTTCCTACTGAGTTCTGGTAGGTGTTGTGGATGTATTCTGACCGGTCGACGTCGTCATCCGTTTCTTTGGTCTTCTTTATTTATTTGCCGTCGTTGCCGTTGAGAAATACAATCAGACTTTTTTGAATTGGTACAATTTCTACATGAATGAGCTGGACTTGATGTACTCACGGTCACAGCCATCTACTCTGATACAATTGTGGTCGTTGTTGAACTGTGAATACGATAGCTCGTAATTACCAGTAGCTCATACACTTCTTGCTTGTTCTTTCGAATTTGCAATAGAACTCGTGCAAATGACGTCACTTGAATAGTAGTATAGATTGATTGGTAGGATGGGTATGCAAGTGGTAGATTGTTTGTAGTTCTGGTAGCTCGTAATTACCAGTAGCTCGTACACTTGCTTGTTCCAATTTAAAAAAGAGCTTGCGCAAATGACGTCACTTGAATAGTAATATAAATTGATTGGTATGATTGGTATGAACGTAGATAGCTTGCTTGTAGATCTGGTAGCTCGTAATTACCGTTAGCTCGTACAGCTTGCTTGCTCCAATTTAAAATAGAACTCGTGCGAATCACTCACTTGATTGGTAGTAAAGATCAATTGGTATGATCAATATGAAGGTAGGTAGCTTGCTTGTATCTCTGGTAGCTCGTAATTACCTGTAGCTTGTACAGCTTGCTTGCTCCAATTTAAAATAAAACTCGCGCGAATGACTTACTTGATTGGTAGTATAGATCAATTGGTATGATCAATATGGAGGTAGGTAGCTTGCTTGTAGATCTGGTAGCTCGTAATTACCTGTAGCTCGTACAGCTTGCTTGTTCCAATTTAAAAAAGAGCTTGCGCGAATGACGTCACTTGAATAGTAATATATCAATTGGTATGATTGGTAAGAACATAGACAGCTTGCTTGTAGATCTGGTAGCTCGTAATTACCACTAGCTCCTACAGCTTGATTGTTCAAATCTAACCCCAACCCTATGAATGTAGATACCTTGCTGATAGCTTACACGTAAATTTGGTTGGTTGGCTAATTGTAGAATTGGTACTGGTAAGAATTGGTACAGATCAGAACACCTTTGGTAATTCTGATCTTACTTGATGCACACTACTAGTAGAAATTGTACGCGTTATCGTACGAGTACTTCTTACCATAACTTTAGTGACACATACTTACAATACATACAATAACTACGTATTCAACAACTCCACAGGGCCCCTGCAAAGCACTAATTGGTGTGATGTGGCAAACTGAATATGATAATAAATAGACTGAATGATCGGCGACGGGCATCATTGTTAAGTAAAGTAATCGCGGACAGTCAGCCAAGGCTAAGTACTGAAGGGATTTACTAAGTGATACAAGGTTGTTATCATTAAGTGCCAAGGCATTACAATGATCAACCCATCACCAACAAATGAGATCTGATATGCCCGGTTGGTCGCATATGCTTCACTATCAATCCAGAGAAGATCGGAATCGCTTAATTAAGCAATCGATTGTTTCATGAAGCGATGAATCGCTTATTAAGCAATTCACAGGGGATTGCATGTGTCAACAAAAGCAATAATACGAGAATACATGGAACACTCCAATAGAGGTCAGGATTCTTAGATTAACTTAATTAAATCATAATTCAAATTACCAGTTATTACAAAATATTGCAGATTGGATGCTAACATTTGCCTGCTAACTCTTTGCTTCATTGCAACGAAGGCAGCTTCGTCACTTTCGGTGGTTGCAAATATCAAACTATACTTCCCAAGCGCAATGACTGTTTTGGTCGATTAGATTGCCAGATTGTGTTTCGTTTCTGTACTCATAATTTTCATTCCTCCTTCAGAATCAATCTACGGTACGGCCATTGTACGGTAGTAATCTATTCTACTCCCACACTTCTAGGTAGTACGAAGTATTCAATACCGATACGTACCGTACTATATGTAACTACCCCTCCTCCAATTTGGTTGGCACGTGTCAACCCCTCTCTAAAGAAAAATTCGAGGCGCGCGCGCCAAGAATTTTTCTTTAGATAGGGGTTGATTCGTGCCAACCAAATCGACTCCGAGTAGTATCGGGAGGGGAGAAGTTTTCTTTAGGATGCTTCCTTTTTCCAAGGGCTGCGCCCTTGGAAAAAGGAAGCATCCTAAAGAAAACTCCCCCCCCCGATACTACGAGGAGGAGAGCAAGGAGGAGGGGTAGTTAGGTATGTAATACCATGGTCTTAAGGGAGAGCACAAAGGGAAGGAGGGGGGGGGAGCTTGCTAGCGAGCGTCGATTGCTTGTTGTTGCTGCTGTTGGGGGGGGGGGGGGGGGGGGGGGCTTCTTGTTGCTAGTGAGCGTTGCTCTTTGTTGCTGCAGTTTTGCGGGGGGACAAGGATAAACCTGCTCTCCCCACAGTCTACCGTGTTGTATGTGTGAAAAATTACTTTAGTACCGGTTTCGATACTAAAGTAATTTTTCAGACTCCGTGTTGAGCAACTCAAAAAGTATTTTTAGAATATTTTCACACACAACTTCGTGTGTTGAGCAAATACTTATTTGCTCAACACACGAAGTTGTGTGTGAAAATATCCTAAAAATACTTTAGTACCACTACAAAGAGGGTACTAACTCACGGGATTAAGCAGCAGCACTACAAGATTGATTGAGTCCTTGACACGAATTGTGTAGAATCTAGTAGAATCCCTACTAGATCCTGGATTTAAAAAGCTTTTTTAGGTTTTCCCCGTACAGTAGGAGCTAGTAGAATTCCTACTACATCCTGGATCGTTATTACCAGTCAAAAGTATTTTTAAGCCTGTAACCATAAGTAACTTAGCATTTTTAAGCGTTTGTCACATACCAACTCCGGGCGTTGAGCAATATATATGGCAAAGATGGAACTAACTCGCGGGATTAGCAACAGGGGAGCAGCAGCAGCAGCAGCAGCAGCAGCACCGATTTGGTTGATTCCTTGACACCACCTATGTAGAATCAAGTAGAATTCCTACTACAACCTTGATTTATTGCTGTTTTTCCCGGGTGTAATTCATTATTTCGAAATCAACCACTTTGCAACCCCTCCCCCCCCGACCATGGGAATAGACCCTTTCCACTGCTTTGTATCCTATTACAACAACAAGCAACCCACTCTTCTATCACACTGTAAGTCATTGACGGTCCTTTGTTGGTATTTCGATTTCATTTGAATAGGCGTCGTCGTCGTCGTCAACAGTCATTTGTTTATTCCTATCTCACGATACTCTTCTTCTTTTGCTTTTGACCATGGGAATACTTCCTATCCTATTACAACGACAAGAAACCCATTCTATCACACTGTAAGTTGTTGCGTGTTGTTTGTTTGCTCAGAGGGGGCAAGTCGGGCTGTTCTGTTTCATTTGGTTGTCGGCCTTGTCGTTGTCATCATTTGTTTATTCATACCACTCACGATGACTCTTCTTCTTTTTTGCTTTTGACCATGGGAATCGCTCTTTTTCAGCAAGTACAGCACCATGGTTCGAACTATTCCATCCTGAAAGAGCAAGGCTGATTCACCAGCTCCTTGGACTCGGTGTAATGCTCCAGCTCAAGATCTTTGGACTCGTCGGGTCATCTACTGACAAAAACAGCAACAACAACAACCCAACGTTGGTCTGTAACAGGACGCAACAACAACCCTACGACAACCCGCCAAAGCAATCAAGCTTCCTACCGCCGGAATCGAAGGAGCAAACGCAGCGAGGCAGCAGCAGCAACCGCCGCCTCAAGCAAATAATAGCGGCCTGCTACGATCTAGGGGAATAGTGTATTCTCGCTCCGGTGTCCAGCCAAACTGGTGCAAGCGCTGCGCTGGGGGACTGGTGTATCCATGGCATCTGAACTACAAGCACTGCTGTGTTGTTCCGATCTAGTAGGGGACTGCTGTATACACGGCGTCAGAAGTAGGTGCTGTCATTGCTACTCTCGCCCTGGCATTTGACCTACTGCATATTTTTTTGCTCCGGCGTCCGAACTGCAACCAAACAAACTACTACAACAAGCTCTCATTTTGGGCCCAGCAGCCTCAATATTCATCACGGTGTGCTCTCTAGCAAGAAATAGGTCTACAGACTAGCTAATTCTAGCTCTTTTTCTTTGCATATACTCTGTTCCCTAGTCTGTTGTCTATTAGTCTGTTCTGGGAGTATCAAAAAGAGTGCTAGGTGAATAGTGCTCAGAATACAACTGGAAATCACGACAGAAAACTTCTACTACCTACGTAGAGGCACCGGGTAACACTACTAGAAAATCACGTACCACCACTTCTACTGTTGTTTACCAATCTTATCGCTCATACGGAGTATTTCGCAAATTACCAAAGTATCAACCCATTGTCAGAGCAGAAAACACTACTAGTATCTGTGTAAGAATTCTATGTCATATTTTCGAAATTACTTTAGTACCATGCCATTGTCAGAGCAGAAAACACTACTAGAAATCATGTAGCAGTTCTACGGCATATTTTGCAAATTACTAAAGTACCACCGAAGTTACCAAAGTACCATCCCCTCATTTGCACCTTTTTCGCGCCCATTGAGTCTGTTTTAACCCCTTGAGTCCCTTTTATTTTTTCTTACTTAGGCATCGATTTTGCGAGTGCACGTGCTCTCCCGTACGAGCCATGGTGTTACTAGAGTAATTGGGTGATTCCCGAAATAGTCTGGGTAGTAGGGACCCAGATTTTTGTATTTCGGGAATGAAAATCACCCTACCCAGATTTTGACTAAAGTCTCATTTTTGGAATAAGAAATTTTAAATAAGTATTTAAGTATATATCATGTGTTCGGTTAAATATTTAACATGTGCGCGCATTATTTAACATGTGCTTGGATTCCTAAGGAAATCTGGGTAGGGACCCAGATACTGGTCAATGTGAGCTCCCATCGGCCAGTTTCTGGGTCAAAATGGTACAGAATTAAATCTGGGCCCCTACCCAGACTATTTTGGGAATCACCCATTATCATTACAGTATCATCACGGCAGTACCGGTACGATACACATAAAATGCAACCCGGGTTGAATTTTCCTGGCTGCGTGCAACTTTGTACTGCACGTTCTGTAGACTGAGATACCCCATTCCGCACCCTCCAAAAATAGAGGTGCGATAACATTTTTTGTACTAGCACCGTACAGTACAGGTTGCATATTCAACCTTAAGAGGGTTGCATTTTTAGTTGATTTTTATTGCTGTATTTTAACAGCACTAGGTGCGCAACTTATGCAATCCACACCCTTGAGTACCGGCCCATTATTTAACTTTAAGACTCCGCTTCGTTTCTAACTTCATTTCTAACTTCATTTCTTTTGCCAATTGCAATTCAACGCATCAATTCAACGCATTGATTGGCTCACATTTTCAATCCAAATCCAACAAAAACATGTAACAAGAAACAAGCAAGAAGCACGCAAGGTATGCCCCGAGTACTCAGTACAAATCCACGGGCTGTTAGAGCCAGGGAATGGCGTGCGGCAGCCCGCGCTGCTGCTGCCAACACCGCAGTATTTGAATCAGCCTTCCCCCTTCCAGCTGGTCGGAGTTTGGAAGAAATCCGGAATGCTAGATCCCTTCTAGATTTCCGGAAAAGTGCTGGTGGATCAGCACCCGGATCTCCTAGTAGTACTCGCCCTCCTCCTCCCCCCCTCCTTGTCGTCCTGCCGGAACAAGAACAGCAAGAATAATTCAGCGTTTGGAAACAAGCCAACGTGGCCGATTGGCAACACTTGAAAGGGCTTGCGCTTGACTTGGTGCTGAAGGAGACCAACAAGAAGACCAACAAGAACCCCTTGAATCTGATGATGAAGCAACAGCAGCATCAAACGAGGACGCGGACGCGGACGCGGACGCGGACGCGGATGTGGATGTGAAGGATGACAACGACAATACAACAGCCACACCTTGCCGTCGAGGGGGACGAGTTGCAGGACCAACACCTGTCCTCCCAAACAATGTGAATGCTCCCACCTATGGCGCGCAGAGCAGGAGCTACTAGGGACGATGTGAACTACAGAGCTAGATGGAAGACTAGAGGCATGCAAGAAGAGTATCTGGATGTACAGTTGAATTGGCCGGATATTAATGCAGCTAGTAAGCTTTGTTACAAGGGCATCTGTCAGTACAAAGAGAAAGATGGTAGTGATATTACAAAGGAGTGGCTGTGTAGTGCAGTCACGCCAGCAATTAAGGCCAAGTTTGGCCCTGCAGTCGGCGCCACTCTTGCAAAGGCCTTGCTTTGGGCTTGCTTTGATGGAGCAGCGGTTGATTTGGTTCTTCCTGGACTGAAGGGGCAGATACTTAATCGGTACAGCCTTTTAGAAGAAAGATTGGAGGATGAAGTGAATCCTATTCAAAAGGTTCGAGTGATTGCTTCAAATCATGATGGGGTTGTGCACTTGGATGAAATCCCTACGACAGAAGATGAGATTGCTTGGGGAGCACGAGGGCGCGGAGAGCAATGGAAGAATGCTATCTATGCTAAGATGTGTACCACACAGAACCATGTTGCAGAGCTCAGGAACCATAACATTGCAGAGATAGCAGAGATGAAGAGACAGATGAAGCAGTTGCAACAGATTTGTAGGGGGAGGGCAATGGCGCCGGCGCGGCGACTTGGTGGAGGAGGAGGGAGAGGACCGGCTGTAGTGGATGCCGCGCCAGGGCTTCCAGAGGCGCAGAGGACTGCAACCTTGTATGCCACTCCAAGAACCATCCAAGCCTTGTGGGATGAGTACCAAAATGGAATAGGAGGGAGGAAGCCAGCAAGGGAGTTCACTGCAGTTGAGCGAGGGCGCGTTAATTTCAAGTATTCCAACAGGAAAGTTGTGTCGAGTTGTATGGAAAGGCTCTTGAACCGGGGCAATGATGTGAATACTGCCATCAACAAGATTAAGCAAGCTTACGGGGACTTGTCCATCACAAGCCTAATCAAGGCAATGCGGCGGGATGAGAGGGATGGAGGGTGTCCGGCGCTTTGATGAGCAGGAGGAGCAGCAATTCGATGGAGGATTCGATGGATTGATTTGTTCTTTGATTGGTTTGTTTGATCCATTCCTTTGATCGATTTGGTCGATCGATTCAGTCGACGATCGATCGTTGCTGGTTTGATCGTTGCTGGTTCGATTGATGGTCATTCCTTGTTGGTTGGTTTCATTGATTCAATGTTGGTTCGATGGAGGAGGAGCAGTTTGTTGGATAGGGGATCCCCCTCTGTTGTTGCTGATAAGCTCTTCTTTTTAGTTCAAGTTTTTTCATGTTCCGGTGTGTTGTCAAGTGAGTGAGTGCTGTAATCACGGGCGGGCTCAATCAATCACCTGTCTAAGTCGATGTTAGTGTCATGTAACATGTTAGTAATAGATAGCAGTATTATTTGTACACATTTACTTCCATCTTCTTGTACCTCAGCTTGGAAAGTGAATGGTTGATTTTTGGAACTGTCTTGTTGTTGCCGGTCTTGTTGCCGGTCTTGTTGAGTATTCAAGGTTCGGCGGGTTCGATCGATCACTTGTCCAAGTCAATGTTACTAGGGTCGTATAACATGGAAGTAATATATAACAGTATTATTTGTACTCATTTACTTCCATCTTCTTGTACCTTGACTCGGAAAGAGAATGGTTGATTTTCGATCTGTCTTGTGTTTTCAAGTGTGTTACTTAGAGTGTTACACAAAAAGGTGCGAAGTGCTCACCAAACGTTACCTCTGTAGACTTCTACATGGTTTGTGTACTGTTGCATTTAAAGTTGCGTTTTTTTTGTGTACTCTCACGGTATCACAACAAAACTTCCACAATTCATACGGTATTCACCTGTACAAGTAATCCTACCTCTGTTGAAATCAGCAGTAGACTTAGTACTACAAAACCTTAAAGAGTGCAATTAACCCTGTTGGTTAGATACAAATAATTAAACCATGATTGTGTGCGGATGATTGCCGATTGTTGCCATTCACTGAACATGCTTGTCTTGGTGATGATTGGATGGTTGGCAACAACTTTGAGCATGATGGATGGTTGGTATTAGTCCATCGATAGGTAAGTGGTATTGTGGGGTGGCCCAGTTACATTCCTGATATTGTGGCTGTCACCCCGCTTTCAGTCCCGTGTGTATGGCTGTACTGACTGTATATATGATGAGTGGCGCGTTGATACCTTGGCACGCGCGCGGTTGGCGCCCCTCCAACACACTCCTGCTACACGCCAGGGATATACTGTCATTGGTGGATAGATATTATGGGGTGTCGCGCTTGCGTGCTGCCGCATACTGTTGTTTGTACTGCAGGAATTCTGCGTTGGTTACTCCCATAATGACGTTTTGAAATTTTTGAAACAATGACCCTTGTAAGGGCTTTGTAAAGTAATCAGCAAGCATGTCGCCTGTTGGGCAGTATTGGATCTCAATTTCTCCTTTCTTCACTTGGTCAGTCATAAGAAAATAGCGAATATTGATATGCCTGGTTTGCTTACTACTGGAGGACGTTCCGTTCATCTCCAGCCTGATCGCGCTTGTATTGTCTTGGTTAAGTATATTGGTACTCCCAAGGGTACTTCTTGTGTGACTGGGGGCGGTCCCGTGTTCCGTTTGAGCCGCATACCCTTGCCACTGTAGGTAGTAGTAACACCACAAATTGTATGGCAGCGTGTCATCCATGCCCACCAACTCTGCTTCTGTTGAGCTCTTTGTGTTGAGTTTCTGTTTTGTTGATAGTGAGAGGGTGGCGCCCTGGCCAAAGGTGAGGACACCGCCTGTGTGACTCTTCATGTCAGAATGGACGGCAAAGGATGCGTTGACATACCAATATGCATTACCAGTGTCATCCCACCCCAATACGAGTGGGAGAAAGATGGTCTCCTGTACATACCCCAACACTCTTCTCAGTTTTTTCCAATCATCATGGTCTGGGTTGGAAACTTGTGTACAGAGGAATGCAATGGAGGTCTGTATATCAGGACGCGCCCTTTTGCTTGCAAATAGAAGTTGTGCCACATGCCTGTGGAAGGTCTCAGCGTCCACTATGTTGAGCTTATTCCCTTCTGGGTTGACCTTGAACAGGTGGTACGGATGCCGGTGTTGGAATTGCCCTTCCCTCAATAAGATTGGTTGGAAGGTTGTCCATGATCCCTTTGAGGTAATCAAACATACTGAACTTCACCTTCCCAGGCTCACTGTAGTCGATGGTCATGCCCACATAGTCATGGATGCGTCCGCAAGTGATCGTAAGGGGTGATTCCACACCAAACACCTTGTTGAGATCATCTAGTACTGCTGTCACCACTTCCGGGTCCTTGTGGGAGATTTTGAGGTCATCAACGTGCCACACGATGGTGCATTGTTGCCTGTTAATTATCTTGTTGGCCGTGCAGGTGTCATATGGGTTGAGTTCAAAATCCCACGTGGTCAGCTGGCCCGACAGCCGTTCCCAGAACAGCAGAGCGGCCCAAAGGGTCCCATATATTGCTTTGTCTGCTCTTGTGTCGAGAATCTTGCCCTTCTGGCCATCCATGGTGGACTTGTTGTAGAGATCTGGATCAATACGTCTCAGGAGTTTGGCCATCAGGCCATCAAATCGGATGTGAACTACCTCATTGTCCGGCATTGGGGTCTGTAGAAATGCCTCGGGGATATCGGCTCTAGCAACATCGCGCCCTTCAATTGCGTCAATAAGGCATGTAAGCATTAGATCATGTAGCGAAACAGTGGGTGAGTAGGTGTCCTCTCTGGAGATGAAGTCGCGTTGGGACCGGCCATCAGCACACCCGCGTGCCTTGATTTTTCCACACTGCTTGCGCTTTAGGAACATCAGGTAGGGGAGAGCCCGCTTCACTTCCTCCCGGGTCATGTCTCTAATATGTACAGGATGAATGGCCTTACGAGTGTGCAGTTGTTCAAGTTCGGCCATAACTGCCTCCACACCAGTGGACCCAAATAGTTTCAGTCCAGCTTTCACCCCATATTGTTTGGTTACTAGTGAGGCATCGATGTTATTGTAGGAGGCTATGGCATTGGATATGAACATGTACTTATCTTGGTCATTTGTGATCTGCGAGACAGCTTTCCTGAATCCGCCGCTGAAGATGGCCAAGTGTGTGCATGAGAGATTTCGGTGGTGAATGTTTGGCTGGTATCCCTCTGCCAACCCAAACTTGTTGTGTCCGCGAGTAACTCGTGGCCGGAGGGTCATGCAAAGTGGGGGGCTGCCATTGTCATGTGTTTCGTTGTTGTTGTTGTTTTCGTTGTTATCGATGTTGGAGTTCTCGCTGTTATTGATGCTGTAGAGATCGTGTCCGTCTACTGCAACTGACTGGTTGTTGGTGGATTCGAATTCTTCTCCATTTGTGGGATTTGGCGTGTCCACAGCGTGGCCGGTGCTTGCAACGGTCTGGTCATCAGCATTGTTTTCCGCATAAGAGTCAGAATCAGTCGTGTTGTCGGCGTCGGCCAATTCAACAGACTGGTTTTCAACTGACGCGTTGTTCTCTCTGGGCCCGTTGCTGGCCTCATCATTGCTGGGATTAGTTCCCCCATCAATATCACTCACAGTATTAGATTCTGGACCAAATGGGGGTAGATCAACATGGCTTCTGTTGTCATCATTGTCGTGTATTTCCAAGTCGTCCAAATTGTTTTCGGCTTGATCATGTTGAAGGTCCTGGAGCTCCTCTGCGTCCACCATGCCAGGTGGATCTGCGTCGTCCTCCTCGGCTGGGTAGTTGTTTGGGGAGAACGAGCAGTCTGAGGCTCCATCGTCGGACCCAACAGACTCAGTATCGAGATCAAGAATGGTGGTCCCACCCTCACTGCTTCCAAAGGTAAGACCGACAGGTGCGCTTTGCTCGGCGGCAATGGCCTCAACACAATTGATCACCGTGTTTGTCATGTGGGCAGGGGTTGCTGTGCGGCGCCGGATGCGCCGACCTGTGTTGAGATCAAAAAGATAGAGTGCGCCGCTGCGATCCCCAGTTGGGCGGAGGTAGATTGCGTCTCTGGCCCTTGGATTCATTGAATTGTCGCTAGCATCATTGTACGCAAGTACATAGTCACCAAACTGGAACTTACAATGTTTTGTTGCGTCCAATTGGACTCCTGTCATCAGTTGGCGGGGGAGATGGTGTTGGACACACCTACTTGATTGCACCAGTTATTTAACCAGAAGATACCGGCAGAGACCATGTCAATGGTGACGCGGCCCGGTAAGCGTTTGAATGGGATGGAGGAGAACATGCAGCGGATGCGTTCCTTGCACGTGGGATTGTCCCGCTCTACATATTGCTCATGTTGATTCCGTCCAACCCCTTTGAACTGTATAGGTGGATCCCTGAACAGCAGTGGCTCTTCCAGGTACTTAAACTTGTTATCTCCGGATACAATGGCCACGACAAAACCACGAACTGCATATAGTCCAATGATGGCGGCCAGTGTCCGGTAGATGGTTGTCTGGGATGAGTCTGCAATGGGACTAACTGTGCAGAAGTATATGTGTCGTGAGACACTCCTGAAGAACTTGATTCCATTGACAGTGAAAATGTCAATGCTGCGGAACACATTCCTGTATCGCGTGAGAATGTCCAATGGAACTGGGTTGATGTCCTCTTGAACATGTGAGGGTTGCTGGCAGATGGCCTTTCCTTTGATAACATTGGTGTTGGTCCCGAAGGTGTCCTCAGCAATCTTGATGTCACGTCGTGTCACGGGGCAGTTGAGTAGCAGGTTGTTGTCAATGATATTCAGATAATCTTGGGGGCTGGGGAAACCAAGGGCATCCTGTAGCTTTCTGGCCTTGGTAGCGCGTCGCACATCAAGGTCGGAATACAGTTTCTTTTGTCCTTCGGCTGATGTGATGGCGAGTATGGTTCCATCGGTCTCCCTCAAGTCGCAGTAATATAGCCCGTTATTGGCTCAATCAAACCTTCGAGTGGAGCCATTGGGCTTGTGCACAAAGAATGACTGGGTGATGGCAGTGTCAAGTGTGATCTGGTAACGGTCCGACACAGAACTGAGTGACAGGATGTTGGCCATTCCCCCTTCTTGGTACCAGACAGTCCCAAATCCTGGAAGGTCGCCAACTTGGGTAACAATAACAATGCTTGCATTGCAGTGAATCCAGACTTTCCGGCCCTCTGGGTGGGTTTGGATGTCCCGAAGCAATTCTGGGTTGCTGATGCAGTTGCATGTTGCCTGACTGTCCAGCAGGATCCAGTATGGATCAATGCTTCCCGGAGATTGTGAAAACATGTACTCCTCCTTTACTTCATAACTAGTATTGTTTAGCTTAGTGCCGGCAACGGCCCCCGATACACTCCTGGGCTTTTCCCGCGGGTATCGGGTATTAGGCCACTCCACACTCCTGGACTTTTGTGTGGCTCCAGGAATAGGGCTAATCACCTCGTTCTGTGTTTGTGTAGCCTCACCAAGTTGAAAAAAGCAGAGCTCCTCGTCAAAGGCTCCATCTTCAACTCCGGCCATGAGAATTTGGTGGGCATCGGTAACCTTGGGATCAGGTGACGCGGCGGCTGCAGCCACTAGGGCCGTCTCGTTGGTAGTGTTGGCTCTTTTGTCGCTCTTATCTGTGTTGTTGTTTCCTCCACCTCCCCCACGCCCACCGTTGTTGCCTTGGTTTGGGGTGGTGGTCCGGGTGTGTGACTTGTATTGGTTCATTAACTTGAGTGCTTTAGGTTGTGATGTTGGATACACATCGGCCCCAAGGCTGTAGTTGTCCTTGAGGACGCCCGAGAGATTCCGATGGGTCTTGATGTTGCTTCCGTTCACGATCACTACCGATAGGAGCATGTCCTCCAATAGTGTATCCACCTTGGTCTTCCCGGTCTCATCCATGGCGACGTAGTCGTCATAGGTTGCTCTGGGGAAGTGTTTGTTCAATGTGAGCTTAATCATATCCTTTGACCGGATGACGATCCCTGCTGATGTCATGACATCGAACCTGGCTTTCACCTCCTTGGCATATGTGGCTGCACTCTTGTTGCTGTCCTGTTTGCAAGAGAAGAACTTGCAAATTTTGTTTGTGGCGTCCACCATTGGGTGGACCTTGGTGGCACTGTCGCAGGTAGCAGTATTCGTGCAGTAGTTTGAGCATGCTAAGGGTATCTTGTTTGTCCTCAATCGAGTTCCAGGACTCGCTGGTCTTCAGGTGTTGCTTTACCTCTGGGCTGAGTTGTCCTTCAGCTGTCAAGAATAGTGCCTTCAGATCCTCCACATATTGGTCATACTTCTTTGCAGATCTTTCTCCTTTCTTTATCCACAGCTCCTCAAGGAGTCATTTCTTGTCAGGGTCAATGACCTCCTCCCCTCTAGTCCCCAGCACAGTGTAATCGGCCGGACTTGGCATGGTAGGTAGGAAGTCATCCTCAGTGAGTGTCCGCATGTTGATGAGAGTGGTCTTGACCTTGGAGTTCTTCTTTCCACCCACTATCTTGAGTCCCTCGTAGAGCTTGTCGTATTGTACTGACTTTGATCCGCTGAGTACGATTCCTTTCAGTTCATCTTGGTCCAAGCCAGTGAACCTGCGCTCGCTACTTATGGGGTGGGTAGTCCCACCATTGTTGTTGCCCTTGCGGCTCCGATTCCGGGATCGGTTGTTGCCTTGCCCCCCTTGCTGCTGGTTGTTGTTGTTGCCGGCGGGGTTCGGGGTGCTGGCGTTTCTGTTGGATGCGTTGAGCTGCTCCATGATGTTGCTGGAGGATTGGTGGATCAACTGCGACAGCAAGTGGCGCGGAGGATACTAGTGTATTGACTCGACGCGCGTGTTGTTGTTGGAAACACTGTGGTGGTTTTGAGTTGAGGCAGGAAATCACTGCGTCAACTGTTACCGGTAGTTTAATTATCTGTATGTTGAAATCAGCAGTAGACCTAGTACTACAAAACCTTAAAGAGTGCAATCAACCCTGTTGGTTAGATACAAATAATTAAACCATGATTGTGTGCGGATGATTGCCGATTGTTGCCATTCACTGAACATGCTTGTCTTGGTGATGATTGGATGGTTGGCAACAACTTTGAGCATGATGGATGGTTGGTATTAGTCCATCGATAGGTAAGTGGTATTGTGGGGTGGCCCAGTTACATTCCTGATATTGTGGCTGTCACCCCGCTTTCAGTCCCGTGTGTATGGCTGTACTAACTGTATATATGATGAGTGGGGCGGTCGGCGCCCCTCCAACAACCTCTTCTTCGATACCGTACGAGTACTGTACCCGTACCGGTTGGTAAGAATTTACTTCGTATTTTTTGTGGTCTGGTCGTGACCAATTACTCGTACGGTACCGGTACTGGTGCAGCTAAACCCCGATCATGATGGTGCGGTCTATCCTTCTTCCGTAAACCCTACCCGATGACGGACTGACCACGAATTGGGTTCAGCTCCCACCGCGCCTCAACCAGAAACTCGCGCGCAAAGTTAATTTTTACGACGTACGAAGTAACGTACGGTACGGTAGTTAGTTACGAAGTACTCCGTAGTTAGTTACGAGTACTTCTAGTTAGTTGTGTTGTTTTGCTACACTCTCTGTTCACGAGCAATGACGTGACAGCGCCCAACGTTTCTGACATTCCATTCGTTCCGTCCTTCGACGCACGGACGACAAGGTGGCAATACAATACTGCACTGTGCTGTACTCGTACTCGTACGGGTACAGGTAGCCCCAGTCACGACAAGCAAAGTTCCGCTTTTCGCGGCCAGTCGCTCGTGCTCCCCACAATTTTAACTTGGTGTTTGACCTAAGTTACGCGGAAGTAGACACGGCCCTTGTTATGCAAAATGGTAAGACTAACGGACGACGATGTCATCCCGGTCGATCATTGTTATCGTAGATGATTTTCCTGGATCCCTGTTGCGTTCAGAGTGCGAGAGGCGCTCCCGTGATCGGGAGCTGGGCGCCCGGTCGAGGGCAGCAACAAATCGACTTGCGTGTTGTCGCTGTTTCGTGCAAGTTTGGTTGTTTTGGGTTTTCCGCCGATACGCCTGTCCGTCTCCCCAAAGAGTTCGAGCTTTTATTTTTTGCCGTAGAATTCTACGACCTCCGAAGTTATCCGTCGAAAGAGTTCGCGCGCTTTCCCATTGATTATTTTTTCCGGGAAGTGAAATAACGATGGATGGTCGGTTCTGTGTATTTATCGTTGCTTCTTGGAGGGTCTTTCTCCTTCTTGGCATTCAGCACATTCGAGGAAAGGCAGTTTGACCGGTTTCAGTTCAGTTTAGCTTTGCCAGCAACACACTGCACCGACTGAATCCAGAACTCAATCAATCGTGATTACGAGGAAATAATTCAACGAAACCCGGGCCCAGGTCGTCTCACGACTAACGATATTGTCTGTCTCTTCTTTCCTTATTCGATTTGATCGCTCTTTCGTCGACATCTCTACAACTACGCAATCGATCCAATATATTGGCAAAAACAACGACGACGACGACGACGACGACCCAAACTTAAACTAAAACTAAAACCCGAACTAAAATCGAATGGCAACATCAAAAGGTACTAAATATGTGCCACCGCATCTGAGAAACTCTCAGAGCAGTGGTGGCGGAAACGACCCCCGCGATAGCGCCGGCGGCGGAGGTGGAGGCCGCGGAGGTTACGGCGACGACCGACGTGGATCCTACGGAAACGATCGCCGAGGAGGAAGCTACGGCGATGACCGACGCGGAAGTTACGGTGGCGGCCGTGGCGGCCGCGGAGGCGGTGAGCGCGGAGGCGGTGAGCCTCGACGCAACTCTCGCTGGAGCGACGTAGGAGATGTCGGTGACGATCGTCGCGGAAGCTATGGTGGACGAGGCGGCGGCGGCGGTGGTTACGATCGTCGCGGCGGCTCCTCCTACGCCCGCAAGAACGAGCGTGGATTCCACGGAGACTTGAAGCCCGACCCCCGCATGGAACGTACCCTCTACGGAGCGGACCACCAAACCACCGGCATCAACTTTGACAACTACGACAAGATTCCCGTCGAAGTTTCTGGAGAGAACGCTCCCGAACCAATCGAAACCTACACCGAAGAAACCATTGGACCCGAGCTGTTCCGTTGTACCCAGCTCTGTGGATACACCAGACCCACCCCGGTCCAGAAGTATTCCTGTCCCATTGGTAGTGCCGGTCGCGACTTGATGGCCTGTGCCCAAACGGGTAGTGGTAAAACCGCTGGTTTCCTTTTCCCCATCATCATGGCGATGCTTCGCAACGGTGGAAGCGAATCCCCTTCCAACGGTCGTCGCCAGGTGTACCCGGAAGCCCTGATCATGGCCCCGACCCGCGAACTCGCCCAGCAAATCTACGACGAAGCACGCCGTTTCACTTACTGCACCGGTATCGCCACCGTGTGCATCTACGGTGGTGCCGAGGTCCGAGACCAGCTCCGGCAAATCGAGCGTGGTTGCGATTTGCTGGTGGCAACACCCGGACGATTGGTTGATTTGATCGAACGTGGTCGCCTGGGAATGGAAAACATCAAGTTCTTGGTGTTGGACGAAGCCGATCGCATGCTTGATATGGGTTTCGGTAAGTACGATTGGATTGGGCTGGGTTGGGTTGGATTGAGTGCTATGTTATGCCTCCGCAATTTTGTTCTCTGGGAATGAGTGCTGTCCCAGCGCAAGGGCGATCGATGGAACTAACTTTGTTGATTTTACTTCACTTTCTTGCTTCTCTTCATCAGAACCCCAAATCCGACGCATTGTCGAAGAATCCGGAATGCCTCAGGGTGAGGAGCGTCAGACAATGATGTTCAGTGCGACCTTCCCAGCCCAAATCCAGCGTTTGGCTAGTGATTTCCTCCGTGATTACATCTTTTTGACTGTTGGTCGCGTCGGTTCTGCTTCCAAGGATGTCACCCAAAGGATTGAGTACGTCGAGGAACAAGACAAGCTCCAATCCTTGATGAAGTTCCTGTTGACGATCGACGATGGTTTGATCTTGATCTTCACGGAAACCAAGCGCAACTGCGACTACCTCGAGGATGTCTTGTGCGACAGTGGTTTCCCCGCCTGTTCCATCCACGGAGACAAGTCCCAGCGCGAACGTGAGGATGCTCTGCGCAGCTTCAAGCGTGGAAACACTCCGGTGATGGCCGCAACCGATGTTGCCAGTCGTGGTTTGGACATTCCCAATGTCACTCAGGTGGTCAACTACGATTTGCCCACCAACATTGACGATTACGTGCACCGAATTGGTCGTACCGGACGTGCGGGCAACACCGGTAACGCGCTTTCGTTCGTCAATGAAAAGAACTCGGGAATCATCCGCGAACTCCGTGACATGCTCGACGAGAACGAGCAAGAAGTTCCCCAGTGGTTGAACCAAATGGCTTCCTACAGTGGCCGTAGCGGAGGTGGTCGTCGCGGCGGCGGCGGTGGCCGAAACAACTTTGGAGGACGTGATTTCCGTAAGGGTAACGACGGCGGCGGCGGAAGCCGTGGTGGGAACCGCGGTGGCGGCTACGGAGGTGGTGGCGGTGGCTATGGAGGAGGCGGTGGCTATGGTGGTGGCGGCGGCTACGGAGGTGGTGGCGGCTACAGCGGTGGTGGTGGTGGTAACTTTGGAGGCGCCTGGTAAACAGGTTCTTGTATCGATACTATACACACAGTGCCGTCTCCCGTCGACACTCGTTCGCCAGCGTCATTCCGGGTCTTTTCGAGTAGGCAGAAATCCTCTGTTGTGTTCCCATCCACGGAATCGGTAGCAGTCGCAAGCTGCCGCAACACGAACGCGTGGTACAGAAGACGATGCTGTCGAAAATGGAACCAAGGCAGAAACTAAACTAAAAATTATGGTCCAAACCGACTTCGTGCTAACGTACTTAATTTATTATGATCAGTCTTTTTTGTATATGAATGCCCGAAAGTTTTTTCTTTCGACCAAATGTATCATATTCGGTTTCTCTCCGATACGGAGCAAACTCGAAGATTCCGCACACAACGATTACTATAGTGGAACGCACTACCCGTGCGGTATATGATCAGCGCATGTTAGTAGACCATGGAACAAAATGGTCCACGACATTTGAGTTGTGCTGGTGTCGTAATGAATGCACTACATCTGTACGGTGTGTGTTGGATGCGTCGTTTGGCGGTGCTGTCTTATTATTATTTCCTCCCTTTCAGCAATGACAATACTTGCACTAGGTAGTACTCTCTTGAGTCTACACGCGGCAACTTCGACAGAGAGGAGGACGAGCCACGCATGACAACAGACGAGAAGTTTGGCTATCGAGCGGTTTGTATGATCGTTTGGTTTGGTTCTGCTTCTGGTTTTCTAGGTTTTCCTGGTTTTCAATACTTGTTCTGAAACCCACCATCTACACGCCTTCCTCATAGAAGTTCTTCTACTAGTAGTAATACTGCTGGTGCTAGTAGTACTACTACTAGAACCAACGAATGTTCTTGGTTGGCAGGGGTTTGGCTCCTGTCCAGTGTCAGCCAACTACTAGGCACAAGGCAGCACATCTTGGTCTAGTGGACGCAAAAGATTGTGAACAAGTGGATTGCTTCATAATAATTGGAACTTCCTCATAGTGGACTACTAGCTGTTGTTCGGTTCCCAAGATAGGGCCGCGCGGGTATGATTACATGACAAAATTGTTGACATGGCAAGAAACTGCATCCAGTGTACACCAAAAAGAAAGAAGCAGCAGAGGCTCTGATCGATTAGTAGCTGATAGTACAACATCCAGCAGTGGTGATTTTTTTGGATCTCCCCACCATCCTGCTAGTAGCCTAGTGAGGAAAAGTTCTTCGAATGGAAGTTTCAAGAAAAGAGCACCGGGCTACGAGTACCGTACGGTAAATGAGGATGATCAAGATCGAAGACAATGAGGAGGATCCTGCACTAGCTACGTACCCTTCGTGAGTACTGTGATTACTCTACCTACCTCAATACATACCGGTGCCTACTACAGAGCGTACAACCTCAATCCTCAATCCTTAATCCTTAATCCTCACTCCTCACTCCTCACTCATCACACTGCATTACTTTTTTAGTCTATCTCAACCTGGCAACATACCATACGCAGTTCGTACTGGTACCGCAGGCTAAGATTAGTCGCAGTCATAGTATTCGGTACGAAATTCTTAACATTGGCGTGGTTCAACTCTATCCCGCTTTGGCCTGATCATTATTTATCTCTGTAGAAACTGCTTTTGTATCAGCTTGTTAATTACATGGTTCGTATTCGGGCAGCTGATTTATATAGCGGTATGTTCGTCACACTAATTGATACAGTATTATTTTTTGGAAAACCTCAATCAACTACGAAGTAACAATAAGTATACCGAAATCTGAATCGTTAAATTTTTCACCTTTTTCTTCTCACTGGATTACGTGGCGGTAGGATCCAATCTCAAATCCAATTGCCTATGGTAAGATACGGTATTATACGTACTATTTATTCGTAGCCGCATGCGCTACTTCCATTCAGGCCCAGCCGAAAAAGGGAGCGTGCCGTGTAACAGTTGTTGTAATCCTCGTGACTGATCTGAGACCAAATTCATTGATTGACGAAAAATACCCCAAAAACATTAACAACATCACCTTGAACCCAACACACACTGGGCCTGATCCTTATCAGAAAGTACCCGTACGGTAGCATAATTGTTGTCGGAATTCTACCGAAAAAAAGAATGTGAACGTGCATTACCGTTTGGTAAGAACGACGACCCGATGAGATAGCTTTTGCGCCGCCAGAACCGCGATGACATGATTCAATGAATTTATTGATTATCGGCATCTTTTCTCTCCTACCGTACCGTAATACTTCGTATTCCGTATTGCACAGAGGTTTGGAGATGGATGATTCGCACTACGGTATATAATTGCAAGTGAAGGCGCTTAAAGTACAGTACCGCCTTGAGAGATGTTTGTTTCTTCTTGCCCAATCCGCTCCACGCCCGCATCCCGCATCCCACATCCCACACCCGCATCCACACCCATACCGTTTGAACGTTAAATTCGCTATCCGAAATCACGTCAAGTCTGAAAGAATACAGAAATACAAATAATCCTACCGGTATTGACTAGATTAATTAAAAAGTATGAATGTTCTGAGATCTTGATAGGTTACTCCCCAACCTCTTGCACTTTGTCATTCTGGTTGGGCAACCCGAGGTGTTATTTTGGATTACCTCAGAATAGGTTCACCCAAAAGATTTCCTTCAACAACCCCATACCTACCTATGCACATGCCGTATGTTCATACATGCGTGCGCGCGGTGTTTCTCAACACACTCCTGTTACTTATGGTCAAGCATGGTGTTCGGTTTACACACGAGTTCGATAGATAATTCTTATCGTGCGAGCCTGTCAATTTATTTACCGACTGGCGTGTTTGCCTGAGCAATGCCCTTAGATATAGTGTGCGCCTGCCTTGCTTGTAGGTATGCGTTATGGTATGCCGTGTAATCACTGTTATCTGTGATTCCCATAATGGTGTTCCAAAACGTTTGAAAAAGGGCTCCTTGCAATGGCTTGGTGAAGTAGTCACCAATCATCTCTTTTGTTGGACAGTACTCAATGGTTACTTCCCCTTTGGATACCCTGTCGGTAATGTTGTCGGCAAAAAATACGGACGATTGTTGGCATCAAATTTGATCGAAAAAACGGACAAAATGAAACAACGACCGAGGTGCGGACACAAAAATATGAGATGCGAATATTTCGCTAATCAAGTCTTAGAACCAAACGCACCTCCACTACTTGGAAATCCTTAAGTGGTAAAAACGATATCATCTAGAAAAGCGCCGGTAGCAAACGTACAGACGTACGGACATCCGGAGATACACACGAATGAGATAACACACGTATGACTAATAGGCAAATAAGCGAGCCAACTCGCTGAATCGCTAACAGTAGGGGTGCGCTAATAGTGCACCGATAGAGGTTCGATCCAAGAAGTCATCTTACATGAAAACACTCACAAAATCTAAATACTAATACTTGAAATCACTGAATACTACTAGAAGTACCTAGCGGACTACACGCGTAAACGTGTTAGTGAAGTAGTAAGCTCACGAGAGCAAAAATAGAGTTTATCAGACCCAAATGGACTCATAGAGTCTGGGTAACAAAATGAAAGCTGATTGCCGACTGATCACCGGTTAATCGCCGTCTGAAGCCAAAAGCTGGACGTTAAAGACCCTCCTCAACAGAAGAGACTCAGGCGCTTAGAAGATTAACAAAACTAGCGCAGCAGAGCACACCAGGCTAATACCCGTGGCTTCTACTGAGGTTTGTAGGGGAGAAAAGAACACCAAAAGCTTCTTATTCACCTAAATTGACACTTGCAAGAGGTCCCCAACGATGGGGACAGCAAAAAGATGTGTCGAAACAAACAACGGAAAATTAACGGCCGGGATAATGTGATGTACGCGTGTTCAGTACTAGGAATCGCATAACGGCTGCAAAAAAGAACCGTTAACAAAGAGAGGCACGCGGCCTCGGGAACGTGACCTCGAAAACAAATCAAATGGGAATCAAATTTAATTCCTACAAGAAAAGAGCCCAAGTATACTCACTTGTATACAAATGATATGATAACAAAACCAGCCGAGGTAATACTATTAAATTCCTTTTGTGACCAGAAGTACCAAAGCTACCAAAGGGTAGATTTCCTATGCGCATGAATCAATGAGTCCCGTATTCATCTAAGTAATCGATTCCCACGGCATATCGATTCCCACGGCGAATCGATTCCCATCGCGCATAAACGGTGAGCAATCCCTGTCTTACGATATTGCCATTGTTCTTCGGTGAGCAAACTCTGATTTCATAAAATATCACACGAGCTACGGGAGCAATTCCTGACCTTAATGATAAACATTTCATGGAGTCTTCCTAACAGAACAAGAGAAGAAAACCGTTGGCATGTGATTCTCACACAATACATATACATGCATACAAATATATATGGTCAACGACTAATACATGTACGGAAATAATCAGCGAGTAATCTCAGCACTACGCAACAGCAGTTGCAACGTATTCATCTCAATAAAAGAGATATCTTGCATTTCGGCAAGATTTCACTTTATCTCATACTTTTAACATTCAACTGATTTATATCCCAAAATTCACACTAGTTGCTACCAACTACTTGTAATCTACATACTAAGGTCTGTCTCGCTGCAATCTGAATAAGTCACAGCAAGAGGAGATCTGGCGTTTCCCTAGTCTCGCCTGTAGTCCGATTATCCGTTGCCGAAAGTATCCAAACACAATTGTCACGCGTAGAGTACAATCGTTCGTCTACTAACACACTAACACAGCGTTGCTGTTCGTCAGGAGCCTTTGAATCAGACTCCCAGCGAATCGGATTCAGAAGGAAAATAATAGATTAACAGTCGCAAGCTCTAAGAAGGCTTGCACACAAGACGGAACAGGAACGGAATTGAACACAATCCCTACGCTGGCATATGCACATCGCACATCGTACACGAAGCAGTTCCCATTCTCAGTCACCGCGCAATTCTTTCCAAGGCTCCGAACCACCACAGATGCCGAACATACCGTTGATGCCCGGCAATGCACTCGGAGGCGAAGAGAAGAATGACGCCGAAGTCACCACTATCGAACGCTTTCCCAGCTTCGATGCTGATATGAGAAAGATACTCATATCCTTACTCAACGTAACAAGTGAGATTACTAGCAAGTTGTGTCTAGCTCTCAAAGAAGGCGGATTATGCGAGTGGAAGTTGTTCCTCGACGCACTTATCGAACCGGATTTTGCACGCGAACTTACCTATACGGAGCAAGGATTGGCAACGCATATCCCTCGATCCATCCAAAGGAGCATAGAAGCACTTGCGGATTTCGCTATCGACCTACAAGAAGAAGGTGTCGACCTAGAAGAAGACGAGAAGGACTGGAAAGATGTAAAGTCATATACATACATAGAATTCCAGGCATTCCGCAAAGAGCGTGCCCAACGCTTACGTAACGAATCTGCTCTGAACCCACCACCTCCTCCGGCGGGAAGTAACAAAAAGTCCCCTCAGCAGGTAAAGTACGAGTCATGGTGCCAAAAAGCACGAGATGAAAAGTCCTTTACACCCCTCACGAATGACTCGAGATTCGAACACTGGCTCGTCGGTTTCAAAGCTAAACTCGAGGCATACGACATCGATACAGAGACATTCCTCGATGAAACTTGGCCTCCAGCCACGCTTGTGGGTTACACCCGTGATCTCTACGTCAAACAATGTGCCTTCTTCTGGGTACTAATGTTGGAAGTCTTCAAGAGTGACCTTTCTGCATCATGTGTACACAGTCATTCTACCACCCGTGATGGACGCAAGGCATACTTCGACTTCGTAAACCTTCATAGCCAATCAAAAGCAAAGGTATACGACAACTCGACTCAGCTACAAGCGTTGCTCAAGTTAAACCTCAACAATTGGAAGGAATCCAAAGTGAAATTCATCACACATTGGTTTGATGAATTGAATCACCTCAACAAGCTCCGTCCTCCCAACAAGCCCCTTGAGTACCATACTGTTAAATCAGCATTGTGTCAGGCATGCTATTCCAGCTTCCAGCTAAGCGAACAGTTTGCCAAAGTCAAGGATCCAGGTGGGACGAATAGCACCGTAACGGATGCAGTTGCCGAAGCCGCTGCTATCCACGATCTTAAAATCACGCTTTTACTCGAAGCAACTCGACTTGATTCCCAGTCCGCGATGTCTGCTCCTCGGTCGACCGTACGTGCACACGTTCATGATTTTTCTTCTGACTCGATCCAAAACCATGATGACTATGCTCTCCCCATCGAATTTGAAGGAGACTATCAAGATTATGCTGTGTTTAAGGCTGGACGTACCCCTGACCCTACCACAAGGTTGCCTACAAACATATGGAAGGCCTTGTCACGTCAGGACATGAAGAGTTGGCTCAGTTTTTCTCCGGAAGGCAAGAAAATCGTGGTTGCCTCATTGCGACGCGACTTACTTAACACGGACCAACCTGACCCCAACAGTGTCAAACCCATTACCCGGAAGGCATACCAACATGAACACTCGGTATCTTTTCGAGAAGACGATACTTCGACCAAAGATGAGCATGCCAATTCCGCAGCAGACCTACATCCTGCTGTAGAGAATGATCGTAGAGGCGTTTTCCATGCATCCCTAGGTGTATACAAATCCACGGCCTCTTCGTCTAAGGACCAGCGACCTCTCAAGTCTTCCGTGTCACCCGCGCATCCAGCTCGATTTCTTTCAAACAACCCTGACATTCAGTACAAAAAGGACGGTGACACCCAAATACCTGTCGGAACACCATCGTATTCCGCCAATTTTCACCAGTGGTATACTCCCGAGGATGATCTCACCTTTCCTAATGATGGTCTCGTAACGTCATACACATACCGTATACACAAAACTACGGTTACTAGCCCTGGTTTTGCCATGGTCGATCGCGGCGCAAATGGCTGCATCATCGGTAATGATGCGTGTCTCATTTCCAAGGATATCCCACCACGATATGTTAACGTCACCGGCATTAACAATCATCAGGTACAAAATATTCCCATTGCTACATGCGGAGCATATTCCATGTCGAACAGAGGCCCCGTCATTCTCATTTTCAATGAATGTGCCTATACAGGACGACATCCTTCTATATTGTCATCCGGCCAGATGGAAGCATATTTTTCCACTGTAGACGACACGTCCATCAAAGCAGGCGGAGGACAGGTCATCACCACCTCCGATGGCTATGCACTGCCTCTTAGCATACGACACGGTTTACCATACCTTGCGATGCGAAAGTATACGACTGTCGAATTTGACACGCTACCACATGTTATCATGACGTCCGATAAACATTGGGACCCATCTGTTCTCGATACCACGATCAGTGCGAAGGATGAACAATTTCTCCAGAAATATCCTCCCCAACCACAGCAACTCCCTTATGCCGATTACGACGAATATGGGAACCCACGCTGCCTTGAAGGGTTCGATATCTCTGTTTCTCCCGGGTCCTCCACGGTCACATCCCTCAGCTCGTATTCCAGCCATTCCACCCGATCTCCCTTTCTTCCGATTGATGATCATAAGAACAACGATCGCTCCTTTTGGCTTACTTCCACCGACTACGCTCATCAAGAACGTCTCGCATGCTGCGCGCCAACCGCAGTCTCTGGAACAGTCACTGCGTTTCCGACAGATTGTACAGCCAGTGACACTACACGCATTGCAGCTACGCCCCGCGTTAGATACCCCAACGAACATGACTACCTATCCCTGAAACCTTTCTTTTGTTGGGTTTCCACCGATCACATCAAAGCTACTTTTGAAAACTCAACCCAATACGGTTCGTTAGCGGTTAGCCCTGATGGTAACATTTTCAAACGGTTTCATTCCCCTCAACCGGCCATGAACGTTCGCCCCTTCAATGACGATGTTATATCCGATGCAGTCTATTCAGATGTCCCAGCAATTGATGGTGGATCCAAGATTGCTCAGATCTTCTTTGGCCGCAAATCACATATTATACACGTTGAAGAAATGCGTACCACTGGCGATTTCCTATCCTGCTTTCAGAACTTTGTTCGAAAATGGGGCAGGCCCATCCGCCTCCTTTGCGACCATGGTAACTATCAATCAAGTAAGAAAGTCATGGATTACCTCAAAATGTTATGGATTGGACTCTGGCAAAGTGAACCGTACCATCAACACCAGAATCAATTCGAACAACGATACCAAACGTTCAAACGCATTGTCAATCGCGTCATGGATCGTACCGGCACACCACCACACATGTGGTTACTGTGCATGACATACGTCGCGGGTCTCCTCAATGTTGTCTCTGACCCTACGCTGTCCGATAAACAGCCGATCTTCATTGCCACGGGTACACTTGGCGACATCAGCGCATACACCAGTTTCTTCTGGTTTGAACCTGTGTATTTCAAGACCAATGACTCTCCTTTCGGTACCAAATCTACCAAACGCCTAGGTCATTTCGTCGGTATCGCCGAACATGTTGGCAATGGACTCTGCTTTCGCATCTGGGATCCAGTTACCAACAAGTTACTAGACCGGTCCGGTGTCCGATCTGCTCTTACACCTGAGTCACGTAACAAACGCGCGGGCCTATTTACTGATGATGGTTTCATCAAATGGCGTAACGCAAAGGATTCCTTACCCCGTATATACGCCACTGGAGAAGCTCCAGCATTCAAACATGGGGAGCATACCAATCAGAATAAACTCATTGACGAGTCTACCAAACCAAACAGCTCAGTTTCCTCTAACGGTTCACCTGCTGATTCTGACACCGCCGATGACACCGTTCCATCTGCACCCAACAAACAACCAGATACCACGCCCCACGCATCTGGCACTCAACCAATTCTTCAACCACCCGCCCACCCCTCGTTACCAAGCTTTCTTTATCAGAAGGTCGATGACAGCCCTAGCTGGTCACCTTCTCCACTCCCTAACAACTATGGGGAGAGTCTTGATGGTCCTCCTACGACACACATCTTCAGCAAGACATCCGACGGCGTTCTCCTTACTGAAGATGATTTTGACCCACCGGAATTAGCATACTTTGATGTTAGTGACGTCGCAACTCCACACACCAACCCAGCTACTCCTTCCGTAGACCCATCACAGGTAGTTGTTACCGACGAAGAAGGTAACGCACAATTTGACGATGACGGTAAACCTATTACCATTCCTACGATCCCGATTGCCGATCTACAAGGACGTTCCTTCCTTGTAACCAATCCCGATGGCACTCGGAAGCGTCTTACCATCGTCGATATTGAAGACAGTCTTGAACGCAATAAAGACTTCATCAAGTTCAAGTGCAAACACTCCGATGACGAACTCGATGATATCATTGCATACAACGACGTCATGAATTACATACATCGTGATTCAACACAAGAAGACGGCAAACTCTGGTCGTTTCGCCGCATCCTAGGACACCAAGGTCCACTGGATAACAAGCATCCTCAATACAAAGGTTCCAAGTATAACCTCTGGATTGAATGGGAGAATATGGAACGCACATATGAACCTCTGGCCAATATTGCAGCTGACGACCCGGTCACCGTTGCAAAATATGGGAAAGACAACAACTTGCTTGATCTCCCGGGTTGGAAACGTCTCAGGAGAATCACCAACCTAGCGCGACGAACCAAGAAACTTGATCGACTCGTGCACCAAGCCAAACTACGTTCTTTCCGTACCACTCCTGCAGTATCAATATGGATTCAAAGTGCCTCGTAACCACGAAGAAGCCCTCCGATTTGATCAAGCCAACGGGAACACCAAATGGGAAGATGCCACCACTCTGGAAATGGCACAACTCAATGAGTACAATACATTCATTGATAAAGGCGTGTACAAGACAAGCTCCATTCCCCCGGGATTCCAACAGATCAAGGTACACATGATATACGCTGTCAAACACGACGGAAGACACAAGGCTCGCCTCGTTGCTAACGGTAATCTCACTGAGGCCCCTATCCACAGTGTTTACGCAGGCGTCGTATCTCTTCGCGGCCTACGTATGTGCCTATTCCTAGCTGAACTCAACGATCTAGAAGCATGGGGCACCGACATAGGTAACGCCTACTTAGAAGCAGTCACCTGCGAGAAAGTATGCATCAAAGCAGGTCCCGAATTCGGATCGTTGGAGGGTCACCTGTTGGTCATTTACAAAGCCCTATATGGTCTCAGGTCTTCAGGCAAGTGCTTTGGAGACTTACTCGCGGCTTGTCTCATCGAACTCGGCTTCGAAAGATCCCGCGCAGAACCGGAAATATTCCTCAAACCCGGAACGAACAAGCATGGTGAACGTGTATATGAGCTTATATGCACATATGTCGATGACCTATGTCTCTGCATGGCAGATCCCAATTCCTTCTTGAAGATATTGCAAGTCGTCACCATATAACTTCAAATTGAAGGGATCCGGACCTATGAACTTTCACTTAGGCTGTGGATTTGAGCGCGACGAACATGGTGTTCTGTGCATGAATCCCATAAAGTTCATCGAAAAGATGGAAGCGTCTTACGAACAAATGTTCGGATGCAAACCTAGCACTAGGTTCCAATCACCCATCGCGGAGAACGATCATCCTGAATTGGACTCCTCAGCCTTTCTTGAAGAAACCGGTATACAGAAATACCAAAGTATGATCGGTTCACTGCAATGGATCATCGCTATTGGCCGCTTCGATGTACAAACAGCCGTGATGACGCTCTCAAGTTTCAGAGCCCAGCCACGAGATGGGCATCTCGAACGTGCTAAACGTATCTATGGATATATCTCCAAGTTTAGACATTTTAAAATCAGATTCCGCGTGGAACCGCCCGATTTTATATTGACTAAACCCGACACCATCGACTGGTCCAACACCGTCTATGGGGAGCATTCTGAAGAGCTACCCGACGACGCTCCTGCACCGCTTGGAAAGACAGTAGTGTTAACACACTTCTATGATGCCAACCTCATGCATGATATTCTCAGTGGCAAGGCAGTTACCGGCATTCTTCATTTCGCGAACAAGACTCCCATGATGTGGTTCTCGAAGAAGCAGTCTACTACGGAGACAGCCACCTTTGGAGCTGAATTTGTTGCAGGAAGAACTTGCATCGAACAGATTGTCGATCTACGCCACTCATTCCGATACCTCGGAACACGAGTCCATGATATCTCATACTCCTGGGGTGACAACTGAAAAGATGATCCAAACGCCGACCTTTCCTTACGCAAGGTTGCATAAGCGTCATAACATTCTATCGTTTCACTACGTACGGAGCATGATAGCGAGAGGTTTCATTTTAATGATGCACATCCCAGGTAAGGATAACTGTGCAGACATTCTCACCAAGCATTGGAGTCACTCAGTTGTGTATCCACTGCTCAGGCCCATCTTCCACTTCTGTGGTAATACTGGCGACCTTCTCCAGGATGATGGAAGCATCATGTAGAGCGTGATGACCCTTCACAAGGAGACATGGGGAGTATTAAATTCCTTTCGTGACCAGAAGTACCAAAGCTACCAAAGGGTAGATTTCCTATGCGCATGAATCAATGAGTCCCGTATTCATCTAAGTAATCGATTCCCACGGCATATCGATTCCCACGGCGCATCGATTCCCATTGCGCATAAACGGTGAGCAATCCCTGTCTTACGATATTGCCATTGTTCTTCGGTGAGCAAACTCTGATTTCATAAAATATCACACGAGCTACGGGAGCAATTCCTGACCTTAATGATAAACATTTCATGGAGTCTTCCTAACGGAACAAGAGAAGAAAACCGTTGGCATGTGATTCTCACACAATACATATACATGCATACAAATATATATGGTCAACGACTAATACATGTACGGAAATAATCAGTGAGTAATCTCAGCACTACGCAACATCAGTTGCAACGTATTCATCTCAATAAAAGAGATATCTTGCATTTCGGCAAGATTTCACTTTATCTCATACTTTTAACATTCAACTGATTCATATCCCAAAATTCACACTAGTTGCTACCAACTACTTGTAATCTACATACTAAGGTCTGTCTCGCTGCAATCTGAATAAGTCACAGCAAGAGGAGATCTGGCGTTTCCCTAGTCTCGCCTGTAGTCCGATTATCCGTTGCCGAAAGTATCCAAACACAATTGTCACGCGTAGAGTACAATCGTTCGTCTACTAACACACTAACACAGCGTTGCTGTTCGTCAGAAGCCTTTGAATCAGACTCCCAGCGAATCGGATTCAGAAGGAAAATAATAAATATACATACCCAGTATTGGATAAACACATACACAAAAAATAGAAATGACGAAAAAATGCTGAACCAAATATTTAATAAGAGACGAACGAATATTCGATACCGTTTCGAAAAAAGGGAAACAACTGTTGAGCTTAAGTATAGAGGAACTGAAAAATTGGGGTTCAGATCGGAATCAATCCTCATACCGTGGATATGAACCTGTTTACTAGCAAAAGCGCGTGGAAAGGAAAATACTCCACAAGTTGCTTCAGAACTCAGAAAATCACGATCACAGCTTCCTCATGAAAGCAAAAGCTAACAACCTCCTTATTATAAGCCTAATTCCTACAGCATACTCCGAAACAACACACCATGACGCCACCAACCAGAGCTCAACTAGCGGCAACCGCGGCAGCAGCAGTAGCAGAAGCAGAAGCAGAAGCAGCGGCGGCAACAGAGGCGGCGGGCAACTTGATGGGCCTACTACCTCCATCGGTAACAACAAGGTTGGATCCGGAACAGCTTGAGCAACTCACAGTGTCTTTGGTCGCAAGGCTATCAAGCAGGAACATATCTCTATCGACCACAGCAAGAGAAGCCAAAGAAAGGGCAGAGGCCAATCTTGGCATCCCTGGCTACGAAGGAGAAAGGGCGCTGACATCAGCCGAAGTTTGTTTCAGGAAGATCCTCGAGTCCTTCGGAGTCAACAGGCCTACAGCCAATGAAATCTTCAGACATGGGTATTCTAACATGAAGGCCGTTGCAGATCTCGATTCAGAAGGGATCAAGTCCACTCTAGGGTTGCTAACCAAGGTGAAACACCATATATGCCCGGATCCACAAGAAGTCTTTATTGGAAGGGCATTCGGCGACCGACTGAAGCTGTTCGTGGCTTGGATTAGGTTCCAGCCTATAATAGGCGCAACGGCCACCGAAGTGGACTGGATAAAGGACCCAACGGCTGAGATAGATACAAGGGAACGTTTGAGATCTACAAAGGAGGACGATGAAAATACAGCGGTAAAGGATCTAACACTACCCGACAAACTGACTACGATGTCAAAGTTCAGGGAATTTGATGAGAACTTACGCGAATACCTACAGCATAAGAGGGGTGTCACCAAGACATCCCTACTCTACACGATAAGACACCAATCTGCAGTCGGAGAAACCGACAGGTGCGGAACAGTCGGCTCGGGCCCAGACAACGCGTATCCTGACTGGACTGAGTATGCAATAAGATGCACGATCCACGCCAACTCTCATTGGTCTAAAGACAACAATACTCTCTGGGGGATATTGTTTAAGTTGGTAGGGTCCGGACCTGGTTGGTCCTATATACAAAGCTTTGGGACCAAAAACGGGGTAGGGGGTGACGGCCGAAAGGCATACTTCGCCCTCTACTCTCAGGCATGTGAAGCAACCAACTTAAAGCTGATTGTCGAAGCCAAAAGGCAGTTTATCCGGGAATCAGTATACACAGGGGATTCCAAACACTACAATTTTGACAGGCACAAGAGGCTATGGCACGATGCAAAGCAAACCTTGATAAGATACAACGCATTCCCACCTAAGGATCAGTTTGTGTATGACTTCGTACGATCCCTACAGGATGTACGACTTGAACAATCCATCCCAAACGTAATAACAGAAGAGTCGGACTATTACGCAAATTTTGAGAAGGCTTCGGTGTATCTCACTCGTATGCTTGGAGTAAAGAAACTCCAGAACCAACCAAATAAGAGGGGTCGGAACGTGTCATCCTTCACTCACAACAAAAAGAGGAAAGGGGACAACAAACGCGGCAACTCCTCTTCCAGCAAGCCGCAAAACAACAACAACAATAGTGGTGGCTCAAAAGCACAACCAGGGACCTATAACGGGCCCGTTGAATGCAAGTTCTATCCACGAGAAATATGGTTAAGCATGTCCAAAGAGCAGCAACAAAGAGTCCGAGCGCTAAAACAAGCAAGGAATGCAAGCAATAGCGGGGGCAACCAACAATCAAAAGTAGCAGCAACCACAGCTGCAAACCCTCCCAATAACCCCAGTTCAGCTGGAAACCAGTTTGGCTGTCACAGCCATATTGGAAACAGGAATGGAAATTGATTCGCCGGCCGGGGCCTTAAGATAGAACCTCGGGTAGGCCGGCCGATAGTCCATCTCAAAGAGATGACCCAGTCATCCAGTGTTAAGCCAGGCTGTTGCGAGCTGGATAGCCACGCAGACACGACTGCAGCTGGATCTAACATGGTATTACTCGATCCACTGGATTCTATAATGACATTTGCTGATGTTGCCCCATTTTCAGATGTGTACTCACCAATGAAAGATGTTCCTATTGCCCGTTGTGCTACTGCTTGGACAGACCCAATGGACGGTATCACATACATATTGGTATTCGAACAGGCCCTCTATTTCAGAGAATTGCTGCAGCACAGTCTGATATGCCCAAACCAAATCAGAGAATGCAATTTGAATGTGGTCGAAGACATACCAAGAAGATACTGCAGTTCTTCCAGTCACAGTCTTATCTTTCGGGCCGACGGTTTTGAATTGGCAATACCATTGTTAGTCGATGGCGTTCTGTCATACTTTGACACACGCAAGCCGACACGCCGAGAACTTGATACATGTGACCACGTCCTTGCAACTGATACACATACCTGGGACCCATACGCCCCCCACTTCAAAGAAGATGAAGAAGCAGCCAACGCGTCTTTCCCACGAGTGGTGGCAGCCCTCTCAGGAGGAGGACCGACTGGGACAACTGAGTCTTGGATACGATCCACAGACAACCCTATACACATCAATGTAAAACACAAGGATTATCGTCTCAGATACCTACAGAAGATCTGTACAACCCTGTACTCAACGGCCAGGGTATACTCAACAAGAGATTGGCAACCGGTTACACTCAGCTTTTGTTAAGAGTACCGGGGACGGAGAAAGCTCGGAGATACTCCAAATTTCAGCTACTTCAACCAAAACTTCGATTTCACTAACAGAGGAAGCGCTTGCCATCCAAAAGGAAGCAAAAGCTCGGACAAAAGAAAGAAAATTACTCCGGCGCCAGCAAGACGTGATAGATAAGGAAACTTCCCTAGAGAAGAGGTCATTTATCCTGACGCGGACAATGGGGACCTCCGATAAGGATTCCGGAGAAAGTGGACAGATATGATTCAGAAGCCATTGCAAAGATGTGGAACATCAGTGTTAAGAGGGCCGAAGAAACAATTAAGGTCACTACCCAGGAAGGCATAAGAAACCTTACGCAACCAATCACCCGCAGGCTAAAGACCCAAAAGTGGAGAAACAGGAAAGTACTTAAGGGTCGGTGGTTCGCTGATACTATGAAGTTCAAAGTACCGAGTATCATTCGGAACGATACTGACGCACAGATCTTTACCAATGGGAAAGGATACGTGGCGTTCTATCCAGTGAGAGGGGAGAAACGATGCCACGATGGACTATCTTGCTTCATAAATATGGTAGGAATACCGGAACATCTTGTCACTGATGGGGCAAAGGCCCAAGGAAATCATGATACACACAGCACTGGATGGACTAGGCTTCGATCAGAGTATCGCATTCGCCAAACCTATATACAGCCCCATTGTTGGTGGCAGAATACGGCCGAACACAGCGCAGGGGACCTGAGGAGATCAATCCGATTGATGACCTCTAAGAAAGGAAGTCCGGGGAGGTGCTGGACCTTCTGCGGAATGTTAGCGGTCGGAAGGTTAAGTAACACCGCATCTGGGGACCCATCTGCTATGGGAAGGACTGGATTTGAGTTAGTCCACGGATATACTCCGGATATAACCCCGTACATGATACACGATTGGTATGATTTCATCCGGTGGTACGACCTACAGGATAAGTCGGAGAAATACGGACGATGGCTGGGCCCATGTGGAGATACCTATGGAGGTGGCGATTGTCACTATGTATTGTATAAGACTGGAAAAGTACACATAACAAACGGCACACGGCCTATATCTGAAGTGGAATGGAAGCACCCAGACACTATCCTGCAGTTGGAGGAACACAACAAACTACTTAATGAAAGGATCGGCGATGAGGCGAAGCCCTTGGATATATACCTGGAAAACAAGATAGGGGAACCACCCTTGGGCCTATTTGATGGCAAATATGAGGGTGAGGACGAGGTACTTATGGCTGAGCCAGAGGCGTCATCCCTGGACATTGATGATTTAACCAAAAATCTTGACGAGTACCTTGGAAGCCAAGTGTTACTGCAGATAGGGGACCAACGGATTCGCGGTACGGTTAATAATTGATACAGGGACGCGAGTGGGATCCTAGTCGGAGAAAAGAATAACAATCCACTCCTAGACACAAGATCCTACAAGGTTTCTATGCCTGACGGATCCATTGAGATCTACACAGCAAATGTGCTTGCGGAGAATCTCTATTCCTCCGTGGACGACGAGGGGCGCATGTACTGTCTCCGGAACGAGCTACTTGACTATGAAAAGGATAAAGAGGCTCTGACAGTACAGCAGGCAACTATCACTACTAAGTCCGGACAAACACGGACTAAGCCGACAACCAAAGGGTGGAGGATCCTGGTCAGTTGGAAAGATGGAACTTCTTCTTGGGCAAAGTTAAGTGACATGAAGGAAAGTTTCCCCGTCGAAACGGCCCTGTTTGCCAAGGATCAAGGCATAATAGATGAGCCAGCTTTCAAGTGGTGGGCCTATCGGGTAATTCGGAAGAAAGACCGGATTATCTCCAGCGCCAAGACCAAATATTGGACCAAATCCCATAAGTATGGGGTTAGACTACCGAAAACAATTGCTGAAGCAAGAAGGATAGATGAGGAATCCGGCAGTGACTATTGGGCCAGGGCTATTGCGAAAGAAATGAAGAACAATTTCATAGCTTTTGAGTTCAACAACTGAGGACAAAGTACCGGTGGCACATACAAAAATCACTATGCACATGGTATTTGATGTGAAGATAGATCTAACTTGGAAGGCCCGACTTGTTGGCGACGAGCATAAAGTGCCCGAAATATCACGGGAGTATACTTACTCAAGTGTGCCCAGCAGGGATTCGGTTCGGATGTTCTTCTTAGTCGCTGCACTTAATGACCTTGAGGTCTTAAGTGCTGACATCCAAAATGCATACTTAACCGCACCAATTAAGGAAAAGAACTACACAGTGGCTACACTGGAACAAGGATTTGCACCGGAGTTATGTGGAAGGCCCTGCAAAATTGTGAGAGCTCTGTATGGATTACCAGTAGCGGGCGCATCATTTTGATCTCATCTGTCTGAGCACTTAAGGGGACTTGGATATAAGTCTTGCAAGGCGGATCCAGATGTATATATGCGGCCGGCTGTAAAGAAAAGAGGCTCGGCATATTACGAATACTGTGTGGCATATGTGGATGACATCCTTGTATGCGGGATGGATCCAAAGTTCCAAATGGATGCGATCAAAAGACAGTTCAAACTGAAGGATGGGACCGTTGAACCACCCAATTTCTATCTAGGGGCAGATATTGATAACACGTCTGTTGATGGGGCTGAGTACTGGTCCATGATGTCTTCAACGAAGTACACCTCCAAAGCCGTTAAGTCTGTTGAAGAGGAATTGAGTAGAGGGCAATATGCCTTCAAGGTACTCCCAAAATCCGCAAAATCACCATTGGTAACTGGATATAGGCCCGAAATCGATGCCTCACCGGAACTTGATTCGGAGAAACAAAACTATTACCAGGGTTTAATAGGTATACTCCGTTGGATATGCGAACTCGGAAGGCTAGATATCGTAATGCCTGTCTCACTTATGTCCCGGTATCTTGCACAGGCACGAGAAGGACATCTAAACCAATTGTTTCATTTGTTTGCATACTTAAAGAATTACAGCAAATCAAAGTTGGTGTTTGACTGTTCCATCCCAGAACTTGATGAATCAGTATTCCATGAATGTGACTGGGCCGAATTCTATCCAGAAGCGGGGGAACTAATTCCTCCAGATATGCCCGAGCCACGAGGAAAAGCCGTAACTACCACATGTTTCATGGACGCCAACCACGCCGGTTGCAAGGCTACTAGGAGGTCTCATACGGGGATAATCATCTTTGTTAACAGGGCACCAATCCTATGGTTCTCTAAGAGACAAACAACCGTTGAAACATCCACATTTGGCTCAGAAATTGTGGCACTCAAGATCGCAATCGAAATGGTAGAAGGCCTACGGTATAAGCTCAGAATGATGGGCATACCTATAGAAGGACCGACCAACATGTATTGTGACAATGACTCAGTTGTTAAGAATGTAACACACCCGGAAAGCCCTTGTAAGAAGAAGCACAACAGTATTGCTTACCACAAGGCACGCAAATGCATTGCAGGAAAGATTATCCGGATTGGAAAAGAACCCGGTGAAACTAATATTGCAGATCTACTCACTAAGCTTATGGGTGGGGTAAAGCTATTCTCCTTATGTAGGAGGTGCATGTGGCGGTGCAAATAAGAAGACCGGACCTTAAGGTATCTTCTACAAGTACTTAACACTACAAGTATGAAGACACGGGAACTCTAGAAAAGCGCCGGTAGCAAACGTACAGACGTACGGACATTCGAAGATACACACGAATGAGATAACACACGTATGACTAACAGGCAAATAAGCGAGCTGACTCGCTGAATTGCTAACAGTAGGGGTGCGCTAATAGTGCACCGATAGAGGTTCGATCCAAGAAGTCATCTTACATGAAAACACTCACAAAATCTAAATACTAATACTTGAAATCACTGAATACTACTAGAAGTACCTAGCGGACTACACGCGTAAACGTGTTAGTGAAGTAGTAAGCTCACGAGAGCAAAAATAGAATCACCTAAGGTTACAAACAAGAAAATAATCAGTTAGAAACAAGACATTTCCAAAGACCTGATCAATAAGTAAACACTTGGAACGCTTAAGTATATTCGTAAGAATGTACTTGATATCCCGTGAGGAAATTACTTATTGCAATCAAGAAAACCAATACCGATGATTCCAAATGGGCCTCATTTACCTATCTACTCTACGAACAAGCATACGCCCCATTGGATAAGACACACTTAACCTCGTAAAGGACCAATACCATAGAATGACCGATACAGAAAGACCAACACACGGCACTAACACCGAAACATCAGCAAAAGTATTGGTACAAGAATGGCAACAAATAACCGGGGAAGATCTCTACCATGTAAAAATACAGCAGAGAGCTCTGAGACAGTACGAAATACACAGTAAAAATAAGAGCGTCTCTCTGAGCTCACTTCTCTTTAAATTTCAATTATCCTATACCTTTCGATCGATTTTTAGAGTTACAACAGGTTATAGAGCCCTTATAACTTACACTCATGTCCCGCAAGAGCACTAGTGTTTACCTTAAGCTACCTATCTCCGGCCGTTCAGCACCTCCACTGTCGGTTATTTCCAGAGGAAATTCTGTGCTTAGCTCCCTGTGCGGCACATTCTTGGCCTCCCCCCCATCTCATTATTTCTTTCTCTCTTTTTACCTCCCTGCCCGTGCATCAAGGGGCTGTGATACCGATCCTTCTACAAGAATCTTCTTTTCTGATCCACGACCAAGTTCCAACGTTAATTAACAAGCGACAACGACGATTGTTTCTCCGACGAACGTTCCGGACACCGCCACAATCGAAGTAAATCAACGACGGTTAATTACAACGATGGATTAATTCGGAATCTCCTTCACCAGTATCAAACAGATCAAACGCTGTCACAGAAACAGCTTCACCAATCAAACAAATCGAACGCTGCCACAGAAATGTCGACATCGATGACGACGACGACGACGACGACTCCTTAATTACATCCCAAGAACACTCATCTCCACCATTGACGACGATATCGAGATACCGAAACCATGCCGACTCCATTTGACTGGACTCCAATCTTTGGAATCGAATTTCGATTTGTGAGCGCTAGTAACCCAACTGCGGCCACCTCCCTTAACAAAGCCTACTCTGAAATCATTGGCAAAGATGAACTCTCAGAATTCTTTGTGACGCGTGAAGGCAAAGAAGAAGAAGAAGAAGAAGAAGGACCACTAGAAATAGCACCGGATCCACAGCTCCTTTCCTAAATTGTATTGCCAAAGCAATTGCAATCAATCTAATAGACCCGGACGAGGTTACCAAAGGCCACATGCCAATCTCCTCAACAAATGTGTTATCAAGCATGTCAGAAACAATGGATCCACCAAACGGATGAGATACAAGACAGAATTTGATGCAGCTGCAAAACATGCAATCCGCACCAACACAGACAACAAACCTACTGTTGTAATTGAACTCACAATTACCCATTGGAGATTCAAGAAAAAATGGCGCCCTGACCTATTCATGGAAGCCTACACCGGAGACCCACCATCCGATGATGAAGATAATGTCACCGTTGTGGATACACCTGCGGAAGCAGTGCCTCCTACCGAAATGGGACAACTGACTACCCTACTACAACAATTGGTCAACAATGGCAACAACATCAACAACAACCCCAGCGCCAACCACCAAGGGGCACTCAACCTTCCATGGAATCCCGGAACTTTACCTCCTATGGTCCAGGAAAGATACAACAGAAGAGAAGAGTTTCTTACCAGCGATGAGATGAAAAACTTTGAAATCACCTCTACAGATGCAGCAGGAGATGAAGTGACTGTCAAACAAAATTACTACCTGCATAACCTAGGCAGTGGCAGGAATGATCAACGCCTAGTCACAAGAAGTGGTGATTGTTTTGATCTAACCAGAGCTTCAGATAAATCCAAAGAGGCAGCGCGAGACAAATTATTCCTCACAGGCTTCCCACAACTAAAGAACTCTACAGCTCCTCAGGTTCGCAAATGGCACAGGGAAGTCACTGCTCATGCGCAGCAACACCATATTTATGTCCATTCATACTACCTCTACAGACGCAAAGCTGATCATCTAAGAGGGTTCACAATTGGTGACACCTATGTGGATGACCTCCCAGCAAGATACGAATTGGCCATTCATGAATGGGGAAACCTAATCTACACTGCCCTCAGAACAGATAAAGTCATCCCTGAATCATGCAAGAGTGTGAAAGCTGCAATCCAGAGCTTTGAAGGTGGACAGGGATACGAATCTCTCTTTAGTGTGATTGCCAAAACACATCCCAACTCAGAAAGACCATCATACAAAGGAAAGATGGTGAGAAGCCCACCAAACCAGGAGCAAGATGAGTCACTTGAGGAATATTTTTTCAGGTACAAAGATTATCTCAGGCTCCAGGTATTCCTGCACAACCAACCCAGCACAATCAGCTCAATGGAAGAGGTAAGCAACATTTTTGAAGGAGCAACTCTATCTTATGAATTCCGAAAGAAAACAGAGGATGAACGCGAGTCAGATGATCAATTCAAGCGAGACAAATACAAGGCAGGAAGACTTCTCCAAACCCTTCAAACATATGAGCAGGAAATCAAGGCAGACATGAAGCACAAGGATAGAGCCTTCAAATCCAACCTGTCCAAACCAGCTCTCGCAGCTGGGACCAGACCAGGCTCTCGTCGAAATGACCGATTCAAAAACCGTGCAGGCAGCAACAACACTACCAAAACTCCATCGACCCTACTTCCCACTCAATCAGCCTGATTGAGTCACTTGGATACCCAGAGATGGATGAAGCATCCGACAACCCATTTCTTCATCAAGCCTACTGCAATGCCATCTCTGCATTCGACAAGCAACCCAGTCTTTTTGACACATCCAGAAAATGCATTGTTTGTCACACATCCGGTCATAGTTTTGATAATTGTCCTGCCTTACAAGATGTTGAGTCCCTCAAGAACCATAGAATTGCCACAGCGGTTTTTCTATGCAAATGCAATAGAGAAACCCAACAGCTCTTAGACTCTACTCAACAAGTCTCCCAGATCAACATTGAAGATGAGGACCAGGATGAAGCCTCCCCAGATGATGAAGCAGAAGACCAAATTTTTTGCCAAGGCCAAGAATAAACAGTCTTTCTTGCAGCCACACGACGTCACCACAAGATGATCCTCAAAGATTTGACAATGCTACAGCCCCTTCAGTGGAAGGCTCATGCCCCTCCTTGAACTCCAGCAGTGTCAGTTCCTACAAATCAGTCCAGATTGGTGCTGTCAATCTTCTCCCTAGGGATAGCCTCCAGCCCTTGATTCCAACTGATGTCTACTGTGATATGGAATCACGTGAGGTTACACCCCCTGCATTGGAATCACATTTGGAAACCAATGCAGATCCCAACTTTGATCGAGACAATCCCATCTCAGTTGATACCAACAATGTCCAAAATCTTGTCCCTTCAGATCCAATAGCAGCTGCATCATATTTTCAACAGGGTGTCCGCGCACAGATTGATACAGGTGCTAAAGTTTCTTGCACAAACCTACAGCATATCCTCCATGACTACAAACCTTACACCAAGCTGAGAAAATGTCCAGTCCGGCTAACAGCAGCAATTGGAGGCAAGGCAGCCAGCTGCATCCCTGAAGGATCAGGCTATGTGCATATACCAGCCCCCAATCACATAGGGTATCTTAGAGTCCTCTTCTACTATTCTCCGTCGCTTTCAACAACATTGCTAAGTGAGAATGACCTCTGTGGCATGACATTGCGCCTTAGACAACAATTCAGCGGACAGTCCATACACAAAGCCTTCACAGACACCCATCACCCGTCCATTCAACAGAATGGCAACCTCACCATTATTTGTCATCACAAACACAACACTGCCCAAAGCATTGTACTTCATGGAGCCATCATTGATGGTCAGTGTTTCACGCATCCAGTATTCATTCCAGATGTAGATATTGGATCCCCATATGCAAATTGTACAACTTCTTCAGCATACGCTTTAGCAACTGACATGGAGTTCAAACAAGCTTGTGAACTAGCCTCCAAAGAAGCCATTAGCAATTTCAGGTATGACATCTACACAAATCTTGTGACACTCCAAAAATGCACTGAAACTGCCAGAGTCCAGCCTGATACCAGCGACATACCAAGGTTTGATGCAAAATTGTTTTTCACCAAGATTGCTGACAAACATATCCCTATCCAAGCCATCAAAGCCAAAACCTCCAAGCTTCTTTGGCACCAAAGACTTGGCCACTCATGTGACGACTTTCTCTATCAAGCGCATAAGCACATTCTAGGTGTCCCAAAGTTCAAGCGTCAAACAAGTATTCTTGATCAATGTCCAACTTGCATCCAATGTAAACAAACCAAGAATCCTGCTGGCTCCCATTCCACAAGGAAGGCTACTCAGCCTTTTCAGGATTTGTCTATTGACTTTGCTTTTTCCGGAACCAAATCCTCCAACAGTAAACGGCAGCGTGATTATGTAGGTATTCATGGTGAAACAGCTTGGATTCTCATCACAGATCACTACACAAATATGAAATATGGTGACACCAGGATTTCAAAAGCTGCACCTCTTCATTGGGTAGAACATTTCTTCAGTCAGCACAACCCCACTTGCTCTAACAAGTATGTGATAGTGGATCAAGGTGGCAAGCTCTATCACAATCCTGACATCCAAAATCTATTTTCTACTTTTGGATACTCCATATTCCCCACTGGTGCTGATGCTTCACATCAGAATGGTACTGTTGAAAGAGCTCACCAAACTCTAGCTAACTCAATGAGAACCATGCTCAATGGTGCCAACTTGCCAATCAAGTTCTGGCCTTTTGCCTTCTACCACGCATTGCGTTTGTCCAATGCATTCCCAGAGGGTAACCAGCACCATTCGCCATTGGAATTGGCAACTGGCCACAAGGAGAATCTTGTTGTTACTCTAAAAATCGACCGGTAAGGTATTGGATAATTGAAATTTAAAGAGAAGTGAGCTCAAAGAGACGCTCTTATTTTTACTGCTTATTTCACTGTATCGGGGTTCTCTGCTGTATTTTACATGGTAGAGATCTTCCCCGGTGCTGTTATTATTCTCGTACCAATACTGCTGTTGCTGTTGCTGTATTAGCGTCGTGTCAGTCTTACTGTATCGGTCATTTGGTGGTATTGGTCATTCATGTTGTTAAGTAATCTGTTCGATGGGGCGTATGCTTGTTCACGGTATATATGCTAGATATGAGGCCCATCTGGAATCGGTATTGGTTTTCTTGATTGCAATAAGTAATTTCCTCACGGGATATCAAGTATATTCTTTTGAATGTACTTATGGATTCCAAGTGTTCACTTATTGGTCAGGTCTTTGGATATGTCTTGTTTCTAACCGATTACTGTCTTTTGTTTGTAGTCCTAAGTGATATCATTTTTACCACTTAGGGATTTCCAAGTAGTGGAGGTGCGTTTGATTCTAAGCTTCGGTCTTTGGAATATTCGTATCTAGTATCGTCTTCCCGCACCTCGGTCGTCGTCTCGTTCGTTTTGTCGGCTTTTTCGATCGAATTTGATGCCGACAAAGTCCGTATTTTTCGCCGACAACACACCCCTTGATCCAATACTTTTGTATTGGATTACTGTCGGAGTATGTTTGACCTTGGGTCGATTCGTCTGCAGCCGTATGATCAATCGGATCGAATCCGAGTGCGATTGAATCAAATCAAATCAAATCAACGTGATTGTAATATGAGATCCAGCGCTCAATCGAAGCGATCGAAAGATGTAACTGACTATCGATCAAAGCGATCGAACGATTTAACTTGGGTAGTGTCCCATGATATATCTTGCATGTCGGGCGTGCAAGATCCATCCCAATGGTTTGGTTAGATCATCAGCAGGGTTGATAACTCCAGGAATATGAATCATCCTGATTTCACCATTTTCTTTCCAAGCTTGAATTGCAAAGAACCCGATTTCAATATGTCTGGTTCTTTTGGTTGGCTTCTGGGCATTGATGATTTCAATGGCTGACGCATTGTCTTCATAGATAGGAGTTGGACCAGCTTGAGCAAATCCTAATTCTTTGAGTACGGATCTGAGGTATCTGGCTGTTTTGGCTGCTGTGACTGCAGCAATGAATTCTGCTTCTGTAGAACTCTGAGCAGTGAGTGACTGAGCTTTGGATCGGTAAACAACTGCTCCACCAGCATAAGTGAAAACATATCCTGTGGTGGACCTGCGATGTTTTGGATCATTTCCATATGCTGCATCAACAAAACACATCAACTTGCTGTGCTTGATATCTTCAGGGTATTTTGGGAGTGATGCATCTTGGACTACATCGTTGTATGGTTCTCCTGATAGAAGAGATGGCTCAGCATTTGGTCTATAGAATCTAATACCCCAAGATCTGGTTGTTCTGAGGTATCGAGCTATGTTCTTCAGACTGGAATAGTGGAATGCAGTGGGATTGGAACTGTATTTTGACATCAGGGTCACTGCATAGCCAATGTCTGGCCGGCAGCTCACATATGCAAACATCATTTCACCTAAGAGTGTTCTGTAGGAGAACCCAGATGTGGATTGCAATGCAGCGTGTTCCTTAGTGCCTTCTAATGGTCCATCCGTATGTGATTGCAGTTGGCTCAGTACTTCAGTTGATAACGGCGCTGATGGCTTGGAGTGGGGTTTCATCTTAGAATCAGTCTCCCAACCATGGGATGTCATGATCCGGTCGATGTAATTGGCACAGGACAGTTCAATGTAATCAGCTGTTTGTTTGACGTCAATTCCATTGAAGTCCTCAAGCAATCCCAATTTTGTAAAGTGGATCACGTCTTCCTTTGGTAGCTTGAGCCTTGCACCTATAATGTCATAGATCTTGTTGGATATGGATTCTGATGTACAAGCTAGCGCAAAATCATCAACTTGCCTTAACATGTAGACCGTTTCACCCTCAAAGACTGTCCTATAGATTGTTCTGTCATGAGTGGTGGTCTTGAAGTTGAGATCAGGACCTCTTAAGATCTTGTTGATGTGGGTCTCCCATAGTCTACCTGATTCTGGGTGGCCTTGAAGTGCTCGAAGAACCGGGAGCACCATCCTTCGGTCAATGTCTTTACCGTGTTTGTGTCTGTACCAGTCTGCATATGCATCATCTACAGTCATGAAGGTTGGAATTTCAGGTCCAGGACTGTGGCCAAAGGCATCTTGGGCATCTGTGCCATACACTTTGAGATTGAGGCTGGCTGCAATGGCAAAGAATAACCTTTGGATGGGGTGTTCAACACATGATGAGTATGACATGGCTATGGCATGCAGGGTTGGAGCTGCGTATTTGCTTCCATTACAACACTGTCTTGCGCGGCGGACACCATTTCTCTTGACACTGTACTGCCAGTGAGGCCTGAGAATAATTGCGTCTGGGTCCTTAGGGTATTGAATTGGTGAGCCAAACATTTCCAAATCTTCAAATTGATCAAGTTGTTTGCGTTCCCCAGCTTCCCATTCTGCCCATGTGGATAAAGACTTGAGATTCCGTCGAGTGAAGTGCCCTAGTGCCTGTTCTTCAGGTGTAGTTGCTTTTGAATTGATGGCCTTGATTAAGAGTTCAATTTCTTCAGTTGGCAGTGAATCTGCATCTAGGGGTAATGTATGATTACCTGGTTTATGAAGCTTAGTGATGGCTCTGAGAGATGCAATGTCAATCGTGGGGATGACAACCTCCATGTCATCTTTGATTGGGGCCAAGTGTTTTTGGATGGAGGCATGGAGGGCTTCAGTGTGGTCAACTTGGTTGATTCTGGATTGGATGAGATTCTTGTATTTGGTGCCAATTTTCTTGATAGTCTTGATGGATGAGATCCGGTCCAAAAAGGGTGGGTCTTCTTCATCAGTGGGTTCTTTCCAAGACGTATTGGGAGCAAATAATCCATATTCATTCGAGTGTTTCCGGATGTCTTTCAGAGACAATTTTTCTTCAAGTGCAAAAGTGATAGGAGTATCGGTATCTATTGAATTCCTCACCCCTCGAGCGTGTGATTGGTGCAATGCGGTGGTAACATCAGCAGCAGTGAACACACGGTTGTGATTGATAGATACAATATAAGCGCCCCTAAGCTTGGAGAGAGTCTTCTTATGGGAGGAGAAAAGCTTGGAGGCAGGGCTTTTGGGAAGGATATCGGTGATGTAAGCGCGGCCAAGGAGTGAATCATTGACATACCTGAGACTGAATGCTGGATCAGTACAGGAACTGGGAACAGGGAGCCTGAGATGGGTGAGGTCGGCAAACGGCGTGATGGAAAACCAGAAATCACTGGATGAGACTTCAGTAGGCTCTGGCGGCAGTTGAACGTTGTCATCAGTCCGGAGCAGGTGTTTGACATTAGTGGGGAGGTCTGCAAGTGGGAGATCATGCATACCTTCGTCAAACCGGACATGGGTAGCTATCTTGACTCGATGTGTCTCAGTATCATACCAAAGGATGTTTCTGGTAGTATATGGGACAAAACCCAGGAATATGCCTTTTCGTGCATTGGGTTTGAGCTTAATAGATCTCTTGCCTGGAGGTCTGACCCAAACTCTGCAACCAAAGGTTCGGAAATCAGCAAGGTTTTCCTTATGGCCAGTTGCCAGTTCCAATGGTGAATGTGGCTGGTTGCCTTCAGGGAAGGCGTTTGACAACCTTAGGGCATGATAGAAAGCAAAGGGCCAAAACTTGATGGGCAAATTAGCACCAGATAGCATGGTTCGCATGGAATTAGCCAGAGTGCGATGCGCTCTTTCAACTGTACCATTCTGGTGTGAAGCATCAGCACCAGTGGGGAAAATCGAGTATCCAAATGCAGAGAAAAGGTTTCTGATATCAGGGTTGTGATAGAGTTCGCCGCCTTGGTCAACTGAAACATACTTGTTGGCACAAGCCGGGTTGTACTGGGAAAAGAAATGATTCCAACCAATGTAGGGGTGCTGCCTTGGATATTCGGGTATCTCCATATTTCATACCAGTATAGTGGTCTGTGATCAGAATCCAAGCTGTTTCTCCATGAATGCCTTCATAGTTGCGCTTGCGTTTGCTGTTGGAGGATCTCGCGCCAGAGAATGCAAAATCAACTGATAATCCTTGAAAAGGTTGTGTAGCCTTTCTTGTGGAATGTGGGCCAGCAGGTGTTTTAGTTTGCTTGCATTGTATGCAGGTTGGGCATTGATCAAGAATACTTGTTTGGCGCTTGAACTTTGGGACTCCAATGATGTGCTTATGAGCTTGATACAGAAAATCATCGCATGGGTGTCCCAACCTTTGGTGCCACAGAAGTTTCGATGTCCTGGTTTTGATGGCTTGGATTGGGATATTTTTGTCCACAACCTTGGTGAAGAACAGTTTGGCATCAAACCTTGGCATGTCACTGGTGTCAGACTGAGCTTTTGCTGCTTCAGTGCATTTTTGCAGATTGACAAGATTCGTGTATATATCATACCTGTAGTTGCTAATGGCTTCTTTGGAGGCCAGTTCACAAGCTTCCTTGAACTGCTTTTCAGTCGCCAAAGCATAGGCTGACGATGTTGCACAATTAGCATATGGAGATGCAATATCAACGTCTGGGATCAGTACTGGGTGTGTATAGCATTGACCATCAATGATGCTTCCATGGAGGACAATGCTGCTGGCAGTGTTCTGCTTGTGATGACAGATGATTGTGAGGTTGCCGTTTCGTGGAGCAGATGAGTCATAGTTGTCAATGAATGATTTATGGATTGACTGCCCACTAAACTGACATCGCATGCGAGATGTCATTCCACAGAGATCATTCTCACTCAGCAATGTTGTTGACAGCGAGGGAGAATAATAGAAGAAGACTTTGAGATACCCTATGTGATTGGGTGCTGGGATGTGCAAATATCCCGAGCCTTCAGGGATGCAGGTAGCTGCTTTTCCTCCTATTGCTGCCGTGAGCCTGACAGGACATTTCCTCAGCTTGTTGTAGGGTTTGTAACCGTGCAGGATGTGTTTGAGATTGGTGCAGGAAACTTTTGCACCGGTGTCAATCTGAGCTCTGACACCATGTTGGAAGTAGGCTGTAGCCGCAATCGGATCTGGTGGGACTAGGGATTGCACAGTATTGGTATCAACTGATGTAGGGTTGTCTCTATCAAAGTTGGGATCCTCATTGATTTCCAGGTGTGATTCCAACGTAGGGGTCGTAGCCTCGAGTGGTTCCGTATCACAGTAGACATCAATTGGGATTGAAGATTGGAGGCTGTCCCTAGGAAGGAGATTGACAGCACCAATTCTGACAGATTCATAGGAGCTGACACTGCTGGAGTCCAAGGATGGGCATAAGCTGTTCACTTGGAGCGCTGTGGCGTTGTCAAATCCTTGAGGATCATCTGGAGGTGATGTCATAGAATGGCTGCAAGAAAGACTTTCTATTCTTGGCCGTTGCAAAATTTTTGGTTCTCTGGTTCACAAATCGGTGAGGTCTCATTCTGCTCGTCATCTTCATCTTCAATGTGGATTTGAGAGATACGTTGTGTAGAATCCAAGAGCTTTTTAGTTTCCCTCATGTTTTTGCTGATGTAAACGGCGGTGGCAATCCTATGTTTTCTAAGTGACTCAACATCTTGCAGCGCAGGACAGTTGTCAAAGTTGTGCCCAGAGGTGTGACAGACAATACACTGCCTTGAGGTGTCAAACAGACTAGGCTCTTTGTCAAACGCAGTAATGGCATTGCAGTATGCTTGGTGGAGGAACGGATTATCAGATTCTTCATCCATTTCAGGGTATCCAAGTGAATCAACCAGGCTGATTGAATGAGAAGTCAAAGTAGAAGGCGTTCTGACAGTATTGTTGCCAGTGCGTTTCCAAAACCTGTCATTGCGATGTGGACCTGGTCTGATTCCTGTGACTGGTAGTTGTTTAGACAGGCTTGGTTTGGAGGTTTTGTTCTTGTACCTTTGTTCAGCCTTAATCTCTTGCTCATATGTTTGGAGGGTCTGTAGAAGCCTACCTGCCTTGTATTTGTCCCGCTTGAATTGGTCATCGGAGTCGCGTTCATCTTCTGTCTTTTTGAAGAGCTCTTCTGAGAGGGTGGTTCCTGCAATGAGATTGCTGACTTCTTCAGTCGAACTGATAGTGCCAGGTTGGTTTTGGAGAAACACTCTAAGTCTCAGATAATCCTTGTACCGGAAGTAGTATTCTTCAAGAGATTCACCTGCGTCCTGGTTTGGAGGGTTTCTGACCATTCTGCTGGCGTTGGATGGCCTTTTGGAGTTGGGATGTGTTTGAGCGATAATTGTGTAGAGCGCTTCATATCCCTGTCCGCCTTCAAAGCTCTGAATAGTGGCCTTCATACTTGCACATGAATCAGGGATGATTTTATCAGTTCTTAGTGCAGTGTAAATGAGATTTCCCCATTCGTTGATAGCCAATTCATATCTTGAAGGTAGGTTGTGTGGAAAGTCATCACCAATTGTGAATCCTCTGAGGTGATCAGCTTCACGCCTGTATAGATAGTATGGGTGTACATAAATGTGGTGTTGCTGTGGATGAGCTGTGATCTCTCTGTACCATTTCCTAACCTGAGGGTCTGTCGCATCCTTTAGTTGCGGGAATCCTGAGAGGAACAGTTTGTCTCTAGCTGCTTCCTTGGACTTGTCAGAGGCTCTGGTCAGATCAAAACAGTCACCACTTCTGGTGATCAGGCGTTGGTCATTTCTCCCACTGCCTAGATTGTGCAGGTAGTAGTTTTGCCTGACGATTGTTTCATTTCCCGATGAGTCGGTGTAGGTGATTGGAAAGTCTTTCATATCATCTTTGGTGAGGAATTCATCTCTCTTGTAGTATCGGTCCTTCACTGGTGGTGGTAAGGTCGCCGGATTCCATGGGAGGTCAAGTGTTGCTTGATGGTTGGCACCAGCATTGGTGTTGTTGTTGTTGTTGTTGTTGTTGTTATTGCCGTTGTTGACCAATTGTTGGAGTAGGGTCGTAATTTGTCCCATCTCAGTAGGGGAGACAGTTGCAGCCGTTGCAGCAGGTGGTGCCGTTGCGGCAGGTGTATCTGGAACGTCTACCTCATCATCTGATGGTGGGTCTCCAGTGTAGGCTTCCATGAATAGGTCTGGGCGCCAATTTTTCTTGAAACGCCAGTGGGTAATTGTGATTTTGATTAGAACAATTGGCTCATCATCTGTGTTGGTCCGAATGGCATGCTTTGCAGCAGCGTCAAATTCTGTTTTGTATCTCATGCGTTTTGTAGATCCACCATTTCTGACATGCTTGATAACACATTTGTCGAGGAGATTGGCAATGTGGCCTTTTGTTATTTCATCTGGTGGTGGCTCTACTAGGTTGATGGCAATAGCTTTTGCAACGCAATTGAGGATGTGGAGTTGTGGATCCGGAGCTATTTCTAGTGGTCCTTCTTCTTCATCCTCGCGGGTCATAAAGAATTCGGAGAGTTCATCTTTGCCAATGATTTCAGAGTAGGCTTTGTTAAGGGATGTGGCCGCAGTTGGGTTGCTAGCGCTTGAAAATCGAAATTCGATTCCAAAGATTGGAGTCCAGTCAAATGGAGTTGGCATGGTTTTGGTATCTCGATATTGTTTATTGAATCGAAGCGTTGCGTCGTCGTCGGCGTTGTTGTATTGTAATTAATCCGATGTTGGTTTCCAGAACGTTCGTCAGGGAAACAATCTAATGTGGGTGATAAGTATCCTTGCAGGCCGGTCGCAGATTGATTGGTGAAGAGTTTTGTGTTTGGTTGGAGAAAACACTCGGCGTCAATGGTAATTAACCGGACGATCGTCGGAGAAGCGATCGATTGGCGTGGATGATACCGATAATTAACCGTAGCCGCCGGTCACAGATGTCCGGAACGTTCGTCAGAGAATCAATCGCCGGTGTGGTTCTTGTATTGACCGGTATTGGTCGTGGATTACAAAAGAAGATGCCTGTAGAAGGATCGGTATTACACCCCTTGATCCGCGAGCAGGGGAAAAAGAAAAGAGAGAAAGAATGAGACGAGGGGAGGCCGAGAATGTGCCGCACAGGGAGCTAAGCACAGAATTTCCTCTGGGTGTAACCGACAGTGGAGGTGATGAACGGCCGGAGATAGGTAGCTTAAGGTAAACACTGGTGCTCTTGCGGGACACAAGTGTAAGTTATAAGGGCTCTATAAACTGTTGTTACTCTAAAAATCGACCGGTAAGGTATTGGATAATTGAAATTTAAAGAGAAGTGAGCTCAAAGAGACGCTCTTATTTTTACTGCTTATTTCACTGTATCGAGGTTCTCTGCTGTATTTTACATGGTAGAGATCTTCCCCGGTGCTGTTATTATTCTCGTACCGATACTGCTGTTGCTGTTGCTGTATTAGCGTCGTGTCAGGTCTTACTGTATCGGTCATTTGGTGGTATTGGTCATTCATGTTGTTAAGTAATCTGTTCGATGGGGCGTATGCTTGTTCACGGTATATATGCTAGATATGTAGATATGAGGCCCATCTGGAATCGGTATTGGTTTTCTTGATTGCAATAAGTAATTTCCTCACGGGATATCAAGTATATTCTTTTGAATGTACTTATGGATTCCAAGTGTTCACTTATTGGTCAGGTCTTTGGATATGTCTTGTTTCTAACCGATTACTGTCTTTTGTTTGTAGTCCTAAGTGATATCATTTTTACCACTTAGGGATTTCCAAGTAGTGGAGGTGCGTTTGATTCTAAGCTTCGGTCTTTGGAATATTCGTATCTAGTATCGTCTTCCCGCACCTCGGTCGTCGTCTCGTTCGTTTTGTCGGCTTTTTTCGATCGAATTTGATGCCGACAAAGTCCGTATTTTTCGCCGACAACAAATCTCACTGACTTCCAAACCTTTGGATGCCGCGTTTGGGTTAGGCCTCCGGGCAAGAGATCAATCAAGCTCAAACCAAATGCACGCAAAGGCATCTTTCTAGGTTTTATACCATACACAACCAGAAACATTCTTTGGTATGACACCGAAACACATCGTGTCAAAATTGCCACTCATGTCCAGTTTGATGAGGGCATGAATGACTTGCCACTTGCTGACCTTCCTACAAATGTCAAGCACCTGCTCAGGACTGATGAAAACCCTCCTCTCCCACCGGAGCCAAATGAGGTGTCATCTAGTGATTTCCAATTCTCCATCTCAGCCATTTGCAGATCTCACCAATCTCAGGCTCACTGTTTCAAGTTCCTGTACTGATCAAGCATTTGGTCTCAGGTATGCCAATTATTCACTACTTGGCAGAGCCTATGTCACAGATATCCTTCCAAAAAGTCCTGCTTCCAAGCTTTATTCCTCTCATAAGAAGTTTCTTTCCAAGCTCCGAGGTGCTTATATTGTATCTATCAATCACAACCGTGTATTCACTGCAGCTGATGTTACCACAGCACTGGTGCATGAATCACACCATCAAGGGGTGAGGGATTCCATAGATACACCCATTACCTTTGCACTTGAAGAGAAATTATCTCTGAAAGAAGTCAGGAAACACTCAAATGAATATGGTTTATTTGCTCCCAATACTTCATGGAAGGAATCCACTGATGAAGAAGATCCACTATTCTTAGAACGGATTTCATCCGTCAAAGCTATCAAGCACATTGGCACCAAATACAAGCAAATCATCCAATCAAGAATCAGCCAGGTTGATAGCACTGAAGCGCTTTATGCCTCCATCCAGAAACACTTGGCACCAACGGAAGATGACATGGATGTTGCCATTCCCACTATAGATATTGCTTCGCTCAGAGCCATCACCAAGCTTCATAAGGCAGGCAATCATGCATTACCCCTAGATGCAGATTCACTACCAACTGAACAAATTGAACTCTTAATCAACGTCATCAATTCCAAAGCAACCACACCAGAAGAACAAGCACTAGGGCACTTCACTTGCAGAAACCTCAAGTTATTATCCACATGGACTGAATGGGAAGCTGGAGAGCGCAAACAACTTGATCAATTTGAAGACTTAGAAATGTTTGGATCACCAATTCCATATCCCAATGATCCAGATGCCATTATTCTCAGACCTCATTGGCAATACAGTGTCAAAAGGAATGGTGTCAGACGAGCAAGACAATGCTGCAATGGAAGCAAATATGCAGCTCCAACCCTACATGCCATTGCAATGTCATACTCATCATGTGTTGAGCATCCCATTTCAAAGGTTATTCTTTGCCATTGCAGCCAGCCTCAACCTCAAAGTATATGGAGGGGACGCTGCAGACGCGTATGCGCATAGTCCAGGGCCCAACATCCCTACCTACATGACTATTGATGATGCATATGCAAAATGGTATAAACACAAGCATGGCACAGATATAGACAGAAGATTGGTGCTTCCTGTCCTTCAAGCACTCCAAGGCCATCCAGAATCTGGAAGACTTTGGGAAACCCACATCAACAAGATCCTGAAAAAGCCCTGACCTCAACTTCAAGACCACCACACATGACAGAACGATCTACACGACAGTCTTTGAAGGTGAAACAGTCTACATGATGAGACAAGTTGATGACTTTGCGCTAGCTTGTACATCAGAATCCATATCTGACAAGATCTATGACATCATTGGAGAGAAACTGAAGCTACCTAAAGAAGATCTTGTTCCCTTCACTAAAATGGGATTGCTTGAAGATTTCAATGGGATTGATGTCAAACAGACAGCTGATTATATTGAACTGTCCTGTGCAAATTACATTGACCGAATTATGACATCCCATGGTTGGGAAACTGATTCTAAGATGAAGGCACACTCCAAACCATCAGCGCCATTATCAACTGAAGTACTGAGCCAACTGCAATCGCATACAAATGGACCTTTAGAAGGCACCAAGGAACATGCTGATTTACAATCCACATCTGGGTTCTCCTACAGGACACTCTTGGGTGAAATGATGTTTGCATATGTCAGCTGCCGGCCAGACATTGGGGATGCAGTGACCCTGATGTCAAAATACAGCTCCAATCCCACTGCTTTTCACTATTCCAGTCTGAAAAACATAGCTCGCTACCTCAGAACCACCAGATCCTGGGGTATCAGATTCTACAGACCAAATGCTGAGCAATCTCTGCCCCCAGGGGAACCATACGACGATGCAGCCCAAGATGCATCACTCCCCAAATACCCTGAAGATATCAAGCAAAACAAACTGATGTGCTTTGTTGATGCAGCATATGGAAATGATCCAAAACATCGCAGATCCACCAGCAGGCTATGTATTTACCTATGCTGGTGGGGCAATTGTTTATCGATCCAAAGCACAATCTCTCACTGCTCAAAGTTCTACAGAAGCTGAGTTCATTGCTGCAGTCACAGCAGCCAAAACAGCAAGATATCTCAGATCCATACTCAAGGAACTAGGCTTTGTTCAAGTTGGTCCTACTACCCCGATCTATGAAGACAACGCGTCCGCAATCAAAATCATCAATGCCCAGAAGCCAACTGAAAGAACTAGGCATATTGAAATCAGGTTCTTTGCAATTCAAGCTTGGAAAGAAAATGGTGAAATCAAGATGATTCATATCCCCGGAGTCATCAACCCTGCTGATGATCTAACCAAACCATTGGGATGGATCTTGCACGCCCAACATGCAAGATACATCATGGGACATTACCCAGGTTAAATCATTTGACCGCTTTGATTGACAACCGGATCTCATATTTCAATTGAGTCAATTTGATTCCAGGTTAAATAATCACCTCCGATCGGTTTCGACTCGGTTCATAGCGGACAAAGGAAACAAAACGACAATTCCATTTGATTGATCGATCAAAACTCCGATTCGAACAAATTGATTCAAGGAAATACACTCTGACAGTAATCCAACATCGAGTGACCGTGTTGGATCAAGGGGTGTGTTGTCGGCAAAAAATACGGACGATTGTCGGCATCAAATTTGATCGAAAAACCCGACAAAATGAAACGACGACCGAGGTGCGGGCAAAAAAAATACGAGATGCGAATATTTTGCTAAATCAAGTCTTAGAACCAAACGCAACTCCACTACTTGGAAATCCTTAAGTGGTAAAAACGATATCACCTAAGGCTACAAACAAGAAAATAATCGGTTAGAAACAAGACATTTCCAAAGACCTGATCAATAAGTAAACACTTGGAACGCTTAAGTATATTCGTAAGAATGTACTTGATATCCCGTGAGGAAATTACTTATTGCAATCAAGAAAACCAATACCGATGATTCCAAATGGGCCTCATTTACCTATCTACTCTACGAACAAGCATACGCCCTATTGGATAAGACACACTTAATCTCAGTAAAGGGCCAATACCATAGAATGACCGATACAGAAAGACCAACACACGACACTAACACCAAAACAGCAGCGAAAGTATTGGTACGAGAATGGTACCAAATAACCGGGGAAGATCTCTACCATGTAAAAATACAGCAGAGAGCCCTGAGACAGTACGAAATACACAGTAAAAATAAGAGCGTCTCTCTGAGCTCACTTCTCTTTAAATTTCAATTATCCTATACCTTTCGGTCGATTTTTAGAGTTACAACAGGTAATGAAGAAGTGTCTAATGTTGATATGTCTGGTCCTCTTGGTACTGGAGGCCTCGCCGTTCCATTCGGGGCGGATGGAGCTTTCATTGTCTTGGTAGAGGATGTTCTCAGTTGCGAGTGTGGTGCTGGTAAGCTTTCCGGTGGACTTGATTACATGTTGACCTTGAGCAATGAGGAAGTATCTCGCCCAGCAGATGAATGGCATGTTGTTGTCTACTCCCACCACCTCTGCTTCCGTTGAACTCTTTGTGTTAATCTTTTGTTTTGTTGAGTTGCCGATTATTGCGCCCTGACCCATTGTTAGCATCCTCCTGGAGTGGCTTCTCATATCATTGTGGATAGCAAATGCGGCGTCAACGTACCAGTACAGGCTTCCTCTATCGTCGTGTCCTAGCACAAGTGGAAGGAATCGCGTCTCCTTCAGGTATGACAGGACTCGCTTCAGCTTCTTCTGGTCATCTACATCAGGGCCCTTCACACGTGTGCACAAGAATGCGATGGCTGTTTGGATATCAGGTCTTGCTCGTTTAGATGCAAAAAGCAATTTTGCTACATAGTGATGGAACACTTCCACATCACGCTCACTCAGCTTTTTAGCTGATTCATTCACCTGGAAAAGGTGATCTGCGACTGGGGTGACAGCCTCTCATTCACCAAGTTTCTTTGGTAATCCTTGAAGGATATCCTCGATATAGTCGAACATGGTGAATTTGACCTTCCCTGTTTCAGTATAATCGATTGTCATACCCACATAGTCATGGATCTTGCCCCTTGTCTCTGTTAGCGGTGATATTTTTCCAAATTCTTTGTTGAGGTCTGCGATTACCTGTGTAACCACACGTGGATCCTTGTGGGAGATCTTGAGGTCTTCCACATGCCAGACAATGATGCATTGATCTCCATTGATCATTTTATTCACTGTGCATCGGTCATATGGATTGGGCTTGTATCCTTGTCCGACGAGTTCACCGGATAGTTTCTTCCAAAACAGCAGCGCTGCCCGGAGTGTCCCATAGATGGCCTTCCGAGCCTTGCCAATAAAAGCCTTCTTTCCATTCTTCATGGTGATCATGTTGGGTCCATACAGTTTTGGGTCCACATGACATATGAGTTCGGCCATGGTCCCATCTAGCTTGATGTACACATCTTCTCCTTTGGGCATGTCGGTTTGTAGGAAAGCCCTGGGTATATTGACTGTGGCCACGTCCCGGCCTTCAATAGTATCAATCAAACACGAGAGCATTAGAGCATACAGGGAGACTGTGGGAGAAGTGGAGTCTTCTTTGGTAATGAATTCCCGCTGCGGCCTTCCATCTGCACAGCCTCGGCCCTTGACTTTCCCTGTCCGCTTGCGCTTGAGAAACATTAAGTATTGTAGGGATTGTCAGACCATTTTCCTGGTGAGGCTCTTTGGATCCACGACTTCAATGACATTCCTGTCATGGAGCTGTTGCAGTTCTGATAGAACTGCATCTATGCCTTCCTCACCGAACACCTTGATACCCTGGTTTACACCGTATTGTTTGGTCACTTGAGTTGCCTCTAGGTTGTTGTATGACTCAATTGCTTGGAAGACCATCAGCATGGATGTGTGTTGCCCTGCAATTGCCTTGATAGCCTTGCCGTATCCATCAGTGAATCCGCTGCATTCTCTGTACTTGGTTGAGTATCCCTCCGATGCTCCAAATTTGTTGTGTGATCAGGTGACCCTTGGCCGTAGTCACGGAAGGCGCTCTTCTTCTTGCCCCTCGTCTGCTTCTTCAAATCTGACGCTCTGGATAGTGATGGCATCAGAGTCCTCTGTCTTGTGTAGTGTAGTGTCTTGTGATTCCGTGTCCTCCGTGGCTTCGATGTGGTCGTCATCCGGTGTGTCTTGTGTGTTGCTCGATATGTTCACTCCTACTTCGGCCAGGTCGCCACCTACCGGATCCGGCTCAGTGGGCGCGGCATTCACTCCTCCATCCTCTGGATGGGGTTCAATATTGTAGTCCATGTTATCTTCAGTAGATGGTTGGTTTTCGTTTAGATGGGAGTTGGCCACAGCCTCTTCCTCAGCAATAACATTGACTAGACTCTCCTTGTCATCACTATGACTAGTGTCCACATAGGATTGATCAGATGCATCGTCATTGTCCTGATTGTCCTCTGTATCTAGGTCAAGGATGGTGATTGGCCTCTCTATCTCAAACTCCAGCCCTGTGGGCATTCCTTGTTCCAATGTGTTAGATTCTAGTTTGTTTATGACCACCTGAGGCATTGGAATGGCTGTCGCCCTCTTCCTGTGGATGCGTTGTCCTGAATTGATATCGTATGCATAAAAGCCGTGAGTCAACTGCCCTGTAGGGCGCAGGTATACTGCATCAACTGTTCTTGATTTCATGGCGTTGTTTGTATCCTCGCAATGAGCTTGGATGTATTGTAGGAACTGGAATCGACCATGGGTCTTGGCATTGCATGCCACACCTGTCATCATTTCTTGTGTGGACATCGTCGGTGATACCCCGGTAGTCCTGCAGTTCAGCCAGAATATGGTTGCATATACAAGCTCAATTAGGCATCGCCGAGGGAGGTGGGTTACGGGGATGTGATTGATAACACAACGAATATTTTCTTTCAGTGTCCTGTTGCTTCGTTCGATGGTGGGTTCATGTTGGCCTGCTGGTACATAGTGCACTGTGATTGGACATTCCATGTCTAGCAGGCTGTCTTGGATACATTCAAACTGGTTGTCTGTATGGATCTGGGTGGATCGTAATCCTCGCGACACGTACTTTCCCGCTATGGCCCTTATGGCCTTAGCCAGTATGGGCTGCTTCATGCTGTTGATGGCGACTGCTGTCCGGAATCGGATGTGATGAGAGATGGACACAAGGAACTGTATCCCGTTTACAGTGATGATGTCAATGCATAGTACCACATTCTGATAGGCTTTCTTGATGCTGCTGGGGATTGGTGTGATGTCTTCCCTTGTGTGTGCTGCTTGTTGTTGCACACTCTTTCCCTTGAGGATACTTGAGTGCTTACCGTAGATATCTGTCATGATGGCTATGTCCCTCCTAGTGATTGGGCAGTCCTTGATGATGTTATTGTTGATCATCTTGGTCAGTTCTTGGGAGGTTGGAAGCCCAAGGATCTCTTGCATATCCCGTGCCTTCTTTGCTCTTGAACAGTTTAAAGCGGAATAGGAATTTGCCTTCTCCTTTATCGTATCTATTGCCAACACCGTTCCATTGTGCTCTCGCATGCCACAGTAGTAGAGGTTACATTCAGATCTTTGGAATCTTCTCGTTCCCCCATCCTTGTGTACATACAGGGTATTGTCAATGCTAGTGTCCACGGTTATGCGGTACTGATCTGACACAAGTGCTAGGGAGAGTACATTGGCTAGTCCCTTTGCCTAGAACCATACTATGCCAAACCCAGGGAGGTCAGCTATGAGATTGGTCCTGGACACTCCTGAGTTGCAGTGAATGTTCATGAAGCCCCCATTTGGTGCTTGTCGGATGTTGGTCACTAGGTCCAGATTGACTATGAGGTTGCGAGATGATTGGCTATCCAGGAGGATCCAGTATGGGTTCACTCCTCCTTCAGATTGGGATTGGGTGAATAAATATTCCATGTCGCGGCTAAAGTGATAGTTGTTGTGGGCCGGTTCAACCGGCTCTTCCTCTTGGTTGGTACGTGGGACTAGATCGGGGATCCCATCATCGCTAACATTTGTGTCCCCGCTGTCGCAGGTGGATGTTGATGTTGATGTTGATGATGATGAGAGTGATGAACTTCTTGTTTCAGGGCATTCTTGTTGAGAGACCACCATTCCAATATTCAAGAACATATATGTAGTCTGCTGGGATGGCGTAAAGGCTACCTTGGTTCGGCTCGACTGGAAGCATAGGTCTCGGACAGCCTTGAGAAGCTCCACAATGCACTTGGAACTGTCCATAGTCTTCCATAACTTGAGTCCTTTGAGCTTGGCTTTCATTCCATTGTCGATCTGTCCTAGGGCTAGACAATACACCTTCTCCATGTCACGTTGATGTTGGATCCATTTGTCTGCCTTCTTCTTGAGTTCTTCCTTGTACATGTCCATCAGGGTGTCCTTCAGTCCTGGCACCTCAACCATTTGTGTGGTTTGTGTTGCTGGGTCGATCACTGTTGTGGAGTACTCCAATGCTGTAGGCTTGATTGGTGCAAAATCCTTTCTTTCGAACCGGATTAGAGGTTCAATGGATGATCCTACCTGTGGGATGTATTTGGATCCTCCAAGTGTTTCGAGTCTGTCCTTGTGGGGATCTCAGTGTTTCACCTTGATCTGCGCACCCTCCCTGTGCTTCCCCCAGCAATGCTTTTGACGTGCCTCCCAGTGCTTCATCCAGGGTTGCATCCAGTATCACCACCAGCGCGGCTCCAACTGGGGATCTCAGTGTTTCACCTTGATCTGCACACCCTCCCTGTGCTTCCCCCAGCAATGCTTTTGACGTGTCTCCCAGTGCTTCATCCAGGGTTACTTCCAGTGTCACCACTAGCGCAGCTCCAACTGGGGATCTCAGTGTTTCACTTTGATCTGCACACCCTCCCTGTGCTCCCCCCAGCAATGCTTTTGACGTGCCTCCCAGTGCTTCATCCAGGGTTACTTCCAGTGTCACCACCAGCGTGGCTCCAACTGGGGATCTCAGTGTTTCACTTTGATCTGCACACCCTCCCTGTGCTTCCCTCAGCAATGCTTTTGACGTGCCTCCCAGTGCTTAATCCAGGGTTGCATCCAGTGTCACCACTAGCGCAGCTCCAACTGGGGATCTCAGTGTTTCACCTTGATCTGCACACCCTCCCTGTGCTTCCCCCAGCAATGCTTTTGATGTGTCTTCCCATGCTTCATCCAGGGTTTCATCCATTGTCACCACTAGCGCAGCTCCAACTGGGGATCTCAGTGTTTCACTTTGATCTGCACACCCTCCCTGTGCTTCCCCCAGCAATGCTTTTGACGTGTCTCCCAGTGCTTCATCCAGGGTTACTTCCAGTGTCACCACCAGCGTGGCTCCAACTGGGGATCTCAGTGTTTCACTTTGATCTGCACACCCTCCCTGTGCTTCCCTCTGCAATGCTTTTGACGTGCCTCCCAGTGCTTCATCCAGGGTTGCATCCATTGTCACCACTAGCGCAGCTCCAACTGGGGATCTCAGTGTTTCACCTTGATCTGCACACCCTTCCTGTGCTTTCCCCAGCAATGCTTTTGACGTGTCTCCCAGTGCTTCATCCAGGGTTGCTTCCAGTGTCACCACTAGCGCAGCTCACTGGGGATCTCAGTGTTTCACTTTGATCTGCACACCCTCCCTGTGCTCCCCCCAGCAATGCTTCTGATGTGTCTTCCCATGCTTCATCCAGGGTTGCATTCATTGTCACCACTAGCGCAGCTCCAACTGGGGATCTCAGTGTTTCACTTCGATCTGCACACCCTCCCTGTGCTTCCCTCTGCAATGCTTTTGACGTGCCTCCCAGTGCTTCATCTAGGGTTGCATCCATTGTCACCACTACCGCAGCTCCAACTGGGGATCTCAGTGTTTCACTTTGATCTGCACACCCTTCCTGTGCTTTCCCCAGCAATGCTTTTGACGTGTCTCCCAGTGCTTCATCCAGGGTTGCTTCCAGTGTCACCACTAGCGCAGCTCCAACTGGGGATCTCAGTGTTTCACTTTGATCTGCACACCCTCCCTGTGCTCCCCCCAGCAATGCTTCTGATGTGTCTTCCCATGCCTCATCCAGGGTTGCATTCATTGTCACCACTAGCGCAGCTCCAACTGGGGATCTCAGTGTTTCACTTTGATCTGCACACCCTCCCTGTGCTTCCCCCAGCAATGCTTTTGACGTGCCTCTCAGTGCTTCTTCCAGGGTTGCATCCAGTGTCACCACCCGCGCGGCTCCAACTGGGGGTCTCAGTGTTTCACCTTGCTCTGCACCCAGTGTTCCTCCTCGTTCAGCCCCAGGTGCTGGGCCAGGCGTTCCCCCCAGTGCTGCCATCTTCCACCTCCGTACGACAGACACGGTTTGCTTCTGATCATGGTTAGGATATCTCCATCGGGGCCTGGTGGGAGGCTCCCCAACTCTATTTCTCCCCTGGATTCATCCAGTCCTTCTTCTCCCTCCTCTTCTCCTCCCATTTCCCACCTTGTTCAATCTGTTCTTCATGGGGACGTCGTCGTTGCTAAGGATTCTGATGCTTTTGGACATCCCTTTCCCCAGACTCCTTCCTCCCACTCCACCCTCATTACATTCCAAAACATTGGTCCCCAGCAAAAGTCTGCCTTCATGTCTTGCTCTCGTCACAGCTCTTGGTGATTTGCTACAAGCAAGGTTGGGGTTGCTCTCTACGCTGAGCATTGTCTGAATGAACCTAAGCTTCTCCTCTGTGACCTTTTTCACTCTCGCATCCAACAGGAATGCCCTTCCAGTTTCTCCTACCTTGCTAGTAACAAACATGAGGCCTCCACCGGTACTTGGCGCCTCCCTGGTGGTACGGGCTTTACCATTGACCGGCTCTGGTGGTACTGGGCTCTTTCATTCTCGCAAGCTTGCCCATGGGGCTGATCCATCGGGGCTTGGCCGGTGGACCTTTGTTAGGTTTCAGGGAAGACCTAAGCTACGGTTAGGATCTTTTCTGCCTACTGCCCTGTCAAAAATGACAGGGACCTTGGCTCTGTTTGGAACCAACACTGTCGATACTTCCAGGCTGAGGAGGATCTTCCCTGTCCCAATCCCCGCATCCTCTTTTGCCGTGACCTCACAGCTGCCCTTCAGGCGTGTGTAGAGGCTGGTGACTCAGTCATTTTAGGGATTGATCATAATTCTGATGTCTGGTCTGATGGTCTTTCCTCTGAGCTCAAGGCACTTGGCTTTACGGATGCTATCTTCACTACACACCCCTCCACTTCCCCTCCTGCCACCTACAACAGGAATACCACCAGGACTCCCATTGATGCCATCTGGGTTACTGAGCATGTTGATGTCTTCAGAGCTGGTTACTGTGCATTTGATGATGAGCACGGCATGGCCTCTGACCATCGCTTGCTTTGGATCGAAGTTTGTAATGGCAGCATCATGGGCAAACGCCTTCCACCTCCTGTGTGCTCATCTCTCCCTTGCCTGAAATCTTCCCACCCTCATCTTCGGCAGCGCTATCTCAAGCGGGTGAAACATGCTTTTGCTACTGCTGGGGTGTTCGCCCTTTGGACCAAGCTTGAGCATCTGGTGGCTCACTTTGTCTCTGGTGATACATCCGTGCGGGACACTCTCATCACTACCTATGATGTCCTCCATGCCACCACTGCTTCCATCCAGCTGTCTGTTGAACACCATCTTTGTTGGCTTTGCACAGGCATGATCCCTTGGTCTCCCAAGCTCCAAGTCTATCGTGACACCATCAATTTCTGGAGGCGGATCGTGCAGCTTCGGCAAGGTGTCTCCACCAGTCACACCATTGTGAAGCGCTTGGCCTGTAAGCTTTCCTTATACAAGGGTGAACACTGTGATCTTGCCACTGCTGTCCTCCATTTGAAGCAAGCCTACAAGCAATACCGTGCCATCAAACTTCTGGCTCCCTCTTGGCGTGGCTCCTTCAACCAAGGCTTTGGTGGATGCCCTTCTTGCTGAAGGCAAGCCCCCCAACCAGAGTGCCTCCCAGATTAGGGCACGCATGCGCCGTGAACGGCTCCAAAGGGATCTCAGGCTTGCTGCTCGCTCTATCCGCGGCCGTCTTCATAAGACTGCTGTTCTGAAGGCTGTGTTATTTTCCTTCTGAATCCGGTCCGTTGAGGGTCTGATTCAAAGGCTTCTGAAGAACAGCAACGCTGTGTTAGTGTGTTAGTAGATGAACGATTGTACTCTACGCGTGACAATTGTGTTTGGATACTTTCGGCAACGGATAATTGGACTACAGGCGAAGCTAGGGAAACGCCAGATCCCTTCTTGCTGTGACTTATTCAGATTGCAGCGAGACAGACCTTAGTATGTAGATTACAAGTAGTTGGTAGCAACTAGTGTGAATTTTGGGATATAAGTCAGTTGAATGTTAAAAGTATGAGATAAAGTGAAATCTTGCCGAAATGCAAGATATCTCTTTTATTGAGATGAATACGTTGCAACTGCTGTTGCGTAGTGATGAGATTACTCGCTGATTATTTCCGTACATGTATTGGTTGTTGACCATATATATCTGTATGCATGTATATGTATTGTGTGAGAATCACACGCCAACGGTTTTCTTCTCTTGTTCCGTTAGGAAGACTCCATGAATTGTTTATGATTAAGGTCAGGAATTGCTCCCGTAGCTCGTGTGATATTTTATGAAATCAGAGTTTGCTCACCAAAGAACGATGGCAATACTGTAAAACAGGGATTGCTCACTGTTGATGCGCGATGGGAATCGATGCGCCGTGGGAATCGATATGCCGTGGGAATCGATTACTTAGATTGATACGGGACTCATTGATTCGTACGAATAGGGTATCTACCATCTGGTAGCTTTGGTACTTCTGGTCACGAAAGGAATTTAATACTCCCCATGTCTCCTTGTGAAGGGTCATCACGCTCTACATGATGCTTCCATCATCTTGGAGAAGGTCGCCGGTATTACCACAGAAGTGGAAGATGGGCTTGAGCAGTGGATACACAACTGAGTGTCCCCAATGCTTGGTGAGAATGTCTGCACAGTTATCCTTACCTGGGATGTGCATCATTAAAATGAAGCCTCTGGCTATCATGCTCCGTACGTAGTGAAACGATAGAATGTTATGACATTTGTGCAACCTTGCGTAAGGGAAGGTTGACGTTTGGATCATCTTTTCGTTGTCACCCCAAGAGTAGGAGATATCATGGACTCGTGTTCCTAGGTATCAGAATGAGTGGCGTAAATCGACGATCTGTTCGATGCAAGTTCTTCCTGCAACAAATTCAGCTCCAAAGGTGGCTGTTTCCGTAGTAGACTGCTTCTTCGAGAACCACATCATGGGAGTCTTGTTCGCGAAATGAAGAATGCTGGTTACAGCCTTACCACTGAGAATATCATGCATGAGGTTGGCATCATAGAAATGTGTCAACACTACTGTCTTCCCAAGTGGTGCAGGAGCGTCGCCGGGTAGCTCTTCAGAATGCTCCCCATAGACGGTGTTGGACCAGTCGATGGTGCCGGGTTTAGTCAATATAAAATCTGGGGGTTCCACGCGGAATCTGATTTTAAAATGTCTAAACTTGGAGATATATCCATAGATACGTTTGGCACGTTCGAGATGCCCATCTCATGGCTGAGCTCTGAAACTTGAGAGTGTCATCATATTACGGCTGTTTGTACATGGAAACGGCCAATAGCGATGATCCATTGGAGTGAACCAATCATACTTTGGTATTTCTGTATACCAGTTTCTTCGAGAAAGGCTGAGGAGTCCAATTCGGGATGATCGTTCTCTGCAATGGGTGATTGGAACCTAGTGCTAGGTTTGCATCCAAACATTTGTTCGTGAGACGCTTCCATCTTTTCGATAAACTTTATGGGATTCATGCATAGAACACCATGCTCGTCGCGCTCAAATCCGCAACCTAGGTGAAAGTTCATAGGTCCGGATCCCTTCAGTTTGAAGTTATATGGTGACAACTGCAATATCTTCAAGAAGGAATTGGGATCTGCCATGCAGAGACATAGGTCATCGACATATGTGCATATAAGTTCATATACACGTTCACCATGCTTGTTTGTTCCAGGCTTGAGGAATATTTCCGGTTCTGCGCGGGATCTTTCGAAGCCGAGTTCGATGAGACAAGCTGCGAGTAAGTCTCCAAAACACTTGCCTGAAGACCTGAGGCCATATAGGGGTTTGTAAATGATCAACAGGTGATCTTCCAGCGATCCGAATTCAGGGACCTGCCTTGATGCATACTTTCTCGCAGGTAACTGCTTCTAGGTAGGCATTACCTATGTCGGTACCCCATGCTTCCAAGTTGTTGAGTTCAGCTAGAAATAGGCACATACGTAGACCGCGGAGAGATACGACACCTGCGTAAACACTGTGGATAGGGGCCTCAGTGAGATTACCGTTAGCAACGAGACAAGCCTTGTGTCTACCGTCGTGCTTGACAGCGTATATCATGTGTACCTTGATCTGTTGAAACCAGGGGGGAATGGAGCTTGTCTTGTACACGCCTTTATCAATGAATGTATTGTATTCATTGAGTTGTGCCATTTCCAGAGTGGTGGCATCTTCCCATTTGGTGTTTCCATTGGCTTGATCAAATTGGAGGGCTTCTTCGTGGTTACGAGGTACTTTGAATCCATATTGGTACTGCGGAGTGGTACGGAAAGAACGAAGTTTGGCTTGGTGCACGAGTCAATCAAGTTTCTTGGTTCATCGTGCTAGGTTGGTGATTTGCTTGAGGCGTTTCCAACCCGGGAGGTCAAGCAAGTTGTTGTCTTTCCCATATTTTGCAACGGTGACCGGGTCATCAGCCGCAATGTTGGCTAGAGGTTCATATGTGCGTTCCATATTTTCCCATTCAATCCAAAGGTTATACTTGGAACCTTTGTATTGAGGATGCTTGTTATCCAGTGGACCTTGGTGTCCTAGGATGCGGCGAAAGGACCAAAGTTTGCCGTCTTCTTGTGTTGAATCACGATGGATGTAATTCATGACATCATTGTATGCAATGATATCATTGAGTTCGTCATCGGAGTGTTTGCACTTAAACTTGATGAAGTCGTTATTGCGTTCAAGACTATCTTCTACATCGACGATGGTAAGACGCTTTCGAGTGCCATCGGGATTGGTTACAAGGAAGGATCGTCCTTGTAGATTGGCAATCGGGACCGTAGGAATGGTAATGGGTTTACCATCATTGTCAAATTGTGCGTTACCTTCTTCGTCGGTAACAACTACCTGTGATGGGTCTACCGAAGGAGTAGCGGGGTTGGTGTGTGGAGTTGTGACGTCACTAACATCAAAGTATGCTAATTCCGGTGGATCAAAATCATCTTCAGTAAGGAGGACTCCATCGGATGTTTTGCTGAAGATGTGTGTCGTAGGAGGACCATCAAAACTCTCCCCATAGTTGTTAGGGAGTGGAGAAGGGGACCAGCTCGGGCTGTCATCGACCTTCTTATATAGAAAGCTCGGTAACGAGGGGTGGGCGGGTGGTTGAAGAATCGGTTGAGAGCAAGATGCGGGAGGTGTTGTACCTGGTTGTTCGTTGGGTACAGATGGTATGGTGTCATCGGCGGTGTCAGAATCAGCGGGTGAAACGCTAAGAGGAATTGAGTTGCCTGGTTGTGTAGACGCGTCAATGGGTTTACTCAGAGTGGTATGCTCCCCATGTTTGAATGCTGGAGCTTCGCCAGTGGCGTATAAACGGGGCAAGGAATCCTTGGCGTTACGCCATTTGATGAAACCATCATCAGTGAATAGGCCTGCGCGTTTGTTACGAGACTCAGGTGTAAGAGCAGAGCGTACACCGGACCGGTCAAGTAACTTGTTGGTAACGGGATCCCAGATTCGGAAGCAGAGTCCATTGCCAACATGTTGGGCGATGCCGACGAAGTGACCTAAACGTTCGGTAGACTGGGTACCGAAAGGGGAGTCGTTGGTCTTGAAATACACAGGTTCAAACCAGAAGAAACTGGTGTATGCGCTGATGTCGCCAAGTGTACCGGTAGCAATGAAGACTGGTTGTTTGTCTGACAGCGTAGGATCAGAAACAACATTGAGGAGACCAGCGACGTATGTCATGCACAGTAGCCATAGATGTGGTGGTGTGCCTGTACCGTCCATGACGCGATTGACAATGCGCTTGAACGTTTGATATCGACGTTCGAATTGATTCTGGTGTTGGTGATAAGGTTCACTTTGCCAGAGTCCAATCCATAACATTTTGAGGTAATCGACGACTTTCTTGCTGGATTGATAGTTACCGTGGTCGCAAAGGAGGCGAGTGGGCCTGCCCCATTGTCGAACAAAGTTCTGGAAGCAAGATAGAAAATCGCCGGTGGTACGCATTTCTTCAACGTGTATAATATGTGACTTGCGGCCGAAGAAGATCTGAGCAATCTTGGAGCCACCATCAATTGCTGGGACATCCAAATAGACAGCATCAGACATGACATCGTCATTGAAGGGTCAAACGTTCATGGCCGGTTGGGGGGAATGAAAACGTTTGAAAATGTTTCCATCAGGGCTAAACCATATTGGGTTGAGTTTTCAAACGTGGCCTTGATGCGATCTGTGGAAACCCAACAAAAGAAAGGTTTCAGGGAGAGGTAGTCATGTTCCTTGGGGTATCTCCCGCGGGGCGTAGCCGCAATCCGTGTAGTATCACTGGCAGTACAATCCGTCGGAAACGCAGTGACTGTCCCAGAGGCTTCAGGTAAAGTGCAGCATGCAAGGCGTTCTTGATGAATGTAGTCGGTGGAAGTAAGCCAAAAGGAGCGATCGTTGGTCCTATGATCATCAATAGGAAGGAAGGGAGATCGAGTGGAATGGCTGGAATACGAACTGAGGGACGTGACCGTGGAGGAGTCGGGGGATACAGAGATATCCAATCCTTCAAGACAACGTGGGTTTCCATATTCGTCGTAATTGGCATAAGGGAGTTGCTGTGGCTAAGGAGGATATTTCTGGAGAAATTGTTCATCTTTTGCACTGATGGTGGTATCAAGAACAGATGGGTCCCAATGCTTATCGGATGTCATGATAACATGTGGGAGCGTGTCAAACTCAACAGTTGTGGACTTTTGCATCACAAGGTATGGTAAACCATGTCGTATGCTAAGAGGCAGTGCATATCCATCGGAGGTGGTGATTACCTGTCCACCGCCCGCTTTGATGGATGTGTCGTCGACAGTGGAAAAATATGCTTCCATCTGGCCGGAGGACAATATAGAAGGGTGTCGGCCTGTATAGGCATATTCATTGAAAATGAGGATGACGGGGCCTCTGTTCGACATGGAATAGGCTCCGCATGTAGCAATGGGGATATTCTGTACCTGGTGATTGTTAATGCCGGTGACATTGACATATCGTGGTGGGATATCCTTGGAGATGAGGCATGCATCATTGCCTATGATGCAACCATTTGCGCCGCGATCGACCATGGCAAAACCAGGACTAGTAACCGTAGTTTTGTGTGTGCGGTATGTGTACGACGTTACTGGACTATCGTTAGGAAAGGTCAGAACTTTGTCAGGATTATACCACTGGTGAAAATTGGCGGAATATGATGATGTTCCGACAGGTATTTGGGTGTCACCGTCCTTTTTGTACCGAATGTCAGGGTTTTCGGAGAGGAATCGAGCGGGATGCGGGGGTGACACGGAAGACTTGAGGGGTCGCTGGTCCTTGGATGAAGAGGTTGTTGATTTGTATACACCTAAGGATGCATGGAAAACACCTCTACGATCATTTTCTATAGCAGGATGTAGATCTGCTGTGGAATTGGCATGCTCATCTTTGGTCGAAGCATTGTCTTCTCGGAATGATACCGAATGTCCATGTTGATATGCCTTCCTGGTAATGGGTTTGACACTGTTGGGGTCAGGTTGATCCTTTGAGAGTAAGTCGTGTCGTAACGACGTGACCACGATTTTCTTGCCTTCCGGAGAAAAACTAAGCCAACTCTTCATGGCCTGACGTGAGATAGGGAGAGCATAGTCATCATGGTTTTGGCTTTGTTCAGAGAAAAAATCATGAACGTGTGCACGTACAGTCGACCGAGGAGCAGACATCGCGGACTGGGAATCAAGTCGAGTTGCTTCGAGTAAAAGCATGATTTTAAGTTCGTGGATAGCAGCGGCTTCGGCGACCGCATCCGTCATGGTGCTATTCGTCCCACCTGGATCCTTGACTTTGGCAAACTGTTCGCTTAGCTGAAAGCTGGAATAGCATGCCTGACATAATGCTGATTTTACAGTATGGTACTCAATGGGCTTGTTGGGCGGACGGAGCTTATTGAGGTGATTTAATTCATCAAACCAATGTGTGATGAATTTCACTTTGGATTCCTTCCAATTGTTGAGATTCAACTTTAGCAACGCTTGTAGCTGAGTCGAATTGTCATATACCTTGGCCTTTGATTTGCTGTGAAGGTTTACGAAATCGAAGTAGGCCTTGCGTCCATCATGAGTGGTAGAATGGCTGTGTACACACGATGCAGAAAGGTCACTTTTGAAGACTTCCAACATTAGTACCCAGAAGAAGGCACACTGTTTGACGAAGAGATCACGGGTATAACGCAGAAAGGTCACTTCTGAAGACTTCCAACATTAGTACCCAGAAGAAGGCACACTGTTTGACGAAAAGATCACGTGTATAACCCTGAAGCGAAGCTGGAGGCCAAGTTTCATCAAGGAATGTCTCTGTGTCGATGTCGTATGCCTCGAGTTTAGCTTTGAAACCAACGAGCCAGTGTTCAAATCTTGAGTCATTCGTGAGGGGCGTAAAGGACTTTTCATCCCTTGCTTTTTGGCACCATGATTCGTACTTTACCTGCTGAGGTGACTTTTTGTTACTTCCCGCCGGAGGAGGCGGTGGGTTCAGAGCAGATTCGTTACGCAAGCGTTGGGCACGTTCTTCGCGGAATGACTGGAATTCCCTGTATGTATATGATTTTACATCCTTCCAATTTCTCTCGTCTTCTTCTAGAACGACATCGTCTTCTTGTAGATCGATAGCGAAATCCGCAAGTGCTTCTATGCTCCTTTGAATGGATCAAGGGATATGCGTTGGTAGTCCTCCCTCAGTATAGGTAAGCTCGCGTGCAAAGTCCAGTTCGATAAGTGCGTCGAGGAACGCCTTCCACTCACATAATCCGCCTTCCTTGAGAGCTAAACACAACTTGCTATTAGTCTCACTTGTTACGTTGAGTAGGGATACGAGTATCTTCTTCATATCGGTATCAAAACTGGGAAAGTGGTTGGTAGTGGTAACTTCGGCGTCATTCTTCTCTTCGCCCCCGAGTGCATTGCCGGGCATCATCGGTATGTTCGGCATCTGTGATGGTTCCGATCCTTCGAAGGAATTGCGCGGTGACTGAGAATGAGAACTGCTTCGTGTACGATGTGCGATTGGCATATGCCAGCGTAGGGATTGTATTCAATTCCGTTCCTGTTCCTTTTGTGTGCAAGCCACCTTAGAGCTTGCGACTGTTAATCTATTATTTTCCTTCTGAATCCGATTCGTTGAAAGTCTGATTCACAGGCTTCTGAAGAACAGCAACGCTGCGTTAGTGTGTTAGTAGACAAACGATTGTACTCTACGCGTGACAATTGTGTTTGGATACTTTCGGCAACGGATAATCGGACTACAGGCGAGACTATGGAAACGCCAGATCCCTTCTTGCTGTGACTTATTCAGATTGCAGCGAGACAGACCTTAGTATGTAGATTATAAGTAGTTGGTAACAACTAGTGTGAATTTTGGGATATAAATCAGTTGAATGTTAAAAGTATGAGATAAAGTGAAATCTTGCCGAAATGCAAGATATCTCTTTTATTGAGATGAAAACTCTCCCCATAGTTGTTAGGGAATGGAGAAGGGGACCAGCTCGGGCTGTCATCGACCTTCTTATATAGAAAGCTCAGGTAACGAGGGGTGGGCGGGTGGTTGAAGAATAGGTTGAGTGCCAGATGCGGGAGGTGTTGTACCTGGTTGTTCGTTGGGTACAGATGGTATGGTGTCATCGGCGGTGTCAGAATCAGCGGGTGAAACGCCAGGAGGAACCGAGTTGCCTTGTTTCGTAGAATCGTCAATGGGGTTTTTCTTAGTGGTATGCTCCCCATGTTTGAATGCTGGAGCGTCTCCAGTGGCGTATAAACGGGGCAAGGAATCCTTGGCGTTACGCCATTTGATGAAACCATCATCAGTGAATAGGCCTGCGCGTTTGTTACGAGACTCAGGTGTAAGAGCAGAGCGTACACCGGACCGGTCAAGTAACTTGTTGGTAACGGGATCCCAGATTCGGAAGCAGAGTCCATTGCCAACATGTTGGGCGATGCCGACGAAGTGACCTAAACGTTCGGTAGACTGGGTACCGAAAGGGGAGTCGTTGGTCTTGAAATACACAGGTTCAAACCAGAAGAAACTGGTGTATGCGCTGATGTTGCCAAGTGTACCGGTAGCAATGAAGACTGGTTGTTTGTCTGACAGCGTAGGATCAGAAACAACATTGAGGAGACCAGCAACGTATGTCATGCACAGTAGCCATAGATGTGGTGGTGTGCCTGTACGATCCATGACGCGATTGACAATGCGTTTGAACGTTTGGTATCGTCGTTCGAATTGATTCTGGTGTTGGTGATAAGGTTCACTTTGCCAGAGTCCAATCCATAACATTTTGAGGTAATCGACGACCTTCTTACTGGATTGATAGTTACCGTGGTCGCAAAGGAGGCGAGTGGGCCTGCCCCATTTTCGAACAAAGTTCTGGAAGCAAGATAGAAAATCGCCGGTGGTACGCATTTCTTCAACGTGTATAATATGTGACTTTCGACCGAAGAAGATCTGAGCAATCTTGGAGCCACCATCAATTGCTGGGACATCCAAATAGACAGCATCAGACATAACATCGTCATTGAAGGGTCAAACGTTCATGGCCGGTTGGGGGGAATGAAAACGTTTGAAAATATTTCCATCAGGGCTAACCGCTAATGAACCATATTGGGTTGAGTTTTCAAACGTGGCCTTGATGCGATCTGTGGAAACCCAACAAAAGAAAGGTTTCAGGGATAAGTAGTCATGTTCGTTGGGGTATCTCTCACGGGGCGTAGCTGCAATACGTGTAGTATCACTGGCAGTACAATCCGTCGGAAACGCAGTGACTGTCCCAGAGGCTTCAGGTAAAGTGCAGCATGCAAGGCGTTCCTGGTGAATGTAGTCGGTGGAAGTAAGCCAAAAGGAGCGATCGTTGGTTCCATGATCATCAATAGGAAGGAAGGGAGATCAAGTGGATTGGCTGGAATATGAACTGAGAGACATGACCGTGGAGGAGTCGGGGGATACAGAGATATCCAATCCTTCAAGACAACGTGGGTTTCCATATTCGTCGTAATTGGCATATGGGAGTTGCTGTGGCTGAGGAGGATATTTCTGGAGAAATTGTTCATCTTTTGCACTGATTGTGGTATCAAGAACAGATGGGTCCCAATGCTTATCGGATGTCATGATAACATGTGGGAGCGTGTCAAACTCAACAGTCGTGGACTTTTGCATCACAAGGTATGGTAAACCGTGTCGTATGCTAAGAGGCAGTGCATATCCAACGGAGGTGGTGATTACCTGTCCACCGCCCGCTTTGATGGATGTGTCATCGACAGTGGAAAAATATGCTTCCATCTGGCCGGAGGACAATATAGAAGGGTGTCGGCCTGTATAGGCATATTCATTGAAAATGAGGATGACGGGGCCTCTGTTCGATATGGAATAAGCTCCGCATGTAGCAATGGGGATATTCTGTACCTGGTGATTGTTAATGCCGGTGACATTGATATATCGTGGTGGGATATCCTTGGAGATGAGGCATGCATCATTGCCTATGATGCAACCATTTGCGCCGCGATCGACCATGGCAAAACCAGGACTAGTAACCGTAGTTTTGTGTATGCGGTATGTGTACGACGTTACTGGACTATCGTTAGGAAAGGTCAGAACTTTGTCAGGATTATACCACTGGTGAAAATTGGCGGAATATGATGATGTTCCGACAGGTATTTGGGTGTCACCGTCCTTTTTGTACCGAATGTCAGGGTTTTCGGAGAGGAATCGAGCGGGATGCGCGGGTGACACGGAAGACTTGAGAGGTCGTTGGTCCTTGGATGAAGAGGTTGTTGATTTGTATACACCTAAGGATGCATGGAAAACACCTCTACGATCATTTTCTACAGCAGGATGTAGGTCTGCTGCGGAATTGGCATGTTCATCTTTGTTTGAAGTATCGTCTTCTCGGAATGATACAGAGTGTCCATGTTGATATGCCTTCCGGGTGATGGGCTTGACATTGTTGGGGTCAGGTTGATCCTTTGAGAGTAAGTCGTGTCGTAACGATGCGACCACGATTTTCTTGCCTTCCGGTGAAAAACTTAGCCAACTCTTCATGTCCTGACGTGACAGGGCCTTCCATATGTTTGTAGGCAGCCGCGTGGTAGGGTCAGGGGTACGTCCAGCCTTAAATACCGCATAGTCTTGATAGTCTCCTTCAAATTCGATAGGGAGAGCATAGTCATCGTGGTTTTGGCTTTGTTCAGATGAGAAGTCATGAACGTGTGCACGTACAGTCGACCGAGGAGCAGACATCGCGGACTGGGAATCGAGTCGAGTTGCTTCGAGTAGAAGCGTGATTTTAAGTTTGTGAATAGCAGCTGCTTCAGCAACTGCATCTGTCACGGTGCTATTCGTCCCACCTGGATCCTTGACTTTGGCAAACTGTTCACTTAGCTGAAAGCTGGAATAGCATGCCTGACATAGTGCTGATTTTACAGTATGGTACTCAAGGGGCTTGTTGGGAGGACGGAGCTTATTGAGGTGATTTAATTCATCAAACCAATGTGTGATGAATTTCACTTTGGATTCTTTCCAATTGCTGAGATTCAACTTTAGCAACGCTTGTAGTTGAGTCGAATTGTCATATACCTTGGCTTTCGATTCGCTGTGAAGGTTTACGAAATCGAAGTAGGCCTTGCGTCCATTACGAGTGGTAGAATGGCTGTGTACGCACGATGCGGAGAGATCGCTTTTGAAGACTTCCAACATTAGTACCCAGAAGAAGGCACACTGTTTGACGAAAAGATCACGTGTATAACCCTGAAGCGAAGCTGGAGGCCAAGTTTCATCAAGGAATGTCTCTGTGTCGATGTCGTATGCCTCGAGTTTAGCTTTGAAACCTACGAGCCAATGTTTGAATCTTGAGTCATTCGTGAGGGGCGTAAAGACTTTTCATCCCGTGCTTTTCGGCACCAAGATTCGTACTTTGCCTGCTGAGGTGACTTTTTGTTACTTCCCGGCAGAGGAGGTGGAAGGTTCAGAGCAGATTTGTTCTGCATGCGTAGGGCACGTTCCATGCGGAATGGTTGGAATTTTCTTATACGTATATGATTTTACATCTTTCCATTCTTTCTCGTCTTCTTGTAGATCGATAGCGAACTCCGCAAGTGCCTCTATGATCCTTTGAATGGATCGAGGGATATGCGTTGGTAGTCCTCCCTCAGTATAGGTAAGCTCGCGTGCAAAATCCGGTTCGATAAGTGCGTCGAGACATGCATTCCACTCGCATAATCCACCTTCCTTGAGAGCTAAACACAACTTATTATTTGCCTCACTTGTTACGTTGAGTAGGGATACGAGTACCGTTTTCATATCAGTATCAAAACTGGGAAAATGGTTGGCAGTAGTAACTTCGACATCACCTGTATTGTTCTTGCCCCCAAATACATTGGCGGGCATTACCGGTATCTTCGGCATTTGTGACGGTTCCGATCCTTCGAAGGAATTGCGCGGTGACTGAGAATGAGAACTGCTTCGTGTACGATGTGCGATTGGCATATGCCAGCGTAGGGATTGTATTCAATTCCGTTCCTGTTCCTTTTGTGTGCAAGCCACCTTAGAGCTTGCGACTGTTAATCTATTATTTTCCTTCTGAGTCCGGTCCGTTGAAGGTCTGATTCACAGGCTTCTGAAGAACAGCAACGCTGCGTTAGTGTGTTAGTAGACAAACGATTGTACTCTACGCGTGACAATTGTGTTTGGATACTTTCGGCAACGGATAATCGGACTACAGGCGAGACTATGGAAACGCCAGATCCCTTCTTGCTGTGACTTATTCAGATTGCAGCAAGACAGACCTTAGTATGTAGATTATAAGTAGTTGGTAGCAACTAGTGTGAATTTTGGGATATAAATCAGTTGAATGTTAAAAGTATGAGATAAAGTGAAATCTTGCCGAAAATGCACTTTTATTGAGATGAATACGTTGCAACTGATTATTTCCGTACATGTATTGGTCGTTGACCATATATATCTGTATGCATGTATATATACTGTGTGAGAATCACACGCCAACGGTTTTCTTCTCTTGTTCCATTAGGAAGACTCCATGATATGTTTATCATTAAGGTCAGGAATTGCTCCCGTAGCTCGTGTGATATTTTATGAAATCAGAGTTTGCTCACCGAAGAACAATGGCAATACTGTAAAACAGGGATTGCTCACTGTTGATGTGCAATGGGAATCGATGCGCCGTGGGAATCGATATGCCGTGGGAATCGATTACTTAGATTGATACGGGACTCATTGATTCGTACGAATAGGGTATCTACCATCTGGTAGCTTTGGTACTTCTGGTCACGAAAGGAATTCAATAGGCTGTTGCAGTTGGATCTGATGGCACTGAATAAGTCTTGGAGTCTCAGTCCACTATGGTGCCAGCCATGGCTGCCTCCAATGTTTGCAGTCAGCAACAATGCCTAGACACTCCCTCCATGTCTCCCTCTTTCATCCAGGCCTTCGGCTACTTGGGTACTGGACCTTCCTCCGCTGCGGTCCTTGCTGGCACCTATGTTTCTCCTCCAGGAACTGACCCGTACCTGACTGAATTTCTTACTTGCCTTCAGGTGCCTGCGGCCATTCAGTCTTTGGCTTCCTTTGACTATTCGGTTAGCCCTGCTGACAATGCTGCTGCCTGGAAATGTCAGAAGGAACGCACTGCTGGCAAGCCTTCTTGCCTCAGTTTTGCCCACCATAAATCCTTTGCTTTGGACTCACAGCTGAATTCCTTTGATACTTTGATGCGGCCTGCTCCTTTGCTTGCTGACTTCTCGCTCTCTGCTTGGCAGGTTATTACCGATGTTGAAATCTTCAAGAAACCTGGTGAATACCGTGTTGACAAGATGAGACTCATCCAACTGATGTCTCCTGAGTTTCAGATCAACAACAAGATGATTGGTAAACACATTCTCGCTCATGCTGAACAAGCCAATGCAGTGGCAGTTGACCAGCACGGCAGCCAGAAGCATCACAAAGCCATCAACACCTGTCTCAACAAGAAGCTCATCTGTGATGTCCTCCGTCAGAAGCGCCGCTCGGGGGCGGTTGCCATGAATGATGCCAAGGGCTGCCATGATCGAATCTCACATCCCATTGCAAGTCTTACCCTTCAGAGCTTTGGGCTTCCAGCTCATGTTTGTGAGGTGCTTTTATCTACCCTCCAGCGTGCCACCCATCACATTAAAACTGGCTTTGGCCGGTCGGGTCCTGTGTATGGTGATGAGTCCGTTCCTCTCAGTGGGATTGGACAAGGCAACGGTCTTGGCCCTACTCTGTGGGCTCTGGTTTCTACCATCCTTTTCTGGATGATGCAGAATGCAGGGCATGGGGTCCATCTCCTCACCTCCCTATCCCTTCAGCTTGTTTCTTTGGTTGGTTTTGCTTTTGTGGATGACACCAATCTCTTCTGCGCTGGTGCCTCCTCTACTACTTCTGGTGAGGCTCTGGCTACTGATTTCCAGGCAGCTTTAGATCACTGGGCTGGCGGTCTCATTGCTACTGGCAGAGCTATTGAACCTGCCAAGTCCTTCTGCTACTTGATTGATTTCAAGTGGACTGGTTCTGGTTGGGACTATTGCTCTGTCACTGACATGCCAGGTGTTTTCACCATCACCGACAAATCTGGTGTCCGTTCACCACTCAATCGTTTTGAGGTTGATCATGCTGACAAGACTCTGGGTGTCTACATTTCTATGGATGGCAATGAGGAAGCTCAAATTGCTCACCTGCAGTCCCAGTCCCAGTCCTTTGGATCTCAAATGAGGTTGTAACGTACTGCAATCCTACATACCAAGGCACTTGCGTACCGAGCTACTTACTATGAGTACGTACTGCAATCTACCGTACAAGTCATACTATCCAAGATACCATCAAAGGATACGTACGATCGAATTAATGAGACTTGGGCTACTCTAAGAATCATTAAGTAGCGAAGCATTATCTGTATACAATGGTATACCGATGCCGGGCAGGCGCACGATTCATATCGCGACTCTATATGAATATCCATGGGCGATCGAAGCCAGCCAGCTTGATCGCTCATTATTTTATCTGTTAAGTTTCCACCCATTTTTGTAAAGTATTAATCCATTCATAATTATCACTCCTACTCAAATTCTACCCCTAGTGTGTTACACAGTAATTACTCTTACAGCTACTGTAGAATAACGATAATAATAATATACGTATTTAAGTAACTATCCAGACTTTAACGTCGCCTCAATCAAAGAGAGTTTAAGCCCCAAGTTGTAGAACAACAAATTTGTCAAACGAATCCTGAAAGCAAGCAGGGAGAGTACAAGTGAAAACTGTTGAAGGATACCGGTAGCATAATCCGAACTGGGAGCAGCTACCAACAAACAGCAGGAGTAAGGGTAAAATACGGGGAGCAGCAGGGTGTGCAAAGGTGGGTGACTGGGGGAAGAACTAGGAAGGGCACCGGGTGCAAAACGTGGTGAGACACTGGGAGCAACCCTGGGTGCGGAAGGTGGTGATACAGTGGGAGCAGCGCTGGGGACAGCGCCAAGAACCACACTGGATGCAGCACAAGGAGCAGCACTGGGTGCAGAACCGGGTCAGACACTGGGAGAAGCACTGGGGTGCAAAAGATGGTGATAGATCGGAAGCAGCGCCAGGAGCCAAACTTGGTGCAGCTCAAGGAGCATCACGAGGTACAGAACCTGGTGAGAGACTGGAATCAGCGCAGGGTGCAGAACCTGGCAAGATACTGGGAGCCACACGTGGGGCAGGGCAAAAAGCAGCACTGGGGGCACTTGGTGTAGGAATGCGGGCTGCACTGGGGGAGACACTGGGAAAAGAACTGGGGATAGCGCTGGGTGAAAAGTTTGGCCCATCCTTTAGGATCCATTCAGCCAGGCCCTCAGCAAGGCAGCCTCCTGGCGATACGGCTGCTGGGACGGGAGAGGGACTGCATAGTGTCTCCTGGCAAGCTGGATGGTCGCAAGCCATTGACACTTGGCAGTAAGAGTGTAACCACGGAGCACTTGGAGGGGAAGCTGGAGGAGGGAGTGAGATTGAGACAGAGCACCAGCTAAGCCAATGGTCAATTCAGATGAAATGGAATCATTGAGAGATTGGTGTTGTTCTGACTCAAGCAACCCTCCAGTGCCATGGAGCCGTTGGTTTTGATACGTCCAGAGATCCCAACAGGTGAGGAAAAATTTATGAATAACTGCAGTGGCCCATCGACGAGGAGATTGTTTACTACCAATCGAAGAATAATAGTCAGCCTGAATCTGATGCCAGAGGGGGGTCCACCTCCCAAGGAACCAGTTGTGCCATCCAATCTGATGCTGAGCCCTTATAGCAGATGCAATATCAGGGGAGTAGGAGGAAGGGTGGATACGCCTACCTTGACAAACCCTAGTGGTAACATCCACGATGGCGAGAGCCAGTGAAGGGTCTGTAAGCTCAGAAGTAAGGCGCTGTTGCAAAGGGCCCCGAAAGGAAGACAAGCAGTGCTGGACAGCCCCGGGGTTGGCACATGAAAGAACATGGGAAACCTTTTCCTCATCTTGGACACACAGAGGGCATCGAGAGTGATCCTGGTGCTGGTAATGAAGTAACTGATTGCCAACGCCTATACACCCCGAAGCAAACTTGACAAACCACCGTTGCATACCAGGAGGGAGGCGCTTGAAAGCAGAGTGATGGGTACACCAATGGATGGAATTGGAGACTTGTGGTGGAATGGAGATGTCGTGGTGAGTGTGCCAATAGTGAAGAAGTGGAGGACCCGAAATAAGAATGTGCAAGGCATCTCTGTCAAAGCGAGAGCATTTAAGACCGTTCTGTGAGAGATCCCAGGGCTCAAACACAAGTCGGGGGTAGTGGTAAGGAGAAGAACGATTCATGGAGAGAAATGCCTTGGCCATGCTATCAACTTGATGATTGCGAAGCGCCCACCAGTCAAGAGAAAGACCCTCTTGATGACCCTGAACCTACTTGAAGGTGACAGTGATTGGAAGGGCAGAGATCATATTGCGAATGACATAGACATAGTCAAAAGATTTCTGAGAGATAGACAAGGGCCAGGTTCCCTGAGCCTGTTGAAGAGCCGTATCCCCGTCAAGGGCAATGGTGAGTGAGCCGGAAGCTACATCATAGAGGTCCACCAGAGCCATACAGCAGGTGAGGACCCCAATGATGCCAGCCAATTTGCTCCGGTAGGAAGACTGATCTTCAGGGGAGCCACTGACAAGGTTAGATCCAGTGAGGAACAAGGAGGGAGACTTGGTGGAGGTGTTGGGGGAAAGGATGAAGGAAGATGTACCGCAGAGGAGAACGGGATCATAAGAGCCGTCACAGACAGCGCTGGCAGAGCCACGCAGAATGGCATCGGCAAGGGCCTGGCATCCATCCTGGGGAAGGGAGTATTGACGGAGAAGGACTCAGGGAGAAGCGCAGAGAACATCAAATGCATCCTCTGGGGTGGCAGGGAGACCCGTAAAAGGATCGTACATCATGGGATCCTCGTCTGGTGGATGGGAGATAAAGGTGGATGGACCAGCAATCCGGAACACATTCCCACTGGAAAGGAGAGAGACACGAATGCGGCACAGGCAGGTTTTGCGCAGAGGATGGTAGTGTTGAAGCTATAACAACCTCGGCCTTGCGAAGAACCGACCTTCCAACCAGAAGGGCATTTGGAGAAGATCCGGTCAGTAGAACGACACAAAAACCAAGGACACACAGAGGAAGATTCTGAGGACAGCCAGTGCCCTAGGTGAAAGGAGGGGTGTAAAGCTCGGTCCAAAGGCAAGGCCAACGGGGGTAAGAAGGATTTCCGAAGGGCACGTTGCCAAAGCTGAAGTGCTGGGAGATGCCACGGAGGGGGGCATCGAGGCCAGTCAAGATGGGCGCGAAGATGGTTTGAGGTCTGCAACTGGAAGGCCATAGGAGAAAGCCGTGTGCCATCTGCAGTGCAGATATCAGCAAGGGAGATGGCCTGGAGAGACATCCTGATGAGATTCAGAAGAGACAGGTAGGCGCCCCGAAAGCCAGCAGTGACAAAAGCTTGCATGAGGTAGCAGTCATTCACTCAAAGCAGAGGAAGAGTAGGAAAGTCTTCAACCATACTCACAGGGTGCATAGAAAAGAAATGCCACACATGCTTATACCAGCAAGGAGTGATATAAGAAGCATAAGGCTGGTAGGGGGTAATACCAAGATGAAAAGGGATCCCCAGTTCAAGCCAAAAGGCTTCAGCGGTAACCCTAAGAATATGGCCCGTCTGAGAAACACGGACAGATTCCTGAAGCAGAGTAGCAATGTGGCTGAATTCTTGGAGAAGAAATGGGTGAATAAAACCAAAGCCTTGATACAAAGATGGACCATAGAAGACCTTGCAAGGAAAGTTGCGAGGCATGCTGGCCTTGTTGAGCACTGGGACCAGAGTGGGGTGGAGAATTCGGGTCCAGGTAGAAGCGCTTAGCTGAGTGACGGGCATGGGGTATTCAAATGACTTCATAAATGAGTACCTGAAGGTGTAGAGGGAGGTGTTCTTCTCGCACTTGGAAGACCTCATTTGAGATCCAAAGGACTGGGATTGGGTCTGCAGGTGATCAACTTGAGCTTCCTCATTTCCGTCCATGGAAATGTAGACACCCAAAGTCTTATCAGCGTGATCAACCTCAAAACGGTCAAGAGGGGACTGGGCACCAGATTTGTCAGTGATGGTGAAAACACTGGGCATTTCATCAACAGAGCGATATTCCCAACCAGAACCAGTCCACTTGAAATCAATCAAGTAGCAGAAGGACTTAGCAGGTTCAATAGCGCCACAAGTAGCAATGAGACCCCCAGCCCAGCGGTCTAGAGCTGCCTGAAAATCAACAGCCAGAGCCTCACCAGAGGTAGTAGAGGAGGCTATGGCACAGAAAAGATCGGTATCATCCACAAAAGCAAAACCAACCAGAGAAACAAGCTGAAGGGATAGGGAGGTGAGGAGATGGACCCCATGCCCTGCATTCTGCATCATCCAGAAAAGGATGGTAGAAACCAGAGCCCACAAAGTAGGGCCGAGACCGTTGCCTTGTCCAATCCCACTGAGAGGGATAGATTCATCACCATACATAGGACCTGACCTGCCAAATCCAGTTTTAATGTGATGGGTAGCACGCTGGAGAGTGGAGAGTATAACCTCGCAAACATGAGCTGGAAGCCCAAAGCTTTGAAGGGTGAGACTGGCAATGGGATGTGAGATTCGATCATGGCAGCCCTTGGCATCATTCATTGCAACCGCCCCGGAGCGGCTCTTCTGACGGAGGACATCACAGATGAGCTTCTTGTTGAGACAGGTGTTGATGGCTTTGTGATGCTTCCGGCTGCCATGCTGGTCAACTGCCACTGCATTGGCTTGTTCAGCATGAGCGAGAATGTGTTTACCAATCATCTTGTTGTTGATCTGAAACTCAGGAGACATCAGTTGGATGAGTCTCATCTTGTCAACACGGTATTCACCAGGTTTCTTGAAGATTTCAACATCGGTAATAACCTGCCAAGCAGAGGGCGAGAAGTCAGCAAGCAAAGGAGCAGGCCGCATCAAAGTATCAAAGGAATTCAGCTGTGTGTCCAAAGCAAAGGATTTATGGTGGGCAAAACTGAGGCAAGAAGGCTTGCCAGCAGTGCGTTCCTTCTGACATTTCCAGGCAGCAGCATTGTCAGCAGGGCTAACCGAATAGTCAAAGGGAGCCAAAGACTGAATGGCCGCAGGCACCTGAAGGCAAGTAAGAAATTCAGTCAGGTACGGGTCAGTTCCTGGAGGAGAAACATAGGTGCCAGCAAGGACCGCAGCGGAGGAAGGTCCAGTACCCAAGTAGCCGAAGGCCTGGATGAAAGAGGGAGACATGGAGGGAGTGTCTAGGCATTGTTGCTGACGGCAAACATTGGAGGCAGCCATGGCTGGCACCATAGTGGACTGAGACTCCAAGACTTATTCAGTGCCATCAGATCCAACTGCAACCGCCTTCAGAACAGCAGGCTTGGAGAGACGACCACGGATAGCGCGGGCGCATGCGTGCCCGGATCTGGGAGACGCTCTGGTTGTAGGGCTTGCCTTCAGTAAGAAGGGCGTCCACCAAGCCTTGGTTGAAGGAGTCACGCCACAAAGGAGCCAGAACTTTGACAGCGCAGTATTGCTTGTAGGCTTGCTTCAAATGGAGGACAGCAGTGGCAAGATCACAGTGTTCACCCTTGTATAAGGAAAGTTTACATGCCAAGCGCTTCACCATGGTGTGACTGGTGGAGACACCCTGACAAAGCTGCACGATCCGCCTCCAGAAATCAATGGTGTCACGGTAAACCTGGAGCTTGGGAGACCAAGGAATCATGCTGATGCGAAGCCGGCAAAGATGTTGTTCAACAGACAGCCGGATGGAAGCAGAGGTAGCATGGAGGACATCATAGGTAGTGATGAGAGTGTCGCGCACAGTGGTATCACCAGATAAATACAGTGTCACCAGGTGCTCAAGCTTAGTCTGAAGGGGGAACACACCAGCAGTAGCAAAGGCATGTTTGACCCACTTGAGATAGCGCTGCCGAAGGTGAGGGTGGGAAGATTTCAGGCGAGGAATAGAGGAGCGCACAGGAGGTGGAAGATATTTGCCCAAGATACTGCCATTACAAACTTCGATCCAGAGCAAGCGATGTTCAGAAACCATGCCGTGCTCACCATCAAAAGCACAGTAACCAGCTCGGAAGACATCAACATGCTCAGTAGTCCAGATGGCATCAATGGGAGTCCTGGTAGTATTCCGATTGTGGGTGGCAGGGCAAGGAAGTTGAAGGGTGGGTAGTCAAGATGGCATCCTTGAAGCCGAGTGCTTTGAGCTCAGAGGAAAGACCGTCAGACAGGACATCAGAATTATGGTCAATCCCTAAAACGACGGAGTCACCAGCCTCTAAACAAGCCTGAAGGGTAGCTGTGAGGTCACGGCGAGAGAGAATGCGTGGGTTGGGACAGCGAAGATCCTCCTCAGCCTGGAAGTGACGACAGTGTTGGTTCCAAACAGAGCCAAGGTCCCTGTCATTTTCTACAAGGCAGTAGGCAGAAAAGATGGTAACCGTAGCTTGAGCCCTGCCCTGAAACCGGACGAAGGTCCACCGGCTAAGCCCCGATGGATCAGCACCATGGACGAGCTTGTGAGAATGAAAGAGCCGAGCAATGGTGAACCCCGTACCACCAGGGATGCGCCAAGTTCCATTGGAGGCCTCATGCGTGTTGCTAGCAAGGAAGGTGAAACTGGAAGGGTAGGCCTGTTTGATGCGAGAGTGGAAGAGATCACAGAGGGGGAGCTGAGGTTCTTTCAGACAATGCTCTGCGTAGAGGGCAACCCCAGCTTTACTTTGAGCAACACGCCGAGAGTTGTGACAGGAGCGAGACATGAAGGCTGACTTCCGCTGGGGACCAATATTTTGGAAGGTAATGAGAGTAGAGTTTGATGACGGAGCCTGGGGAAAGGGATGGCCAAAAGCATCAGAATCTTTAGTCACAAGGATGTCCCCATGAAGATTGGATTGTGCAAGGCGGGAAACAGAAGGAGGCGAGGAATGGGAAGAAGGACTGGAGGAATCCAGGTGGGGATTAGAGTTGGAGGGCATCCCACAGTGCCCTGTATGAGATATCCTAACCATGATCAGATGCATACTGTGTCTGTCGCACAGAAGAGGAAGCTTGTGAGGCATAGGTGTGGAACACGGAAGGCCACAGCAGGTGCTGTGCCAGTAGTGGCAGCACAGGAAGCAACACAAGGAGAAGAATTGGCACTGGATGCAACCCTGAGTGAAGCACTGGAAAGCATGCCAAGGGCACTGCTGGGTGAAGCACTGGGGGGCAAACCAAATGCAATGCTGGAGGAAGCACTGGGCATGTTGCCTGGTGCAAGGCTAGGAGAAAAACTGGGTGCAGATCAGGGTGAAACACTGGGAGCACCAGTTGATGCAGCACTAGGTGGAACACTGGAGGCAACCCTGGGTGAAGCACTGGAAAGCCAACCAAATGCATTGCTGGAGGAAGCACTGGGAGTGTCGCCTGGGGCAGTGCTAGGAGAAACACTGGGTGCAGAGGAGGGTGAAACACTGGGAGCACCAGTTGAGGCAGCACTAGGTGGAACACTAGAGGCAACCCTGGGGGAAGCACTGGGGGGCAAACCAAATGCATTGCCGGAGGAAGCACTGGGAGCGTCGCCTGGTGCAGTGCTAGGAGAAACACTGGGTGCAGATCAGGGTGGAACACTGGGAGCAACAGTTGATGCAGCACTAGGTGGAACACTAGAGGCAACCCTGGGTGAAGCTCTGGAAAGCAAACCAAATGCCTTGCTGGAGGAAGCACTTCGAGGGCCGCCTGGTGCAGTGCTAGGAGAAACACTGGGTGCAGATCAGGGTGAAACACTGGGGGTGCCAGTTGCTGCAGCACTAGGTGGAACAGTAAATGCAACCCTGGGTGAAGCACGGGAAAGCAAGCCAAATGCATTGCTGGTGGAAACACTTGGAGGGCCGATGGGTGCAGTACTAGGAGAAACACTGGGTGCAGAGCAGGGTGAAACACTGGGAGCACCAGTTGAGGCAGCACTTGGTGGTACACTCGAGGCAACCCTGGGTGAAGCACTGGAAAGCAGGCCAAATGCATTGCTGGAGGAAGCACTGGGAGTGTCGCCTGGTGCAGTGTGAGGAGAAACACTGGGTGCAGATCAGAGGGAAATGGTGGGATCCCAAGGTGGAGCTGTGCTGGGTGTAACAGGGGATGAAACCCTGGGTGAAGCATGGGGAAGCACTCCAAAGGCGTGGCGGGGGAAAGCACTTGAAGGAACACCCGGTGCAGGGGGAGGAGAAACACGGTGGGGGGCGGCAAGTCGGGAAACAGAAGAGGCGGAAGAAGAGGAAGGGTTACGGAGGGATGCAGAGGTGGAATTCGGAGAAGTAGGCATTCCACCAGGCCAGAAGCAAGGGTGCCTAACCATGATCAGAGGCATACCGTGTCTGTCGCATGGAGAGGAGAGAGGCCGGAGCAGAGCTGGTGGAGGCATTGGTATGGCTCAGCTCGCTGATACTAGCATCGGTGCCAGGAGAAAAAGCTATGGAGGTAAGACCAGAGCGGAGAGGAGAGTTGAGGGCTGTAGGGCGCTTGGCAGCGAGAGACAAAATGTCAGTCATGGCAATGACTTTGAGAGGGGCAGCAGCCGGAGGGGCACCCAGAACAGAAGTGACGTTGGAAGTGCCGGTTGCAAGAGTAGACATGGACTGGCCATCATCAAAGCCACACCCAGTGCTGTCCTCACAAACCTGAAAAGAGAAGTGCATATCCAGGTCAAAGGTAACAGCGTTGGAAGTGGAGTCAATGGACAGGTCATCATCCACGAGTTCCCAATCACAGACGTCACCACGACCAAAGAAGGGCAGAGCGTCCTCCGGCTCCTGGTCCGGTGCAGGGGCATTTTCAACAACCCGTCCTTCAGTGGGATCCCAATGAAAATCCTCCAGCTCAGTGAGACACTCAGTAGAAAACCATTGGCGAACACAGGAGCCATACCGGGCCTCCAGGAAGATGGGGAGAAAGGACAGCATGGTTTGAGCTTCAGCCGAGGTAGTAGTATTGTACAGGGCCAGGATTTCACCACGGTAGGAGCTGGTGTCAACAGAGAGAAACAATGGCCATGACCAGTTGTCCCTAGTACGGATTCCCAGAAGAACACGGCGCAAGGTGGTAGCACCCAGTCCCTGACCCAAATCTACAGGAAGATCCAGGTCAACCACACCTAGAACAGAAGCAGTTTCATGGGTCTGGATGAACTTGGCTTGACGGTGCTTGGCTTGATGAAGGGTCTTCAGCTTAGAAGGGGAAAGGCAGCGGTCAGAAGGATTGGTAGCAGTCTCAACAAACTTGTAGAATTTGCCATCAGGAAGGGAGGCTATATCAGACGCAGAGCAGCGATTGAACTGAGCCTTCAATAGCTTGACAGTCTGAGAACGCTTAGTAGAATCACACAAGATGTGGGCAGCTGGGACAGGAGAGGGATCGGGGGTTCGTGAATTGTCGAGCCGAATGTTCTTCCGGATGACAGCAATAGGGAAGGCTTGAAACCGAGGATGGGTCTGGAGCAGTGCATTGTAATGATTAAGATCAAAACTCTGCATATAGGAACCGAGCAGGAAACCACAGGTGACAGTAGTGGAGGCTTGAATATGATCGTACTTGAAGTCCATTTCACGGTCCTGGAGGCGCTGAAGGAGAGTGTTAGACAAGAGAGCATCCACTGGGACACTGTGTCCAATGTAGAACCGAAGATGGGGTGCAGCGCGAACCTGGAGCCAGAGGGAAGCAACGTAAAGCTCAAGAGTGCGCCGGTCAGGCAGGGTAGACCAGAGCTTGGGGACGGGCTTAGCCTTGGGGTTAATGCTGGCGCGGGAAGGAAAAACATAGAGGACCAGCTTCCGGTCCACCAACCAGAGCAAGCTGAGTGCATCAGTCAGGGACTCCAGCATTTCGTCGTACAAGTCACTAGGTCGGGGTGACATCAACCTGGGGAGAGACAGAGTGAAGTAGGAGCTGTAGGAGCACTTGGTACCTTCAGTGACATCAACCGGAGCCCTGGAATCACTGGAGCAAACCCCACGCCGTTGAAGAAAGTGACCGACAGAAGAAGAAAGGACTGAAGCAGCACCAACAGAAGGAAAAAAGGAGACAGACCAAGAGCCTGACACCGGGGTGGAAGAGGCAGAGGCAGCTGAAGGAGCAGGGGCAGGGGGCTTAGTCTTGAAGAACCAGTGAGAGCCAAGTACCCGGTTGGCAGACAGCCACACCTGCCCTTCAGTCCTAGGCATAAGGTTGCCTTCACAGTACAGGTCATCAAAGCATTCTGGAGACATTTGAGCAAGACCAATGAGACATTTCCGGAGGGCTTGGCCGAGAGGGGATTTGGTCCACGCAGCAGAGCCTTGGAGGCAAGCCAAAGCCAGGGAAACCAGAGACTCCACAGTAGCGGACCTCCAATCAGAATCATCGGGATTGACCAAGGCATACACCGGAGCCACTGAGAGGCGGCATACATCATGAATGGATTTCTTGTCACGGCCATCCTTCTTGCTGAAGAAGTGGGTAGGACTGGGAGAGGCGTTCCAAACCCGGGTCTGCGCTGGAGACTTCCGGAGGCGGTGGATAGAAGATGGGGTAGGGAATCGGCCATCACCATAGAAACGCCACAGGAAGGAAGCAGAGTGGGCCTGGTTGGCATCAGCAAGGGCCTGTTTACGAAGGGCTTGACGATCCAAGCGAGGGGAGGAAGTCAGAGAGGGGGAGTGCTGGAGGAGAGACTGCTTAAGAGCTGGAGCAGGGGCGGGAAGAGGGGCGGATGGTGTGGGCTGCTGAAGAGCTGAGGGAGTAAGGACAAGCTGCTTGAGAGCGGGAGGCTGAAGGGGAGGAGACTTAAGGGCGGGCTGTTTAGAGTCCCGAGGAGTAGCAGGCTTCTTAGCAGACCGAGTAGAGGAGGCCACAGATGAATCAGAGGAAGAGACAGACATGGAGGTATCAGAGGACTGGCTGGTCGAGGAAGAGGAGGCAGATGCAGCGTTCTGGGGGCGAAGAGAGGAAGGAGAAGGAGTAGCTCGGTTAGGAGCGGGGGAAGAGGGGGAGGACTTCTTCAGATGGGCGCGCTTGGGGTAACGAGAGCCAGATGCAGAGCGGGCAGACAAAGAAGATAGAGAGGGTGTAGACTGAAGTCTTTTCTTAGGGGAGGAAGCGGAAGAGCGACCGGCAGTAGATGCAGGAGAAGTTGGTATAGGCATGCTTCGTTTTGGAGTGAAACCAGTCAAGCGAGCGATGAAGCGGCTGTACGATTGCGGGTAGAAGGTGCGAGCGGTTTGATGAAGCAGTCGAGAGCAGCAGGCGTTGGGCGGTGCGGTGTCGATTGGGAAAGGGCTGAGTGGCTGTACAATCGAAGGGGCAAGCGATTCGCGGCTTCAGGCGGTGTTGTGATACTAGTGTGGATAGAGTAAAGCGAGCGGAAGTTGAGCGTTTGGAGAAAACGGGTCAAAGAAGAGCGATTGGAGGAAGCACCAAGCAATGGAAGACCGGACAAGCAAGGTTGTTATCTGGAATGTGGATGTAGGGAGACAGTGAGAGCGATTGTGGCGTGCCGTCATGTGGAGGATGAGTCGGCTGTTGGATGGTGTGGCTATGGCTACGCTATGTAGAAACTGTACTGGGGCCAGCGTAGAAAATTATGTGTTGTGTCCGGACCGGGAGCGCCGACTGACGACGACAACGTAAGTAGATCCGACAAAGCAACCAAAGGAGGCAACAAGCAACCAAACTAATAGTGAGAACAGAAGGAGCAGGTCTTAGAAGGTAGAGGTGGGGAATGGTGTCGGTAGAAACAGAGGGGAGGAGAGAAGATATGATAAAGAAATTCTGTGTAGAATCCTACGTGTTTTGAGTACTGGAAATGCGGAACGTCGGACAACATTGCGAGACGCGAAGTTGTAGCTACTGTAGAATAACGATCGAATTTTCGAGTCGGTTTTTCGTTGATAACAAATAACCTACCACGAATTTTCGAACGACAAGGGTTTTTTCCCGTTCTCGCCAACAAAATAACTAAACGAAACGCGAAAGTTGCATCGAATTTTCCGCTTGAAACCGCAACGAACGACAATGGTCTTCTCCCTTTGAAATAACTCCTGAACGAAAAAGCGGTCTCGAAAATTGTTAATCAATAAAACAAAGACAATTCGACATTGTTAATCACCAAAACATCAAATTTATCGAAAATCGAATCTGTCGAAAACAAAAATCTGAACAATCAAATCAGGCAAGTATCAACCATGTCGACGGGATTGCATCGTGAACCACCAATCACCTATGATTCCAGCTTTGATCGGACTAAGAACAAATTTGCCACTTTGAAAGTCTATGATGCCGATGGCAATTCACAGGAATGGAAGGTACCAATCTTTTCAGAAGAAGGGGGCCTGGAAGAATTGTTGTATTGTGAGGAAGCCTTTCTCATCGCGGCAAACACCCTACCATTATCTGAAGACCGATACTATGAATTGTTCACCAAGATTCTATGCCTTGAAGCACAATGCAAATGGCAGGAAACAACCCGCGACGACAATCACGAGATGAATTATCCAGACAACATTGAAGGCTACGAAGAAGCAGTCAAGGACTACATTCAAGAACACTACTGTGATGCTGGGGATGCAAGAGAAATCATGCAAACCTACATTCGCAGCGACGCATGCAAGAAACCACATGACACCAACTCCAAGGAACATGCATTGCCTATCAACAGGGTCATTCGATACTTGGATAAGCTACAAGGTCATGGCCAAAAACTCAGCAAAATTAGCAAAACAATAATGTTGCTACACACCTTTCCCAACCTTTGGGTTGAACAATACGGCCAAATTCATGGTGGCATCACCGCAGAAACATCCACCCAAAAGATTGTGGAATATATGTCCAGTCAGGAACTGCCAGTCCAAGCTGAGGAATGGAGGCAAAAAACAAGGAAGACGTCCTGGAAACAATGCCAATCATTCCAAATGCAAAACCAACAAGAACCCAGGACAAAAGTCTTCTAATCCTTGCCGTATTCCGGGTCATAACCACGACTGGTCCAAGTGTCCCAAGAACAGATACTCCAAACAGAAGAAAAAACAACGCGCGGACAACAAGAAAAATGACTCAGCCGGCAAAACCACAACAGCCAGCAATGAATCATTCCAAGCACACATGCAGCGCGCAAAGGAAGCTTTCCTCCAACAACATGGAGGCAAAGCAGAACACAGCATGCAGAGCGGTGAGCAAATCTGGCTTCCTTGAAGCCAGCAACCAAGAGCAGTCACCCTGCCTCCAGCGCCACAGGCTCTGGATGCCAATTTGGCACTGCCAATTGGGCTCGCAGGAGGAACTCTCTCCACAGAAGGGAAGAAGAAGCCTACAGAACGTATATCTGATGTTGACAAGAGCTCACGAACGAGTCCAGTTTGAACCGGATGAACGCGTCGGAAAAAATAAAAACGAAAACGAAAATAAAACAGCCAAATCGGATGACGATTCGATTGGCACGGGTACAGCAGCCAATAAAACGGGTACAATGACCACAAGCTGGACCTCGCGTCTAGCAAAGACCCTACAACCAAATACGGAATATCCTCCTGTAGCTACGAAAACAAAGAAGAGTGAATGTGGCTCCTATTGTCTTAACAACCATCCAATACATTCAAGGCATTCCAGTAAAAACTATCAAAAACAACAAAAACAATGCTGGCCCTACTCGACAGTGGCAGCACAACAACCCTTCTTATCAACAAAAGGGCACTTCCCTTTGGAGTTCTACCAATCCAATCCAAAACAAGGACCATCACAACCACAGCCAATGGATCATTTGACACCTCGTTGTTTGTCATAATGAAGAATCCTCAAACTACAAGAATTTGGGAACACAACAATCGAGCGTTGTGAAGCCAGATTATTTGAATCCAAATCATGCAGATATGACATCATCTTCGGTCGAGACTTTCTATGCAGCACCAATATCAACTTGTTATTTGAATCCAGCATGATTGAATGGAACAAGCGAAAAATTCCAATGCGCGAGACAGCCAGTTTTGATATTACTCCAGATCTGCAAGAAGCATATTTTCAAGCATTACTGGAGGAATCCATTGATTCTGTGCTATTTGCGCATGATGCTGTATCTTCATCACCCGTCATCCTTGACAGAGCCTACGAAGCAACTGATCCAACCTCAGTTGCTGAGCAGCAAGCACATATGACAGCATCAGAAAAACAACAATTCCAAGCTGTCCTGTCTAAATATTCAAATGTCTTCAACGGCAAACTAGGCAAATACCCACACAAGAAAATCTCACTCAAACTGAAGCCCGACGCCAAGCCAGTTCACAAGAAGCCATATGCAGTCGCATACAAAAGAGAAGAACTGTTCAAAAGGGAGCTCCAGAATCTTGTAGATGATGGAGTCCTCAAAAGATGTGACGGACCGGCTGAATGGGCATTTCCTACGTTCATCATTCCAAAGAAGGACAACAGGGTTCGATGGGTGTCAGATTTTTGAGAACTCAATGAACTGCTAATCAGAAGGCCATATCCAATACCAAGAATACAGGACATCATGCATCGCCGTGGCAAATACACCCACTTCACCAAGATTGATTTATCCATGCAATACTATTGTTTTGAACTGGATGAACCAAGCAAGAAACTATGCACGATTGTCACCCCATATGGTTGCTATGAATATCAAAGACTTCCAATGGGTGTCAAAATCTCTCCAGATGTGGCACAACAACTCATGGAGGACATTTTGCAAGGCACCGACTGCACCGTCTATATTGATGATATTGGAATCTGGACAAATGGCACCTTCAGCCACCACATGCAAACAGTGGACACAATTCTGCAACAACTGAATGAAAATGGTCTCAAGTGCAACCCTCTCAAATGTGACTGGGCTGTACAGGAAACCGACTTTCTCAGATTTTGGATGACTCCAGAAGCCGTGAAACCTTGGAAGAAAAAGATTGAAGCTATTCTGCGAATGGACAGAACAAAAACTATCACTCTAGTCAAGTCATTTCTAGGTGCTGTTGGTTACTACAGGGATATGTGGCCGAGACGTTCACATGTCCTATCTCCTTTATTTGAACTCACGGGAACCCCCAAGAAAACTGCCAATGGGCAGTCCAAATCAACAAACAAGTCAGTCTTCACATGGGGACCGGCCCAGGAAAAAGCCTTTGAAGAAATGAAAGCAATGATAGCAAGTGACGCGCTGAACACATACCTGGATCTGAACCTACCATTTGATATCTACACAGATGCATCAGATCTACAACTCGGCGCAGCCATACTACAAAATGGCAAACCCATTGCTTATTGGTCCAAAAAGCTGAATGCAGCTCAGAAGAATTATACAACAACGGAAAAGGAATTACTTGTAATAGTCTTGTGTTGCAAGGAATACAGGAAACTACTATTAGGCTGTGAGCTCGACATTTACACAGACCACAAGAATCTCACCTTCAAGACCCTTTCTCCACAACGGGTCCTTCGCTGGAACCTCTTTCTACAAGAATACAACCTCAACTGGAACTACGTTGAGGGCCCCAAGAATGTGCTTGCGGATGCATTCTCAAGATTACCCAGGATGGATCCACCTACAGTGGGGGAGAAACAGAAGCAAGGCAAAGGAACTCTAATCGATTTTCTCAAGTTAGACCTCCCTGAACAAGCAGATGAAGAGCTTTTCTTACAAGAATTCCCAGAGGTATTCCCACACCTATGCCATGACGCAGACAATGAATTATATTCATGTCTACTGAACAATGAGTGTCTGGTCAACCTGCCAACACTCCAGGAAATGGAATGCCCAGTGAATTACACCAATATTGCTCAACATCAACAGAACGATGACACGCTCCCAGCCAAGCTGCAATTACCAACCTTCTTCAAACAACACCTTGATAATCAGGAAATCACGTGCTACTCCAAAGCAGAAACCAGAGAGGAATGGAAAATCTACATTCCAACCTCCCTTGCTCATCAACTACTCAAGTGGTACCATCTACTACTAGGGCACTGCGGATCCACCAGGCTCAATCAAACGATAGCGACCAGGTTCCACGTGGAACGGCTGACCAAGCTATGCCAAGAATATGTATGCCCGGATGATTGCATCAAGTACAAGAGCAGAAATGCTAGTTATGGATTGCTGGCGCCCAAGCAACAAGCGCCATTGGCACCATTCAGTGAAGTGCATGTGGATCTGATTGGACCGTGGAAGGTAACAGCCCAAGGAAAAGTCTACAACTTCAAGGCTCTCAAGTACATTGACCCAGTTACCAACCTACTGGAAATCATTCACATCAGAGATAAGTCAAGTCAACATGTCTCCAACCAATTCACCAACTGCTGGTTATCCAGATATCCAAGACAGGTCAAATGTGTCTATGACAATGGTGGAGAGTTCCTAGGCCATGAATTCCAAAATACACTGGCAGCCTATGGAATTGAAGGTGTGGCTACCACAGTCAAGAATCCTCAGAGCAATGCTGTCTGCGAAAGAGTACATCATACCATTGCAGACACTCTTCGCATATTGGTACATGTGAATCCACCTCAAACCAACACACAGGCCACACAGCTCATGGACAATGCATTAGCTACCTGCATGCATGCATCCAGGTGCGCAATCAATGCATCTATGGGCTCATCTCCAGGAGCCCTGGTTTTCAACAGGGACATGCTATTGGATATCCCACTTACATCCAATCTCATTGCGCTACAACAAATTCGACAACAAGGTATCAACATGAATCTGCTCCGACAAAATGCCAAGCGCATCAAGCATGATTTCAAGGTTGATGATAAGGTATGGATGAAAGAACCAGACCCAGACAAATTACAACCTCAGAAGAAAGGCCCATATCAAATTGTGCAAGTACATACCAATGGCACAGTGAAATTAAGGCTATCCCCAAACGTTACGGAAACAGTCAACATTTGAAAGCTCACTCCATACAAAGAGCACCCAGCAAACAATGATCCAGCACAAGATGCAGCAAACAATGATCTAGACATGGAAGAAGTCTAGTGAAACAATTCTAGGAATCCTCAAGTCACTCATTGGGGGACTCTGTAACGTACTGCAATCCTACATACCAAGGCACTTGCGTACCGAGCTACTTACTACAAGTACGTACTGCAATCTACCGTACAAGTCATACTATCCAAGATACCATCAAAGGATACGTACGATCGAATTTAATGAGACTTGGGCTACTCTAAGAATCATTAAGTAGCGAAGCATTATCTGTATACAATGGTATACCGATGCCGGGCAGGCGCACGATTCATATCGCGACTCTATATGAATATCCATGGGCGATCGAAGCCAGCCAGCTCGATCGTTCATTATTTTATCTGTTAAGTTTCCATCCATTTTTGTAAAGTATTAATCCATTCATAATTATCACTCCTACTCAAATTCTACCCCTAGTGTGTTACAGAGGTCCTCCAAGTGTGAGAAGAACACCTCCATCTACACCTTCAAGTACTCCTTCATGAAGTCTTTTGAATATCCCATGCCAGTCACTCAGCTCAGCGCTTCTACCTGGATACGAATTCTCCAACCAACTCTGGTCCCTATCCTCAACAAGGCAGGCATGTCTTGCAACTTCCCTTGCAAGGTCTTCTATGGTCCATCTTTGTATCAAGGCTTAGGCTTCATTCACCCTTTTCTTCTCCAAGAATTCAGTCACATTGCTACTCTGTTTCAGGTATCTGTCCGTGTGTCACAGACTGGCCGTATTCTCAGGCTCACAGCTGAAGCCTTTAGGCTTGAACTGGGCCTTCCTTTCCATATTGGCATTACCCCCTACCAACCTTACGCATCTTATATCACTCCTTGCTGGTATAAGCACGTGTGGCAGTTCTTTTCCAGGCACCCCGTGAGTATGGTTGAAGACTTCCCTACACTTCCTTGCTTCGATTGAATGACTGCTACCTCATGCAAGCTTTTGTCACCGCTGGCTTCCGGGGCACCAAACTGTCCCTTCTGAATCTCATCCGGATGTCCATCAAGGCCATCTCCCTTGCTGATATCTGCACTGCAGATGGCACACGGCTTTCTCCAATGGCCTTCCAGTTGCAGTCCTCCAACCATCTTTGCAATCATCTTGACTGGCCTCGGTGCCCTTCCCCATGGCTTCTACCAGCTCAGCATCTTTGGCAACGCGCCCTTCAGAAATCCTTCTTACCACCGTTGGCCTTGCCTTCTGATCAAGCCCTTCACCCATTCTTCTACCTGGGTCATTGGCTGTCATCTGAGTCCTCCTCTTTGTGGCCTTGGTTTTTGTGTTCTTCTACTGAAAGGCTCTTCTTCAAATGCCCTACTGGCTGGAGGGTTGGTTCTTTGCACGGCCGAGGCAGATACAGCTTCACAACTACCATCCTCCCCGCCAAACCTGCCTGTGCCGACACTCTTGTCTCCCTTCTGTCCAGTGGAAATGTGTTCCGGATTGTAGGTTCATCTACCTTTGTCTCACATCTACCAGATGAGGATTCCTTGACCTATGATCTGTTTGAGTGTCTCCCAACCACCCCAGCGGATGCATTTGGTGCTCTCTGCGCTTCTCCCTGAGTCCTTCTCCATCAATACTCCCTTCCCCAGGATGGATGCCAGGCTCTTGCCGATGCCATTCTGAGTGGCTCTGCCAGTGCTGTCTGTGACGGCTCTTACGACCCCCTTCTACTCCGAGGTACATCTGCATTTATCCTATCCCCCACCCCCTCCACCAAGTCTCTCTCCTTGTTCCTCACTGGAATCTAACCTTGTCAGTGGCTCCCCTGACAATAAGTCTTCCTACCGGAGCAAATTGGCTGGCATCATTGGTGTCCTCACCTGCTGTTTGGCTCTGGTGGACCTCTATGATGTTGCCTCTGGCTCACTCACCATCGCCCTTGATGGAGATACGGCTCTACAACAGGCTCAGGGAACCTGGCCCTTGGCTATTTCTCAGAAATCTTTTGACTATGTCTATGTGATTCGCAATATGCTCTCTGCCCTTCCAATCACTGTCACATTAAGGTTGGTTCAGGGTCATCAAGAGGGTCTTTCTCTTGACTGGTGGGCGCTTCGCAATCATCAGGTTGATGGCATGGCCAAGGCATTTTTATCCTTGAATCGTTCCTCTCCCTACCACTATCCCCGGCTTGTGTTTGAGCCCTGGGCTCTCTCACAGAATGGTCTCAAATGCTCTCGCTTTGACCAAGCTGCCTTGCACCTTCTTATTTCTGGCCCTCCATTTCTTCACTATTGGCACACTCACCATGACATCTCCATTCCACCACAAGTCTCCAACACCAATTCCATCCATTGGTGTGCTCATCGAACTGCTTTCAAGCGCCTCCCTCCTGGTATGCAACGGTGGTTTGTCAAGTTTGCTTTGGGTTGCATTGGTGTTGGCACTCAGTTAATCCATTACCAGCACCAGGATCATTCCAGATGCCCTCTGTGTGCCCAGGACGAGGAAAAGGTTTCCCACGTGCTTTCATGTGCAGACCCCGGTGCTGTCAGGCACAGCTTGTCTTCCTTTTGGGGCCCTTTGCAGCAGCGCCTTACCTCTGAGCTTACAGATCCTTCTCTGGCTCTTGCCATTGTGGATGTTACCACTAGGGTTTGTCAAGGTAGGCGTATTCACCCTTCCTCATACTCCCCTGCCATTGCCTCTGCTGTAAGGTCTCAGCGTCATATTGGATGGCACAACTGGTTTCTTGGGAGATGGTCCCCCCTCTGGCATCAGATTCAAGCTGATTACTATTCTTTGATTGGTAGCAAGCGTTCCCCTCGCCGTTGGGCCACTGCAGTGATTCACCAATTTTTCCTCACTTGCTGGGATCTCTGGACGTATCGAAACCAACGGCTCCATGGCACTGGGGGGGGTCCTTGAGGCTGAACAACACCAATCTCTCAATGCTTCCATTTCATCTGAATTGGCCATTGGCTTAGTAGCTGGTGCTCTGCCTCAATCTCACTCCCTCCTCCAGCTTCCCTCCAAGTGCTCCGTGGTTACACTCTTACTGCCAAGCATCAATGGCTTGCGACCATCCAGCTTGCCAGGAGTCACTATGCAGTCCCTCCCCAGTCCCAGCAGCCGCATCGCCAGGAGGCTGCCTTGATGCGGGCTTGGCTGACTGGATCCTAAGGGATGGGCCAAACATTTCACCCAGCGCTCTCCCCTGTGCTTTTCCCAGTGTCTCCCCCAGTACAGCCCACATTGCTACACCACATGTGGCTCCTCGTGTTCCACCCGCACCCAGTGCTGCTCCTTGTGTTTCACCATGCGCACCCACCCTTGTCCTTCCTAGTTCTTCACCAAGTGCTGCTCCTTTGCTCACAGTGCTGCTCTCAGTATTTTACTCAGAGCGGCTCCCCGAGCTGCCCCACGTGTGGTTCCTGGTGCTGCCCCCAGTGTTTTTCCCAGTTTATCACCACCTTCTGCACCCAGTGCTGCTTCCAATGTTTTCCCAAGTTCTGTACCCGGTGCTGCTCCTAGCGCTGCACCAAGTGTGGTTCCTGGCGCTGCACCCAGTGCTGCTCCCAGTACCTCTCCATCTTCTGCACCCAGTGCTGCCCCCCACCTTGTGCACACAGTGCTGTTCCCAGAGATTCACCAAGTTCTGCATCCAGTACTGCTCCTTGCGCTACACCAAGTGTGGCTCCTAGCGCTGCACCCAGTGCTGTTCCCAATGTATCACCTCCCTCGGCACTCAGGGTTGCTCCCAGTGTCTCACCACGTTCTACACCCAGTGCCCTTCCTAGTTCTTCACCAAGTGCTGCTCTCAATGTCTCACCCACTGTATCACCACCTTCCGCACCCAGGGTTGCTCCCAGTGTCTCACCACGTTTTGCACCCGGTGCCCTTCCTAGTTCTTCCCCCAGTCACCCACCTTTGCGCACAGTGCTGCTCCCAGTATTTTACCCTCCCTACTGTCTGATTGTTGGTAGCTGCTCCCATTTCGGTGCATGCTACCAGTATCCTTCAACAGTTTGTTCTTTGTAACCTCCCTGCTTGCTTTTAGGATTCGTTTGACAAATTTGTCGTTCTACAACTTGGGGCTTAAACTCTCTTCGATTGAGGCGACGTTAAAGTCTGGATACAGACTGAGTAGTTTAGATCCACCTTCGGTGGTTAAAGTTACTTAAATACGTATATCAATTAATTAATTTGAGTCTATCCTTGAGCTCGTTGTAGTGCTTAGCACTTGCATCTTCGGGGATGAGGATATCCTTTAGATCAGTCTGATTATGTCCTAGAAATCTGTCAGGATTTCGTTTGGGTCCACTTGGGTTCTTGGCCTTGGGAGGTTGTTGCCCATTAGGCGCAGCGTTATTCGCCTTGGGTGATGGCTTTGCGGCCATGCTGGAGGAGGAAGTCTTCGTTTCCATCTTGTTGGGTGTATCGTGTATTCAATATAGGATATTTGTTGTTGTTGTTAGTATCTCACACTGTCTTTGAGCGTGAGCACGTAGTCGATACTTTTTAATTAATGTTGTTTGAACGTTAAATTCGCTATCCGAAATCAAGTCAAATCTGAAAGAATACAGAAATGCAAATAATCCTATTGACTAGATTAATTAAAAAGTATGAATGTTCTGAGATCTTGATAGGTTACTCCCCAACCTCTTGCACTTTGTCATTCTGGTTGGGCAAGCCGAGGTGTTATTTTGGATTACCTCAGAATAGGTTCCCCCAAAAGATTTCCTTCAACGACCCCATACCTACCTATGCACATGTCGTATGTTCATACATGCGTGCGCGCGGTGTTTCTCAACACCTACCCACCAACATGTGGACAGCATCCTGCTATATGTAACTACCCCTCCTCCGTTTTGGTTGGCACGTGTCAACCCCTCTCTAAAGAAAAATCAAGGCGCGCGCGCCGAGAATTTTTCTTTAGATAGGGGTTGATTCGTGCCAACCAAACGACTCAGAGTAGTATCCGGGGGTGGGGAGTTTTCTTTAGGATGCTTCCTTTTTGCCTTTTTCCGAGGGCCCCCGGCCCGAGGAAAAAGGGAAAAAGGAAGCATCCTAAAGAAAACTTCCCCCCCCCCCCCCGGATACTACGAGAAGGAGAGCAAGGAGGAGGGGTGGTTAGGTATGTAATACCATGGTCGTAAGGGAGAGCACAAAGGGAAGGAGGGGGGAGCTTCTTGTTGCTAGGGATCGATGCTTGCTCTTTGTTGTTGTTGCTGTGGGGGCCAGCGAGCGCTCGTTGCTCTTTGTTGTTGCTGCAGTTTCGCGGGGGGGACAAGGATAAACCTGCTCTCCCCACGGTCCACCGTGTTGTATGTGTGAAAAATTACTTTAGTATGGGTTTTCCATACTAAAGTAATTTTTTCTACTCCGTGTTGACCAGTCAAAAAGTAATTTCAGCCATTTTTCACACACAACTCCGTGTCTTAAGCAAGTAAGTATTGCTCAACACACGGAGTTGCGTGTGCAAATCTCCAAAAATTACTTCAGTAATTTTTGACACATACAACACGGTGGACTGCAGGCAAGGGGGATCCACTTGTGCGACAGGCAAAGAGGGTACTAACACCCTGGGATTTAGCAGCACCACGACAAGATTGATTGATTCCTTGACACGACTTGTGTAGAACCTAGTAGAATCCCTACTACTAGATCCTGGATTTTAGAAACCTTTTTGCCGGTTTTCCCCCGTACATTAGGATCTACTAGAATCCCTACTACATCCCGTACAGTGGCTTGTAAAAACCTTTTTGGCAGTTTTTCCCTGCACAGTAGGATCTGGCAGAATCCCTACTACATCCATATATATTCAGTCGTTCTTACCAGTCAAAAGTATTTTTAGTATTTTACCCTAAGTAACTTTTCCAGGTGCTGAACAATACATATGGCAAAGAGGCAACTAACTCACAGGATTAACAGCAACAACAGCGGCAGCGATTTTATTTGATTGCTTCTCACTGTGTAGAATCAAGTAGAATCCCTACTACAACCTTGATTTATCGCTGTTTTTCCCAGATGTAATTCATTATTACAAAATCAACCACTTTGCAAAACCAAATTGCTTCCCCGACCATGGGAATAGACCATTTTCGCTGCTTCCTTTCCTATTACAACAACAATAAACCCATCATAGCACACTGTAAGTCATTGCCGGCCCTTTGGTTGCTGGGAGGGGGAGATGGTGTTCTGATTTGAGTCGTCGTCGTCAACAGTCATTTGTTTATTCCTATCTCACGACACTCTTATATTTTTTTGCTTCTTTCGACCATGGGAATAGCCCCTTCCCGACCATGGGAATAGACCATTTTCGCTGCTTCCTATGCTAGTATTAGAACAACAAGCAACCCATTCTATCAGACTGTAAGTGATTGCCGGTCCTTTGTGTGCTGGGAGGGGGAGATGGTGTTTTGATTTGAGTTGTCGTCATCACATTAATTTGAATCTCACGACACTCCTCTTCTTCTTTTTGCTTTTTTTGACCATGGGAATAGCCCCTTCCAGCAACCATGGTTGGAACTATTCCACCCTGAAAGAGCAAGGCTTTTGGCCCCAATTACAAGCACCGCGCTGCTCCAATCTAGGGGAATGGTGTATTCATGGCGTCCAAACTACGTGCTGGTGCTGGTGCTACTCTCGCCCCGACGTCCGAACTACAAGCACTGCACTGCTCCGATCTCGGGGACTGGTGTATCTATGGCATTTGAATTACAAGCACTGCCTTGGATAATTGTAATCTATACGAGCAGCGATACGAGGATTGATTCCAGCGGCGATATGAGCTCTGCTGTACAACAAGACGCGATTCTCCCCCTTATACCCGATCTGCCCAGCAGACTCAATATTCATCATGACTTGCTCTCTAGCAAGAAATAGGTCTACAGACTAATTCTAGTTCTTTTTTGGCATATACTCTGGTCCCTAGTCTGCTGTGTATTAGTCTGTTCTGGGAGTATCAAAAAGAGTGCTAGGTGAACAGTGCTCAGAATACGACTGGAAATCACGACAGAAAATTCTACTACCGTACGGTAGCTACAGAGGCATCGAGTAACACCTTACTAGAAAATCACGTACCACTTCTACTCATATTATGTACCACTCATACGGAGTATTTTGCAATTTACTTAAGTATCAAGCCATCATCAGAGCAGAAAACACTACTAGTATTCGTGTAGGAATTCTACGGCATATTTTCGAAATTACTTTAGTATCATGCCATTGTCAGAGCAGAAAACACTACCATGAATCGTGTAGCATTTCTACGGCATATTTTCGAAATTACTAAAGTATCATGCCATTGTCGGAGCAGAAAACGCTACTAGAAATCGTGTAGCATTTATACGGCATATTTTTGAAATTACCAAAGCTAACACCCCGTCCTTGCACCTTTTTGGCGCCGGTTGAGTCTGTTTTAAATCGGTGAGTCTTTAATTTTTTTCTTACTTAGGCATTGATTTTGCGAGTGCACGTGCTCTCCCGTACGAGCCTGCTGTCGGTCAAAAATACACGTAACGTACTTACGTACGTTCTACGGTATTTACATCCATTCTACACTTGAAAAAGTTACTTATACTCCTACAGAGATAAAATGACCTCAAGTATCAAGATATCTACGTCACATCATGTGTTCTCTGTCTTATGATGAATTGCACATGATCGACGACAGGTTTAGACATCCCTACATACAACACTAACACAGGGATACCGGTCGAATACAGTAAAATACACAGTAACAGAGCAATCTCATGATATGCTCACATCTCTTTAAATTTTAACATCATATACCTTTGGTCGATTTTTAGAGTAACAACAGGTTATAGAGCCCTTATAACTCACACGATTGCTGCCCATCCGTAGGATCGTGTATACCTTAAGCTACATCTATCCCCGCCCGTTCAGCACCTCAACTGTTCGGTTACCTCCAGAGGACACTTGTAGTGACGCCCATCTGTGTGCTACTCTTAGGCCTCCACTCCAAGCTTCGCCGACGCCTCCCTCTCGAGGGCCGCACCTTGGACGTACATCTTCCTTCTGTTCCCTGCTTGTGGATCAGGGGGTGTACTCGCTATCACAAGCCTTGTAACCCACAACCAGCTCTCTGGATTACAGTTACAATTACAAACTAAAGACCACCGCCGTCTTTAATGAAAGCCAATTGCACCGGACACGCCGATTGCAATACCCCATATTTTTCTTCCGCGTCCCTCATCCCCATAAAGGACCATCGACGCCCATTTGATTGTGCACAGCACTTCTTTATACAACAATACAACAGACTGCAACTCATCCTTCGATAGTTGCTTTAACTCCCCTCGACCGTTCTTTGGTTCCTCCGACGAATGTCCTCTCCAGTCACTCCGACGGTCGATATTTCTTTGGTTCCTTCTTCGGAAAATCCCTTCGGTTATTTCCGCACCTTCACGGATAATTCCGACGGTACTTTGCCTTTCTTCAGTCCTTTTCTCGGCTCGTTATCTCCTCCGATTCTCCACGGCCCAACCAACAACTCATGCGCAATGCCCTGCAATTGCGATCCAATTTTTCATTTTCTCGGCTCGTTATCTCCTCCGATTCTCCACGGCCCAACCAACAACTCATGCGCAACGCCCTGCAATTGCGATCCAATTTTTCATTATCTTCTCCGCTTCGAATCTACGCCAGTTTTCTCCTTTGGAACATTCCTTCGGCCGCACCTCCGCGGATCTTCTCGACGGTCTTTCGGTTCTTTCTTCACACCGCCAACAGCCACCGTTCTCTGGTTACTTCTATAGAACATTCCTTTGATCATCCCTTTGACCGACGCACCTTCGCTTGGTCATTTCGTTGGCCCCACCACCGTATTCTTCCCTTGCAAATTCGACGGTCTTCTCCGACGGTCGATATTCCTTTGGTTAATTCCTTCTTCTAATCAGGACTACGATTACTTTCAATCTCTCCTCTTTGAATCGAGCGCCTTCGATGCTGCTCACTCCCATTCTACGATCAAGTTTATACAAGACAACTCTGATTCCCCAAGCATTCCTCCCGTTCGATTCCGCTCTCATCGATTTCACGATCTTTACCCATTGTCCCCCTACAATACTCAGACGTTTGAGGATCCCCTTCGTCTTATCCTCGACTTCTACGATCTACATCCGATTGAATTCTTTCCTACTAAGTTGGATCAAAACCTACCATCCATCCTAGATTACGATTGGTAACTCTTCCACGATCAATCAACTCTCTCCGTCGATTCGAATTCTCCAATCACTATTCGATCTCTACTGATCGAGTTTCTATGAGTCAATTCCGATTCCCCAATCTCCTCTTCAAGGATACGAATCAATGTTCCATTTTCTCTCCAACCATTTGATTCAATTCAGTTCCTCCTCACCGACGACCCTTGGTCATCCCCTCCGTGATAGGTACCAAGCATTGTCCAATCCATTCTTCTCTCCAATTTTGGATTCCACCATGATCGATTATTTCGACTCTCTACACTTGGCATCAATACAATCACTCATGGATCTCCCCTCCGTCGAGATCTTCAATTGACCCTTCTGTTCCAGTTCAATTGATACAGTTGATTCCTCCATACGGATCAATCCTATTCTACGACTAGCTACGATCGAATTGCTATTGTCAATCAATCGTCTTTGATGCTGCTCACTTGACTCCTACGAGTGGATTCTCCAATCATATCGCGATTTGACGATTTGTTAGCTTCCCGTCAATTTCGCGACCACTACATATTCAAGCACCTCTCCTTCCTCATTGATGACTCATGCTTCTCCGTTACGTGATATCAATCTTCCAATTCTACGATTACAATCTTCCGATTCGATATCTAAGCCCATACTTAAGTTTTAGAGTTCTACAAGATGGAGAACCGACTTGTAATCCAACACTCCTTCACTAAGTGTTGAATCAAGGGGTGTGCTGTCGGTCAAAAATACACGTAACGTACTTACGTACGTTCTACGGTATTTACATCCATTCTACACTTGAAAAAGTTACTTATACTCCTACAGAGATAAAATGACCTCAAGTATCAAGATATCTACGTCACATCATGTGTTCTCTGTCTTATGATGAATTACACATGATCAACGACCGGTTTAGACATCCCTACATACAACACTAACACAGGGATACCGGTCGAATACAGTAAAATACACAGTAACAGAGCAATCTCATGATATGCTCACATCTCTTTAAATTTTAACATCATATACCTTTGGTCGATTTTTAGAGTAACAACAGAGCCATGGTGTTACAAATTGTAACACCATGGCTCGTACGGGAGAGCACATGCACTCGCAAAATCGATGCCTAAGTAAGAAAAAATAAAAGGGACTCAAGGGGTTAAAACAGACTCAATGGGCGCAAAAAAGGTGCAGAGGAGGGGGTGTTACTTTTGTAACTTCGGTGGTACTTTAGTAATTTCCAAAATATGCCGTAGAATTGCTACACGATTTCTAGTAGTGTTTTCTGCTCTGACAATGGCATGATACTAAAGTAATTTCGAAAATATGACGTAGAATTCCTACACAAATACTGGTAGTGTTTTCTGCTCTGATAATGGGTTGATACTTTGGTAATTTGCGAATTACTCCGTATGAGTGGTACGAGTATAGGTGTGAAGTAGGGTGACCATTTTGAGACAGCTTTTTTTTTCTTCCCCCTCCGACACCCATCAATTTGGGTCCTGTTAGTCTTCTTGATCTTACTCTCCACCTGGAACTTCTCGACCAAAGTAATCACCGCGCCAGAATTGGCAAGAGCTAGAGCTCTCCATAGATACCCAATTTGCAGGGGTTGCGCGCGCCGGAACCCCTTCCGACTTTATGATTCTTCCGGTCAAGAAAATCATGAAAATTATGGAAAAAACTCCATTTACACAACCACATCATACCAAGTGGTCTCAACAAACCCATTCCTTAACCATAGCATTAGAGGCGCCCGCTACTTGGGAATCCCTTCCTTACACCAAGATCAACAAGACCTGCAAGTTTCGGATCAATTGGACGCGTCCTACAGGAGAAAAGAGCTTTAACAACAGCAACAACGAGTCGTTGTTGAAGGGGAAAAAACTGCGAAAACTCCCAAAATCCTCCCATAGCAGCAACAAGGATCCCTCTGCTCGCGCCAACAACAAGCAAGCCCCACTACAGGGTAAATCGATACTTATCAAGGAGAAGGCAACCCCCAAGTTGCGGCTTGATCCGCCCAGTCGTTTTGAAAAAAACAGCCACAGCCAAAACTGACACCCCCTAGGGCAAGATTTTGAGGTCAAAAAATCTCCCCATAGCAGCAAGAAGGATCCCTCTGCTCGCGCCAACAACAAGCAAGCCCCACTACAGGGTAAATCGATACTTATCAAGTAGAAGATGCCCCCCAAGTTGCAGATCGATCCTCCCGGTCGTTTTGAAAAAAACAACTCCAGCAACAACACCCCCCCCCCCCCCCCCCAGCGCAAAAAAACTCCAACTACAGCAGCAACAACAACACACACAGTTGGAGCTGTGGCAAGAGGCGCCGCCCTTCCCCCTTGCAAGTTAACAAATAACGCGGCTGTTATTCTAAACCATTCCCACACTGGTACTATCACCACAGCGACTGCTATGTTAATTGCGGGATTTACAAAGGAAGAGAGCAAGAATCGCTCCCTACAGAAGAGAGTATTGCGCAAGAAGGCCAAACTCTTGGAAGACCAACAAAACAAGAAGGCTGCCCCCACTCCCCCCCCCCCACCTGCCGCCGCCACCACCCCCTGCTGTTGTTGGTGGTGGATCGAATGGTACCAGCGTTTCGACTGTAACCAATCCAAGTGGACTGTTGGATCCCCCCACCCCAAAACAGAACAACAACAACAACAACAACAACAACAAAAGAGCCCATACAGCCTCAAACAACACCAATGGAAGCACATCGTCGATGACGACGACGACGACGGCAACAGGAGCAGCGCCAGCAGCGAGTACAGCAGCGAGTACAGCAGCGAGTACAGCAGCGTTTTTGGAAAAGGAAAACTCCCCTCCTCCATCCCAAAAAAACAAAATTGAGCCCCCTCCATTGGATTTGAAAAAAACAAGGAAGACTCCTCACCAAGTCCAATGTGATAAGGCAAATGAGAAAGCTATGAATGGATCGAATTCATCATGCTTGGAAGGAAGCAGAGGGAAGGTGGGTGAAGCAGTTGAAACTACCCAATGGAGTCAAACGTGTTCCTGCTACTGTTATCTGTGATGTCGTGAACGAAACATACGGTACGTCCATTAACACTAACACTTTGAGGAATCGCGTCCGCGAAAGGCCTGACAGGTCCGCCACGGTTGGGGAGGAGACCAGTGCTTCCGGAATTGGTGGAGGATGCGCTTGGCAAGGCGATTTCAACTTTTGTTTCCTTGACCGCGGCTTGCATGAAAGATAAACCGGACCGTCAGATGATCATTCACAAGTTGACATCGTGCATCACGAACGGTGTTACTCCGGCGCCCCTGACTGACCCTGTCTCCTTATTCAAGCGTTTGCAACCTAAGTTTGCAGATGAGGTGGAAGTTTCTAACCAGAATTCACAGATGGAGGAGCGCCGTGCCACGTATGCAACTCGTAAAAATTTAAATGAATGGTTTAATACTTTGAAAACTTTTTTCTCGAAATGGGCTTTGCACGGTTGCCAACGGCAGAGGAGACGGCTGCAGGACATGAAGGAGAGCTCTATTTCCCCCCAAACAACTTCGATGGATAATCAACGTGGACGAAACGGGCCTGTCACTCGATACAACCACGAGCAACTCTGGTGGGCGACCGGTTACGCAGTACGGACCAAGTGACAAGCAGCTTCCCGTTGGCGCGAGCCATGGAAACAAAAGCAGTCACCGCATAACACTCCTCTGTGGTAGTTGCGCTTCTGGAGATCCCATCCCCCCCCATTTTCAGTTGAAAAGTATGGCTAAAGATGATTCGAACAAGCGGATTCAGGATTCGTTTTTGGAAGAGCTCGAACATAATTCGGTAATTGGAACATGGGGGTTCAATGAACCAACCGAGCGGTGGAGTACAGTGAATTGTAATGGTAGTGCGGGGATGGATGGTACTGAGTTTACGAAGGTAGTGAAGGATGCATACATGCCATTATTTCCGGATCTGGCACCCGTACCTGGAAAGCAAGTAGTGATGTTGGTTGATTCGGGTCCAGGACGGGAAGACGACAAGTTGCAAATTATTACAGCCCCTGAAGGCCTCTACCTACTTACTGGAGTTCCGAATACAACACATATTTGGCAACCAACAGACCAAAACTACGGACCGTTTAAAACTATGTTTCGCGAAAATAAGAAGATACTGAACAAGTCACGGCGTGCAAGGGAGCTCACAATGCGATCAGATGATGTTCCACGGCTTGTATTTGGAGGACGCGAGACAGAGGACGTCACTTTGGACACCGCGTTTCACAATGCATTTTCTGTGGAAAAATCAAAGGCTATCTGGCGCCACATCGGTATTGTCCCTTACACACAAAATTGTCTAGGGAATCGCAATGTAGCTCATGCAGTAACAATGCTACCAAATGGTTCTGTAGACCTTACAGCGGATCCAACGACGGCAAAATTGCTTGACCTTGAACTTTCCAACAGCAACGCAGTAAAATACCTCACGGACTACTGGTTTGAAAGGCGAAGCATTTGCTGCAAAGGCACCACGAAACAATGAGAAAGACAAGATTGCGTCTACTAAACCGGGTTCGAAGGAACGAATATTGAAAATTGCAACGGCAAGGACAGCAGGACAGAAATTTCGAATCACGGGCGGATTCGTGACTAACTCATACGGCGTTTGGAAAGCAAAGGTATTGAAGGAACGCTTGAACAAAATCACCATACTGAAGACTAGAAAGGCGCGCGCCGCTGCTTTTGCAACAAAGAAGGGAACAGCTGAGGCCTTAGTTGCAAAGTTTGGGGGCGAATTCGCTAGGCTAGGATTGCAAGCATTGAAGGTAGTGTATGAATGGAAGATTGGAAAGAAGGTTGCTGCTGGAATGAAAAAAGAACATGTTGTTACTGCTCTAGTTAAAGCCAAGAAGGATCCACCGGTCGGCGCGGCCGAGTGGAGTGAGGAGCGCGATGGCGCTGAATTGGAGCGCCTGGAGAAAGAAGAGATCAAAATGAAAGAAACAGAATTGGGGAAGGCTATGGCAGAGAAATTAGAGAAGTGTGTTCAAACAATTAAGGAGGTGACTCCAGAGATGCTGGAGATAGCAGCCCTGGATGATGGAAAGATTGAATACATTAAAAGGATGCAAGCAACAAGGGTGGTGGAGCAGGAACCAACGCGCGATTTAGAGCTTAGAGCAGTGTAATGGGGCGTCGACGACGAGCCGTCGTCGTCGTCGTTCGCCCTTTCTTGTTCTTTCGCCCCTTCGACGACGACGACGACGACGACGGCGACGGCGACGACGGGATGGTTGAATCGCGTCCCCCCCCCAGTGTGGTGCAATTGAATTAGTTAATTAAGTATCTGTTATTTGTTTGTTATTCAGTGCTGTTAAAGTAGTTGCAAATAGATGGATTAGGAAGGAAAGAAGTGAGAGGAGTTTCGAGTTTTTCTGCAATAGAGGTGCAAAAAAATCGTCTCGGAAATTTCGAACCATTTCGTTCAAAATTTCGATTCGAAAGAGGTGCAGAATCAGTCATGAGACCAATTTTAATCATGAGTGTTATGTTGAACATTTTGCCTTGGTACAAATTCTACATGGGCCTACTTGGTCTCTTCGTCATTCGCACCTAAACTCGTACTACGTAGTCGTTTAGGTAGAAGTGGTACGTGATTTTCTAGTAGTAGTGTTACTCAGTACCTCTGTAGCTACCGTACGGTAGTAGAATTTTCTGTCGTATTCTGAGCACTATTCACCTACCGGTACTGTAGCACTCTTTTTGATACTCCCAGAACAGACTAATACACTGCAGAGTAGGGACCAGAGTATATGCCAAAAAAGGAGCTAGAATTAGTCTGTAGACCTAGTATTCCTTGCTAGAGAGCAAGTCATGATGAATATTGAGGCTGTTTGGGCCAAAATGGGAGCTTGTACTAGCTCGTGCGCTTGTAGCGGTAATTCGGACGCCGTGGATACACCAGCAGTCACCTAGACTGACGGACGCCGTGGATACACCCGTCCCCTAGGCTGACAGGACGCCGTGGATACACCAGTCCCCTAGACCGCAGCAGCGCAGTGCTTGTAGTTCGGATGCCGGGGGGAGAGTACCAGCAACAGCACGTAGTAGTTTGCACGCCGTGAATACACCATTCCCCTAGATTGGAGCAGCAGGCAGACGCCATGAAGCGAGAGGTTGTTGCGTTCGTTAAGAATTCCTGGCTGCTACAGACCAACATTGGGTTGTTGTTGTTGCTGTTGCGTCGATAGATGACCGAGTCCAAGTTCATTGTGTTCGTAAATGACCGAGACCACCAAGTCAGAAGATCTTGAGCTGGAGCATTATATCGAGTCCAAGGAGCTCGAGCAGCCTTGCTCTTTCAGGGTGGAATAGTTCAAGCCATGGTGTATGTGCTGAAAAGGAGCGATTCCCATGGTCAAAAGCAAAAAGAAGAAGAGTGTAGTTGTGAGATAGGAATAAACAACTGACCACGATGATGACGATGCGCCGACAGCTCCAAATCAAACCGAGACAGCCTGAACATCTCCCCCCGCCCCACGACACCCACACACACACACAAACAAGAACTGACAGTCACTTACAGTGCTTGTTGTTGCTATTCCCATGGTCAAACAAGCAAAAAGAAGAAGCAGTGTTGTGAGTGATAGGAATGACTGTTGACGACGCCGTCGCTGAATCAAATCAAATCGAAACACCATCTCCCCCCCTCCCCCCCCAAGCAAAGAACGGACCGGCAATGACTTACAGTGTAATAGAAGAATGGGTTGCTTGTTGTTGTAATAGGAAAGGAACCAGTGAGAGTGTCTATTCCCATGGTGGGGGGAGGGGGGGGGGGGGGCTCGAATTTGCTTTTGCAAAGTGGCTGATTTTGAAATAATGAATTACGACCGGGGAAAAACAGCAATAAATCAAGGTTGTAGTAGGAATTCTACTTGATCCTACACAATATGAAGGAATCAAATAGGCGAAATCCTTGTTGCTGCTGCTGCCCCTGTTGCTGATCCCGCGAGTTAGTTCCCTATTTGCCATATATATTGCTCAACACTCGGAGTTGGTCCTATGTGACAAACGCTTAAAAATACTAAGTTACTTATGGTAACAGGCTTAAAAATACTTTTGACTGGTAATAACGATCCAGGATGAAGTGGGGATTCTACTAGATCCTACTGTATGGGGAAGCCGCCAAAAAGGTTTCTAAAATCCAGGATCTAGTAGGGATTCTACTAGATTCTACACAAGTCGTGTCAAGGAATCAATCAATCTTGTCGTGGTGCTGCTAAATCCCAGGAGTTAGTACCCTCTTTGCCTGTCGCGCAAGTGGATCTCCCTTGCCCGCAGTCCACCGTGTTGTATGTGTCAAAAATTACTAAAGTAATTTTTGGAGATTTGCACACGCAACTCCGTGTGTTGAGCAATACTTACTTGCTTAACACACGGAGTTGTGTGTGAAAAATGGCTGAAAATACTTTTTGATTGGTCAACACGGAATCGAAAAAATTACTTTAGTACCGTTTTCCCATACTAAAGTAATTTTTCACACACACAACACGGTAGACTGCGGGGAGAGCAGGTTTATCCTTGTCCCCCCCGCGAAACTGCAGCAACACCAAAAAGCAACCGACGCTCGCAAGCAACCGACGCTCGCTAGCAACAACAAAGAGCAACTGACGCTCGCTAGCAAGCTCCCCCCCCTCCTTCCCTTTGTGCTCTCCCTTACGACCATGGTATTACATACCTAACTACCCCTCCTCCTTGCTCTCCTCCTCGTACTAGTATCCGCCCTCGGAAAAAGGAAGCAGCCTAAAGAAAACTCCCCCCCCCCCCCCCCCCCGGATACTAGTAGTCTGAGTCGTTTGGTTGGCACGAATCAACCCCTATCTAAAGAAAAATTCTCGGCGCGCGCGCCTCGGATTTTTCTTTAGAGAGGGGTTGACACGTGCCAACCAAAACGGAGGAGGGGTAGTTACATATAGTATCTCTCTTCTGTGCGTTAGAGTCTCGATTCCTAGGTACAGTATCGGGTGCGTATAGTACTCGTAGTGAGTGTTGGCAGCTTGAAACCCTGGGAAGTTCAACCATGCCATAAATATATAATCGCTGTGCAAGCGGGAGTGGTTGTGATCGCGATCGCGATCGCGAGAGGTACTATCGTGATCGTTACTGCTACCGTAATCACCTCGTGAAGTTGCCATCGGAATGAACCCGAACCTCGTGCTTGCTTTTGCGCGTGCTGCCCCCGTTCCGTTTACTACGGTACGCCACTGTGTCCGGAGAGATCCGTTTCCTTCCATAGGTATGTACCGTAGGCTTTCGTTTGTTTGATCCCGGAGTAACACAAATCAAGAGACGAGACTAGACTAGACTAGACGATTCCATTCTATTCCATTCCATTCCTGCGCTCCGTTCGTTCCGTTCCGTTTGTGGACGGGGCGGGACGGGACGGGAGGTGTCCAATCCAATCCAATCCAATCCAATCGAAATGTAGTGTAGTGTAGTGGAGGGTGCATGTATTTATAACGTACTGTATTGCGGGAGCTATCCTCCTCTCCCGCAAGGACAATGTTGGGGGGGCGTACTATAATTATCTTAAGATCATACTAGTATAGTAGTCCTACGTAGTACCGACACTCTAGCTGGTAGCAATGCTCGGTGTTGCAACTGTAACAAGGGACCACTGTACCGTAGTGATCTGGCATGGGTCCCAACGCTCACCGGACGAAACAGTAACTGTTGAAATCAGTAGCAGACTTTGTACTACGAAACCTGAAAGAGTGCAATCAACCCTATTGGTTAGATACAAGTAATTAAACTATGATTGTGTGTGACCATCGATAGTGGATGACTGCCGACTGTTGCCATTCACTGGATATGCTTGCTTTGGTGATTGGATGGTGGCTAGTAGTGGTCCATTGATACGTCAGTGATATTGTGGGGTGGCCCTGCTATATTCCTAATATTGCTATCACTCACTGCCTACATTCGTGATAGCTTCAGTAGCCAACCTACTTGTAGTACTGGATGTGAAATGCTTGTAGTTCATTGGTGGGTTGGTGGGTTAAGCAGTGCTAGAGGGGGATCCGGAACTCTGGTTGTATTGCCCAGAAGCCGGTCCCTTAGTTTCCTGTGCCCACACACACCGGCGTAGTACAGTCGGGCTTAACAGCTTGGGCTGGTAAGCCTCTGGCTGTTAAACCTTTTCTGCGGGCGGGCGTGGTGGGCTATTTAATTCTACTACTAATTGGTTTAGGAGCAAAAGAGTGAGCTGTCGGCTTGGATTCTGCTGGGGGAATCCTTTACAGGCTTGTTAGCGCTTAGCCTGTAATTCGTCGCTGCTTACAGAATTTGCTGCTCGTACTCGCTGCTTGCAGATCGCTGCTTGTTATCGTGAGCTGCTTACAGTAAGATTCGTACTGTACCTACAGGGAACGTTCCGGGGGTATGGTGTCGTACCGATGTTGCTGATACGGTGAGATCCTTGCATACTCAAGTGTGTTCCCCAGTCCGTACTTCGTACGGGTTCCACGTGGCACCACTATTCCTCTCGTCCGGTTCGCTACATCAATGGCTGTCACCCCGCTTTCAGTCCCGTGTGTATGGCTGCTGTACTAAGTGTATGTATAAATTATGAGTACCGTGTTGGTACCCTGGCACGCGCGCGGTCGGTGCCCCACCAACACACTCCTGCTACACGCCAGGGACACACTGTCGCTGGTGGATAGACATTATGGGGTGTCGCGCTTGCGTGCTGCTGCATACTGCTGTTTGTATTGCAGGAATTCCGCATCAGTTACTCCCATGATAATGTTTCAAAATTTTCGGAACAATGACCCTTGTAGGGGCTTTGTAAAGTCATCAGCGAGCATGTTGCCCGTTGGGCGATACTGAATCTCGATTTCCCCCTTCTTCACCTGATCGGGGATAAGGAAATAACGAATATTGATATGCCTGGTTTGCTTAGTACTGGAGGACTTTCCGTTCATCTCAAGCCTGATCGTGCTTGGATTGTCTTTGTTAAATATGTTGGTCTTCCCAAGTGCACTTGTGTGACTGGGGTCGGTCCCGTGTTCTGTTTGTGCTGCGTAGCCTTGCCACTGTAGGTAGTAGTAACACCGTAGATTATACGGCAGCGTGTCATCCACACCCACCAACTCTGCTTCTGTTGAGCTCTTTGTGTGAAGTTTCTGTTTTGTTGATAGTGAGAGGATGGCGCCCTGGCCAAAGGTGAGGACACCACCTGCATGGCTCTTCATGTCCGAGTGGACAACAAAGGATGAGTCGACGTACCAGTACGTATTACCAGTGCCGTCCCATCCCAATACAAGTGGAAGAAAAATGGTCTCTCGTATGTATCCCAGCACTGTCCTCAGCTTCTTCTAATCATCATGGTCTGGATTTGAAACCCGTGTGCAGAGGAATGCTATGGAGGTCTGTATATCAGAGGGCGCCCTTTTGCTTGCAAATAGGAGTTGTGCCACATGCTTGTGGAATGTCTCAGCATTGACGACATTGAGCTTGTTCCCTTCTGGGTTGACCTTGAACAGGTGGTCAGATGCCGGTGTTGGAATTGCCCTTCCCTCAACAAGATCGGTTGGGAGGTCATCCATGATTCCTTCGAGGCAATCGGACATACTGAACTTCACCTTTCCAGGCTCACTGTAGTCGATAGTCGTCCCAACATAGTCATGTATGCATCCATGAGTGACCGTAAGGGGTGATTCCACTCCAAACACCTTGTCAAGATTGTCCAGTACTGCTGTCACCACTTCTGGATCCTTGTGGGAGATCTTGAGGTCATCAATGTGCCACACGATAGTGCACTGTTGCCCATTGATCATTGTGTTGGCCATGCAGGTGTCATAGGGATTGAGTTCAAAACCCCATGTGGTTAGCTGGCCCGACAGTCATTCCCAGATCAGCAGAGCAGCCCGCAGGGTCCCATATATTGCTTTGTCTGCTCTAGTGTAGAGAATTTTGCCCTTCTTGCCGTCCATAGTGTACTTGTTGTAGAGATCTGGATCAATAGGTCTCAGGAGCTTGGCCATTGGGCCATCGAATCGAATGTGAACTACCTCACCATCTGGCATTGGGGTCTGTAGAAATTCCCCGGGAATGTCGGCTGTAGCAACATTGTGGCCTTCAATTGCGTCAATAAGACATGTAAGCATTAGACCATGCAGTGAAACAGTGGGTGAGTAGGTGTCCTATCTGGAGATGAAGTCGCGTTGGGACCTGCCATCAGCACACCTGCGTGCCTTGATCTTTCCACACCGCTTCCTCTTCAGGAACATCAAGTAGGGGAGAGACCGCTTCACTTCCTCCCGGGTCATGTCTCTAATGTGTACGGGGTGAACTACTTTACGAGTGTGTAGTTGTTCAAGTTCAGCCATAACAGCCTCCACTCCGGCCGGCCCAATTAGTCTCAGTCCAGCTTTCACCCCATACTGTTTGGTTACGAGCGATGCATCAATGTTATTATGAGGCTATGGCATTGGACATGAACATGTACTTATCTTGGTTGTTCTCCAACTGCGAAACATCTTTCTCGAATCCACTGCTGAAGATGGTTGAGTGTGTGCATGAAAGGTTCCGGTGGTGAATGTTTGGCTGGTATCCCTCTGCTGACCCAAACTTGTTGTGCCCGCAAGTCACTCGTGGCCGAAGGGTCTTGCAAAGTGGTGTGCCGCCATTGTCACTTGTTTTGTTGTTGTTGTTATTGTTATTGTTGTTGTTGTTATTGTTATTGTTGTTGTTGTTGTTGTTGTTATTATTGATGTTGGATAGATTGTGTCCATCTGCAGCAACGGCCTGATCATTGGTGGACTCGAATTCTTCTCCATCTGCGGGATTTGGTGCGTTCATGGCGTGGCCGGTGCTCGCAATGCTCTGCACATCAGCATTGTTTTTCCACATAAGAGTCAGAGTCAGTCGTGTTATTCGCGTTGGCGGATTCAATGGACCTGTTTTCAACCAATGCGCCATCCTCTTTGAGCTTGTTGCTGGCCTCATTGTTGCTGGGATCAGTTCCCCCATCGATATCACTCACACCAGTGTTAGATTCTGGACCAAGTGGGGGTGGATCACCATGGCTACCATTGTCGCTGTCATTGTGTACCTCCCAATTGTTTTTCATTTGATCCTGTTGAAGGTCGTGGAGCTCCTCTGCGTCCACCATGCCGGGTGGGTCTTCGTCGTCCTCCTCGACTGGGTAATCGTCGGGGGGGAAAAGCAGTCAGAGGCTCCATTGTTGGAGCCAACAGATTCAGTATCTAGATCCAGGATGGTGGTGCCACCCTCGCTGTTCCCAAAGGTAAGACCAATAGGAGCATTCTGCTCAGCGGCGATGGCCTCCACACAATCAATCACCGTGTTTGTCATGTGGGCAGAGGTTGCTGTTTGGCGTCGAATATGGCGCCCTGTATTGAGATCAAAAAGATAGAGTACACCACTGCGATCTCTGGTTGGTTGGAGGTAGATTGCATCCCTGGCCCTTGGTTTCATTGAATTGTCACTAGCGCCATAGTGTGCAAGGACATAGTCACCAAACTGGAACTTACAATGTTTTGTTGCATCCAGTCAGACCCCTGTCATCAGTTGACGGGGGGAGATGGTGCTGGACACACCGGCTCAGTTGCACCAATTATTTCTTAGCCAAAAGATATCCGCAGAGACCTTGTCAATGGTGACATGGCAAGGTAAGCGTTTGAATGGGATGGAGGAGAACATGCAACAGATGCGTTCCTTGCACATGCAATTGTCCCGCTCCACATATGGCTCATGTTGATTGCGTCCGACTCCCTTGAATTGTATAGGTGGGTCCTGGACAGCACAAGCCGCCCTTCCAAGCAGTTAAACTCATTGTCCCCAGATACAACGGCCACGACAAAACCCCGAACCGCATAGAGCCCTATGATGGCGGCTAGTGTCCAGTAGATGGTTGTCTGGGACGCGTCCTCAATGGCACTAACTGTCCAGAAGTATAGGTGTCGAGAAACACTCCGGAAGAACTTGATTCCATCTACAGTGAAGATGTCAATACTGAGAGACACACTCTTGTATCGCGTCAGGATTTCCACGGGGACTGGGTCAACATTCTCTTGAACATGTGAGAGTTGCTGGCGGATGGCCTCTCCTTTAATCACACTGGTGTTGGTTCCAAAGATATCTTCAGCAATCTTGATATCACGTCGTGTCACGGGGCAGTTGAGTAATAGGTTATTGTCAATAATGTTCAGGTAATCTTTGGTGCTGGGGAAACCCAGAGCATCCTGCAGCTTCCTGGCCTTGGTGGCGCGCCACACATCGAGATTGGAGTACAGTTACTTTTGTCCTTCAACTGATGTGATGGCAAGTATAGTCCCGTCTGTCTCCCTCAAATTGCAGTAATGTAGCCCATTGTTGGCTTGATCAAACCTCCAAGGGGTGCCATAAGGCTTGTGCACAAAAAATGACTGGGTGATGGCAGTATCCAGTGTGATCCGTTATTGGTCCAACACAGAGCTGAATGACAGGATGTTGGCCATCCCTCCTTCTTGGTACCAGACAGTCCCAAATCCCGGAAGATCACCAACTTGGTTAACAATAACAACGCCAGCATTGCAGTGGATCTGAACTTTCCGCCCTTCCGGGTGGATTTGAATGTTCTGGAGCAGCTCTGGGTTGCTGATGCAGTTTTATGTCGCCTGGCTGTCCAACAGGATCCAGTATGGGTCAATACTTTCCGGAGCTTGTGAAAACATGTACTGCTCTTCTAGCTTGTAAATAACGTTGTGTAGCGTAGTGCCAGCAAAGGCTCCCAACACACTCCTGGGCTTTCCCCGGGGTTGTTGGGTATTATGCCGCTCCACACTCCTGGGCTTTTGTGGGGTTTCCCGGACGGGGGACAGTTGCCTTGTTGTGTGTTTGCGTAGCCTGGCCAAGTTGAAAGAAGCAGAGTTCCTCATCAAAAGCCCCATCTTCAACTCCGGCCATTAGAATTTGGTGGGCCTCAGTCACCTTGGCATCAGGTGACATGGCGCCATTGGCCACTAGGGCCGTCTCGTTGGTTGTGTTGGTTCTTTTGTCACTTTTATCAGTGTTGTTGTTTCCTCCACTTCTCCCGCTGTTCTGCCCTTAGCTGCCGGTGGTGCCTTGGCCTGGGGTGGTGGTCCCGGTAGGCGACTTGTATTGGTTCATTAACTCAAGTGCCTTAGGTTGTGATGTTGGGTACACGTCGGACCCAAGGCTGTAGTTGTCCTTGAGGACGCCTGAGAGGTTCCGATGGGTCTTTGTGTTGCTTCCATTTACAATCACTACTGACAGGAGCATGTCCTCCATCAGTGCATCGACTTTGGTCTTCTGGGCCTTATCCATGACAATGTAATCCTCATAGGTTGCTCCAGGGAAGTGTTTGTTCAATGCGAGTTTAATCATATCCTTTGACCGGATGGTAATTCCTGCTGATGTTATGACATCGAACCTGGCTTTCACCTCCTCGGCATATTTTGCTGCACTCTTGTTGCTGTCCTGTTTACAAGAGAAGAACTTGCAAATCTTGTTTGTAGCATCCACCATTGGGTGTACTTTGGTGGCACTGTCTCGGTAGCAATATTTGCGCAGCAGCTTGAGCATACTGAGGGTGTCTTGGTCATCCTCGATGGAGTTCCAGGACTCGTTGGTCTTCAGGTGTTGCTTCACCTCTGGGCTGAGTTGTCCTTCGGCTGCCAAGAATAGGGCCTTCAGATCCTCTACACATTGGTCATACTTCTTTGCGGACCTCTCTCCTTTCTTTATCCACAGCTCCTCAAGGAGCCGCTTCTTGTCGGGGTCAATGACCTCCTCCCCTCTAGTTCCCAACACAGTGTAATTTGCCGGGCTTGGCATGGTGGGTAGGAAATCATCCTCGGTGAGTGTTGACATATTGATGAGGGTGGTCTTGACCTTGGAGTTCTTCTTTCCACCCACTATCTTGAGTCCCTCATAGAGCTTGTCATATTGTACTGACTTTGACCCATCGACAACGATTCCTTTGAGCTCATCTTGGTCCAAGCCGTTGAACTTGCGTTCACTACTTGTGGGGGGTGGTTAGTTCCACCAGTTGTTGTTGCCTTTGCGGCTCCAATTGCGGGATCGGTTGCCTTGCACCGCCTGCTGCTGGTTGTTGTTGTTGCCGGAGGGGTTCGGGGTGTTGGTATTTCTGTTGGATGTGTTGAGCTGATCCATGATGTTGCTGGAGGACTAGTATATTGACTGCGACAGCAGATAGCGCGGAGGATAGTGTATGGACTCGACGTGCGTGATGGTGTTGTTGGAAGCGCTACGGTGGTTCCGAGCTGACTCAGGAAATCACTGCATCAACTGCTACCGGTAGTTTAAGTACTTGTATGTTGAAATCAGTAGCAGACTTCGTACTACGAAACCTGAAAGAGTGCAATCAACCCTATTGGTTAAGATACAAGTAATTAAACTATGATTGTGTGTGACCATCGATAGTGGATGACTGCCAACTGTTGCCATTCACTGGATACGCTTGCTTTGGTGATTGGATGGTCGGTAGTGGTCCATTGATACGTCAGTGATATTGTAGGGTGGCCCTGCTATATTCCTAATATTGTGGCTGTCACCCTGCTTTCAGTCTTGTGTGTATGGCTGTACTAAGTGTATGTATAAATCATGAGTACCGTGTTGGTACCCCGGCACGCGCGCGGTCGGCGCCCCACCAACAGCAACAGCAACAGCAACAGCAACAACGCCACCACCACAAACAACAGCAACAATGCGGCACATGATCGCGGGTGAACTATACGAATGTGTGTTGAGTGAACAGATGGAGTCGCCTAACGAAAGTAGCGATAGCCTTCGTTCCGTTCCATTCCGTTCCTTTGGCATTCGAAAGTTTTACTATAGTTGGTACGAATGGTTGGTTTTGTTGGTATTATTATTGTTGTTGTTGTTGTTGTTATTATTACCATGTGTACCCCATTCTATAACAAGAGTGCTTGCTTAATGGTAGGACGTGGCATGTACGGAACTGCACGATTCCGATCGCAACGAGTCGAATCGGATCGAAACCAAGCACAGCACAGCACAGCACAGCACAGCGCATGCTCGTTTTATTCCCTCCCGCCGTGTTTTGTTTTGTTTTGTTTTGTTTTGTTTTGTTTTGTTTTGTTTTGCTGTTGTGAACGCCGCTGAAACTGTTACGGCTATGGGCTTGTACGGTGGAAAGGGGACGTCCGGAATGCGGATGCAGGGACGAGAACCAAACCAAACCAAACCCAATCAGATCCAATCGATCTGCCACCGCTCCTTCGTTCGTTTCGGGTTGCTATGCTGCAGTTGCAGTTGCAGTTGCAGTTGCAGCGATGTATTTACAGTGCTCTTCTCGTTCGTTCCCGTCGGCTCCGGTTCCTTTCGTTCCATTCCATTCCGTGCCGTGCCCACGTTTGGTTCGCCTTGCCTCGCCTCGCCTTGCCTTGCCTTGCCTCGCCTCCGCCCGATACGATACGATACGATACGATACGATGCGATAAATTCGTTCGTTCGTTCCATAGTTGCTGTTCCTGCTCGGTCAGATTTTGGTTTGGGTTTGGGTTTCCGACCGACCGGATTTGGCTTACAGCTCGTCTTCGCTGTCGCTGTCGCTACCGCTATCGCTGTCGAACAGGTCCCGCTCGGGATAGTCTCCAACGGCCACGTTTCTCCCCCGGACAAAGCTCGCGTAGCCCACGGGAGCCTCGAAGTAGCGGGTGGATTTGCAGCTCCCGTCGGTCTTGTTCTTTCCCACCGGCTCGTCAAAGGTCACACCGACCCAGTGTGAGTCCTCCCGGTCGTCCAGTTCCGGGACGACCCCCAGAAAGGAGACCGTCCCCCTCCGGTCTCCCGGCTTGACCTGGCAGCGATCTCCCACGGCCATGTTGGCTACGGAGGAGGGTCCCACGCCGTCGTCTTCGGCCGTCGGGCGGGAAGACCGCTGGTTGTTCTTTGCTTGTTGCCGTTGTTGCTGTTGCCGTCGTTGTTCGTCGTCGTCGTCGTCGTCGTCCCCCCGACAAATGTCCTTCCCGGTCGAGTCCACCACGTACCCGTACGGGAGGGGAAATATCCCCAGCTTGAACTGGCGCATCGCCTCGGCCCGTTCGCGGTGCTCCTTCGCGTGCTTGGCCAGCGTAAAGGTCTCGTCCCTCGTCTTTTGTTCCCGGCCCCAGTCTCGGAGGGTTCCCTTGCGTTGGTCGTAGTCTTCCTCAGGACATGCGGTATTTTTCGACCAGCGAAACGTCCTCGTACAGCCCGTTGCGGCTCCCGCTGAGGGGATTGGTGTCGATGCAGTGGACCTCCAATCCGACTCCGCCGCCGCATCCGCTGCCGCCGCCTCCGAACACTAGATCGTCCCCGAAAAAGAACCCCAGCTTGTGGTTGTCGTAGGATTCGTCGGAGGCATCGATCTCCGCCAATATCTGACCGCTGCATCTCAATTGCAGGGTCTGGAAGTGCGGTGCCGTTCCCGTCTTTTGGTGGATTTTCTCCCTCACGGTTCGGAGCCGATCGTGCTTGTCGAATCGAATCTCGATGTGCTTCTGGACCAGGTTGGAATGGGTCAGATCGATCAGGAGGGTCGTCTTGGCGAGCCCTTGCCGGGGGTTGGCGTCGGTGGCGGTGATGTAGTTCTTCAGGGCCAGCATGTCCCGGTTGCGGATCACCGGTGCCGTTGCCGCTGCGCCCGGATCGGTAGAAGCCGAAGCTGTTGTGGACGACATCGAACGGAACGGAACTAAACTAAACTAAACTAAACTGAACAGAACTAAACTGAACAGAACTAAACTGAACAGAACTGAACTGAACTACCGTATCAAAAAGAGTGGATGGTAATGATTGGTTTGTTGGTGTGTGAAGGGTGTGTTCGTAGGGTTCAGTATCAATACTGTGATATCGATAAGGTATTAGGAAGAACGAGGTAATCTTATGTTTTACCGGGTACGAGTATCGTACGAATGACAGTGTTCTATGGTTTGTGAAAATGGAACCGTAGCTTCCACCGTAAGACTACTTGTACTTGTACTCGTAACGGTACCGTACTATTCGTACATGCTTGGTACCCATAAGATTACCAAGTCCGAATAATTGCTGGTCATTGGATTTGCTGTACCGTACGTATCTTACCGTAATCTCACCGTATCGTACTCTATCCGTTTACGGTATTGGACCGAAGGAAGTTTTTGAAATTCGAAGAAAGTCTAAAAAATACGAAGTAGATACGAGTCTTACCGGTACGTACCGTGCCGTAACTTCGTAATTACTCGTATCTTCTACGAAGTAATAAGCAATGAAGCTGAACCGCGACGATCGGAGCCGGTTGGAGGAGATACCGGTACGTACGGTACCGGTATGGACCTTACGGGAAAATATTTCGATCGCGTCGAAGTCAGACTCGAAGTCAGACTTGTGACTTGCGGGGCACATGTAATTCTTGACTTGAGTATATAAGCACGGTAATACAGAAACGTCCATTATCTGGGTTCCCCCCCCCCCCCTCCCAAAAAACAAAAAAAATGATTTTCAGCTTCGTCGACAGTTGGAGAGATCAATACTTAAGCTTTCTGTTGATGTGTTCAGTGTCTTGTAACTCCAGATACTTATCAACTTACAGTGTGTTACAGTTTCATACCGAACTGTAGGTGCGAGCCCCACCCCTTACATGCGGCCCATGTAGGAGTTGGTACTAGTCGTAATGGAATTTTTTTCACTCTGTCAACCATGCAAGCATGCGCGCTTGATGAGTTTATTCATACTCTTGCTCTCCGATCCATCTTCTTTTTTTGTTAAAAAGAAACACATCTTTTTTGCAAAGAAGAGACGATTCCGATCCATTACAACTATTCATCAACCTTGTGAGCTATACAGCACCTCAGCACCTCTACTATACCACAAAAAGTGAGCGTGTCGACCCAGTGTTATGGCCCACTGCAAGCGATTGCTCACAAAATAAAGCAGCGAAAGCAGGGAAGAAGAATAAGAGAGTGCATCCAAGGGGACAACAACGACGACGCCTCCTCCTTCTACTACTACTACAAATCGAATTGAATCGAAACGCCGACCAACCAGCAGCATCATGTCGCGAGGACAAAGACCATATCACCCATTCACAGACTTCACCAACTACAAACACAATGAGTGGGAGATGGTTTGCAAATGTAGTGATTTCCTGGAGGATGCATCATTGCATGTTGGAAACTGCAAATCGCTCACCACTTCAAAGCCACTAAAGTGCAACTGCCTCAAGTTCCTAGACAAGTCAATAGCAAGGGAAGCCGTTGCGCTCTACATGGTGGCGCTCTTCAACAAGTCAAAGGTTGACCAACAGCTTACTATCATGGACTGGCTAAGATACGCGTGTCTAGAAGGGAAACGATGGTTCTTTGTCCCTTTTCTAAATCCATATGAAGAAGGAGGTGAACACAATTTCATTGATGAGGACACCCCAGAGAAACATGCTGTACTTGCAGCGTTGTCGCAAACACGCGTTTGCAGGTATGCAATCCGTGTACGGCTTGATTGGGGACGGCGCAAGTGGGAAACATGCTATAGGAATTTGGATGACAACACCACTCCCACACACGGACTGAAAGAAGGGAAGCGACCTAACAACACCATGGAATTTGATGACTCTGCAATTGTTGAAGACCTTGTTAACTTCTTTGATCAGCTTAAGGAACTTGGCCAGCCACAGTCAACAAGGATTATGTGAGTTGAAACCGGTGTTGGATTGCGTGACGGAGAAGAAGGTGTTGTTGAGTTGCCCCCATCATTTTCCAAAAGAAGTATCTACTATCGGTTTTGTCATGACCGGGGATGGACCGTGAAATTGAAGAAGAATTCGAATTCAGTGTTGGAAGTAACTCCTGTAGAGCCCTTTGAAGGGGACCGTAAATTAATTTGTTCTTGGCCATACTTCTTGAAGTATTGGGATACCAATTTTCCAAAGATTAAAATTGTAAGTCGGTCCACGGACATTTGCAGCAAGTGCCATGTGTTCCGCAATTGTTTGAGATATGTCAGATATGAAACAACAACAGAGCCTGGTACTGATACAACTTGTTGCTCCACAGAAACAAGTTTAAAGAGATACTTCCTGAATAAGAAGAAACAACTAGACTGCAGTGAAGAAGTTGATATTGCGGAACGCGGAACGCGCAAAGTCTTTGAACAAAACGATGTGTATGCTCCGTTGGTGATGGAACCGGAGGCAGCACTTTCAGAGAACAACAAGATTCTGATGGACGCAAGCCTGCATGTCAAACAAGCGGCGGACCAAAGGCAGGTGTGTAGTATGAAAATCAAAGAAGTGCATCACGATCCATTACACGCCGTTCAACACAGCGAGTGGCGGTATTGTTTAGTTGTTGACTATTGCCAGAATGCCCAGCTGCCAAATCTTGGAGCAACCCAGCCAGGGGATACTTACTACATGACACCTTTAACCGTTGCAATCTTAGGAATCATGGATTGCTCATTGGGAGGAGGAAGTTTTGATGCATTCGCATACCACGAAGGGATTGGTGGCAAGGGAGGAGACAACGTTGCTTCCATGATTGTCATGTTACTGAAACACAAAGGATGGATGAAAGAAAATGAAGTAGGCGGCGAATTGACAGTGCTGATGGATAGCTGTGGTGGTCAGAACAAAAATAACCACGTGTTCCATCTTGCAAACTTGCTTGTTGAAGCTGGGTATTTCAAGAAGGTGAATTTCATGTTCTACGTTGTAGGCCACACAAGAACTGCGATGATCAATGGTTCAACACAATGAAAAGGGACTACCAGAACCAGAACCTCTACACCTTCAAACAACTACGTAAAGCGCTGGGTACAAACGAACGAATCACAATACATTCTGTAAAGGACGGCAATTTCAAACACTACAAACGGTTGGAAGATTTGTTCTATAAAGACTTGAAGACATGTACGATTCAACCAGGTCACATTTTTACAGTTGAATCAGATGCACCCACTACAATAAAGATATGACAAGACTGTCTTGGAACAGCAGATGTTAGTGTACAAGATCTACAAAAACGTGAAAACGTGGATTGCGCTCGTCGACTTCGGGAAGCCGTAAGGGACTTCATGTTGCTAGATCCAGTTGCACCAACAGGAATCAAAGAGATCAAACAGATAGAGCTGTACACTAAGTGGAGAAAGCTTGTCCCTGCAGAATTCATCAACATCATTTGCCCCTACCCAGGGGACTAGGTGATGCAGAAGTTCAAAGAAGAGAGAAACCGCAAAGCACGCAAACGGACTCAGCAGCGGAAGCGAGATACTAGCCGTCCAACAAAGAAGCAGAAGACGCAATAACATAGTACACAGTAGTAGCCTACATCATTAAACGGTTTGTTTCTTTACATACATTATTTTCCTTCTGAATCCAGTCCGTTGGGAGTCTGATTCAAAGGCTTCTGAAGTTCAGCAACGCTTCGTTAGTGTGTTAGTAGACAAACGATTGTACTCTACGCGTGACAATTGTGGTTGGATACTTTTGGCAACGGACAATCTTAATACAGGCGAGACTATGGAAACACCAGATCTCTTCTTACTGTGAACTTGTTCAGATACAGTGAGATAGATCTTAGGTATTGTAGATTACAAGTAGTTGGTAGCAACTAGTGTGAATTTTGGAGATATAATCAGTTGAATGTTAAAAGTATGAGATAAAGTATAATCTTGCCAAAACGCAAGATATCTCTTTTATTGAGGTGAAATACGTTGCAGCTGCTGTTGCGTTGTGATGAGATGACTCGCTGGTTATTTCCATGCATGCATTGATCGTAGATCCTATATATATATATATATATATATATTGTGTGAGAAGCTTCTGACAACGGTTTCCTCCTCCTGTTATCCTAGGAAGATTCCATGATATGTTTATCAATGAAATCAGAGATTGCTCCCGTAGGTCGTGTGACGTTTCTCGAAATCAAAGTTTGCTCACCATGGAATCTGGGCAATACTAGAAAACAGGGATTGCTCACCGTTGATACGCAATGGGAATTGACACGCCGTGGGAATCGATGTGCCGTGGGCATTGATTACCTGAGTGGTGCGGGACTCACTGATTTGTACAAATAGAACAACTGCTGTCGTGTAGCTTTGGTACTGCTGGACACGAAAGGAGTTTAATACTCCCCATGTCTCCTTGTGAAAGAACATCACATTTAAATGGTGTTTCCATCATCCCGTAGGAGATCTCCAGTATTTCCACAGAAGTGGAAGATGGGCTTGAGCAGTGGATACACAACTGAGTGTCCCCAATGCTTAGTGAAGATATCTGCACAATGATCCTTACCGGGGATGTGCAGCATTCGAATGAAGCCTTTCGCTATCATGCTTTGTACGTAGTGATACAACAGGATATGATGGCGCTTGTGCAACCTTGCATAAGGGAAGGTTGCTGTCTGAATTATCTTCTTGTTATCTCTCCACAAATAAGAGATGTCATGAACTTGTGTTCCGAGATATCGGAATGAGTGACGGAAGTCAACAATTTGCTCAATGCAAGTTTGCCCTGCAACAAATTCAGCTCCAAATGTGGCCGTTTCTGTAGTGGCTCGTTTCTTTCGACAACCACTTCATAGGAGTCTTGTTTGCAAAGTGAAGGATGCTGGTTACAGCCTTTCCACTGAGAATGTCATGCATGAGGTTAGCATCGTAGAAGTGTGTCAACACTACTGTCTTCCCGAGTGGTGCAGGAGCGTCATCAGGTAGTTCTTGGGATTGCTCCCCATAGACGGTGTTGGACCAATTGATAGTGTCTGCTTCAGTCAATATGAAATTGGGATGTTCCACTCTGAACCTGATCTTGAAATGTCTGAACTTGGAGATGTACCCATAGATACGCTTGGCACGGTCATGATGTCCTTCTCTGGGTTGAGCCGTAAAACTTGAGAGTGTCATCACAGCGGTTTGCACATCGAATCTTCCAATGGCGATGATCCATTGTAGAGAGCCAACCATACTTTGGTATTTCTGGATACCAGTATCTTCCAGGAATGCTGATGAATCTAACTCAGGATGATCGTTCTTGGCAATGGGTGATTGGAGCCTGGTGTTAGGCTTGCATCTGAACATTTGTTCATATGATGCTTCCATCTTCTCAATGAATTTGATGGGGATCATGCAAAGAACGCCATGTTCATCACGTTCAAAACCGCATCCCAAGTGGAAGTTCATGGGTCCGGATCCTTTCAACTTGAAGTTGTATGGTTCTGACTGTAGGATTTCCAAGAACGAATTGGGAATGGTCATACAGAGACATAGGTCGTCAACATATGTACATATGAGTTCATATACGTGCTTTCCATGTTTGTTTATCCCAGGCTTGAGAAAGATCTCCGGTTTGGTGCGAGACCTTTCGAAGCCAAGTTTGATAAGGCATGCCGCGAGTAGGTCACCAAAACACTTGCCGGATGATCTAAGTCCATATAGGGCCTTGTAGATGATCAAGAGATGACCTTCTAGTGATCCAAATTCTGGGCCTGCCTTGATACAGACTTTCTCACATGTCACTGCTTCAAGATAAGCATTTCCGATATCCGTGCCCCATGCTTTCAGGCTGTTCAGTTCAGCTAGGAACAGGCACATATGTAGGCCGCGTAGCAAAATGACACCAGTGTATACACTGTGGACGGGGGCTTCAGTGAGGTTGCCATTTGCAACAAGACGAGCCTTATGCCTACCATCATGTTTGACAGCATAGATCATGTGTACCCTGATCTGTTGAAACCCATTTGGGATGGAACTTGCCTTATACTTTCCTTTGTCGATGAAGGTATTGTATTCCCTGAGTTGTTAAATTTCAAGAGTAATGGCGTCTTCCCACTTGTGGTTTCTGTTGGCCTGGTTGAATTGGATGGCTTCTTTGTGATTACAGGGAACCTTGAATCCATATTGATATTGCAGAGCGGTACAAAAAGAGCAAAGTTTGGCTTGATGTACGAGTCTATCAAGCTTCTTGGTTCTTTGTGCAAGGTTGGTGATTCGTTTGAGACATTTCCAACCTGGGAGGTCAAGCATGTTGTTATCTTTACCATATTTGGCAACGGTAACAGGATCATCAGCTGCAATATTCGCGAATGGTTCATATGTCTGTTCCATATTTTCCCATTCAATCCAAAGGCTTGTACTTGGAGCCTTTGTATTGTGGATGCTTGTTATCCAATGGACCTTGGTGTCCTAGGATTCTGTGAAACAACCAAAGCTTGCCATCTTTTTGGGTCGAATCACGGTGGATGTAGTTCATGACATTGTTGTATGCAATGATATCTTTGAGTTCATCATCAGAATGCTTACACTTAAATTTGATGAAATCTTTATTGCATTCAACACTGTCTTCTCCATCGACGATGGTAAGGCGTCTTTGAGTACCATCGGTGTTGGGCACAAGGAAAGATCTGCCTTGTAGGTCAGCAATCAGAATAGTCGGGATGATTATCGATTGACCATTGAAATCGAATTGCGCATTCCCTTCTACGTCGGTAACAACTACCTCTGATGGGTCTACTGTAGGAGTAGCAGGGTTAGTGTGTGGAGTCGTGACGTCACTAACATCAAAGTATGCTAGCTCCGGTGGATCGAAATCATCTTCAGTAAGGAGAACTCTATCGGATGTCTTGCTGAAGATGTGTATTGTAGGAGGACCATCAAAACTCTCCCCATAGTTGTTAGGGAGTGGAGAAGGGGACCAGCTGGGGCTGTTGTTGACCCTCTTATAGAGAAAGCTTGGTAACAAGGGGTGGGTGGGTGGTTTTATAATATACTGATTACCAGATGCTGTAGGTTTGTGCTCTTCAGGGGCTGTAGACTTGTTCTCTTCAGGTGCCGCAGAATTGTTGGAGCTCGTCTTGTTGTCAGATTCCATGGAGGATTCTGCAGTAGTAGGAGCAGTTTGGACGCCATGTGGTTTGGACTCCCCATGTGGGACATCGATAGTTGTATGCTTCCCATGTTTTGTAATCATAGGTGTGTCACCGGTTGCATACAGCCGGATTGAGGAATCCTTTGCTTTACGCCATGCAACAAAACCATCGTTGGTAAACAGGCCCGCTCGTTTATTGCGTGACTCAGGCGTATGAGCAGATCAAACACCAGAATGGTCAAGCAATTTGCTGGTGACAGGGTCCCAGGTCTGGAAGCATAAGTCATTGCCAACATGTTTGGCAATGCCAACAAAGTGACCGAGGCGTTCTGTGGACTTTGTACCAAAAGGTGAATCATTGGTTTTGAAGTAAACAGGTTCAAACCAAAAGAAACTGGTATATGCGCTAATGTCACCAATAGAACCGGTTGCTATGAAGATGGGTTGTTTCTCAGATAGAGTAGGATCTGAAATAACATTGAGGAGGCCAGCGACGTATGTCATGCATAATAACCATAGATGTGGGGGGGGTACCGGTGTGGTCCATGACACGGTTGACGATACGTTTGAACGTTTGATATCTACGTTTGAATTGGTTCTGGTGTTGGTGATATGCTTCACTCTGCCAAAGCCCAATCCATAACATCTTGAGATAATCAATGTCACGTTTATTGGACTGGTATGATCCATGGTCACATAAAAGACGGAGAGGTCTGCCCCATTTTCGAACGAAGTTCTGGAAACATGACAGGAAATTGCCAGTGGTATGCATTTCTTCGACATGAATGATATGGGATTTACGATCGATGAAGAATTGTGCAAGTTTGGAACCGCCATTGACTGCTGGGACGTCGGAGTATACGACATCCAACAAGACATCATCATTAAATGGTCGGACATTCATTGCCGGTTGAGGAGATTGAAATCTTTTGAAGAGGTTACCATCTGGACTAACAGCTAAGGAACCATATTGCGTAGAATTTGCAAAGGTTGCTTTGATGCGGTCAGTAGAAACCCAGCAAAAGAAGGGTTTCAGGGATAAGTAGTCATGCTCGTTAGGATGGCGCTCACGGGGTGTAGCTGCAATGTGAGGTGGTACGCTTGTGGTACACTCCGTAGGGAAAGCGAGGATTGTATCAGATGATGGAGTCAAAGTACAGCAAGCTAGACGTTCCTGATGGTCATAATCCGTTGGAGTAAGCCAAAAGGAGCATTTGTTTATGCTGTGATCATCGATTGGAAGAAATGCTGATCAAGTGCATTGACTGGAATACGAACTGAGAGAGGTAACCGTGGACAAACCGGGGGATACAGATATATCCAATCCTTCAAGGCATCTTGGGTTCCCATATTCGTCATATGTAGGGTACAGAAGCCGCTGTGGTTGTGGTGGATATTTCTGGAGGAAGGTTTCATCCTTGGCACTGATGATGGTATAAAGAACAGAAGGGTCCCTAATGTTTATCGGATGTCATGATAACATGTGTCAAAGTGTTGAATTCATCAGTGGTGTACGTACACATGGCAAGGTACGGCAGGCCGTGACAAATACTGAGAGGTAATGCGTATCCATCAGTTGTGGTGATGACTTGTCCACCACCCACTTTGATGGATGCATCGTCAACAGTAGAGAAGTATGCTTCCATCTGACCAGACAACAGGATGGAAGGGTGCCGCCCTGTATATGCACATTTGTTAAAAATGAGGATAATGGGACCTCTATTTGAAACGGAATATGCTCCGCATGTTGCAATGGGAATATTCTGCACTTGGTCATTGTTGATGCCGGTGACATTGACATACCGAGGTGGGATATCCTTGGAGATGAGACATGCATCATTACCAATAATACAACCATTGGCACCACGATCAACCATAGCGAAACCAGGGGTAGAGACATTAGTCTTGTGTGCACGGTAGGTATATGCGGATACTTGGTTTTCATGTTGGAGGGTCAGGTCGTCTTTGGGTTTGTACCATTCATGAAAATTAACTGAGTAGGAAGACTTTCCAATGGGCACAAGAGTATCATCATCCTTTTTATATCAAATATCAGGGTTTTCAGAAAGAAATCTGGCGGGATGCGCAGGTGAGACAGATGACTTGAGGGGTCGTTGGTCCTTGGAGGAGGAGGTCTGAGACTTGTAGACACCAATTGATGCGTGGAAGACGCCCTGACGAGAGTTTTTGACGGCAGGATGTAGATCTTCCGATGCAGTAGTATGATTATTAACATGTGAAGTATTGTCCTCTAGGAATGTTACAGAATGATCATGCGTATAAGCTGTTCAAGTGATAGGTTTGGTGGTATTAGGGTCCGGCTGACTGTCGGGAAGTAATTCAGACCACAAGGAAGCGACTATCTTTTTCTTATCTTCCGGGAGAAAATTCAGCCAATTCTTCATGCCATGACGTGATAGTGCCTTCCATATGCCAGTTGGCAACAGCGTAGTAGGATCAGGCAAATGTCCAGCCTTGAACACCGTGTAGTCTTGGAAGTCACCTTCAAATTCAATGGGAAGGGCATATTCACTAGAGTTATGTCCTTGCTCTGAAGAGAAGTTGTGAACATGTGCCCAAACTGTAGGTTTCGGAGCAGACATTGCTGACTGAGAGCTGAGACGTGTTGCCTCAAGTAACAGGGTGATCTTGAGCTTGTGGATGGCAGCGGCCTCAGCTTGGATGTCAGTGACGCTACTATTCAAGTCACCAGGGTCGTTGATCTTGGCAAATTTCTCGCTTAGTTGGAAGCTGGAATAACATGCTTGACATAATGCCGACTTGACTGTATGATATTCAAGAGGCTTATTGGGAGGACGAAGTTTGTTGAGGTGGTTCAACTCATCAAACCAGTTTGTCATAAAGTTTACCTTGGATTCTTTCCACTTATTGAGATTCAACTTCAGTAACGCTTGCAGCTGTGTCAAATTATCGTACACTTTGGCCTTTGATTCACTATGTAAGCTTACAAAGTCGAAGTACGCTTGTCGCCCATTTTGGGTGATGGAATGGCTGTGTACACATTGCAATGAGAGGTTGTTTTTGAAAACTTCCAACATAAGAACCCAGAAGAAGGCACATTGTTTGACAAAGACATCATGGGTGAAGCCTTGCAATGCAGCTGATGGCCAGGTCTCATCGAGAAACGTTGCAGTGTCAATATCATATGCTTCGAGCTTTGCCTTGAATCCTACAAGCCAATGTTCGAATCTTGAGTTGTTTGTGAGGGGTGTGAAAGACTTTTCATCATGCAATTTTCTACACCAAGATTCGTACCGTACTTGTTGTGTAGACTTGGTCTTGCTTGTTCCTGGAAGAGGGGGTGGAGGATTCAAGATAGATTCATTCTGGAGATGCATGGCACGTGTCATACGGAAAACGCTGAAGTCGTCGTATGAATATGATTCCACACTTCCTCCAATCCTTTTTGTTTTTGCGTAGATCCTTGGTGAAGTCTGTGAGTGCTTCTATAGTCTGTTGGATAGTTCTGGGAAGTGGTGCCTGTAATCCGCTACCAGTATCCAGGTAGGTAAGCTCTCCAGTGAAACCATGTTTGAGCATAGCATTGAGGAAGATCAACCATTCGTGTAGTCCTCCCTGAAGGAGTGCCTTACATAGCAAGTTGTTTGTTTGTTTTGTCACGCGGAATATGGAGACGAGTACTTGCTTCATGTGGTCGTCAAAGCTAGGAAGACTTATTGTATCGGCGTCTTCATCTTCCTCATTGTTAGGCCCATTGCCACCAGGATTTGCTGGTATGTTTGGCATGTTTGCTTCTAGTGCATCCGGATTGCCGGAGGACAAAGAGGACTTTGATGAAGGGGATGGCGGCGGTTCACTCGACTGATCCAGAGGAGGAGGAGAAGAGTGACAAATGCGTGGTGAAAGGGAACTGCTTCGTAAACGATGTGCGATTGGCATATGCCAGCGTAGGGTGTGTGTTCACTTTCTTGCTTGTTCTTCATATGCAAGCTGCCTCGGAGCTTGCGACTGTTAATCTATTATTTTCCTTCTGAATCCGGTCCGTTGGGAGTCTGATTCAAGGCTTCTGAAGAACAGCAACGCTGCGTTAGTGTGTTAGTAGACGAACGATGGTACTCTACGCGCGACAATTGTGGTTGGATACTTTCGGCAATGGACAATCTTACTACAGGCAAGACTATGGAAATGGTCAGGCAAGACTATGGAAATGCCAGATCTCTTCTTACTGTGAACTTGTTCAGATACAGCAAGATAGATCTTAGGTATTGTAGATTACAAGTAGTTGGTAGCAACTAGTGTGAATTTTGGAGATATAATCAGTTGAATGTTAAAAGTATGAGATAAATTGAAATGTATTGTGTGAGAAGCTTCTGACAATGGTTTCCTCCTCCTGTTATCCTAGGAAGATTCAATGATACGTTTATCAATGGAATCAGGGATTGCTCACCGTAGGTCATGTGATATTTCTCTAAACCAAAGATTGCTCACCATGGAATCTGGGCAATACTAGAAAACAGGGAATAATTGCTCACCGTCGATACGCAATGGGAATCGACACGCCGTGGGAATCGATGTGCCGTGGGAATTGATTACCTGAGTGGTATGGGACTCACCGATTCGTATGAATAGAACAACTGCTGTCGTGTAGCTTTGGTACTGCTGGACACGAAAGGAATTTAATAGGATGCCCAGGTTGTAGGCATTGGTGGCTACTTGACTCTGGAGGATCATGTGGGTCTTCTCGTGTTTGCTCTTCTTGGCCCAAGCTGTGTAGATGGGGGGCAGATCCGCTTCACATGTTTTGCCACAGAGGAGGAGGAGTCTTTCAGTGTAGAGGGGCCCCCAAACCTCCCTAACCGTGTGCAGCTTGGAGGATTCTTGCCTTCTTTGGTTGAGGTTCTCACTCAGTCACAGTTGGTGGTCTGCGGGTGTGGCAAAGGCTGCAGTGAGTGTTGGGTCTGCTGGAGCTGAGCTTAGGCTGGGAAGGTCGCGGAGGAGGACATTCTTCTTCATGTAGGCACAGAGGTGGGATTTCTGCTTGGAAGGAGGGGCCTGGTTCCAGTAGCCGTATGGAGCCCATAGTAGTGGTAGGACGGTTTTCCACTGCTCGTAGAGTGTCTAGGAGGGGTTTGCAGACCTCTGCGAGCCCTTGCTGGAGGACGTGAGGGTGCAGGACCTGGAAGGCTTGCTTAGGTGTGAGGCCTCAACATAACACCAGGGGGACCATCTCGAAGGGGAGGAAGCACACCTTGTGTGCCTGGAGCATCTCAGTGTGGGGCGTCCCTTCCGGAATGGCAGGGATGTAGTCCAGGGTTGGATTATGGGATAATGCAACCTCGTGATGGGTCATTAGATATACACAACTGGCTGCAGCATTGGAGAGCAGGGCTGCATCTACCTGCACCAGCTCACACTCTTGCCCATCTACATCATGGATGTATCCGAAGGCGTGGCCCTAGTTGGCTGATGGCTGAGTGATTGAACCCAGATAGCGCCGGAGGCCATGAATGACTCACAGACGTACAATACCCAAAGAATCTTCCTGAAATATTCCCAAGCCCCCAATGGCTTGGGTGTCGAAGATATCCAGTAGGAGGGGTAGTAGTGGACCCCCTGCCGACTTGGAGAAAAGGCTATAGATAGCTTGGTAGACATCTTGCCTAGCCAGTGCGTTCCCAAAGGGCCCCCTACCCTGGAAGAACTCCATGTAGTTCATCATGTGAGCGCTTGTCAAAATGCGTCATTGAAAGACGGGAGTGAGTGGTGTGGTGGGAAGAAAGCGGTGTAGCTCCAAGGAAGGGAGTGTCGAAGTGTCGTGATACTCTCGTTGGGATTGGTGATGCAGTAAATGACTACCGAACCGTTTCGTCACCCTTGTTGGGGTGATGGTAGACGCATTGGGCCTTCCTGTGATCCTTGGAATTGGTGGTGCGGTAGATGACTACCAAACCAAGATAGAGTCCTCGCGTCGGCCCTCGTGTGACTGCGGCAGACGATGTGGTTGTTAGGTAGGCACATTGGGCCTTCCGGTGATCCTCACGTTGGGAGGAATCAGTACGTTAGATGACTATCGGACCAAGATAGGCTTGTATGGGTACAATAGGGAAGACTATTGGACCTGGACATATAAGCCAACTTATTCTACTACTAATCGTTTTAGGAGCAAAAGAGTGAGCTGTAGGCTTGGTTCTTGCTGGAGGAATCCTCTACAGCAGGCTTGTTAGTGCTTTGCCTGTAATTTTGCTGCTTCGGACGTTACAGTTCGATTGCTGCTAGTGCTTACAGTTCGATTGCTGCTAGTGAGCAATTTCGAGTATCGTCTCGTACGACTGCACCTACGGTACTATGTTGGTGATACAGTGAGATCTTGCATACTCAAGGGTGTTCTTTGGTTCGTACGTCGTACGTTCCACGTGGCACTACCGTTCCTTTAATTCGGTTCGCTACATCAATTGCATTCGGTTCCATGTGGTACGTACTCGTACCTTTAGATCAACCTTCATTTTTTGTATCATGCAGCGAAAACGGACGACAGACGGACAGCGCGTCGCACCCCTCTACTAAAATTATGACCGCTGGGTCGTAAATTGAGGTACCGTACCGTACAAGGAAAGAAACGTTGCCTGCGGTACGTACTACCTATCTCGTACCGGTACATCGAACATTTCGAATTAGCTCTTTTTCTTCTTTTTTGGGGCTTGTTTCTTCTTGGCCTTTGGATTGGTCTTCTTTTTCGGGCCTTGTTTCTTCCCGTACTTTGGCTTCTTGGTCTTCTTGGCAGTTTTTTTGGTGGGGGATTGACTGGGAGCCTGGGTGGGAGCCTGGGTGGGAGCCAGGGTAGGAGCCCGGGTAGGGTTTTTGGTCGGAACCCGGTTTTTGTGGTTTTTGGGAGGTTTTTTGATGGGAGCCCGGGTGGGAGTTCGTTTGGGAATCACGGTAAACTCGACTTCGCTGCTGCCACTGCTGCTCAACACACTTGACAGCATGCTTGACAGCACGGAGGAGGGCGTGGAGTCCGAAGCAGTGGGAGCCGGGGTGGGATTGGTGGCTGGAGCCAGCGAAGAGGACGAGGTGTTCACGATCCAGTCGAGGTTGGCGCTTGCGGGGGAGACAGCTGCTGCTGCCAGCAGGGCACCGAGGATAGAATGGTTTCGTTTGAGCATCATTGTAATCTAGTGTGTTGGACCGGAAATGGAAGTACTGCTATGTCGGTGGACTTATTGTTTGACCACGTACGAACTCGTATATCGGCTCCGTGCGAGAGTGTCAAGTCTTAAAAGTACAAAATACACCAGATAGCCTTATTGACTAGATTATTATCGCTAAGTAATACGAAGTATCTTCTAAAGTGTTACTCTAACTTGTACTTCGTATCAACTATCGAGACGTTTTTAGAGAGTGATAGCTTAAATAGAAATTATGAAACATTAAAAGGGCCTCGAAAAAGAAACATCCTAAAGAAAACTCCTCCCCCCCCGGATAATACGAGGACGAGGTCAAGGAGGAGGGGTCATTGCGTATGTAATCCCATGGTCGTAAGGGAGAGCACAAAGGGAGGGGGGGGTGGGGGGGGAGCTTCTTGTTGCTAGCGAGCATCAGTTGCTTGTTGTTGCTGCTGTTGCTGCTGTTGCTGCCGATTCAATCGCTCCATGCGATTCGATTTGATTCATTCTACTCTCCCCGCAGTCCACCGTCTTGTGTGTTTTCCAATACTAAAGCTATTTTTTCTCCCACGTGTTGAGCATTCAAAGAGTATTTTTAGGATATTTTCACACACAATTTCCTTGTGTTACTACCCAATATTTACTTGTTCAACACACGGAGTTGTGTGTGAAAATATTCTAAAAATACTTTTTGAGTTACTCAACGGGATTCTGGGCCCTGCAGCACGATTGATTCCTTGACACCTGTGTAGGATCTAGTAGAATCCCTACTACATCCTGGATTTAAAAACCTTTTTGGCGGTTTCGTCCTCGTACAGTTGGATCTAGTAGAATCCCTACTACATCCTGGATCGTTCTTACCGGTCAAAAGTGTTTTTAAGTGTATTATCATAAGTAACTTAGTGTTTTTAAGTGTTTCTCGCATACCAGCTCCGGGTGTTGAGCAATACATATGGCAAAGAGGGAACTAACTTGCAACAGGGATTTTGCTTATTTGATTCCTTCACATTGTGTAGAATCAAGAAGAATCTGTCACTTAAACGATGCTCATGGTTGCATCAAATACGTGCGATGTGTTTAAAAAATTCCGAAAACTTTTGTTGCGCGCATCACAAAGCATTCTCTACGTATTTTTGCACGCAACAATTTGAAGGAGGACTATTTTCGCAAGGATAGTTTCTGCCCCATTCTCGTGGTGCTTCCCGATTTTGGTATTGTACAACTTTGTTTCATGCTCACCCCAATAATATTTATTCTCGATTCGAGTGTTTTTTTATTTTTCCACACAAAACTCATCTTTGGTAATAATATCCTCTATGTACTCTGATATTGTCGTAGCGTTAATACAAATTTCTTCACAAATATACTAGCTTCTTGATATCCAGCAATCTATTCTGTTACCTTGCTTTCACAATACTCACAGTATGTATATCGAATACCAAAAGGCAACAAACATATTTTTGTACTAATAAGAAAATACTTTATCCGCATTTGCCATAACGTTGTTCGTACTATGCAATTTTAGCAGGAGACCTATTTATTGCGGCTACCCACATTAGATTCGAATGAAGTACTAACTGCTGTACTGTATTTTTGTTACTGTTATTTACTTTTAGAATTTGTGTCCGTTCGCGAGGTAATATTTGTAGTCCTTGTGGTTCTTGTCAAGAGTGTTCATCATGTCATATTTTCGCTTGCGTTTTGTTTGGTTCATTTTTGCTTCTTCCTTTTGACGTCGTTTCATATCGTACCCACTTTGCTGTTGGTATGTTTGAAGTAGCTCGAGCTCTAAATCTTTTGTTTGTTGTTCCTGCCTACATTTTTCTATTTCCTCTTTGACATATACGTAAAGTTCTTGTCCCTCCTCACTCCACCCCTCCTTAATTCCTGGTTTACTGTCAGCAAATTTCTTTCTTATCCTTGTCCCCTTTGTTGTGTTGAACCACGATTTGTAGTCGTTGTAAAGGAAAAGCAGAGCAAACGCTTCATCACTTGAAGTGAAAATGTTACTGACTGTTGTTTGTACCGATTTTTCCTCAAGTCCTTCTCTTTAGGCGACACTGCTCCAAGAATTATTTTGAAGAAACATTGAAATTCCGGTATATTTTTTTGTCGATAGTCTTCGTGTAATTCGTACCTATTTTCTGAGTTTGTGTTTTCGTTTTCCTTCATTAGAACTGTTCCTGGGAAACTATCTGGTATCTGTCTGTTTCTTTTATCGTCTATGCATCAATGTGAACAATACGATATGGTAAGTTATTTGAAAAATATGTCTAACGAGAAAAATGTTGTTCTTGTCGGTTCTTACCTATAATTTATGCTCGCTAGTGTCTGGGCGTTGCGCCTACATGTAGTTATTGCTCTACAGAACATTCCACTCCACTTTGGCGCATGGACGTTCCATGTCGCTGGTAGTTTGTGTTTTTGATGATTCACTTTTACAATTTGGGTAATAATCGACTTTATGTATTGTCTACCTTGTTCATTTGTTATCGGGAATTTCATTTGCCTGAATGTTTGTTCCTTGACGTACCTATTAATGTAATTGTTAATGTTGTTGTCAGTGCGCTCTTGCGATTCGTCTAATTCACCGCTGCTGTTACTGGTGCTATTGGTTTTATCTGTTATGCTATCATTCATGTTTTGTGTCTCACTAGTACCTGATACACTGCTCGCTGGACTGTTTGTTCTCTGTGTATCAATCGTTGTACCCTGAATTGTTGGTGTGCAAACGTGATCCACCATTTTTTCGGTGAAATCCGAAATACGAACTTACCAACTGTTCGTTTTCATTTTTTGGCGCGCTCGTTTTATGGGAGTTGAATTATTTTGGAGTATTCTGATTTTACTTTTCATTCACACTGTTGTACTGTGCTAAAATTCTTTGTAGTTGTAAGCGCCTGAATTACTGCATCGTGAGGATTTCAGTATCCCTACTAGTTATTTTCGTAGTATTGTTTGAGTTTTGTGTGGGGTTGTACTGTCGCCTGCCCCTCGTTTTACCGCGAGTGCTCTGACAATCTGGAATGTGGTTTCAAAAAATCCTGGGGCGGACCAAAATCCTGGCGCGGTGTCTAATACTATAGTGTACCCCACCGCAGGAATGGTATGTTCCACCGATAGTAGTCTTAGCTCAAGGATAGTAATATCTTGTGTGTCCGGGTGTATTATGATAGTAGTAGTAATGTAGGTATGATAGTAATTACTTATGCTGGAGGGGTGAAACCTTTTTTGTACAATTCATGTCAACAAATATGGAATGGCGTTTTAGAATTATATTACCAGAACGGCAGTTGCAGGCTTTGTGTTTGAAGCATGTTTAAATTTGAAATCTTTGAGCACCGTATCTCAAAATTGAGGATCGGTGTTTCATATCGTTATGGTTTGTTTTGGTCAGTTTCGAAGTTTTCTTTTGGAACGGCGTTGCAGGTTCTACTATTTATTTGCCGTTAAAGTGGTAAGAAAATCTCAAAATATTTGTACATTGTTGCATGATGTTTGTTCATCGTTAGAGGCGTTGTGGTTTGAAGTTTTGTTGAATATGTTTTTCGTTTAATCATTTCGGAATGTCTTGCTATGTCATGTTTGGTTGTGTTTTCTGATTTGTTATGCAACGAGTTATTGTTATCAAATTGTAGCAACTTAGATTGTTTTGACACAATTTATTTTGTTGTTCTCAAAATTATCAATCGAACAATGGCAAGGACGAGAAGTATGTCTACTCCACCAACAGATGAAGTCGCTGGTGAAGTCACAGCCGCAACCGCAACCGCAACCGCAACCGCAACCGCAACCGCAACCGCAACCGCAACCGCAACCGCAACCGCAACCACAGCTGCAGCTGCAGAAGACCATACTATTCCACCACAAGATGAAGTCCCAGATGCAACCGCAGGTGCAGAAGACAATATTATTCCACCACCAGGAGATGCAGCGGCAGCCGCAGTCACAACCACAACCACAACCACAACCCCACCAAAAGCACCACCAACGTCACTTCAAAATCATCTAAAACCTCCTCTGGTCAGTCCAGGGGGTGCAGTCCATAAACCAAAGAAGACAAAGCCTAAAAAAACGGGAAAAAAGGGTTAAAAAAAGAGGTGATGGTCGTCAAACACCATCAGTCGTTCCCCCAACACCACGTCAAGGAGTCACAGGTGCACAACCTTCCGCATGTTTGGGCAATGATGGCGGTGGTACTTTATCATTGGAATTGTTTGAGGATGACTCACAATACAAGGTTCACACAGATGCGATGAAAAGACGTGTAAAAGCTTGTCTTGAGCAACAGGGTCCTAACGGATTCTCTGAGAATATTTTGATTGACAAACTCCGACATCGCATCAGTCTTCAGCCAGCTCATGAATAAGGTTTTCATCATCATGAAACTCTTTTCTTCTGGAACCTGTCCTGACTTCAGCGAGACAGCAACGGGTGACAAGCCATCATCGGGTCCTATACCAAGGGTTGTTGACATGATAGTAAATCTTTTCCTACGTGACTCGGGTTCACAGTTGATAAAGAAGGTCTGCATCTTGGATCCAAAGGAGCTGGCAACTTGTTTCAAGGACTACGAAATGAAAGATAAATGGAACGCCTTCCAGTCAGCGCTCAACTCCTTTATCAAAATCAATGATACTAGTACACCAGGTCTAACAGAGTACACCTGGGTTGAAGGACAAGACAAAGTAGCGGAAGGCACATCGCATGCTGTTTGGTTGAAGAATGTTGTTAACTACGACACCATACTGAAGTACATGAAAGTGTATTTAAGCTTACTTTGGTGGTACGTACGTTGTGTTGAATTCCCACCTGCACCTTCACCCGACAAAGAAGGTCCGTTTTTCTATCAACAATTTAGAGACGATGTAAACAAAGGGAAGCTATACGTCCGGCAGATGGTCTCATTCTTTGAAGGTCTTTCCTTTCACACTGAGGCATTTTCTTTCAACGAGTCACTCCTTTGAACAGTTGGACAAAAGTATGAATCAAATTAGGGGGCAGGAAGTTGTGTGTGCACCAACAAGAGAAGGTGCACCAGCAGTCAAGTTAGTCCCCTCAACCGCTTCCCAAAAATAACTCAAGTTGGATTGGCCATCTGATGTGTCAAATGCACATCTTGCGTTTCAAAAGGTCATCATGTATTTGTGGGTACGCTTCCAACAAGAGAAGGCACGAATTTTTCAAGAAGTCAGCCTGGACCACTTCGCCGATGAGTCATTCCTTGATGACAATTTGTACAAGGAACTATTGCCCAATCTCTATCAGTCGTCGTTTTTGGTTGGACAGTACAAAATACCAGGAGTTGACAATTTGGTGGGGAAAATTCAATTCAAACTTGTTATCTTCTCTTCACTTTTGCAAGATTATGGAGCACTGGAAAACTCTGAATAAGTGTTACAGAGGAGGCGTTGACTTTGCAACAAATGTGGTGACTCTTTGTACTGCAAAGAAATAGGAGGAACGGGACATATTTGTCGACGATTTTGTTCCTGAGGACAAACAACACGTGAAGACATTGTTGCAACATTACCTCCTGAGTTTGTCCTGGGTGGACAATGTTGTTTCCATGCCAGACCAACTTGACCAGGTGGATCTTGTCTGGGACAAATTGCTCGACAATGTTCTAACATTTTGGTTGTCACGTGGTCCTAACGGTACACGTGTCCCGGTTACTAGGATTATGGTTTCAAATGCAATACTGAAGGCAGTACTGGGTAAGGAAGAAAAAACATCTGTTGACATTGACAACACACACGAGAATTTGGACAAATATTTGAAAGCAGAGCGCCATTCATTGTCGTCCAACTCCAATCCTTGCGAACCTTACCGCAAAGATTGGTTATTCATTTTCACCAACAATGGTGCTTGATCCATTCAATTTGAAGAAGGAACTCCACCTGAGCTTCTTAGAGGTGAAGAGTGTTGATATACTTACCCCATCGCGAACGAGGACTACAGCTTATCCGTCACAAGGTTCCTTAATTTTGATGAGAACTGCAAGTACACGCTGGACGACCGGTTGTTCTGGGAACATACGATATTCATATTCTGTGATATTCTTATCATTCGACCGGAAATACTACTCAAAGGTTGTAAGTGTTTTGAGAGGTCTCTGCGATTTCTCACAACTTACAATCATCTACCAGCTGGGGGCCTATTGTTTGTTCCGTTGACCAAGGAACTTCTGTGTGCGGTTTTCCAGAACAAAAAAATGTGTTGGAAGCAAACTTGGAAGTAAGCTTTGTGTCAGGCGAGGATGAAAAGACTTTACAATCCAATAGCGACTCCTTGATCCAACTATTTGAAAAACAAGGTACCCAGGACTCAACGCTACAATGCAGCCGACATTGCAAAGTGGGACTTCCTCAAGAAGCACGTGAAAAACTTTGAGACCTTCATCAAAGAAAACAGCGCATATTCCGTCCGATGGCTAGTGTTCACTAACAAAGGGCTCAACAAAGTGAAAGCCTTATTTCAATTTCCTTGGGAAGATAAATCAAAAAACGACTCGGACTCCGCAATTGTTGAAGGTGTTGAAGGTGTTGAAGGTGAAGCAGACGATGATGAAGACGGAGAGGACAAAGGAAACAAGGACCAACAGCCCGCCATCCCCAACGTAGTACAAGACAACCCATCCACGAAGTTAAAGGCAAAGAAGAAGTCGTTCCCTAGCCAATGTAATAAACAAAGGAAGTCTGCATCAGATGCATCAAATGGAGAGTCAAAGTACAAGGAGAGGAAGGGTTCTCTAAACCTTGGCCATGTTCAAGATCTTGGATACCTTCTGCAAGTTCCTCATCTCTGACCTAACAACAGTAGTAACGCAAAAGCCCTCCGGCAGCGTGAAGGTGTTGTTCGCAGAACCTGATCCCGTGATCATGTATCATAAATTTGCAATTGGTAGTGGAGTTACAATCACGGGTATTCCACCACCTGGAACTGGTGTAGTGGAGAGCTATGTATCAAAGAGGAAGGACCCTTATCCACTTTACCCTGGATACATGGTGTACAAGAAACTACCGGATGGTACAAAAGTGAAACGCGTAACCTGGTTCCCTTGTGAGCATGTTGGGTCAAATACACCGCAGTACACCAAGTTGTCTGAGGTGTTGAAACAATGAAACAATGCTGTATCGGGTAGACATGCATAGTCGTGACCACGCACCACCATAGAACACAACAAAGAGTGGCAAAATGGCAAAGAAGTGATCATAGTACTAGTACTATGTCACTGGTACTTCTGCTTCTCCACATTGGGTTGACATTAACCAACCAATGGTTGTTGATGTAACAAAGAATCATAACTCATATTTAGTAGAGTACTACAATGTATTACTTTCATGTTTTCATATTATTCTACTATTACTTGTAGTACTGCTGTCCAACCTGTTTGTAGTGCTTACTTTAGTAATGTTCTCAGATTCTTCTAGCTACTAGTATTAGTAGTAGTACAGTCCAATCTGTTCGTATCATGATGCACAAGAACAGGATGCATTGTCATGGAACAATAAAGTCAACCCCATCCATAGTATGAGCAATATTGATGATGAAATTGCAGGCAATGACACACAGTTGCACTCCAGGACTCACTATTTTGGCAAATGCATGATGTAAAGGGACAAAAAGTATTCCAAAATTCATACTGTCTAAAGTATCAGCTTGAAAACCATACAGTTTGTTTCATAGTCTACCCCGGTCATAGTATGAGCAATATTGATGATGAAATTGCAGGCATTGACACACAGTCACACTCCAAAACTGATTAGGACTCACTATTTTGGTAAATGCATGATGTCCAGGGACAAAAATTATTCCAAAATTCATACTGTCTAAAGTATCAGCTTGAAAAATGTACAGTTTCTTTCATAGTCTGCCCCATACATAATATGAGCAAATAAAATCACTGATAATGGTCTATGTGTAATTGTTTTTTATTCATCAAGAAGGATCCTGGATACTAGTAGTATGAATAGGGAGGGATGACCAAAAAAATTGTGTGTGTGTACCTCTGAACAGAATGTACTGTGTGGAGGACACAAAAGTGTTATGTTCTCGATGGTCAATTCCACTCGTGTTTGGGGACTCGATCCAATGCACACAGTGTCATTGATATCAACCAGTTGTACCCAGCAGCAAATGTTACACTATTTATAGTTAGTCAACTTTTGTATCAAAAAGTTGGTGTGTCCAGTGGAGATGCGGGTGTGTACATGTAATCCGTGTTAGAAACACACAGGCCAAAAGTCAGCAGCGTACGCCTGCTACACGGTAAGGAGGAGTCGTAAACAGTTACGACGAGTTATTGTAAAATACCGGAGCATTTGCCAAATGTCGGATGATCTTAGAAGTAAGAGGTAAATGGAGAACACAACACCACCCCAATCAGCGTACAAGAGGAAGGTTTTGAAGCCTAGGTTTCTTTTGGATTCTGCGGAGTACTGTGAAAGAAGTAATGAGCCCAATCACGGCGACAGAAACGGCAAGCGGAACCCATTGTTATATCATTTTGAAACTGAGTTTGATGCACTATGTGCCAAAAACGGCCACTTGGTACTCACAATACTTAATGGATGCAACAAGATCGACACTGTGAGAGCAAGACTCAACAGCCAAAGAAGGCATTTCAATGAAGAAGAAGGTTTGGAGATTTGGGAACAATGCTTAAAGGACGTAACGGAGGAACTATTTCCTTTCTCTGAGGAAGGCGACACTGATGGCATTGACCACATGTGGGCTATGGGTATCATTATGGCGTACGTTTTATGCGGTTATCCTGCATTGAAAGGAACGGAGGACATACAGTGCTACAACAACGTGGGTATTGGACGACAAGTACAATCCGGAGAACGAGAGAGGCTTGAACTGAATGGTCATGCTTTCCCACCAAAGCAATGGTGTAACCTGACGCCGGAAGCCAGAAAACACATAAAGGAATGCATACATTTTAACCCCGGTAACCGTCCCTGTCTGACTAGCCTTTGGTTTAACAAGTGGCGCACAATGACTGACGAGGCAATCATTGAAGAGTACCGTAGAAGGTACACAGAAGAAACCGATGACATAAAGGAATGAAACAAAGAAACGCCAATTCATCTATGAACAAAGCGACAAAACAGTCTAGGAGGAAAAAACAGCGCGCGAAGGAAGCTTTCATCCAACAACATGGAGGAAAGGCAGAACACAGCAGCCTATTGCACTGCTGTTCCATCCTTGTAATAGAAAACATCTTGTGACCTAGAATGGGCATCAACATCAACATCATTATTGGCAACGTCCGCATCCGTGTCGTCATTGTCCTGCGCGCCGTTCTTGCCATCCCCCCTTATTAGAAACGCGTTTGCAATGGATCCTTCTCCATCACTTGCCCCTCCATCTCCAACTTCAAAATCTTCTTGTGTTGCTGTTTCTTGTTGTGTTACAACATTCCTGGTGTCGTTGCCCATTGTGCTGACGGCGTCTGTATTGTTGTCGGCGTTGGCGTCGTTATCCATTGTCCCTATGTTGTTGTGGTTGTTGTTGTTGATAGTTGTGAGGGTGCTGATGGTTCCTGTACTTCCTACACTGGTGTTCCTCCTGTTACTAATCTTTAAACTGGGAATTGGCGTTTTGGGGGTGGCGTCTTTGATTGGCATCATCGGTGATCATCGATGATGCTGGTGATGATGTCGTCCTTGTCGTCCTTGTCGTCGTCCTCGTCGTCATCCCCCTCCTCGTCATTGGTTTTGTCATTGGTATTGCCATTGTTGTTGTATTTGCAGCCAGCTATTAAAGCAGGCTTGTTGTTGCTGCTGCCTGTTGTTGGGTGCTCATTTTTTAGGTTTATGAGTGATCGGATACTTGCTTCAAAATGAAAAGATAATTGGGGGTTTACATCATTGTCTATCGTCGGAAAGTCAAAATGTATTTGTTGTTCTTGTTGACAGATAAAATTGTTTATCTTAAAAGAATAAAAATCATCTGGAATTTTTAACACGGTAAAATGGATGCCCAAAAATCCCGCCTATGACAGGGGGGGGAGGGGGGCATCACACAAACGAGATTCGGGGTTCTTTTGGAATCACGCGCATATTTGGGCCAAACTCCATTGGTCCCCCTTTGTAATTTCACCTTACTTATTGAAATTAATGTTAAACTCCAAATATTTTGATGCAGAGTACATTTTCCTACCCCGGTGGCATCTGTTTCCGAATTCATGGCATGTTACTGAGTTTGATGCCTGAAACAAACAGTGCATGGCCGCAATTTCTCAATCTCACTTGGTTCCTCATTTGTATTGTTATTACTGGCTATCGTACGTACAGTAAGACGTTACTAGTGACGATGGTCCGCACTCATTTATATCAGGTTTATTGTAAACATTGCGATTTGACTTCTCCTCTGTGCCTTGATTGGTCGGGAATTAATAAACATAGAGGATGGCAATGATGCTGTATCTGAGGACAATTTTTTCTTTCCTAACGATGAGGATGAGGATGAAGGAAGTGAGAGCACAGAGACCCCCCACTCGTTGAGTGTCAATAATGACAAAGATAACAGCATTGATGTTGATGATTCCCATTGTGATACAAACATGGCAATTATGACGCCCAGTGCCGGGAGGCATGTATCAGATGAACTGATGGTAAAGATCAAGTGAATGAAAATTATGCGGAATCATAGCATACCACTAGTTGCAGAGAAGGAATTGTACAAATGGGCTATCGAATTGGAGCGACTTAATTTATTTTCATGGACAAAAGGCAACCTTGTACAGACGAGGTCAAGAGTCCTGAGGGAGATTTCTGCAACTGTGCCTGAAATAAAAGGCAATAGGTTTGAACCTCATCTTATTGACTGCTGGTGCTCTAAGAAATCAACGACTAGTGATGTTCCCATTTGTAAAGAAATCTACGTTTGGTCATTTCGAAAAGCACTTCATTCCCTATTAACAAACATCACGCTGGTAAAAGAAGAAAACCTGCCTTTCCCTCATGCTGAAGACCCAACGTTACCAGTCCGGTTTCCAGAACTACAAGGCAATATTGATGTAGACAAACTCCACCACGGTGAATGGTGGATCAATACTTGGGGAAAGAGATGCACAAGAAATTCAAATGAAATTTTGGTGCCTATCATTCTCTACATGGATGGAATGGCAATTGACAATAGTGGTCAAAGCACTCTTACCCCACTGAACATGACACTTGGCATATTCAACACCTTAACTCCAAACTGCCGGCCGGATGCTTGAGAAACTATACATTCTCATCCAACGGGTTCACGTGATAAATGTGACGAATCAATTGACAATGTGAACAATCTTCACTCTGGCCTTCGTTTGGCTCTTTCATCTTTGAAAGAAGCCTGTAACCTAACGGATGGTATCGAGTGGTCTAATTTGCCTTGGAACAAGAAGAAATGGTCCGTTTGAATGAAATTCGCGGTCGCTTATTTCATAGGGGATACTCCCCAGCACGACCAACTTTGTGGACATTATCAAACGGCTAATACAACGATGATCTGTAGGCATTGCAATTGTCCAAGAGCACTTGGTAACAACTCTCGTGTGAATGTTTCTGAAGATTCCTGTTTCAATTAAAAGCGGGAAGATGCAGGTGTAAAATGACAAAACTGGGGAAGAGTATCAATTCGTTTGGCTATGGAAGATGTCTGATTTTACTTCCCTGACTGTGGAGGAAGGAGTAAATGTTGAACAGTATTTCAAGAATGTCTGCCACCACCGTGTTCATAATGGTAACGCGTTTCATTATCTTCATTTTGGAGAAAACCCACATAATATTCATCTAGCGTCACCAGGAGAGAGACTCCATATGCACCAACTTGGTTGCGCAAAGCAAGCCGCAGAGACTTTCCGTGAGGAATTTTCAGGTAATTACATGTGGCTACTAGGTGAAATGGACCGTATAGCAAGTTACTAGTATGGTGGTGCTGTTCAGAGGCAATCCGATTGCAATTTTCCGCAAACCAATTTTTCTGAGTCGATACATACAGCAAAGACGCAGGGGAACCAGTACATTGGCATGCTTTATATTCAGATGCTCGCACTTTTGTCTGCTGAAGGTTGTCAATTGTTGTTGTCCCCAAGAACAACAACAAATCTTGAGAATAGGAGCCAAAAGTGTGAGGAAGAAATTGACAGACGTATCTACGCCCTTGAGTTGTTGTTGGGTATGGAAGAGTTCCTGAAATATGCTGGAACATTTGATGAGATTTTCAAAGAAGACAACAAGGGTGTTTTAAATCTTGACAAGATGGTTGTTCATTTCATTAACTGTATAAATAACTACCTAGAACAAAGTAAGGGAGAGGCTAACAATCTGGTGAAGAATCACATGTATTTTCATTTATCACAGTACATGAGATTATTTGGTCCTCCAACGGGATGGGACTCCGCAGCTAGTGAGAGCAACCATAAAACTGAAGTGAAGGCTCCCACAAAGAGAACCCAACAAATCAAATCCACGTTAATCAAACAAACCTGCAAGCAAGTAATGGAATACCGCACTATTGATCAACTCGACTGTGAATTTGATCTGTTTCATCACAAATCTTTTACAGGAGTAAGTCATCCTACAGAGGGCGGCCGGTCAGTCGGGTCTCAGTTTTCGATTTCAGTTAGGGATGGTTTGCCTTACATGAAGTGGGACAAAAAGAAAAACACAAGTGTGCCATGGTTTCCATCGGATGCTATCACTCACTACATTCGTGATAGCCTCAGTAGCAAACCTACTTGTAGTACTGGATGTGAAATGCTTGTAGTTCATTGGTGTGTTGGTGGGTTAAGCAGTGCTAGAGGGGGATCCGGAACTCTGGTTTGTATGGCCTGGAGTCCAGTCCCTTAGTTTGCTGTGCCCACACATACCGGCGTACAGGCGGGCTTAACAGCTTGGGCTGTTAAGCCTTTTCTGCCATTGGGCCACAAGCCACCGGGTGGGAACGTCTTGGAGAGCGCGAAGGGCTAGGAGGAGCGTGAGGGAGGGAAGAGAGTCATCAGGGAGGACTCAAAGAGAGCTGCCAGCTGGAGTGGGGGCGGCGGCCAGCACCCATTCCTCTGGCAGGAAGGAGTATGCTCCATTGTTGAACATGACAGAGGCAAGATTCTTGAAGATGGGGAGGGACTGCTGATGCAAGTACCTCATCATGCAATCACTGTGCCATTGGGCAAGGAGCTTGATGACATTAGAATCACATTTGCCCTGTAGCAGGGCCATAGCCCCGCCTGCTCGAAGGGACCGACCAGAGATTGCTGCAGGGGAGATGCCAGTGGTGTGGTAGAGGGTCTGGGCATAGACCCTCATGGAGGAAGTGGCAGTTGCTGCGCGTACGAGGCTTAACACCCCATTATCGAAGTACAATTTTGCACCGAGCGACTTTGTCCGACGTTCCGAATTTCCAGTACTCAAAACACGTAGACCTCTACACCGCTTTCCTTTATTCTAACTACTTCTATCCCCCTTTGTCAATACCAACACCAGGCCCCATACCTCCCTTCTAAGACCCGCTCTTTCTACTGGTGTTATTGGCTTTCTTACTTGTCGCTTCCTTTGGTTGCTTCACTTGGTTGCTTTGGCTCTACTTTTGGCGTCGTCATCTTCAACGCCACATAATTTTCTACACTGCCTTCAGTACAATTTCTACGTAGCAGCAAACAGCCTTCTCCATTTCTGCACCTCCGCTCCAAGTCCACACCCATCCGGCAGCCACATCCTTTCTTCCTCCTCGGTCACTATCACCACCAGGCTTCTCCTTCTCAAACCTGCCTTTTCTGTTGGTGCTACCGGCTCGATTCCTTGCTGCTTTCTTTGGTTGTTTCCCTCGGTTGCTTTGGCTCTCCTTTTGGCGTCGTCGTCTTCACCGGCTCCTAATTTTCTACACTGCCTTCAGTACCGTTTCTATGTAGCCGCTGATAGCAGCTGCAAACACCCCAACAGCCGCCGCCGCTTCCTTCTCGCTTGCATCCATCGACACGCTCACGCCGGTGACACCCTTGACAGCTGTTGCTCCCTCCAATTGACACCAGTCGCACCCCCATCGATCGCCTCATCCAACAGTTACACCCACCGCCGTTCCAGCTCTGCTCCGATTACACATCTTGTTACGGATACTTCATTTGACTGCTCTAAGCACTACACCCAACCGACTGCACCTATCCCATCGATAGCTGCATCCATCCATACTCGATATCCCTCTCGTCATTCCCCCCGCCATTCCCAAGCCGCCCACCGATCCGTCGCTCACTCGCCTCGCCACGCTCAAGCCAACAAGCCGGTGACACCATTCCTTTCCTTCATTTTTGCGGACACGCCGGTACCATCCTCCTATAACACGATTGCAGCATGCCTACCCCCACCACTCCCACTAAGCCCACTGCGGGCCGCTCTTCTGCTTCTTCCCCCAAGAAAAAACTCCAGTCTACACCCTCTCTATCTTCTTCGTCTGCCCGCTCCTCTGTATCTGGCTCTCGTTACCCCAAGCGCGCCCATCTGAAGAAGTCCTCCCCCCCCTACCCCAGCTCCTACCCAGGCCACTCCCTCTCCTTCCTCTCTTCGTCCCCGGAAAGATGCATCTCTGTCTGCTTCCTCTTCCTTGGCCAATCCTCTGTTACCTCCATGTCTGTCTCTTCCTCTGATTCCTCTGTGGCCTCCTCTACTCAGTCTGCTAAGAAGCCTGCTCCTCGTTGGGATTCTAAGAAGCCAGCCCTTAAGTCTCCCCCCCTTCAGTCTCCCGCTCTCAAGCAGCTTGTCCTTACGCCCTCAGCTCTTCAGCAGCCAGCACCATCTACCCCCACGTATCCTCCTCTTCCCGTGCCTACCCCAGCCCTCAAGCAGTCTCTCCTCCAGCCGTCCCCCTCTCTGACTCTCTCCCCCAGCATGGACCGTCAAGCACTTTGTACACAGGCTCTGGCCGCTGCAAACCAGGCCCACTCTGTTTCCTTCCTTTGGCACTTTTATGGTGATGGCCGTTTCCCTACTCCATCTTCCATCCAACACCTCCGGAAGTCTCCAGCTCAGACCCAGGTTTGGAATGCCTCTCCTAGTCCTACCCACTTCTTCAGCAAGAAGGATGGCCGTGATAAGAAATCCATTCATGATGTGTGCCGCCTCTCAGTTGCCCCAGTGTATGCCTTGGTCAATCCAGATGATTCTGATTGGAGGTCTGCTACTCTGGAGTCTCTGGTTTCCCTGGCTTTGGCGTGCTTCCAAGGCCCTGCCAAGTGGACCAAATCCCCTCTCGGCCAAACCCTCCGGAAATGTCTCATTGGTCTTGCCAAGATGTCTCCAGAATGCTTTGATGACCTGTACTGTGAAGGCAACCTTATGCCTAGCACTGAAGGGCAGGTTTGGCTGTCTGCCAACAGGGTCCTTGGCTCTCACTGGTTCTTCAAGACCAAGCCTCCTGCTCCAGCTCCTACAGCCACCTCCAACTCTTCCACCCAGGTGTCAGGCTCTCGGTCTGTCTCCTTTTTTCCTTCTGTTGGTGCTGCTTTGGTTATTTCCTCTTCTGTCGGTCACTTTCTTCAACGGCGTGGGGTTTGCTCCAGTGATTCCAGGGCTCCGGTTGATGTCACTGAAGGTACCAAGTGCTCCTACAGCTCCTACTTCACTCTGTCTCTCCCCAGGCTGATGTCACCTTGCCCTAGTGACTTGTATGATGAAATGCTGGAGTCCCTGGCTGATGCACTCAGCTTGCTCTGGTCTGTAGACCGAAAGCTGGTCCTCTATGTTTTTCCTTCCCACGCCAGCATCAACCCCAAGGCTAAGCCCGTCCCCAAGCTCTGGTCTACCCTGCCTGACCGGCAAACTCTTGAACTTTACGTTGCTTCACTCTGGCTCAGGGTTAGAGCTGCACCCCACCTTTGGTTCTACATCGGCCACAGTGTCCCCGTGGACACTCTGCTGTCTGACACTTTCCTTCAGCGCCTCCAGGACCCTGAAATGTACTTCAAGTACAATCATATTCAAGCCTCTACTACTGTCACCTGTGGTTTCCTGCTAGGATCCTATATGCAGAGTTTTGATCTTGATCATTACAATGCACTGCTCCAGACCCATCCTTGGTTTCAAGCCTTCCCTATTGCTGTCATCCGGAAGAACATTTGGCTCGACAATTCATGAACTCCCGATCCCTCCCCTGTCCCAGCTGCCCATATCTTGTGTGATTCTACCAAGCGTTCTCAGACTGTCAAGCTTTTGAAGACCCAGTTCAATCGCTGCTCTGCGGCTGATATAGCCTCCCTTCCTGATGGTAAATTCTACAAGTTCATTGAGACTGCTACCAATCCCTCTGACCGCTGCCTTCCCCCTTCCAAGCTGAAGACCCTTCGTCAAGCCAAGCACCGTCAAGCCAAGTTCATCAAGACCCATGAAACTGCTTCTGTTCTAGGTGTTGTTGACTTGGATCTTCCTGTCGATTTGGGCCATGGCCTGGGTGCCACCACCTTCCTCCATGTTCTTCTGGGAATCCGTACTAGGGACAACTGGTCTTGGCCCCTTTTTCTCTCTGTTGACACCAGCTCTTATCGTGGTGAAATCCTGGCCCTGTACAACACTACTACCTCAGCTGAAGCTCAAACCATGCTGTCATTTCTCCCCATCTTCCTGGAGGCTCAGTATGGCTCTTGTGTTCGCCAATAGTTTTCTACTGAGTGTCTCACTGAGCTGGAGGATTTTCATTGGGATCCCACTGAAGGATGGGTCGTTGAAAAATGCCCTTGCGGACTCCCTTTCCAACGCTGTTACTTTTGACCTGGATATGCACTTCTCTTTTCAGGTTCGTGAGGACAGTGGTGGGTGTGGTTTTGATGATGACCAGTCCATGTCTACTCTTGCTACCGGTACTTCCAACATCACTTCTGTTCTGGGTGCCACTCCGACTGCTGCCCTTCCCGGAGGCACTGCCATGGCTGAAATTTTGCCTCCTGCTGCCAAGCGCCCCACAGCCCTCTACTCTCCTCTATGCTCTGGTCTCACCTCCATAGCTTTTTCTCCCGGCAACTGCTAGTGTCAGCGAACTGAGCCATACCAATGCCTCCACCAGCTCTGCTCCAGCTTCTCTCCTCTCCGTGTGACAGACACGGTATGCATCTGATCATGGTTAGGATCCCTTGCTTCCGGCCTGGTGGAATGCCTACCTCTCCAAATTCCACCTTTGCATCCCTCAGTTACCCTTCCTCTTCTTCAGCTCCTCCTGTTTCCTGACTTGTCCCCTCCACCGTGTTTATCCTAGCCCTGCACCAGGTGTCACTCCAAGTGCTTTTCCCAGCAATGCATTTGACGTGCTTCCTGGTGCTTCCCCTAGGTTTGCATCCAGTGTTACACCCCGCGCGGCTCCAACTGGGGATCCCAGTGTTTCCCCTTGTTCTGCACACAGTGTTTCTCCTAGCACTGCACCAGGTGCTGCTCCAAGTGCTTCCCAAAGCCATGCATTTGGTATGCTTCCCAGTGCTTCACCCAGGGTTGCATCCAGTGTCATACCCAGCGCGGCTCCAACTGGGGTTCCCAGTGTTTCACCTTGTTCTGCACACAGTGTTTCTCCTAGCACTGCACCAGGTGCTGCTCCAAGTGCTTCCCCACGCCATGCATTTTGAGTGCTTCACCCAGGGTTGCATCCAGTGTCAGACCAAGTGCTGCATCAACTTGGGATCCCAGCGTTTCCCTATGATTTGCACACAGTGTTTCTCCTAGCACTGCACCAGGCGTCACTCCAAGTGCTTCCCCAAGCCCTGCATTTGAAGTGCTTTCCAGTGCTTCACCCAGGGTTGCATCCAGTGTCATACCCAGCGCGGCTCCAACTGGGGTTCCCAGTGTTTCACCTTGTTCTGCACACAGTGTTTCTCCTAGCACTGCACCAGGTGCTGCTCCAAGTGCTTCCCCACGCCATGCATTTTGAGTGCTTCACCCAGGGTTGCATCCAGTGTCAGACCAAGTGCTGCATCAACTTGGGATCCCAGCATTTCCCTATGATCTGCACACAGTGTTTCTCCTAGCACTGCACCAGGCGTCACTCCAAGTGCTTCCCCAAGCCCTGCATTTGAAGTGCTTTCCAGTGCTTCATCCAGGGTTGCATCCAGTGTCACACCAAGTGCTGCATCAACTGGGGTTCCCAGTGTTTCACCCTGATCTGCACACAGTGTCTCTCCTAGCACTCCACCAGGCATCACTCCACCTGCTTCCCCCAGCAATGCATTTGACGTGCTTCTCAGTGCTTCACCTAGGTTTGCATTCAGTGTCACACCTAGCATGGCCCCAACTGGGGATTCCAGTGTTTCACCTTGTTCTGCACACAGTGTCTCTCCTAGCACTGCACCAAGTGTCCCTCCCAGTGCTTCCTCCGGCAATGCATTTGGCTTGCTTCCCAGTGCTTCCCCCAGGGTTGCATCCCGTGTCACCACCAACACCGCTCCACCTGGGGATCCCAGTGTTTCATTTTGATCTGCACACAGTGTTTCTCCTAGCACTGCACCAGGCTGTCACTCCACGTGATCCCCCAGCAATGCATCTGGCCTGCTTCCAAGTCCTTCACCCAGGGTTGCATCTAGTGTCACCACCCGCGCAGCTCCACCTGGGGATCCCAGTGTTTCATCTTGATCTGCACACAGTGTCTCTCCTAGCACTGCACCAGGCGTCACTCCACGTAATTCCCCCAGCAATGCATCTGGCCTGCTTCCCAGTGCTTCACCTAGGTTTGACTCCAGTGTCACACCCAGCACGGCTCCAACTGGAGCTCCAGTGGTTCACCATGCTCTGCACACAGTGTTTCTCTTATCACAGCACCAAGTGTCACTCCAAGTGCTTCCCCCAGCAATGCATTTGGCGTGCTTCCCAGTGCTGCACCCAGGTTTGCATCCAGTGTCACACCAAGTGCTGCATCAACTGGGGATCCCGGTTTTTCACCATGATCTGCACACAGTGTTTCACCTACCACTGCACCAGGCGTCACTCCAAGTGCTTCCCCCAGCAATGCATTTGGCGTGCTTCCCAGTGCTTCACCTAGGTTTGTCTCCAGTGTCACACCCAGCGCTGCCCCAACTGGGGATCCCAGTTTTTCACCATGATCTGCACACAGTGTCTCTCCTAGCTCTACACCAGGTGTCACTCCAAGCGCTTCCCCCAGCAATGCATTTGGTGTGCTTCCCAGTGCTTAACCTAGGTTTGTCTCCAGTGTCACACGCAGCGCTGCCCCAACTGGGGATCCCAGTCTTTCACCATGATCTGCACACAGTGTTTCTCCTAGCACTGCACCAGGCGTCACTCCAAGTGCTTCCCTCAGCAATGCATTTGACGTGCTTCCCAGTGCTTCACCTAGGTTTGCCTCCAGTGTCACACCCAGCCCGGCTCCAACTGGGGTTCCCAGTGTTTCACCTTGTTCTGCACACAGTGTTTCTCCTAGCACTGCACAAGGTGCTGCTCCAAGTGCTTCCCCACACCATGCATTTTGAGTGCTTCACCCAGGGTTGCATCCAGTGTCACACCAAGTGCTGCATCAACTTGGGATCCCAGCGTTTCCCTATGATCTGCACACAGTGTTTCTCCTAGCACTGCACCAGGCGTCACTCCAAGTGCTTCCCCAAGCCCTGCATTTGAAGTGCTTTCCAGTGCTTCATCCAGGGTTGCATCCAGTGTCACACCAAGTGCTGCATCAACTGGGGATCCCAGTGTTTCACCCTGATCTGCACACAGTGTCTCTCCTACCACTCCACCAGGTGTCACTCCAAGCGCTTCCCCCAGTAATGCATTTGGTGTGCTTCCCAGTGCTGCACCTAGGTTTGCCTCCAGTGTCTCACCCAGCACTGCTCCAACTGGGGATCCCAGTTTTTCACCATGATCTGCACACAGTGTCTCTCCTAGCACTGCACCAGGTGTCACTCCAAGTGCTTCCCCCAGCAATGCATTTGACGTGCTTCCCAGTGCTTCACCTAGGTTTGACTCCAGTGTCACACCCAGCGCTGCCCCAACTGGGGATCCCAGTTTTTCACCATGATCTGCACACAGTGTTTCTCCTAGCTCTGCACCAGGTGTCACTCCAAGCGCTTCCCCCAGCAATGCATCTGGCCTGCTTCCCAGTGCTTCACCTAGGGTTGCCTCCAGTGTCACACCCAGCGCTGCCCCAACTGGGGATCCCCGTGTTTCACCATGATCTGCACACAGTGTCTCTCCTAGCACTGCACCAGGCGTCATTCCAAGCGCTTCCCCCAGCAATGCATTTGGCGTGCTTCCCAGTGCTTCAGCTAGGTTTGCATCCAGTCCTGCCACCTCTGGCACGGCACCTGTTGTGGCCTTCTGTGTTTCACACCTATGCCTCACCAGCTTCCTCCTCCGTGTGACAGACATGGTATGCTTCTGGTCATGGTTAGGATATCTCATATGGGGCCTGGTGGGATGCCCTCCAACTCCATTCCCCCCCTGGATTCCTCCAGTCCTTCTTCCTCTTCCTCAACTCCTTTTGTTTCCCGCCTTGTACAATCTGATCTTCATGGGGACAACCTTGTTGCTAAGGATGCTGATGATTCTGGCCATCTCTTTCCCCAGGCTCCTTCCTCCAACTCTACCCTCATTACCTTCCAAAATATTGGCCCCCAGCAAAAGTCAGCCTTTATGTCTTGCTCTTGTCACAACTCTCGGTGCGTTGCTCAAAGTAAGGCTGGGGTTGCCCTCTACGCTGAGCATTGTCTGAATGAACCTCAGCTTCCTCTCTGTGACCTCTTCCACTCTTGCATCAAACAGTCCTACCCTTACAGTTTCACCTACCTTGCTAGCAACAAGCATGAGGCCTCCACAGGCACTTGGTGCCTCCCTGGTGGTACGGGTTTTACCATTGACCGGCTCTTTCATTCTCACAAGCTTGACCATGGGGCTGATCCATCTGGGCTTGGCCGGTGGACCTTTGTCAGGTTTCAGGGCAGGGCTCACGCTATGGTTACCATCTTTTCTGCCTACTGCCCTGTAGAAAATGACAGGGACCTTGGCTCTGTTTGGAACCAACACTGTCGTTACTTCCAGGCTGCGGAGGATCTTCCCTGTCCCAACCTTCGCATCCTCTTCCGACGTGACCTCACAGCTGCCCTTCAGGCATGTTTAGAGGCTGGTGACTCAGTCATTTTAGGGATTGACCATAATTCTGATGTCTGGTCTGATGGTCTTTCTTCTGAGCTCCAAGCACTTGGCTTCAGGGATGCCATCTTGACTACACACCCTTCAACTTCCCCACCTGCCACCTACAATAGGAATAACACCAGGACTCCCATTGACGCCATCTGGGCTACTGAGCATGTTGATGTCTTCCGATCCGGTTACTGTGCTTTTGATGGTGCGCACGGCATGGCCTCTGACCATTGCTTGCTCTGGATAAAAGTTTGTAATGGCAGCATCTTGGGCAAATACCTTCCACCTCCTGTGCGCTCATCTCTCCCTTGCCTGAAATCTTCCCACCCTCATCTTCGGCAGCGCTATCTCAAGCGGGTCAAACATGCTTTTGCTACTGCTGGTGTGTTCACCCTTCGGACTAAGCTTGAGCATCTGATGGCGCTGTATTTATCCGGTGATACCACCGTGCGCGGCACTCTCATCACTACCTATGATGTCCTCCATGCTACCTCTGCTTCCATCCGGCTGTCTGTTGAACAACATCTTTGCCGGCTTCGCACTGGCATGATCCCTTGGTCTCCCAAGCTCCAAGTCTACCGTGACACCATTGATTTCTGGAGGCGGATCGTGCAGCTGCGGCAAGGTGTCTCCACCAGTCACACCATTGTGAAGCGCTTGGCCTGTAAGTTTTCCTTATACAAGGGTGAACACTGTCATCTTGCCACTGCTGTCCTCCATTTGAAGCCTGCCTACAAGCAATACCGCTCTGTCAAACTTCTGGTTCCTTCTTGGCGTGACTCCTTCAACCAAGGCTTGGTGGATGCCCTTCTTGCTGAAGGCAAGCCCCCCAACCAGAGTGCCTCCCAGATTAGGGCACGCATGCGCCTTGAATGGCTCCAACGGGATCTCGGGCTCGCTGCCCGCTCTATCCGCGGTCGTCTTCATAAGACTACTGTTCTGAAGGCTGTTGCAGTTGGATCTGAAGGCACTGAACAAGTCTTGGAGTCTCAGTCAGCTATGGTGCCAGCCATGGCTGCCTCCAATGTTTGCCGTCAGCAACAATGCCTAGACACTCCCTCCATGTCTCCCTCTTTCATTGTTGCAACGAATGACGCCAATGGCTGCTATGATTGAATCTCACATCCCATTGCCAGTCTCACCCTTCAGAGCTTTGGGATTCCGGCTCATATTTGCGAGGTTCTACTCTCCACTCTCCAGCATACCACCCATCACATTAAAACTGGCTTTGGCCGGTCCAGTCCTGTGTACGGTGACGAATCTGTTCCTCTCAGTGGGATTGGACAAGACAACGGTCTTGGCCCTACTCTGTGGGCTCTGGTTTCTACCATCCTTTTCCGGATGATGCAGAATGCAGGCCATGGGGTCCATCTACTCACCTCCCTATCCCTTCAGCTGGTTTCTTTGGTTGGTTTTGCTTTTGTGGATGATACGGATCTTTTCTGTGCTGGTGCCTCCTCTACTACCTCTGGTGAGGCTCTGGCTGTTGATTTCCAGGCAGCTTTAGATCGCTGGGCTGGCGGTCTCATTGCTACTGGTGGCGCTATTGAACCTGCTAAGTCCTTCTGCTACTTGATTGATTTCAAGTGGACTGGTTCTGGTTGGGACTATCGCTCTGTTGATGAAATGCCAGGTGTTTTCACCATCACTGACAAATCTGGTGTCCAGTCCCCCCTTGATTGTTTCGAGGTTGATCACGCTGACAAGACTCTGGGTGTCTACATTTCTATTGATAGCAATGAGGAAGCTCAAGTTGCTCACCTGCAGACCCAGTCCCAGTCCTTTGGATCTCAAATGAGGTCTTCCAAGTGTGAGAAGAACACCTCCATCTACACCTTCAAGTAATCATTTATGAAGTATTTTGAATACCCCATGCCCGTCACTCAGCTGAGCGCTTCTACCTGGACCCAAATTCTCCACTCAACTCTGGTCCCCGTGCTCAACAAGGCAGGCATGTCTTGCAACTTTCCTCGCAAGGTCTTCTATGGTCCATCTTTGTATCAAGGCTTTGGTTTCATTCACCCTTCTCTTCTCCAAGAATTCAACCACATGTTGCTACTCTGTTTCAGGAATCTGTCCGTGTTTCCCATACGGGCCATATTCTCAGGCTTACCGCTGAAGCCTTTAGGCTTGAACTGGGGATCCCTTTCCATCTTGGCATTACCCCCTACCAGCCTTATGCCTCTTATATCACTCCTTGCTGGTATAAGCATGTGTGGCATTTCTTTTCTATGCACCCAGTGAGTATGGTTGAAGACTTTCCTACACTTCCTCTGCTTCGATTGAATGACTGCTACCTCATGCAAGCTTTTGTCAATGCTGGCTTCTGGGGTGCCAAACTGTCCCTTCTGAATCTCATCTGGATGTCTATCCAGGCCGTCTCCCTTGCTGATGTCTGCACCGCGGATGGCACACAGCTTTCTCCAATGGCCTTCCAGTTGCAGTCCTCCAACCATCTTCGCAACCATCTTGACTGGCCTCGGTGCCCCCCTCCATGGCTTCTCCCAGCCCGTCATCTTTGGCAATGCGCCCTTCAGAAATCCTTCTTACCACCGTTGGCCTTGCCCCCTGACAGAGCCCTCCACCCCTCCTTCCACCTGGGGCATTGGCTGTCCTCAGAATCTTCCTCTGTGTGTCCTTGGTTTTTGTGTCGTTCTACTGACAGGCTCTTCTTCAAATGTCCCACTGGTTGGAAGGTTGGTTCTTTGCAAGGCCGAGGCCAATACAGCTTCACCACTACCATCCTCCCCGCCAAACCTGACAGTGCCGACACTCTTGTCTCCCTCTTTTCCAGTGGGAATGTGTTCCGGATTGTCGGTCCATCTACCTTTGTCTCCCATCTACCAGATGAGGATCCCTTGACCTATGATCCTTTTGAGTGTCTTCCTGCCACCTCAGATGATGCATTTGATGCTCTCTGCGCTTCTCCCTGAGTCCTTCTCCATAAATACTCCCTTCCCCAGGATGGATGCCAGGCTCTTGCCGATGCCATTATGAGTGGCTCTGCCAGTGCTGTCTGTGACGGCTCTTATGACCCCATTCTACTCTGGGGTACATCTGCATTTATCCTCTCCCCCAACACCTCCTTCCCACTGGATCTAACCTTGTCAGTGGCTCACCCAAAGATCAGTCTTCCTACCGGAGCAAATTGGCTGGCATCATTGGTGTCCTCACCTGCTGTATGGCTCTGGTGGACCTCTATGATGTAGCCTCCGGCTCACTCACCATTGCCCTTGACGGGGATACGGCTCTTCAACAGGCTCAGGGAACCTGGCCCTTGGCTATTTCTCAGAAAGCTTTTGACTATGTCTATGTCATTCGCAATATGCTCTCTGCTCTTCCCATCACTGTCACATTCAGGTGGGTTCAGGGTCATCAAGAGGGTCTTTCTCTTGACTGGTGGGCGCTTTGCAATCATCAGGTTGATGGCATGGCCAAGGCATTTCTATCCTTGAATTGTTCCTCTCCCTACCACTATCCCCGGCTTGTGTTTGAGCCCTACTAGGCTCTCTCACAGAACGGTCTCAAATGCTCTCGCTTTGACAGAGATGCCTTGCACATTCTTATTTCTGCCCCCCCCCCCCCTTCTTCACTATTGGCACACTCACCATGACATCTCCATTCCACCACAAGTCTCCAATTCCATCCATTGGTGTGCTCATCGAAGTGCAGACCCCAGGGCTGTCCAGCACTGCTTGTCTTCCTTTCGGGGCCCTTTGCAACAGCGCCTTACCTCTGAGCTTACAGATCCTTCACTGGCTCTTGCCATTGTGGATGTTACCACTAGGGTTCATTAAGGTAGGCGTATCCACCCTTCCTCATACTCCCCTTCTATTGCCTCTGCTGTAAGGGCTCAGCGTCACATTGGATGGCACAACTGGTTCCTTGGGAGGTGGACCCCCTCTGGCATCAGATTCAAGCTGATTACTATTCTTCGACTGGTAGCAAGCGTTCTCCTCGTAGATGGGCCACTGCAGTGATTCATCAATTTTTCCTCACTTGTTGGGATCTCTGGACGTACCGGAACCAACGGCTCCATGGCACTGGAGGGGTGCTTGAGACTGAACAACACCAATCTCTCAATGCTTCCATTTCATCTGAATTGGCCATCGGCTTAGCTGGTGCTCTGCCTCAATCTCATTCCCTCCTCCAGATTCCCCTCCAAGTGCTCCGTGGTTACACTCTTAATGCCAAGCGTCAATGGCTTGCGACCATCCAGCTTGCCAGGAGACACTATGCAGTCCCTCCCCAGTCCCAGCAGCCGTATTGCCAGGAGGCTGCCTTGATGAGGGCTTGGCTGCATGAATCATAAGAGATGGGCCAAACATTTCACCCAGCGCTGTCCCCAGTGCTTTTTGAGTGGATCCCCCAGTGCAGCCCACATTGCCACTCCTAGCGATGCCCCAAGTGCCTCTTAGGGTTTCACGCAGTGTTTCACCAAGTGCTGCGCCCTGGGCCTATTCTAGTGCTGCTCCAAGTGCTGGTGTTGCGAACAGTGTCACTCCTAGGGCTGCACCACGTGCTACTCCAAGTGTTTGACCAAGCGCTGCACCCAGTGTGGTTCCTAGTGTTTCACCCAATGCTGCTCTCAATGCCACTATTGGTGCTGTCCCGAGTGTGGTTCTTAGCGTTTCACCACGTGTTTCCCATAGTGTCCCCCCTAGCCCTGCACCCAGTCCTCCTCCACATATTTCACCAGGCGCCGCGCTCAGTGTGGTTCCTATGGTTTCCCCAAGTGTTGCACCTAGTCCTTCTCCTAGCACTGCACCTAGTGCTGCTCCTTGTGTTTCACCAAATGTTACACACAGTGTCACTCCTAGCACTGCACCAAGTGCTGCTCCAAGTGTTTCACCCCGCACTGCACCAAGTGTGCTTCATAGTGTGTCCCCAAATGTTACACCCAGTGCTTCTCCTAGCACTGCACCAAGTTCTTCGCCTTGTCCTTCACCACGTGCTGCACCAGGTGTGGTGGTTCCTAGTGTTCCACCAAATGATGCATACAGTGCCACTCCCAGCGCGGCTCTGGTTTCATCCAGTATTGCCCCCAGTGTCACTCTTAGCCCTGCACCCACTCCTGCTCCAAGTGTTTCACCCAGTGCAGCCCCAAGTGTGGCTCCCAGTGTTTCACCCAGTGCTGCACTCAGTGCCACTCCTTGAGCCAACCCATTGATTCCAATGGGCATCCTTTCTGCGGGCATAGAGCTCAGTGACTGAAGCGCGCATGGTCTGCTGGATAGCGCCAAGGTCAGCGCAGAAAGCATGGGAGGTCTGAGGTGGCATAAGATCCAGGGCAAGTCCTGTGGATAGGTGGTGTTAAATTGATGGAGTAAGGCAGTGTCAGAGAGGGCAGATTGAGAGAGGAGGTCAGCTAGATGGTTGACCGGGCCTGGGATGTAATCCTGGAGGGGGACATATTGGTGGAGCCGTTGGTACAGTGCCTTGATCGTGAGAAGGTAGGCAGCAGGCCCAGTGGTGGTAGTGGCGCCTTTGCTTTGCCAGTAGACAGCGACTGTGTTGTTGTAGCAGTTGTGAGTGGTGTGGGCGGCAGCAATACAGGCAGCTTGGGCAAGGATGTCATTGTGGGCAATGGATCCAGCCAGCTCGAGGTCACTGTTGTTGATGGTGCCCTCAGGGTTGTCAAAGGAGACAAGTTGGGTGGATAACCATTTGGGGAATGCATTCCTCCACATGATGGGCTGTACGGTGCCATTGGGGAGGGGCACAAAATGGGTGCCCCCCATGCCAGCGCTGGATGTATTGCAGGCCCCGAGAGTGGTGGGGAAGGTGTCAGGGACCAACTCAGCAATGGCCGTAGGTCGGTTGGAGAGATCATTGGCCAGCCATTGGAAGTCTCGAAGAAAGCTGTGGATGTGTTTGGTAAGCCTGAGTCGGTGCCTGCCTGGGTCTTGGTGTCAGAAGGCTTCTTGGAGGATAGAGAAGAGGCCAATGGAGCTGGGGATGGCAAGAACCATAGACCGCAGTTCACCAAGGACTCGGTGCCGTTGTTTGATGGGAACATGGCGCTGTGTGGGTGAAATGGAATGAAGAATCTCTTGTAGGCGGGCCACTTGATGGGGTGGAAGGCTGATGGTGTTGTTGATGGAATTGATGAGCCAGTCAAGGATAACTTTCCGGGTGGTCCAAGTGGCGTCCTCCTTGAGCATTTTCTTGAGGGAAGCTGGTTCCTGTCTGAAGGGGGTGCTGGTAAGTGCAAGGGGCCGGAAGACCTTGTCCAGGGATTGGAAGAGCACGCGTTTGATGGCGCGTCTGGTCCATTGGTTGCCCTGAACAAGTCCGCAGAAGTCATCCACATAGACATCCCAGTATCTAACCGGCTTCTTGTTGGGTGTGGTGCTTTGGGCGGCCGCCTGAGGGTCCTCCGGTGGGGCCGGTGCCTCGGAGAGTGCGTCCTCCGGTGGGACTGGTGCTTCGGAGAGTGTGTCCAGGCGATGAGGCTGGAGCGTGGCTTGGGCGAGGCCGGTGGATAGAGTGGCATTGGCCAGGTCTGCAATGGTTTCTGTAAAGGCACAGAAGTTTTTGGGGGGCTGGATTTCCACCCCATTGGGTTGGTGAGGGGGGTGCCAATGAGGGGGGGCTTACCCTTCCTGGAAGGGAACAGCACCGCTAGTTTCATGGTGTCCTCTGGGTTCAACTGGACCCAGTAGAAGCCATCAGCTAGGTCAATCTTGGACATATACACTGGACCGAAACTGTTGTTTGCGCGGTGCAGTCTGGTGAAGATCCGGGGAAGTGTGCGGCCAAACTTCATGGCTTCGGTTGGGGCTAGAGGGATGGTGTCTTGGTTGACTTCAGAGTAGGTATAATCAGAGATCATGCGGGGGCGCCTCCCTTGTTGGGGGGCTAGCCCTAGTGGGCTGAGCCGGAGGTTTGGAAGGTCTTGGATGAGGCTGGCTGGGAGGACAGTCCATTGCTGCTTGTCCATCATGTCCGCATACTCCTCGCGAAGGAAGGCAATGCCTTGGTGGGAAGATTGGTGAGGCCCTCTGCTGATAGCCACTGCAATCCTGGCCTGGTCCCAAGGGGGTCCAGACATGGATGCTGGGGTGCCTTCCCTCCCATAGTGGTTGAGGAGGGCACCTGCTGGATGGGAGAGAGTGCCCACATTGGGGTGGATGTCACCTTGACCTCAGATGGTCCGGATGAAGTCCCCCCAGCTAGTGCTTTGATGGTAGAGCTGGATGGCCCGTGCTACGTGCACATCCAGCCTGTTGGGCTGGGGCTCGGACCCAGGCACAGTCATTGGGAGTGGGGTGACTATGGGCTTGAATCTAGGCACAGTTGAAGTGACTAGGGGCTCGGACCTAGGCACAGTCGGAGTGACAAGGGGCTTGGACCTAGGCACAGTAGGAGTGACTAGGGGTTTGGACCTAGGCACATTCGGAGTGACGAGAGGCTCGGACCTAGGCACAGTCAGAGTGACTAGGGGCTCGGACCTAGGCACAGTCGGAGTGACTGGGGGCTTCAACACAGGCATAGTTGCTGAGATGGGCGTGACTAGGGGCTCGGACCTAGGCACAGTCGGAGTGACTAGGGGCTCGGACCCAGGCACAGTCGGAGTGACTAGGGGCTTGGTCCTAGGCCCTAAGCGCTTGGACCTAGGCACAGTCGGAGTGACTAGGGGCTTGGACCTAGGCACAGCCGGGGTGACTAGGGGTTTGGACCTAGGCACAGTCGGAGGGACTCGGGGCTCGGACCTAGGCACAGTTGGAGTGGCTAGGGGCTTGGTGGCTAGGGGCTCGTACCTACTAGGCACCGTCAGAGTGACTAGGGGCTTGGACCTAGGCACCATTGGAGTGGCTAGGGGCTTGGACCTAGGCACTGGCTTGGACCTAGGCACAGCCGGAGTGACTAGGGGCTCGGTGGCAAGGGGTTTGGACCTAGGCACAGTCGGAGTGATGAGAGGCTCGAACCTACGCACAGTTGGAGTGACTAGGGGCTCGGACCTAGGCACAGCCGGAGTGACTGGGGGCTTCGACACAGGCACAGTTGCTGAGATGGGCGTGACAAGGGGCTTGGACCTAGGCACAGTCAGAGTGACTAGGGGCTCGGACCCAGGCACAGTCGGAGAGACTAGGGGCGCGGACCTAGGCACAGTTGGAGTGACTAGGGGCGCGGACCTAGGCACAGCCGGCTCGGACCCTGGAACAGTCGGTGGGAGGGGGGTGACTAGGGGTTTGGACCTATGCACAGCCGGGGTGACTAGGGGCGCGGACCCATGCACATTAGGAGTGACTAGGGGCGTGGACCTAGGCACCGCTGGAGTGACTAGGGGCGTGGAACTAGTAGGCATAGTTGGTGAGGAGACGTGCGTGACAAGGGGCTTGGACCTAGGCACAGTCGGAGTGACTCGGGGCTCGGACCTAGGCACGGTCGAAGGGGCTAGGGGCTTGGACCTAAGCGTAGCCAGCGAGGAGGAGGTTTTGATGGGCGTTGTCGTGGGTGGAACTAGGTGTGCAGGCACATACAACGCGAAACGCACTCTTTTGGGGGGCTTACCTAATTCATGTGTGATTTGTAAAGGTGGATTATATGATGTGGGATAAGATACTCGGTGTGTAGTTACGGTCCCCCCCCGGTCGTAGATAGGGTGGGGAGGGCAAGGCGCCGGTGGGGGGGCGCTTGCCACTCTGTCAGACCCCATAGGCCTCTTGGCACCATTGCCAGACCTGGTCCTGTTCCCTGCTGGTGATAGCCCCATGGTCCTGGATGTGTCTGCAATTGGAGAAGCAGGTTCCTTGGATGTGACATGAATGGCACCTTTCGCGGCCATCCGGGCGCGACAAGGGGCCAATGCCTTTTTCCTTCATAGCACCTATGACCTCGCGCAGCTGGATAGCTCCTAGCTTCTTAACCACACTGGCGTCCGTTAGCCAGGGATCCAGGCTGGGATTTAGTACCCGGGTCCCTCTGGAGGAGCCCTGGCCGGCTCCGGCCCCTGGGTTCCGGGGAGCGCCGGTCTTGGTGTTGGGGGCCGGGCTCGGTGACAGCGCCAGCCGCAGGGACGGCAGGGGTGGAACGTAGGTGTCTCAAAGCTGCCACATTGGAGACATTGGGGAGCCAGTGGAGGTTCTGGGTGATTCTGAAGGCCTTAAAGGCCTTCCCAAAGTCTGGGGAAGGGATGTTGAAGGTCAAGCCCCATTAATCTTCTAGCCACCCCCGTACCCTGATCTGGAAGTAGTATATGACAATGGCCGGGGTGATGAGCTCTCCCAATTCATCGGCAATGCCCCTACAGAAGGGCATTTGCTGGAGCTTTAGCTTCATGAGTCAATTCTGGTAGCCTTGCACTACGGGGTGGTGCATCCCCAGGATGGTGGCCAGAACAGCTAGGTAGCTCTCCAGCTGGGTGGTGGATTTGGTCCAGTCAACAGGTAGGTAGGCCTTGGTTTTCTGAAGCTCGAGGGAGTCCTTCAAGGTGAGAGAGTTGCCTTCAGTGAAGATCATGGTGTCGTAGGCCACCACATTGGCTGCTGCCTCTTGTTCCCTCTTCAAAGTGGCAGCGGATCCACCCAGAGGGGTGAAAGCTAGGGGGAGTATCCCATCAGCCACATCAAAAGGGTCGGTGCCATGGAAGTTGCCATCTTGGAACCTCTTGAGCGCTGCAGTTGTAACAACGAGGGGGTGCCTGGATGAGCAACTCAGCCGCGCACGTCGCTACTTGGCTTTGGAAGATCATGTGGGTCTGCTCGTGCTTGCTTTTCTGGGCCCAAGCTTGGTAGATGGGGGGCAGATCAGCTTCCTCTAGCTTACCACAGAGCAACAACAAGGGCTGGGTGTACAAGGGACCCCAGGTGTTCGTGACAGTGGCTGGGCGCCGGTGGTCTAGGCCCTCACTGAGCTTCAGCTGATGGTTGGTGAGGGCTGTAAGTGTGGCCGCAAGTGTCTGATCTCCCACTGGCACTGGCTGGATGGGGAGCTTCAAGCTAGGTAAGTCCCAGTATAGCACCTTGTTTCTCATGTACAAGGTTAGACCCGGCTCACCCCTGAACGAGGTGCCGGGCTTGGTGAAGAGGACCCCTCCCCCAGCTAGGCTGGGTTTGGTGCCCGCAGCTTGTAGGGTATTCAACAAAGGGGCGCAGGTCAGCACTACTAGTCCGAGGTTGTCAAGGAAGGGGTGGATGACGCTTATGGCTTGGAGTGGTGTAAGGCCCTTGCCTAGCAGTAGGGGCACCAACTCAAAGGGGATGAAGCATGCCTTGTAGGCATTGATCACCTCCATGTGAGGGTCTTTGCCTAGGACCATTGGGACTATATGGGAGTGGTGTGCAGTTGCAATGGTGACTAGGTGGTGGTTTAGGGACAGAACCAGGGTCTCAGGGGTCTGCTCTAGCAGGTCGGCGTCAACTAGCCCTAGCTCCCCGGCATTGCCTTCAATGTCATCCAGGTAGCCAAAGGCCTTGCCCTTGTTGGTGCTTGGTAGTGTTAAGGGGCCCGGATACTTCCTGAGGCCATGCACCAGCCGGAGTCGAGCCCTCCCAAAGGTGTCAACCAGGAATATTCCTAGGGAGCCCACAGCCTGGGCTTCAAAGAGGTCAAGGAGATGGCCTAGGAGTGTGGGTGTGTCTGTGTCCTCTGCAAAGTAGTCATAGATGGTTGAGTATGCGAGGTCCTGGTCAGGTCCAATTCCAAGGGGGGTGGCTGTGGCCTGGAAATATTCGGAGTAGGTCAGCATGTTGTGGAGTGCTGTTGGAGGTTCGGGTAGTATTCGGATTCGTCGTTGTATTTGTCGTATCAAGCGTCGATTTGTACGTAGCTTGGTAAGAGGAAGGTGTCGTGTGGAGACAATTAACCGACAGGGCCTGTTGTACGGGTACAATAAACAGAAGCTATTGGATCAGGACAGATTCGGGTTGGTGGAATCGTATCACTCGTTTGTGGAGGCAGTTTTTCTTGTCAAAGCCGGCGGGGAATCGTATCACTTGTTTGTGGAGACCAAGCGTCGATTTGTAGGTTGTATCTTGGTAGGAAGGTGGTGTCGTGTGGAGACAATTCACCGACAGGGCCTGTTGTACGGGTACAATAAACAGAAGCTATTGGACCAGGACAGATTGGGGTTGGTGGAATCGTATCACTGGTATCACTTGTTTGCGGAGACGGTTTTGTTGAAGCTGGCGGTAATTGTATCACTTGTTTGTGGGGACGATTAACCGGCCGGGCCTGCTGTACGGGTACAATAGACAGAAGCAATGGGACCAGGACAGATGGGCTGCCGTACCGGTACAATAGGATTACTATAAGACCAGGACGGATTAGCCTATTTATTCTACTACTAATTGGTTTAGGAGCAAAAGAGTGAGCTGTAGGCTTGGATTCTGCTGGAGGAATCCTTTACAGGCTTGTTAGCGTTTAGCCTGTAATTCGATAGCTGCTTACAGAATTCGCTGCTTCGTACCGTACCAATGTGGCTGATACAGTGAGATTCGAGTATCGTACTGTACCTACATAGAACATGGTATTGTACCGATGTTGCTGATACAGTGAGATCCTTTGCATACTCAAGGGTGTACTCCGGTCCGTACTTCGTACGGGTTCCATGTGGCACCATTCCTTTCATTCGGCTCGCTACATCAATTTTCAACTTTTGTTGCAACGTGTTTCTTCTGGCTGCGGGGACCAACACGCTTCGTGGATCCACAGAGCACAAGAGGTATGACGATTATCGTTGTATGGGGTTACTTTTTTGCGCTCATCCATCAGTTAAGTCTGATTCTGGACAGTTGTCCAACGTATGGTACGACTGGGCAAATTTTCAACTAGACCTCCTTGACGGACATGGTCTGCAAGTTTATCCATGTCAGATTCTGTGCCTGCTTCATCTTAAAGGACCTGTCCCCCCTGGAAGTTCTGTCAGCTCTTTGAATTAGTACATGATGGCTACTACGCCATTGCTTGTTCCTTTCTTTCTGTTGACCCAACCTTGAGCAAGAGGGCTCAAGGGAGAAGAGACCGCCACGCATTGGTGAAGCAAGGTGTGTTGCACAACAAATTATATTTGTTTGACTGCAATGCAATTGAGTCTGAAGTTGCCGTGGTCTGAAACCTTGGTAGTAAAGATCACTTCTTTATCCTTGGAAATAGGGAACGATGGTTGTTTCATTTCCATGAGACAATGGCTGGTTTAGAAGCAAAAAGAATGGAGTCCATAGTGAAAGCCAGGGAAATCAGTAATGATTTGAAATCCTTCTTTCAACAGCGGTGCAGGTAAGCGAGGGTGAGGATTCCATTTTAGAAATCTTCAATCGGAAGTTCGTACATAACTTTGTTTATTGGTGTAACTCCAATGCTGTTTATTTCAACATGGTCAATTGCCGTTTCATTTTTGTTTAATCCTCAAATGGTGTATGACAAGAAATAAGCAAAATGTTTGGAACGCCGTTGCAGGGATAAGTGCCTGTAAACAGCATTTTAGATTTAATTGCCTAAGTGTCTGCAACGGTGTTTCAGATTGAATTCCCTTGAGTGGAAAATAAGTACAATGTCCGTAACACCATTGCAGGGTTAAGTGTCTGGAACGGCGTTGCAGATTGAAATCTGTAGAACCAAAAATAGGCACAATGTCTGGAATGCCATTGCAGGGTTAAGTGTTTCCAACGGTCAGGCGCATTGATGTGCCTGGAATGGAGAATAAGCATGATATATGGAACGGCGTTGCAGTATTAAGTGTCTGGAACGGTGTTGGAGATAAGAATTCTCTGTAAGGGAAAATCCGCACAATGTCTGGAACGGCGTTTCAGGGTTAAGTTTCTGGAACGGCGTTTCAGATTGAGTTGTCTGGAACGTCAATTCTGACTTCTTCATTTGTAACGAACGATTTTCACAGTAGTTAATTTTTTAATTACGTTTTTAACAAGGACAGGAACGTGTACGTATTCCTAAGTAGGGTTAAGTTTTGCCATAAAGCTTATTAGTACTATTTCACACATCTCCATGCGCCACGAGGAACGGGATAGTTGTTGTACTCCTCCAAATCTTCCGGTGATTTCCAACCTTTTTCATAAAGATGTAGCCAGTGCACAATGCTTCTCTTGTTTCTGTCTTCTTTCTCCCTTTTCTCTTTGTTTGCTAAGTGTTTTAGTTTTTGTTTTTTCTCTTAGACTGTTTTGTCGCTTTGTTCATGAATGAATTCCAATTATCTTTAATCTTATTTTTCTCCGTTTCTTTGTTTCGTTCGTTTACCTCATCGGCTTCTTCTATGTACCTTCTACAGTACTTTTCAACGATTGCCTCTTCAGTCGTTGTGCACCACTTGTTGAACAAAAGGCTTGTCAGACAGGGACGCATTCCTTTGCTGGGAAAGTATAACCATTCAGTTCGAGCCTCTCTTGTTCTTTGGATTGTACTTGTTGTCCAATACCCACATTGTTGTAGCACTGTATGTCCTCCGTTCCTTTCAATGCAGGATAATCGCATAAAATGTACGCCATAATGGTACCCATAGCCAACACATGGTCAATGCCATCAGCGTCACCTTCCTTATAGAAGGGAAATACTACCTCCATTACGTACTTTAAGCATTGTTCCCAAATCTTCAAACCTTCTTCTTCATCGAAATATCCTTTTTGGCTGTTGAGTCTTGCTCTCACATTGTCAATATTGTGAGTACCAAGTGGCCGTTTTGGGCACATAGTGCATCAAATACAGCTTCAAAATGATATAAGAATGGGTTCCGCTTGTTGTTTCTGTCGCCGTGATTGAACTCATGACTTCTTTCACACTACTCCGCGGAATCCAAATGCAACCGCGGCTTCAAAACCTTCCTCTTGTACGCTGATTGGGGTGGTGTTGTGTTCTCCGTTTACCTCTTACTTCTAAGATCATCCGACATTTGGCAAATGCTCCGGTATTTTACAATAACTCGTCGTAATCTGTTTATGACTCATCATTATTGTGGAGTGGGCGTACACTGTTGATTTTTGGCCTGTGTATTTCTAAAATGGATTACATGTACACACTGGCATCTCCACTGGACACAGCAACTTTTTCATACAAAAGTAGAGTAACTATGAATAGTGTAACATTCACTGCTTGAAACAATTGGTTGATATTGATGACACCGTGTGCATTGGATCGAGTCCCCCAACACGAGTGGAATTAACCATCGAGAACAAAGCGCTCTGGTGTCCTCTACTCAGTACATTTTGTTCACAGGTACACACACGCAGAATTTGTTTTTCCATCCTGCCCTATTCATACTATCCAGGATCCTTCATGATGAATAAAAAATAATAACACATAGACTATCAGTGAGTTTTATTGCTCATATTATGTATGGGATAGAGTATGAAACAACCTGGAAAAGAAACAAAGTGATACTTTAGTCATTATGCATTTTTGAATCATTTTTGTCCCTGGACATGCATTTACCAAAATAATGAGTCCTACTCAGTTGTTGGGTGCAATTGTGTGTCATTGTCTGCAATTTCATCATCAATAGTGCTCATACTATGTATGCTGGGGTAGACTATGAAACAACCTGGACAAGAAACAAAGTGATACTTTAGTCATTATGAATTTCCTTTGAATCATTTTTGTCCCTTGACATCATGCCTGGACCAAAATAATGTGTCCTACTCAGTTCTTGGGTGCAAATGTGTGTCATTGCCTGCATTTTCATCATCAAAAGTTCTCATACTATGTATGGGGTTTACATTATTGTTCCATGATAATGCATCCTGTTCTTGTGCATGATATGAACAGATTGGACAGTACTACTAGTAGAAGAATCTGAAAACATTAAAGTAAGCAATACAAACAGGTTGGACAGCAGTAATACTACTAATAGTAGAATAATATGAAAACATTAAAGTAATACATTGTACTAGTAAATATGAGTTATGATTTTTTGTTACGTCCAACGTGGAGAAGAAGTACTACTATGATCACTTCTTTGCCGTTTTGCCACTCTTCATTGTGTTGTATGGGGGTGCGTGATCACTATGCATGACTAGCCAATACATCATTTCATTCTTTTAACAACTAAGACAACTTTGTGTACTGTGGTGTATTTGAGCTGACACGGTCGTAAGGGAGGAACCAGGTTGCGCGTTTCACTTTTGTACCATCCGGTAGTTTCTTGTACACCATGTATCCAGGGTAAACAGGAAAAGGGTCCGTCCTCTTAGATGCATAACTCTTCACTACACCAGTTCCAGGTGGGAAAATACCCGTGATTGTAACCTCACTACCAATTGTGAATTTAGGATACAAGATCACGGGATCAGGTTCTGCAAACAACACCTTCACGCTGCCAGAGGGTTTTTGCGTTCCTACATTGTTGAGTATGGGAGGAGGAACTTGCAGAAGGTATCCAAGATCTTCAACATGGGCAAGTTTGAGAGAAACCTTCCTCTCCTTGTACTTGGCCTCTCCCTTTGATTTGTCTGATGCTGACTTCCTATGTTTGTGACCTTGGCAAAGGAATGACTTGTTCTTTCCCTTTATCTTTGTGGAAAGGTTGTCTTCAAGTGCATTGGGGATGGCGGTCTGTTCGTTCTCGTTTCCTTCATCCTCTTCTTCTTGACCTTGGACAGATCCAGGTTCAACAATTTTGGAGTCCGGGTCGACTGTCAGTTTATCTTCCCAAGGAAATGGAAAGAATGATTCCACTCCATTGAGCCCTTTGTTGGTGAACACTAGCCATCCAACAGAATATGCTTCATTTTCTTCGATGAAGGTCTCAAAGTTTTTCACGTGCTTCTTGAGGAAGTCCCACTTTGCAATGTTGGCTGCATTGTAACGTTGAGTCCTTGGTACCTTTATTTTCTGGAAAAGTTGGATCAAGGAGTCGCCAATGAATTGTAAAGTCTTTTCATCCTTGCCTGACACAAAGCTTGCTTCCAAGTTTGCTTCCAACACATTTTTTTGTTCTGGATAACTGCACACAGAAGTTCCTTGGTCAACGGAACGAACAATTGCCCCCCAACCGGTAGATGATTGTAAGTTGTGAGAAATCGCAGAGACCTCTCAAAACACTTACAACCTTTGAGTAGTATTTCCAGTCATGTGATAAGAATATCACAGAATATCGTATGTTCCCAGAACAATTGGTCCTCCAGCGTGTACTTGCAGTTCTCATCAAAATTAAGGAACCTTGTGACAGATAAGCTGTAGTTCTCTTTTGTGAGGGGGTAAGTCTGTCGACACTCTTCACCTCTTAGAAGCTCAGGTGGAGTTCCTTCTTCAAATTGAATGGATTGAGCACCATCCTTGGTGAAAATTAATAACCGATCTTTGCGGTTAGGCTCACAAGGATTGGAGTTGGACGACAATGATTGGCACTCTGCTTTCAAATATTTGTCCAAATTCTTGTGTGCGTCGTCAATGTCAACAGATGTTTTTTCTTCCTTGCCCAGTACTGCCTTCAGTATTGCTTTTGAAACCATTATCCTCGTAACCGGGACACGTGTACCATTAGGACAACGCAACAGCCAAGATGTTAGAACATTGTCCAGCAATTCTTTGCAAAAAAGATCCTTGTCAGAGTTTTCTGGTGCTCCATAATCTTGCAAAAGTGAAGAGAAGATAACAGTTTGAATTGAATTTTCCCCACCAAATTGTCAACTCCTGGTATTTTGTACTGTCCAACCAAAAACGACGACTGATAGAGATTGGGCAATAGTTCCTTGTACAAATTGTCATCAAGGAATGACTCATCGGCGAAGTGGTCCAGGCTGACTTCTTGAAAAATTCGTGCCTTCTCTTGTTGGAAGCGTACCCACAAATACATGAGGACCTTTTGAAACACAAGATGTGCATTTGACACATCGGATGGCCAATCCAACTTGAGGTATTTTTGGGAAGCGGTTGAGGGGACTAACTCGGCTGCTGGTGCACCTTCTCTTGTCAGTGCACACACAACTTCCTGCCCCCTAATTTGATTCATACTTTTGTCCAACTGTTCAAAGGAGTGACTTGCTGAAAGAAAATGCCTTAGTGCATGGTGAAAGGAAGGACCTTCAAAGAATGAAACCATCTGGTGGACCTATTGTTTCCCTTTCTTTACATAGTCTTGAAATCATTGATAGAAAAACGGACCTTCTTTGTCAGGTGAAGGTGCAGGTGGGAATTCAACACAACATACGTACCACCAAAGTAGGCTCAAATACACTTTCATGTATATTCAGTATGGTGCCGTGGTTAACAACATTCTTGGACCAAACAGCATGTGATGTGCATTCTGCTACTTTGTCTCGTCCTTCAACCTGGGTGTACTCTGTTAGACCTGGTGTACTAGTATCATTGATTTTGATAATGGAGTTGAGCGCTGACTGGAAGGCATTCCATTTATCTTTCATTTCGTACTCCTTGAAACGAGTTGTCAGCTCCTTTGGATCCAAGATGCAGACCTTCTTTATCAACTGTTAACCTGAGTCACGTAGGAAAAGATTTACCATCACGTCAACAACCCTTGGTATAGGACCCAATGGTGGCTTGTCACATGTTGCTGTATCGCTGAAGCCAGGACGGGTTCCAGAAGAAAAGAGTTTCATGACGATGAAAACCTTATTCATGAGCTGGCTAAAGACTGATGTGATGTCCTGACTTACGGCAGTGATGAGTTCGTCAGTCAAAATATTCTCAGAGAATCTGTTAGGACCCTGTTGCTCAAGACAAGCTTTTACACGTCTTTTCATCGCATCTGTGTGAACCTTGTATTGTGAGTCATCCTCAAACAACTGTAATGATAGAGTACCGCCGCCGTCATTGCCCAAACACGTTGTATCTTGTGCATGTGGGGGTTGATCTGGTGTTGCAGGAACGAGTGCTGGTGTTCCTCCACCTCCACGTCCTGGCTATAGAGATTGGTGAGAAAGACATTTCTCCTTTGGTTTCACACCAGATGCCTGTCCACTTATTCAATGTGATTTTCTAATTGATTTTTCTCGTGAATTAGACATACTTTGCGTCATTCTTGTCATTCGTTGTGGCGTTGTTTAATTGATAATTTTGAGAACAATAAACTAGAATTGTGTGAAAGCAATCTAAGTTGCTACAATTTGATAACAATAACTCGCCGCATAACAAATCAGAAAACAGAACCAAACATGATGTTGTCGGCGAAAAATACGGACTTTGTCGGCATCAAATTCTATTGAAAAAGCCGACAAACGAAACGACAACCAAGGTACGTAAGATTAACACAGAGATATGAATACTCCAATGATCAAGCATTAGAATCAAACGAACCTCCACTACTTGGAAATCCTTAAGTGGTGAAAACAATATCACCTAAGGCTACAAACAAAAAAGGATAATCGGTTAGAAACAAGAAATATCCAAAGACCTGAACAATAAGTAAACACTTGGAACGCTTAAGTAAATTCAGAAGAATCTACTTGATATCCCGTGAGGAAATTACTTATTGCAATCAAGTAAATCAGTACTGATTCCGAATGGGCCTCCTCATCTATATCTCAAATACCACGAACAAGCATACGCCCCATCGAATAAATCACTAAACCTCGCAAAAGACCAATACCATTGAATGACCGATACAGTAAGACCGATACACGACACTAACACAGAAACAGCAGCAACAGTATCGGTATGACGGTAAAGAAGACAGTAACAAATAACCGGGGAAGATCTCTACCATGTAAAATACAGAGAGCCCCGATACAGTGAAATACACAGTAAAAATAAGAGCTTCTCTCTGAGCTCACATCTCTTTAAATTTCAATTATCCTATACCTTTCGGTCGATTTTTAGAGTTACAACAGGTTATAGAGCCCTTATAACTTACACTTGTGACCCGCAAGAGCACTAGTGTTTATCTTAAGCTACCTATCTCCGGCCGTTCAGCACCTCCACTGTTGGTTAACTCCAGAGGAAACTGTGTGCTTAGCTCCCTGTGCGGCACATTCTCGGCCTCCCCCCGATTTTGCACTTAGCTCCCTATGCGGCACATTTTCAGCCTTCCCCCATCTCATTCTTTCTTTCTTTCAACCTCCCTGCTTGTGGATCAAGGGGTGTAATACCGCTCCTTCCACAGGAATCTTCTTTTGTAATCCACGCCCAAGACCGGTTAATACAAGAACGCCGACGCTTGTTTCTCCGACGAACGTTCCAGACATCTGTGACCAACATCGTAGTTAACTAGTACATCGGCGATTGACCTATTCCACCATCAACAGATTAATTACAACAGATTGAAACACACGTTCCGGACATCTGGGACATTGCGAGCAAGGTTAATTGACTCGGACCCCAGAACGATTAATTGCCGACCGCTCTCATCGCCTATAATCGACGGCGATATCGAGATACCAAAACCATGCCGACATCATTTGACTGGACCCCAATCTTTGGAATCGAATTTCGATTCACAAGCGGTAACAACCCAACTGCAGCCACGGCCCTCAATAAGGCCTACTCTGAAATCATAGGCAAAGATGAACTCTCAGAATTCTTCGTAACCCGTGAAGATGAAGACGAAGAAGGACCACTAGAAATAGCACCGGATCCACAACTCCACATCCTAAATTGCATTGCCAAAGCCATCGCTATCAACCTGATAGACCCACCACCGGACGAGATTACCAAAGGCCACATTGCCAATCTCCTCAGCAAATGTGTTATCAAACATGTCAGAAACAACGGATCCACCAAGCGATTGCAATACAAGACAGAATTTGATGCAGCTGCGAAACACGCAATTCGAACCAACACCGATGAAGAACCTACAGTTGTAATTGAACTCACCGTTACACATTGGCGATTCACAAAAAAATGGAGTTCTGATCTATTCATGGAAGCATACACTGGCGAGTCACCACCAACTAATGACGCCGAGGATGATGATGCCGATGCAAATGACGCCAATGATGGAGGAATTCCAGAAACACCTCAAGCCAGGATCTATGATGAAAAGATAATGGAACTCCTTGAAGGTCAACGCGCCCTCCTTGACAAACTATCCAAACGTGCTACCAGCAACAACAGCAACAATGCCGGCGCCAACCACCAAGCGACACTCGACTTACCATGGAATCCAGCAACCTTACCACCACCAGTTAAGGAGCGATACTACAGGAGAGATGAATTCCTCACCAGAGATGATATGAAAGACTTTCCAATCACCTACACGGACTCATCAGGAAATGAAACAATTGTCAGGCAAAACTACTACCTACACAACCTAGGCAGTGGTAGGAATGACCAGCGCCTGATCACTAGAAGTGGTGACTGCTTTGATCTAACCAGAGCCTCTGACAAGTCGAAGGAAGCAGCTAGAGACAAACTATTTCTCTCAGGATTTCCACAACTAAAGGATGCAACCCACCCTCAAGTTAGAAAATGGTACAGAGAAATTACTGCTCATGCACAACAACACCATATTTACATCCACCCTTACTACCTCTACAGGCGCGAAGCTGACCACCTCAGAGGATTTATGATAGGAGATAATCTTCCACATGATCTACCTGCAAGATATGAATTGGCAATTCACGAATGGGGTAACCTCATCTACACTGCACTTAGAACCAATAAGATCGTCCCTGACTCATGTGATAGAATGAAGTCCACAATTCAAAGCTTTGAAGGGGGACAAGGTTACGAAGCTCTGTACACAGTCATTGCTCAGACACATCCCAACTCAAAGAGACCTTCCAACGCAGTCAGAATGGTCCGGAATCCTCCAAATCAAGATGCTGGTGAATCACTTGAAGAATATTACTTCAGATACAAGGATTACTTGAGACTTAGAGTTTTCCTCCAGAATCAACCCGAGCACCATAAGTTCGACAGAAGAAGTCAGCAACCTCATTGCAGGAACCACCCTCTCTCATGAACTATTTGAGAAAACAGAAGATGAACGAGACTCAGATGACCAATTCAAACGAGACAAATACAAAGCAGGCAGGTTGCTGCAAACTCTCCAAACATATGAGCAAGAGATCAAGGCTGAGAAGAAGTACAAGGAAAAAACCTCCAAACCAAGTCTGCCCAAGCACTTACCAACCACAGGAACCAGACCAGGTCCTTGCCGGAATGATAGGTTCCAAAAGCGCGCTGGGAACAATACTGTCAGAACACCTTCCACTTTGACCTCTCACTCAATCCGCCTGATTGATTCACTTGGGTACCCTGAGATGGATGAAGAATCTGACAATCCCTTCCTCCATCAAGCATATTGCAATGCGATCACTGCATTCGACAAAGAACCTAGTCTGTTTGACACCTCCAGGCAGTGTATTGTCTGTCATACCTCTGGACATAACTTTGACAGCTGCCCTGCACTGCAAGATGTTGAGTCACTCAGGAAACATAGGATTGCCACTGCCGTTTACATCAGCAAAAACATGAGAGAAACCAAAAAGCTCTTGGATTCTACCCAAGGCATCTCACAAATCCACGTTGACAATGAGGATCTGGATGAAACCTCCCCAGATGATGAACCAGAGGACCAAGTTTTTTGCAAAGGCCAAGAATAGACAGTCTTTCTTGCAGCCATATGACATCACCTCAAGATGATCCTCAAGGATTTGACAATGCCACAGCCCCTCAAGTGGACAGCTTATGCCCCTCGTTGGACTCCAGCAGTATCAGCTCCTACGAATCTTTCCAGATTGGTGCTGTCGATCTCCTTCCTAGGGATAGCCTCCAGCCTTCAATCCCCATTGATGTCTACTGTGATATGGAATCACATGAGGCTACAGCCCCTGTATTGGAATCACATCTGGAAACCAATGGAGATCCCAACTTTGATCGAGACAATCCTATCTCAGTTGATACCAACAATATGCAAAACCTTGTCCCACCAGATCCAATTGCAGCTGCAACGTATTACCAACATGGCATCAGAGCGCAGATTGATACAGGTGCCAAAGTTTCATGTACAAACCTAAAGCATCATATCCTGCATGGTTACAAACCTTACACCAAGCTGAGAAAATGTCCGTTCAGGCTGACAGCAGCAATAGGCGGAAAGGCAGCGACCTGTATTCCGGAAGGATCTGGCTACTTGCACATCCCAGCACCCAATCATATTGGCTATCTAAAAGTCTTCTTCTATTATTCTCCCTCCGTTTCGACCACATTGTTGAGTGAGAATGACCTTTGTGGAATGACATCTCGAATGTGACGTCAGTTCAGTGGACAGTCGATACACAAAGCCTTCACTGAAAACCTTGACTCATCTGTTCAACAAAATGGCAACCTCACCATTATTTGTCATCACAAGCAGAACACTGCCAAAAGCATTGTCCTACACGGAAGTTTCATTGATGGTCAGTGCTACACACACCCAATACTGATTCCAGACCTAGACCTTACATCCCCATATGCAAATTGTGCAACTTCCTCAGCATATGCCTTGGCCACTGACTTAGAGTTCAAAACAGCTTGTGATCTGGCCTCCAAAGAAGCCATTAGCAATTTCCGGTATGATACCTACACGAATCTTGTTACACACTGAAGCTGCCAGAACACAACCTGCTACCAGCAACACTCCTCTGTTTGATGCCAAATTGTTTTTCACCAATATTGTGGACAAACAGATCCCCATTCAAGCCATCAAAGCCAAGACATCGAAACTTCTTTGGCACCAGAGATTGGGACACCCATGTGATGACTTCCTATACCAAGCTCATAAACACATCATTGGAGTACAAAAGTTCAAACGCCAAACAAGCGTCCTTGATCAATGTCCAACTTGTATTCAATGTAAGCAAACAAAGACACCTGCTGGCTCCCATTCCACCAGAAAGGCCACACAACCGTTTCAGGGCTTGTCGATTGACTTTGCTTTTTCAGGTGCCAAATCATCCAACAGTAAACAAAAACGGGACTACGGAGGCATACATGGTGAGACAGCTTGGATTCTCATCACAGACCACTACACTGGTATGAAATATGGTGATACCAGAATCTCCAAAGCAGCACCACTCCATTGGCTCGAGCACTTCTTCTCCCAGCACAACCCAGCTTGTGCCAACAAGTATATCTCAGTTGACCAAGGTGGAGAACTCTATCACAACCCTGATATCAGAAACCTCTTCTCTGTGTTTGGATACTCCATTTTCCCAACTGGGGCTGATGCGTCTCACCAAAATGGTACAGTTGAAAGAGCCCATCAAACTCTCGCTAACTCAATGATGACCATGCTCTCTGGTGCAAACTTGCCCATCAAGTTCTGGCCTTTTGCCTTCTATCATGCCCTTCGGTTGTCAAATGCATTCCCTGAAGGCACCCAGCACCATTCACCATTGGAATTAGCTACTGGACATAAGGAAAATCTTGCTGACTTCCGAACATTTGGCTGCAGAGTCTGGGTTCAACCTCCAGGCAAGAGATCCATCAAGCTCAAACCCAATGCTCGCAAGAGCATATTCCTGGGTTTTGTACCATACACTACCAGAAACATTCTTTGGTATGATACTGAAATGCACCGAGTCAAGATAGCCACCCATGTCAGATTTGATGAAGGCATGAATGATTTACCTCTTACTGACCTTCCTACAAATGTCAAGCACTTGCTCAGGACTGATTACAACATTCAACTTCCCGCAGAACCAAATGAGGTGTCATCCAGTGATTTTCAATTCTCCATCTCACCATTTGCAGCTCTCACCAATCTCCAGCTCACTGTTTCAAGCTCTTGTGCTGATCAAGCATTTGGTCTCCGGTATGCCAATGACTCACTACTTGGCAGAGCGTATGTAACAGACATCATTTCAAAAAGCCCTGCCTCCATGCTTTTCTCCTCCCATAAGAAATCTCTCTCCAAGCTATGAGGCGCTTATATTGTATCTATCCATCACAACCGTGTGTTTACTGCTGCTGATGTTACCACAGCCTTGCATGAATCACACGCTCAAGGGGTGAGAGATTCTTCAATAGATACACCCATTACCTTTGCACTTGAAGCCAAATTGTCTACGAAAGAAGTCAGGAAACACTTGAACGAATATGGACTATTTGCCCCAAATACTTCTTGGAAGGTACCCACTGATGAAGAAGATCCACCTTTCTTGGACCGGATTTCATCCATCAAGACTCTCAAGCAAATTGGCACCAAATACAAGAATATCATCCAATCCAGAATCAACCAAGTTGACAACACTGAAGCACTCCATGCCTCCATCCAAAAACACTTGGCACCAACTGAGGATGACATGGATGTCGTCATTCCCACTATTGATATTGCATCACTTCAAGCCATCACCAAGCTTCATAAACCAGGCAATCATGCACTACCTCTAGATGCAGATTCACTACCGACTGAACAAATTGAACTCTTAATCAAGGCCATCAATTCCAAAGCAACTACACCTGAAGAACAAGCACTAGGGCACTTCACTCGCAGAAACCTCGAGTCACTATCCACATGAACGGATTGGGAAGCTGGAGAGCGCAAACAACTTGACCAGTTTAAAGACTTAGAAATGTTTGGATCGCCAATTCCATATCCTAAGGACCCAAATGCCATTATTCTCAGACCCCATTGGCAATACAGTGTCAAAAGGAATGGTGTCCGCCGCGCAAGACAGTGCTGCAATGGAAGCAAATTTGCAGCTCCAACCCTGCATGCTATTGCTATGTCATACTCATCGTGTGTTGAGCATCCTATCCAAAGATTGTTCTTTGCCATTGCAGCAAGCCTCAATCTCAAAGTGTACGGAGCAGATGCCCAAGACGTCTTTGGCCATAGTCCTGGACCTGAAATCCCAACCTTCATGACTATAGATGATGCATATGCAGACTGGTACAGACACAAGCATGGCAAAGACATAGACAGAAGGATGGTGCTCCCGGTTCTTCGAGCGCTCCAAGGTCATCCAGAATCCGGAAGATTATGGGAGATGCACATCAGCAAGATCTTGAAAGGTCCTGATCTCAACTTCAAGACCACCACTCATGACAGAACAATCTACACGACAGTTTTTGAAGGTGAAACAGTCTACATGCTGAGACAAGTTGATGATTTTGCACTAGCTTGCACATCAGCACCCATATCCAACAAGATCTATGACATCATTGGTGCAAAACTCAAGTTACCTAAGGAAGATGTAATCCCCTTCACCAAATTGGGATTGCTTGAAGACTTCAATGGAATTGATGTCAAACAGACAGCTGACTACATTGAACTGTCCTGTGCAAATTACATTGACAGGATTATGACATCCCATGGTTGGGAAACTGATCCCAAGATGAAACCTCATTCCAAGCCATCAGCGTCGTTATCAACTGAAGTGCTGAGTCAACTTCAATCACATACTGATGGACCTTTAGAGGGCACCAAGGAACATGCTGAATTACAATCCACATCTGGGTTCTCCTACAGGACACTCTTAGGTGAAATGATGTTTGCATATGTGAGCTGCCGGCCGGACATTGGCTATGCAGTGACCCTGATGTCAAAGTACAGCTCCAATCCCACTGCATTCCACTATTCCAGTCTGAAGAACATAGCTCGATACCTCAGAACAACCAGATCTTGGGGTATTAGATTCTACAGACCGAATGCTGAGCCATCTCTACCATCAGGAGAACCATACAACGATGTAGTCCAAGATGCATCACTCCCGACATTCCCTGAAGATATCAAACAAGCCAAATTAATGTGTTTGGTTGATGCTGCATATGGCAATGATCCGAAACATCGCAGGTCCACTACAGGATATGTTTTCACTTATGCTGGTGGAGCAATTGTTTACAGATCCAAAGCTCAGTCACTTACTGCCCAGAGTTCTACAGAAGCAGAATTCATCGCTGCAGTCACAGCAGCCAAAACAGCCAGATATCTCAGGTCCATACTCAAGGAATTAGGATTTGTCCAAGTTGGTCCAACTCCTATCTATGAAGACAACGCATCAGCAATTGAAATCATCAATGCCTAGAAGCCAACTGAAAGAACCAGACATATTGAAATCAGGTTCTTTGCCATTCAAGCATGGAAAGAAAATGGTGAAATCAAGATGATTCACATTCCTGGAGTTATCAACCCGGCTGATGATCTAACAAAACCATTGGGATGGATTTTGCACACCCGACACGCAAGATACATCATGGGACACTACCCAGGTTAAATCATTCAATCATTCACGATTCGGCGGATCAAATGTTGTCATCCAACGATTCAATGACACGATTCGATTCGATCCGAACGTTCAATCCATCAATTGATAAAGCTCAAGATGATATACTCCGACAGTAATCCAATACCACGCGAGTAGAGTATTGGATCAAGGGGTGTGTTGTTGGCAAAAACTACGGACTTTGTCGGCATCAAATTCTATTGAAAAAGCCGACAAACGAAACGACAACCAAGGTACGTAAGATTAACACAGAGATATGAATACTCCAATGATCAAGCATTAGAATCAAACGAACCTCCACTACTTGGAAATCCTTAAGTGGTGAAAACAATATCACCTAAGGCTACAAACAAAAAAGGATAATCAGTTAGAAACAAGAAATATCCAAAGACCTGAACAATAAGTAAACACTTGGAACGCTTAAGTAAATTCAGAAGAATCTACTTGATATCCCGTGAGGAAATTACTTATTGCAATCAAGTAAATCAATACTGATTCCGAATGGGCCTCCTCATCTATCTCAAATACCACGAACAAGCATACGCCCCATCGAATAAATCACTTAACCTCGCAAAAGACCAATACCATTGAATGACCGATACAGTAAGACCAATACACGACACTAACACAGAAACAGCAGCAACAGTATCGGTATGACGGTAAAGAAGACAGTAACAAATAACCGGGGAAGATCTCTACCATGTAAAATACAGAGAGCCCCGATACAGTGAAATACACAGTAAAAATAAGAGCGTCTCTCTGAGCTCACATCTCTTTAAATTTCAATTATCCTATACCTTTCGGTCGATTTTTAGAGTTACAACACATGACATAGCAAGACATTTCGAAATGATGAGACAAAAACCATATTCAACAAAACTTCAAGCCACAACAGCACCTCCTCTAACGACGAACAAACATCATGCAACAATGTACAAATATTTTGAGACTTTCTGTCCACTTGAATGGCAAGTAAATAGTATAACCTCCTGCAACGCCGTTCCAAAAGAAAACTTCTAAACTGACCAAAACAAACCATAAAGATATGAAACACCGATCCTCAATTTTGAGATACGGTGCTCTATGCTTGGATTTTCCAAACACTTTAACACCCAGTAACATGTATAACCTGCAACACCGTTACAAAATTATTTTTTAAGACTGACCAAAACAAAGCTACATTTTGAGATTGGATGCTTTATTTTGAGATTTCAAATTTAAAGATGGTTCAAACAGAAAGCCTGCAATGCCGTTCTGGTAATATAATTCTAAAACGCCATTCCATGATTGTTGACATGAATTGTACAAAAAAGGTTTCACCCCTCCAGCATAAGTCATTACTATCATACCTACATTACTACTACTATCATAATACACCCGGACACACAAGATATTACTATGCTTGAGCTAAGACTACTACTATCAGTGGAACATACCATTCCTGGGGTGGGGTACACTATAATATTAGACACTGCTCCAGGATTTTGGTCCACGCCAGGATTTTCTCAAAACCGCATTCCAGATTGTCAGGGCACGCACAGTAAAACGATGGGCAGGTGACAGTACAACCCCACACAAAACTCAAACAATACTACAAAAATATGTAGTGATACTGAAGTCTTCAGGATGCAGGGACTCAGGCACTTACAACTACTACTAAGAGTTTTAGCACAATACAACAGTGTGAATGAAAAGTAAAATCAGCATACTCCAAAATAATTCAACTCCCATAAAACTAGCGCGCCAAAAAATGAAAACGAACAGTTGGTAAGTTCCTATTTCGGATTTCACCGAAAAAATGGTGGATCACGTTTGCACACCGATTGTTCACGGTACAATGATTGATACACAGAGATATAAACAGCCCGGGGAGCAGCAGTGTATCAGGAAGTGAGACACAAAACATGAATGATAGCAAAACAGATACAACAAATAGCACCTGTATCAGCAGCGGTGAATTAGACAAATCACAAGAGCGCACTGACAGCAACATTAACAATTACATAACTGCGTACGTCAAGGAAGAAACGTTTGGGCAAATGAAATTTCCGATAACGGACAAACAAGGTACACAATACATAAAGACAATTATTACCATCATTGTAAAATTGAATCATCAAAACAAACTACCAGCGACATGGAACGTCTATGCGCCAAAGTGGAATGGAATGTTCTGTAGAGCAATAACTACATGTAGGAACAACGCCCAGACACTAGCGAGGATAAATTATAAAGGTAAGAACCGACAAGAAAAACATTGTTCTCATTATACGCATTTTCAAATAACTAACCATCATATGGTATCGTTCAAACTGATGCATAGACAATAAAAGGAACAAACAGATACCGGATAGTTTCCCAGGAACAGTTCTAATCAAGGAAAACGAAAACACAAACTCAGAAAATAGGTACGAATTACATGAAGACTATCGACAAAAAATACACCAGAATTTCAATATTTCTTCAAAATAATTCTTGGAAGAGTGTTGCCTAAAGAGACGGACTTAAAAAAAATTGGTACAAACAGCAATCAGTAACATTTTCACCTTGAGCAATGAAGCGTTTGCTCTGCTTTTCCTTTACAACAACTACGAATCGTGGCTCAACACAACAAAGGGGACAAGGATAAGAAAGAAATTCACTGACAGTAAATCAGGAATTAAGGAGGGGTGGAGTGAGGAGGGACAAGAACTTTACGTATATGTCAAAGAGGAAATAGAAAAATGTAGGCAGGAACAACAAACAAAAGATTTAGAGATTGAACTACTTCAAACATACCAACAGCAAAATGGGTATGATATGAAACGACGTCAAAAGGAAGAAGCTTAAACAAACGAAAGCAAACGGAAGCGAAAATGTAACATGATGGACACTCTTGACAAGGACGACGAGGACTACAAATATTACCTTGCAAACAGAGACAAATTATAAAAAGTAAATAAGAATAACAAAAATATAGTACAGCAGTTAGTAGTTTATTGGAATCTAATGTGGGTAACCACAATAATTTTGTCTGCTGCTAAAATTGTATAGTACGAACAACGTTATGGCACCAAATGCGGATAAAGTACTTTCTTATTAGTACAAAAATATGTTTGTTGCCTTTTGGTATTCGATATACATACTGTGAGTATTGTGAAATTGGTGTAACAGAATACATTGCTGGTTATCAAGAAGCTCATATATTTGTGAAGAAATTTGTGTTAACACTACAACAATATCAGAGTACATGGAGGATATTATTACCAAAGATGAGTTTTGTGTGGAAAAATAAAAAATACACGAATGGAGAATAAATATTATTTAGGTGAGCATGAAACAAAGTTGTACAATACCAAAATCGGGAAGCACCAGGAGAATGGGGCAGCAACTATCCTTGCGAAAATAGTCCTCCTTCAAATTGTTGCGTGCAAAAATATGTAGGGAATGTTTTGTGATGCGCGCAACAAAACTTTTCAGATTTTTAAAATACATCGCACGAATTTGACGCAACCATGAGCATCATTTAAGTGACGTTGTCTGCTGTGTATTAGTCTGTTTGGGGAGTATCAAAAATAGTGCTCAGAATACTACAGTACGATTTAGAAAATACAATACAACTAGAAATCACGTAGAAAATGATACAAAATTAGTGGTACCAGTATGTGAATAATAGTCAAAATACGACTGGCAGAAAATACTACTAGAAATCAAGTGTTACAATAGCAAACTGGTACGTACCAGTATCACAACAGAAAACTCTACTAGAAGTCACGTTCCAATTTCTGCGGAGTATTTTAGAAATTACTTCTACTTAATTATCATGCCATTATCAGAGCAGAAAACAATACTAGAAATCGTGTACCAATTCTACGGCATATTTTGGAAATTACTAAAGTACCACCCCCTCCTCGATACAGTTAAGACCAATTTTCCGCCTTTGCGTCCCTTTTTATTATTTTACTTAGGCACCCATCAGATCGAGTGCATGTGCTTGAACAAAGCACAGACACTTCAGTCATGAGTTACTGACACACTCAACCAGTCCAGTCACGCATCATTGACACACTCCTACTACAGCCATGAGTCAATGACACATTCTCCGATCATCTGTCATTGTTCAATCATATTCGAACATCAAGAGAACCTTCTCCTTGAAGTCTCGTCCAAATTCTGATTATTAAAGAACCCAGTTCTTTTCCAATCGTATCACCGAACTAGCTGGGAAGCTTCTCAAGTTATCTCGAAGTCATAGTAGACACTAAAACTCAATAGCACACAATTTCATGCACAGCATACTAGTTCATATTGAATTCAATCGCAATATCGCTTTGAATTTTTTAATCAATAAAAAAAATTATTAAAAACTAACCATAACATCTAACCCACCATGTCTGCTGTCGCTCAGCTTCAAGCTGCAAAGCAGGCTCAATTCCTCTTCCAACCTGTAATTTGTTATCAGGATTACCCCATCATTGGTCTCGTGCATAGTGTCCCCAGGTTCATTACCACACCTCCTGCAACTCCTGCAACTCCTGCAACTCCAGGCACAGGCACAACTTCTTTACTTCCCCCACCTACACCTCCGAATGTCAGAATCAAGAAACAGGACACCACGTTCTGTCCCGATTCAACCGGCACCAAATGTCTCATTAAAGTCATTGAAGACTTTATCAATGTGGTCAGACTTCACAATCTGAACATCAAGAACGATGCCAAACAATATAAGGTTCACGAAGTGCTTGGAGGCAATCTCAAGCACACTTGGGACAAAATTGTCCATGATGCCGGCAGTGACATTCAAGATGCGCATTTTGCCAAGAATATTTGCGACTTCCTCTCATTATTTCTTCCGTCCAATGTGTTTCTAATTCAACAAGAATATATGTCAAACGCAACCAAACCGTACCACATGAATTACTTTGCCGCCGCCGGACGCCTTTGTCTCATCAACATTCTCAGTGTTCATCTACCAGGATCCAATGGAAAGAAACTCTTTCCGGGCAAAACCTCCATGAAAAATTCATTCTATTGTCTCATGCTTCCAACTTGGCAGCTGAAATTCAACGAAACGGATAATCAACTTGATGATACCAACTATCCCTTCCGATGCCTTGTCGCGTTCATGGAATAGCAGCAACTTCATCATGACGCCAGACAAGTCATGCGTCAGACCAACAACTGTGGCAACAACATTAATAACACTGGCGGTTACAACAACAACAGTTATCACACTTGAGCGCTGTGTCCTTGCTATAACTCGTCGTACAACAACTCAGCTGGACGCCAGTTATACAACCCCTAGTATAAGAATTCATATACCCAGACTAGTACATGTCCTTATCAAGGACATTCAAGATCAAACCAGCACACAAGAATAGTCCATACCCAAGAACATACTCTGGTCGCTCTGGTCAGAAACAGTCACACCCAATGACAACCCAGAGCACACAAGCAAGCAAACCACCAAGAAACAGCCCCTACCAGACACGCTCATACAATAACGCAAAATCAGACGGCGCTCATCATCTTGAAATGAGCAGCAACTTTTACTATGACAATGATGTTGCTGAACCAAACCCAGAAATGTATCATCAACCACCAGAACACAAAGACAACTACTTTCACGGTCACCAAGAACAACTGGGCACACCACTAGCTCAGGAATATGGCAATGAAGACAACAATGGTTGCTATCATCAGGATGCTTCAGATCAGCAACATTCCGACTACTGACAACCACCACAGAAGGAACCAGTACAATATACAATTACCATCGCACGCTTCATCCAAAACATTCCTTCCCCCTCACCCATACCTCATCTTATGCAATTCCGTCTCCAAAATCACTTGGTTTACTTAACACGCCCTACCTACCCACTTCAATTGTTCCAACCATCACCACGCCCCTTTCAGGGCCCCTTTCAGGGGTAACAATGGCTGGAGAACTCATCCCAAACCAACAAATCTTGCTTCAACACTTCACCCTCCCCGAACTAGCCCCAGACTTATCTCTTCCATCCCTAGACGCACACGTTTTCCAAGCACCATGTCGCTACAACATCATACTTGGATGCGGCATTCTTTGACATTTCAAAATCGTTTTCAAATTTCATGAAAATTTCATTGAAAGTGTAAAACACATCATTCCAATGCGGACATTCCTGCGTTGACTACAAGACAAAGGCTTTCCAATCAACCCATTCAAATGTGCATTGATCATCCAGGAAAGAGGCTTCCTAAGCCACTGGCTAACACCAGACAGCATCAAACCCTACATCAAAAAAGTAAAGGCAATCCTAGCAATGCTTCTGCCAAAAACACTGAAACAACTCAGAGCTTTCCTGGTCTCATCACATATTATCGCGGCATGTGGCAACAATGCTCTCACATTCTAGCCCTGCTCACAGATCTCTTAAAAACTCCTCACACCTTTCAATGGAAGGACACCTGCCAAAAAGCATTCAAACAAATGAAATCCATTGTCGCCGTTGAAAAAATTCTTGCACACCCAGATCACAACATTATTAAATTCCTTTCGTGTCCAGCAGTACCAAAGCTACACGACAGCAGTTGTTCTATTCGTACGAATCAGTGAGGCCCGTACCACTCAGGTAATCAATTCCCACGGCACAATGATTCCCACAGCCCGTTGATTCCCATTGCGTATTGACAGTGAGCAATCCCTGTTTTCTAGTATTGCCCAGATTCCACGGTGAGCAATCTTTGGTTTAGAGAAATATCACACGATCTACGGTGAGCAATCCCTGATTCCATTGATAAACGTATCATTGAATCTTCCTAGGATAACAGGAGAAGGAAACCGTTGTCAGAAGCTTCTCACACAATACATATATATAAATATAAATATATATATATATATATACTGTCAACGATCAATGCATGCATGGAAATAATCAGCGAGTCATCTCATCACAACGCAACAGCAGCTGCAACGTATTTCACCTCAATAAAAGAGATATCTTGCATTTTGGCAAGATTATACTTTATCTCATACTTTTAACATTTAACTGATTATATCTCCAAAATTCACACTAGTTGCCATCAACTAATTGTAATCTACAATACCTAAGGTCTATCTTGCTGTATCTGAACAAGTTCACAGTAAGAAGAGATCTGGCATTTCCATAGTCTTGCCTGTAGTAAGATTGTCCATTGCTAAAAGTATCCAACCACAATTGTCACGCGTAGAGTACAATCGTTCGTCTACTAACACACTAATGCAGCGGTGCTGTTCTTCAGAAGCCTTTGAATCTTACTCTCAATGGACCGGATTCAGAAGGAAAATAATAGATTAACAGTCGCAAGCTCCAAGGCAGCTTGCATATGAAGAACAAGTAAGAAAGTGAACACACACCCTACGCTGGCATATGCCAATCGCACATCGTTTACGAAGCAGTTCCCTTTCACAACGCATTTGACACTCTTCTCCTCCTCCTCCGGATCAGTCAAGTGAGCCGCCGCCATCTCCTTCATCAAAGTCCTCTTCATCCTCCGACAATCCGGATGCACTAGAAGCAAACATGCCAAACATACCAACAAATCCTGGTGACAATGGGCTCAACGACAAAGAAAATGAAGACGCGGATACAATCAGTCTCCCTAGTTTTGACGGCCACATGAAGCAAGTACTCCTCTCCGTATCCCACGTGGCAAAAGAAACAAACAAATTGCTATGCAAGGCCCTCCTTCAGGGAGGACTACACGAATGGTTGATTTTCCTCTATGCTATGCTCAAACATGGTTCCGCTGGAGAACTTACCTATCTGGATACTGGTAGCAGATTACAGGCACCACTTCCCAGAACTATTCAACGGACTATAGAAGCACTCGCAGACTTCACCAAGGACCTACGCAAGAAGGAAAAGGATTGGAGGAATGTGGCGTCATATTCCAACGGCGACTTCAGCGCTTTCCGTATGACACGTGCCATGCATCTCCAGAATGAATCTATCTTGAATCCTCCACCCCCTCTTCCAGGAACAAGCAAGACCAAGTTTACACAACAAGTATGGTACAAATCTTGGTGTAGAAAATCGCGGGATGAAAAGTCTTTCACACCCCTCACAAACGGCTCAAGATTCAAACATTGGCTTGTAGGATTCAAGGCAAAGCTCGAAGCATACGATATTGATACCGCAACGTTCCTTAATGAGACCTGGCCATCAGCTGCATTGCAAGGCTTCACCCGTGATCTCTTTGTCAAACAATGTGCCTTCTTCTGGGTTCTTATGTTAGAAGTTTTCAAAAGCGGCTTCTCATCGTCATGCGTACACAGCCATTCCATCACCCAAAATGGGCAACAAGCATACTTCGGCTTTGTAAGCTTACATAGTGAATCAAAGGCCAAAGTGTACGATAATTTGACACAGCTGCAAGCGTTACTGAAGTTGAATCTCGATAAGTGGAAAGAATCCAAGTTAAACTTTATGACAAACTGGTTTGATGAGCTGAACCACCTCAACAAACTTCGTCCTCGCAATAAACCTCTTGAATATCATACAGTCAAGTCGGCATTATGTCAAGCATGTTATTCCAGCTTCCAACTAAGCAAGCAATTTGCCAAGATCAACGACCCTGGTGACTTGAATAGTAGCGTCACTGACATCCAAGCTGAGGCCGCTGCCATCCACAAGCTCAAGATCACCCTGTTACTTGAGGCAACACGTCTCAGCTCTCAGTCAGCAATGTCTGCTCCAAAATCTATAGTTTGGGCACATGTTCACGACTTCTCTTCAGAGCAAGGACATAACTCTAGCGGATATGCTCTTCCCATCAAATTTGAAGGTGACTTCCAAGACTACACGGTGTTCAAGGCTGGACGTTTGCCTGATCCTACTACGCAGCTGCTGACTGGTATATGGAAAGCCCTATCACCTCATGGCATGAAGAATTGGCTGCATTTTCTCCCAGAAGATAAGAAAAAAATAGTTGCTTCCTTGTGGTCTGAATTACTTCCCGACAGTCAGCCAGACCCCAATTCCACCAAGCCTATCACTCGAAAAGCTTATACGCATGATCATTCTGTCACATTCCTAGAGGACAATACTTCACATGTTGATAATCATACTACTGCATTGGAAGATCTACATCCTGCCGCCAAAAACGATTGTCGGGGGTATTTCACGCATCACTTGGTGTCTATAAGTCTCAGACTTCCTCCTCTAAGGACCAACGACCCCTCAAGTCATCCGTCTCACCTGCGCATCCCGCCAGATTTCTCTCTGAGAACCCTGATATTCGATATAAAAAGAATGGTGATACTCTTGTGCCCATTGGAAAGTCTTCCTACTCAGTTAATTTTCACAAATGGTACCAACCCGAAGAGGACTTGACCCTCCAACATGAAAACCAAGTATCCGCATATACCTACCGTGCACACAAGACTAATGTCTCTACCCCTGGTTTTGCTATGGTTGATCGTGGTGCCAATGGTTGTATTATTGGTAATGATGCATGTCTCATCTCCAAGGATATCCCACCTCGGTATGTCAATGTCACTGGCATCAACAATGACCAAGTGCAGAATATTCCCATTGCAACATGAGGAGCATATTCCGTTTCAAATAGAGGTCCCATTATCCTCATATTTAGCGACTGTGCATATACAGGAAGACACCCCTCTATCCTGTCGTCTGGTCAGATGGAAGCATACTTCTCTACTGTTGACAATACATCCATCAAAGTGGGTGGTGGACAAGTCATCACCACAACTGATGAATACGCATTACCTCTCAGTATTTGTCACGGCCTGCCGTACCTTGCCATGTGTACGTACACCACTGATGAATTCAACACTTTGACACATGTTATCATAACATCCAATAAACATTGGGACCCTTCCGTTCTTTATACCATCATCAGTGCCAAGGATGAAACCTTCCTCCAGAAATATCCACCACAACCACAGCGGCTTTTGTACCCTACATATGACGAAAATGGGAACCCAAGATGCCTTAAAGGATTGGATACATCTGTATCCCCTGGTTTGTCCACGGTTACCTCTCTCAGTTCGTATTCCAGTCAATGCACGCAATTGGCATTTCTTCCTATCAATGATCACGGCATAAACAAATGCTCCTTTTGGCTTACTCCGGCGGATTATGACCATCAGGAATGCCTAGCTTGCTGTACTTTGACTCCATCATCTGATACGATCCTTGCTTTCCCTACCAAGTGTACCACAAGCGTACCACCTCATGTTGCAGCTACACCCCGTGAGCGCCATCCTAACGAGCATGACTACTTATCCCTGAAACCCTTCTTTTGCTGGGTTTCCACTGATCGCATCAAAGCAAACTTTGCAAATTCTACGCAATATGGTTCCTTAGCTGTTAGTCCAGATGGTAACCTCTTCAAAAGATTTCAATCTCCTCAACTGGCAATGAATGTTCGACCATTTAATGATGATGTCTTGTCGGATGTCGTATACTCCAACGTCCCAGCAGTCAATGGCGGTTCCAAACTCGCACAATTCTTCATCGATCGTGAATCCCATATCATTCATGTCAAAGAAATGCGTACCACTGGCGATTTCCTGTCATGTTTCCAGAACTTTGTTCGAAAATGGGGCAGACCTCTCCGTCTTTTATGTGACCATGGATCGTACCAGTCCAATAAACGTGTCATCAACTATCTCAAGGTGTTATGGATTGGGCTTTGGCAGAGTGAAGCATATCACCAACACCAGAACCATTTTGAACGTAGATATCAAACGTTCAAATGTATCATCAACTGTGTCATGGACCGCACCGGTACACCTCCACACCTATGATTATTATGCATGGCATACGTCGCTGGCCTCCTCAATGTTATTTCAGATCCTACTCTATCTGAGAAACAACCCATCTTCATAGCAACCGGTTCTATTGGTGACATTAGCGCATATACCAGCTTCTTTTGGTTCGAACCTGTTTACTTCAAAACCAATGATTCACCTTTTGGTACAAAGTCCATGGAACGCCTTGGTCACTTTGTTGGCATTGCCGAACATGTTGGCAATGACTTATGCTTCCAGACCTGGGACCCTGTCACCAGCAAATTGCTTCACCGTTCTGGTGTTCAATCCGCTCTTACGCCTGAGTCACGCAATAAACAAGCGGACCTGTTTACCAACGATGGTTTTGTTGCATGGCATAAAGCAAAGGATTCCTCAATCCAACTGTATGCAGCCAGTGACACACCTATGATTACAAAACATGGGGAGCATACAAATACAGATGTACCAAATGGGGAGTCTAAACCACATGACGTCCCAACTGCTCCTACTACTGCAGAATCCTCCACGGAATCTGACAACAAGACAAGCTCCAACAATTCTGCGGCACCTGAAGAGCACATGCCTACGGCATCTGAAGAGCACAAGCCTACCGCACCTGATAGTCAGACACCTGAAGAGAATAAGCCTACAGCATCTAATACTCAGTATATTATTAAGCCACCTGCCCAACCCTCGTTACCAAGCTTTCTCTATAAGAAGGTCAACAACAGCCCCAGCTGGTCCCCTTCTCCACTCCCTAACAACTATGGGGAGAGTTTTGATGGTCCTCCTACGACACACATCTTCAGCAAGACATCCGATGGCGTTCTCCTTACTGAAGATGATTTCAATCCACCGGAGCTAGCATACTTTGATGTTAGTGACGTCACGACTCCACACACCAACCCAGCTACTCCTACAGTAGACCCATCAGAGGTAGTTGTTACCAACATAGAAGGGAATGCGCAATTCGATGACAATGGTCAACCAATAATCATCCCCACTATTCCAATTGCCGACCTACAAGGCAGATCTTTCCTTGTACCCAATCCCGATGATACTTGGAGACGCCTTACCATCGTCAATGGAGAAGAAAGTCTTGAACGCAATAAAGATTTCATCAAATTTAAGTGTAAACATTCTGATGATGAACTCAAAGATATCATTGCATACAACAATGTCATGAACTACATCCACCGCGATTTGACCCAAGAAGATGGCAAGCTTTGGTTGTTTTGCAGAATCCTAGGACACCAAGGTCCACTGGATAACAAGCATCCACAGTACAAAGGCTCCAAGTACAACCTTTGGATTGAATGGGAAAATATGGAACGGACATATGAACCATTAGCTAATATTGCAGCTGATGATCCTGTTACCGTTGCCAAATATGGTAAAGACAACAACATGCTTGACCTCCCAGGTTGGAAATGTCTCAAACGAATCACCAACCTTGCACAAAGAACCAAGAAGTTTGATAGACTTGTACATCAAGCCAAACTTTGCTCTTTTCGTACCGCTCTGCAATATCAATATGGATTCAAGGTTCCCCATAATCACAAAGAAGCCATCCAATTCAACCAGGTCAACGGAAACCACAAGTGGGAAGACGCCATTACTCTTGAAATGGAACAACTCAGGGAATACAATACCTTCATTGACAAAGGAAAGTATAAGGCAAGTTCCATTCCCAGCGGATTCCAACAGATCAAGGTACACATGATCTATGCTGTCAAACATGATGGTAGACACAAGACTCGTCTTGTTGCAAATGGCAACCTCACTGAAGCCCCTGTCCAAAGTGTATATGCTGGTGCCGTTTCGCTACGCGGCCTATGTATGTGCCTGTTCCTAGCTGAACTGAACAGCCTGGAAGCATGGGGCACGGATATCGGAAATGCTTATCTTGAAGCAGTGACATGTGAGAAAGTCTGTATCAAGGCAGGCCCAGAATTTGGATCACTAGAAGGTCATCTCTTGGTCATCTACAAGGCCCTATATGGACTTAGATCATCCGGCAAGTGTTTCGGTGACCTACTCGCAGCATGCCTTATCGAACTTGGCTTCGAAAGGTCTCGCGCCAAACCAGAGATCTTTCTCAAGCCTGGGATGAACAAACATGGAAAGCACGTATATGAACTCATATGTACATATGTTGACGACCTATGTCTCTGTATGACTGATCCCAATTTGTTTCTGGAGATCCTACAATCCGAGCCATACAACTTCAAGTTGAAAGGATCCAGACCCATGAACTTCCACTTGGGATGCGGTTTTGAACGTGATGAACACGGCGTTCTTTGCATGATCCCCATCAAATTCATTGAAAAGATGGAAGCGTCATATAAACAAATGTTTGGATGTAAACCTAACACCAGGTTCCAATCACCCATCGCCAAGAACGATCATCCTGAGTTAGATTCATCAGCATTCCTGGAAGATACTGGTATCCAGAAATACCAAAGCATGATTGGATCACTTCAATGGATCATCGCCATTGGAAGATTTGATGTGCAAACCGCTGTGATGACACTCTCAAGCTTTACGGCTCAACCCAGAGAAGGACATCTTGACCGTGCCAACATTTGCAGCTGAATTTGTTGAAGGGTGAACTTGCATTGAGCAGATTGTTGACTTCCGTCACTCATTCCGATATCTCGGAACACAAGTTCATGACATCTCCTATTCGTGGGGAGATAACGAGAAGATGATTCAGACAGCAACCTTCCCTTATGCAAGACTGCACAAGCGCCATCATATCCTGTAGTATCACTACGTACGAAGCATGATAGCGAAAGGCTTCATTTGAATGCTGCACATCCCCGGTAAGGATCATTGTACAGATATCCTCACTAAGCATTGGGGACACTCAGTTGTGTATCCACTGCTCAAGCCCATCTTCCACTTCTTTGGAAATACTGGAGATCTCCTACGGGATGATGGAAACACCATTTAAACGTGATGTTCTTTCACAAGGAGACATGGGGAGTATTAAATTCCTTTCGTGTCCAGCAGTACCAAATCTACACAATAGCAGTTGTTCTATTTGTACGAATCAGTGAGTCCCGTACCACTCAGGTAATCAATTCCCACGGCACATCAATTCCCATGGCGCGTTGATTCCCATTGCATATCAACGGTGAGCAATCCCTGTTTTCTAGTATTGCCCAGATTCCACGGTGAGCAATCTTTGGTTTAGAGAAATATCACACAACCTACGGTGAGCAATCCCTGATTCCATTGATAAACGTATCATTGAATCTTCCTAGGATAACAGGAGAAGGAAACCGTTGTCAGAAGCTTCTCACACAATACATTTCACTTTATTTCGTACTTTTAATATTCAACTGATTATATCTCCAAAATTCACACTAGTTGCCATCAACTAATTGTAATCTACAATAGCTAAGGTCTATCTTGCTATATCTGAACAAGTTCACATTAAGAAGAGATCTGGCGTTTCCATAGTCTCACATGTAGTAAGATTGTCCATTGCCAAAAGTATCCAACCACAATTGTCACCTGTAGAGTACAATCGTTTGTCTACTAACACACTAACGCAGCGTTGATGTTCTTCAGAAGCCTTTGAATCAGACTCTCAACAGACCGGATTCAGAAGGAAAATAATAAACATACCATTTCACATTTACATTGACGCATCTGGCTTCCAACTCGGAGCAGTCATCAAACAAAACAAGATTCCCGTTGCCTACTTCACACAAAAACTCAATAAAGCTCATGCAAACTACACAACTATCAAAAAGGAACTCCTTTTTATCCTCAAAACATTCCGAGAATATCGCCCAATGCTCCTTGGTGCATTCATTCATCTCTACATCAATCATAAAAACCTCACTTACAAACTCTCAGCATACAACACCCAACGTGTACTCCAAAGGAAACTGATCCTTGAAGAATACAATCATATTTACCACTACATCAAAGGCCCAGAAAACACTGCCACAGACTCCCTTAGCCATACACCAACTACCCTCACTTCATTTTTCGTAACAACAAATTTCAACAACGATATCTCCAGCAACAATTCTTTCTCTTTTTCTCAAATGGCCAAAAGCCTAATGGCGCTACCATCTTGCAATTTATCAACTGATAGTCATCCTGTCGAAGACATACTGCTGTCGAAGACAGTTGACTGATTCACCCACAATTTGACCAAAAAGGCAGATTGCCATTTCACTTTGCAACCATTCACCAATAACAAATGCATGATCCCAAAGTTTTAACACTCCCACAAAAGGATCCACAACATTTTTTAATACAAAAACTTGACAGCGTCGACATTCTTTGCCGCCTCAACAAATTAACATCAAATTCTCAATAGAAAATTGTTATCCCTAACGACATGCTCCCTCCTCTTGTAAAATGGTACCACAAAATCAAAGTTCACTCCACAGGCATGGACATGCTCAAAGCTCTTCTCAGACACCACTTTCATTACCCGGACCTCCAAGCGTTTGCCACAATGTCATATCAAATTGTCTCATCTGTCCACTCATACGCACCAGTAATTGTCAAGCTGGCCAACTCACACCCCGCGCGGCACCCATAACTCCTTGGTCAGAAGTACACGTCAACTGCATCAGACCATGAAATGTTGAACTAAACAAAATCAAACTTCAATTTGACACCCTCACATGTATTGGCCCAGTTACCAATCTCATGGAAATAATTCATATCCTAGGCTCCAAAAGAGCAGAAAACGTCAGGCGCCTATTCAAAAATTTCTGGCGCTACCCTTGCCCCATGCAAATTGTACACGATCATGGCCCAAAATTCAACAAACACGACTTTCAATTTCCATTAGATTACGCAGGTATCAAACCAATCAACATCTCTCCTCACACTCCAACAGCAAACGGAATCATCGGATCCTCACACAAAACAATCGGACAAATCATACGCACCATGATCAATCTCAAACCCCCGAAAACGGAAACAGAAGCAAACGACCTCATTGATGAAGCCATATCAACAGCAATGCATGCTCTTTGCTGCAACCCCAATTCCACTCTTGGCAACTTTTCCCCTGGCGCACTTGTGTTCAATCGCGACATGTTCCTAAACATTCCACTCCACGCCGACATAATCACAGTAACCAAACACAGACAAGCCCAAATCGACAACTGCCTCATTCGCGCCAATCGCAAACACACAAAACACGAAATTATCATAGGCCAAGGCATCTTTGTAAACATAAACGGCCAAAACAAACTCGATCTTGTTCACGAAGGAGGTCCTTATCCAATACTACAAGTCCATACAAACAACACAGTTACCATCCCAAGTTGGACGCGAACACGAATGAATTAGCATTCACCACCTTACCCCAGCCAAACCAAAATAAGGTTTATATTTCTTGGTAAGGGAGACTGAACAACGCACAGACACTTCAGTCATGAGTCACTGACACACTCCATCAGTCCAGTCACACATCATTGACACACTCCTACAGTCATGAGTCAATGACAGATTCCCCGATCATCTGTCATTGTTGTTCAATCGTATTCAAACATCAATAGAACCTTCTCCTTGAAGTCTCATCCAAATTCCGATTATCAAAGAACCCAGTTCTTTTCCAATTGCATCACTGAACTAGATGGGAAGCTTCTTAAATTATCTTGAAGTCATAGTAGTAGTAGACACTTAAACTCAATAGCACACAATTTCATACACAGCGTAGTTCATGCTCTCCAGTACAAGCAATGGTGTTGCGTACGTACGTACGTACGTGCTCGTACCGGTAAACGCGTCTACTACGGTACTTATCTTTTTGTTCCTCATGCTTTCTCCTCTCCATCAAGGTATGGCTCCTCAATCCATACGGTAAGAGTAATCTTAGGCTGGATCTCTTTCGAGCCACCCCAAACAATCTGGTGCAAAACGGGAGAAACAAGTTAGCACCAGAATCAGAAGACTCCAAAGATGAAGACAAGAGACAAAGACGACGAAAACGAAAACGAAGACGAAGACGAAGACGAAAACGATGTCTCTGTTTCGGCAATCCCCGAAAATCTCGGACCTCGCTTGATGGGTTGGTCGAGTTCGAGTTCGAGTTCGGACGACGATGCAACCGCAACCACAACCGCAATCGCAACAGCAGCGAACGCCAATAACAAGAACGAGAACGAATGGCCGTCGCTGATCTACGTTCTCCCATCGCTGAAAATCTCCAGCGATCCCTCCCTGGTCTCCCACGGACGGGGACTGGTGGCCACCGAGGATATCCCGGCCGGATCGCTTCTCTTTGTTCATCCACCCACCGTCCGGGCCGATGTCTCCCAGATTATGCGCATCTACCAAAACAAAGCCAGGAGTAACAGCAGCAGTAATAATCTACTGGAATCCATTGCCGAGACGGTTCTGCTCAAGGAAATGAAACGGGCCATTCGGGGGAGAACCAAACAGACTGCTAACGCAAGAATCGCGGCTAGTTTCTTGGCACTGAACGGGGACCATTCGGATGTGGATGTGGATCCGAAACAGGGGACCGCGGAGTCGGGAGAGGACGACGGAGACCGGTATCGCCACCGCCACCTGTTGCGGGTCTTGCTCGGCAACGGAACGGTCCGGGACACGGAGCGGATTCTAGAGAAATTTGCGGGGAGCAAGCTGCTGGACGACAACCAGTTTTTGTTGGGAATCATTCGGCACAACGCATTCGGTCCCGACTTTCACCACTACCACCGAATGGAACGGGAACTCCAAGCCAACAACACCGACGCCAGTAGCAACAGCATCAGCATCAGCCCCGATGCCATGTACGCACGCGTGCTTGGGCACTATCCGCTGGCGGCCATGATCAACCATTCCTGCGGTCCGACCAACGCCACCCGCGTCTTCTACGGAGAGGTCATGGTCGCTACCGCCACGATGGACATATCCTCCGGAAGCGAACTCGTGTGGCCCTACTGCCCGCCGATCCTGCCGCTCGCAGAACGAAGCGAGCGCCTCCGAAACGGGTACGGATTTTCGTGCGGCTGCCACCGGTGCGCCAGCGAAGCAAGGGTGGGCAACAAAAATTATGACGACGCAGGTACGGGGATTCCCCCACCACCGACGATTCCCCACGGCTTGAACGAAGCCACAACAATCCCCCCCGTAGATCTAGATCTCCACGAGTGGTCGAGGATGCTGAAGTCCCTCGAGGTGTGGTACAAGGTAGTTGCCGTCAAGGCCATGCTCCATAGCAGCAGTAGCAGCCAGGAACCAATGGGAATGGCAATAGCCAAAGCGACACAACAGCAGCAGCAAGAACAACAAGACGACTTGCTACAAGAAAGCCTTCGACTCGGGTACACGCAACTCTACATTCGTTATTTCAACCAGGCCCTGCAGCAGCAAGAGTCTCGTGCCAAGATCCTGAAGGAAGCGACCGAGTTGCATTTCGCCTTTGCCAGGACCCACAATGCCTGCACGGAGCACCTATCACTGCTGCACTTGTGCTACGAATTGTCCGTCCTGGAGGGCAGCAAGGAGGCCGTCCGCTCGTGGACCGAGCGCCTACGGGAAGCCCACCTGTGTCGTTATTCGAACGAAATTGTGGGGAAGAATCTGGAAACACTCCGGACGGTCCTCAAACACACTCGAACCGTATTGAGAACCGAGGGTGGCTGGAAGACCAATGGATTCTGCAGGGCCAGCGGCCGAAATTCCTTCCTATAGCGGGAACCTTGCCTGGGTTGAGGCACGGTGCTGCGACAAATCATGATTCAATTCATTAGCGTGCGTATAATAGCACTTTCATCTTCGTTTCTCTTCCAAAAAAAGCTTCTCAATTGTTTGATACTAAACACTAAAAAAATTGTACTTATCTCTCGTTCATACCTCAATCAAAATCGAGAGCATCGTAACATGACAAAAAAATAATATGATATATCGCTCCTCATGGTATACTGTACAACGATATTCCAACGGAGCATCGTCTACAAAACTCCAGGAGATTGGGGCTCGTTCCGCACAACCGTGGAATTCTGCCATGGGTGATGACAAAGAAATATTGCCATGTGCATATCTCTAGGCCTTCTCAACGACAGGCTCTGCTTCGCTTTTCTTTTTGGAAGATTTCTTCTTTTTGAGGGACTTGGTCTTGCTCGGTGGCTCGGCTGTTGACATCTCGGTTGTTTCGTTGTTGTTCTTCGCGACATCCTCGTCGGCAGTCGATTCCGTGACGACTTTTTTGGAGGACGCGCGCTTCGACGACTTCTTTTTCATGGATTTGGGCCTGCTCGGTGGTTCAGCAGTTGCCGTCTCGGTTCCTTCGGCTGTGTCGCTGTTGGTTTTCTCCGCAACGTCCTTGTCGACAGTCGATTCCGTGGCAAGTTTTTTGGAGGACATCCGCTTCGAAGACTTCTTCTTTTTCATGGCCGACTTTCGCTTCAAGTCGGGGGAGGAGGGACCGTCCTCGGAGGCCTTTTCCTCGAGGATTTCATCTTCTGGCAATTTTTTGAGCGGCTTGTCCTTGTCCCCGACGGCTATCTTGACCTCCAAGTCGTCTTCTGTTTTCGCGGTCGCATCGTCTTTGTCTTTCACCAGGTTGCGACGCGATGACTTCTGTTTTTTCGTTCGCATGGACACACGCGTGGATTTCTTTTTCTTGAGGTTCGGTCGGCCGGCGCTTGTGTCCAAGATCTTCCCGTCTTCCGACAGGGGGTCGATGGTACTCTGTCGGTCCAGCAGATAGAAAATCCGGCTGGCGCTCTTTTCGGTCTCCTTTCGGTCGGCAATGTCCTGGAAAGCACTACCCAATCCAAAGAGCGAGAAGATAATGGCGAAGTTGGAAATCAAAAAGTCGTTCAGACTGTACCTATCGGGAAATTTGAACAGGAGCCATCCACCAAAGTATATTTGCACGGCGTTGATCCATTGTTGGATGAACATGGACAAACCCGCGAGGACGCCTACAGGAAAAAAATCGCACACATTGGATTGCAGTGAGAAGAGAAGACACGGTAAGATCCTTCCAAACTCGTGGTCGTCCACACTATGAAAATGCGGACAAGACTCAAACGGAACATACCTTCACGGAGACCATCACGGACGCAGTTCTCGTCGGAGTTTTTCATCGCATCTCGGTAGTCACTGTATCGTTCTTCTTCCATGGTCAATGCCGAAACTGTGCCTATGTTGAGAAGAGTCTCCACAATTATCCCTCCGGGACTCGAACTCTCTTCCTCCCCTTCTACTCTATCGTCTTCGCCAAACATCTGTTTCATTTCAAGACTCGTCGCCAGTCCCATAACAGGAACGCATAAAATGGCAAGAATCGCAAACTCCCACATGTACTGTGTACGTGTGTGTAAATCGGATGGACAATGACAAAGAGGCGTCAGCAATGTATCCTTCTCTGACTTGACAGAAGCTTTCGCACACGTCCGTGTAACAACAATGCATCTTAAAACATAATCACCCGAGACAAAACTTACGTAAAATGATAGCACCAGCCCGATGCCCATTGACGACGCGGCGATAACAAGAGACCGAATTGGTTGGCCGGTGAAAGTCTGAATTCGTGTCGCGTCCTCTTGGAGCTCCGAGGTAATCTTTCCGACGCTTCGTTTGTCGAAAAAAGAAACTTCTTGCCGTACCAGGGCATAGAATGCATCGTCACGAACACGTCTGTTCATTCGTTCGGACGCATGGCCAAACCCCCAGAACGCGAGAACGTTTCCACCGCAGCAAACACAGACGAGAATGATCCAATATGCTGAGAGTTCGAACGATCGCTGTCTCAGTCTTTCACCTTCAGCATCCCAATAATCTTGACATGTTTCGACTCCGTAGACGGCAAGAAATTCGGGTGTGCAATTGAAAGTGGGATTGTATAAAACAGTAATTGTTTCTGCGACAGAAAGAAAGGCATAAAATATTGTCAGCTCTCGATTTAGGAATGGAAAGAAGAAGAAGAGAAAAAAACGATTCATGATCAGCCGTTCTCCGGGAGTACCACTTACCGGCAAAAAGAAGACCCCAACAAGGGAATATGCTACCAGCCATCAAGGCGCCAATTGCTCCGAGAAACAGATAAAGAACGTCCGGTGACGCCAACTTCCTTGCACGCGAAATATCAAAGGCAGACGATTCCTCCTTTTCTATTTGCTCTTCTAAATTTACTTCGTCGTCCTCTCCCTTCTCCGCGCCTTTCTTTTTCTTCTTCTTTTTTGACGATTGTAGTCCGTGCAACACGGTGGATGCCCCGCGAGCTTGAGATTCAACCAAACGTTTGTACTTTCCTTTTGGCTTCTCCATCAAATCGTCGTGAGATCCGATCTCTCTTACACGGCCGTCACCGATAAAGGCAATGCGATCGGCGTTTCGAATGGTTGAAAGTCGGTGGGCAATGACGATGCACGTGTGATCTCTCGATTCCATCAGCTTATCTAAGGCTTCCTGGACAACTCTTTCGCTTTCGTTGTCGAGTGCCGAGGTTGCTTCGTCGAGCAACAAAATCTCTGGTTTCTTGACCAGGGCACGCGCAATGGCAATTCTCTGCTTCTGACCACCGCTCAGCTGTGTACCGGATCCCCCAGCGAGCAGGAGTATCGAAATTATCCGGAAAGGTCATGATGAAATCATAAGCGTTCGCCTGCTTGGCCGCTACCTCGATTTGTTCTCGAGTCGCTCCCGGGGCACCGAACGCAATGTTTTCTGCTATGGTGGCATCGAAAAGAACGGGCTCTTGCCCCACGTATCCAATTTGGTCACGGTACCACTTCACGTTCAATTTTTTTACGTCTTCGCCGAAATATTCGACGGTCCCTTCGTCGGGATCGTAGAAACGCTCAATCAATCCCATCACGGTCGACTTTCCACCACCGGAAATACCGCAAAGACCCAGCGTCTCGCCCTTGTAGATCTTGAGCCTAAAGTTATCGAGAATCGTTTTGTTCGGTCGGGTCGGGTACGAGAAGTTGACGCTTCGAAAGACGATCAGGGGTGACGGTGGTGATGATGATGATGATGATGCGTCCTTGTTTGCAAACCTCTCGGGAACTTTGTCGAAACCTATTTGGCTCTCGCTTCGACCACCCATCAGCGTGCCCGTTTTCGAAAGATCCGTAACCGACGAATTTCTTCGCATCATGGCGGACTTTCCTTGCGTGTCGACGAGTTTTTTGTAGTAGGTTTCGCTCTTCATCAATTCGTCGTGCGTTCCCGTCTCAACGATTGTCCCACCCATGACGACCGCAATAATATCGGCGTTTCGGATCGTGCTCAATCGATGCGCGATGATGACGGTGGTGCGTTTCTGGGTCGAGATGATGTTCTCCAACGCTTCCTGAACGACGAGTTCCGATTGCGAATCCAACGCCGAGGTAGCCTCGTCGAGGAGCAGAATTTTTGGGTCTCCGACCAACACACGGGCGATCGCAATTCTCTGTTTTTGTCCGCCCGAAAGCTGGGATCCCTTGTCGCCAACTTGCGTGTTGTACCCGTCGGGAAGCTGGGTGATGAAATCGTGGGCGTTTGCGAGTTTCGCGGCCTCCTCGATCTGTTCTTGGGAACAGTTCGGAGCACCGTAGGCAATATTTTTGGCAATGGTGGTCGCGAACAATGCGGGTTCCTGTCCGACGTATCCGATCATGGTTCGCAGATGTTTCACGTTGAGGTCTTTGATGTCGATGTCGTCGAACTTGACGCATCCCTCGAGAGGGTCGTAAAAGCGTTCCAGCAATTTGACCACCGTCGACTTTCCGCCACCGCTCGGACCGACAAAGGCAATCGTTTTCCCGGCGGGAATGTCGATCGACAATCCGTTCAGGATCGTGTGACCCGGTCGGGTGGGGTAATTGAACTTGACTTCTTCGAACGTCAATCGACCTTCCACATGGGTGGGTTTGAGCCCCTCCGACGACATGGCGTCGATTTCGTAGGCGGGCAAGATCGCCTTGATGCGACCCTCCGGAGTTTCGATCATGCCGCTGCTGTGCCGGCTAAAGGTGTTGGTGTTCTCGCTCGCGACGCTTTTGCTATCACCGTCATCGTCATCGTCACCGTCACCGTCATCGTCACCGTTGTTCATCGCGCCGTCTTTGCTGCGCTTGTTTGTAGTAGTAGTAGTATCTGTATTAGTATCTGTTTCGACGTGGTAAATCCTTTGCTCCGGCTCTCCCGGTTTGCGGCCGATGGCCGTGAGGGCCTGCCCGGCTGCTACGCGGGCGGCGGTGAACGTCTCCAGAAACGTGCCCACCTGGGATATTCCCTGCGCCGCAAAGGCGATTCCCAGCATGGCACCAAAGACGTGCTCTCCGGAGCTGTCGCACGATTCGTTGTCGCGGATCGCACCGGAGGGATCGCACCCCGTGACAAAAATGTCCTTGTAAATAAGACGGGTGCCATAGAGAGTGAGGATGATGTACATGATGAGGAAGGATCCGAGCATCATTCCGGCCGTAAATCCTTGCTTGACGAGCGGTTTGATGGCGATCTGAAAGGCCTCCTCGGTCGCCTCCTTGTAGTGCTCGATCATCTTCGTGGCGGCGTTGAGCGACAGGACGGTTTTGATTCCCGAAACGGTCGAGTACGCCACGCTCCCCGCCTTGGAATAGGCTTCCGCGGAACGTGCCGATTTTCCCCGGTTGATGGTGACGAGCCCGGTCGCAAAGAAGGCGACCACGGGACAAAACGCGAGGACCACCAGCGCCACCTTCCACTGGGAGTACAACGCAAAGGCGATGCCACCGACTCCGGTCGTAAAGAATTGAATTCCCTCGCCGAATTTTCTTCCGACTCCCCGCCGGTAGCGGTTTGCGGACGGTGTGATGGATGTGGCGATTCCGCCGACGTCGTGTACGTCGAAAAACGCCACGTCCTGTCGGAGCAACGAGTGAAACCATTGCAGCCGGAGGGATTGCGAGGCTCGGAAGGCCACGACCTCGAAACAAGCCGTTTGCAGCGAAGAAATGACGAGCGCGTACCCACCGATTCCCATCAACCAAAAGGCAATGTTCTTGACCGGATCTAACCCGTTAGTGGAAGCTCCCCCGATTTCCGAAAAGGAACTCGCAAAGATCCATGCAATGGCTGGATAAACCTGTTTGTTGTTGTTGTTGTTGTTGTTGTTGGATTCGGGATACAGGATAGAAACGAATAGAATAGAATTCAATAGAACAGATGATGAGAGTATTGCTGTGCTGTACTATACAATACAATACAATACTGTAATGCCCGGTACTGCATTCCAAATATTCCAAATATTCCAATCCAATCCAATCCAATCGTACGTAAACACTACTCGTACTCGTACTCATACTCGCACTCGCACCGGTAATCTTACTTACCATGCCATTTCCGATTCCACCCACCCATCCAAGGGCAAACAAGACTTTAGTGCTCGGTCCCGAACTGAAGACAAACGAAAGAGTCTCGCTAACCGTTGCCTGCTGATTCAATTCATCTCCCGACGACTTCGACTTTGACTTTTTCTTCTCTTTGCTCGGTGGTGGTTCCGACTCCAGCGACCGCAAATCTTGCGATATCATTTCCTCGTCGCCATCGGCATCGCGATCGGCATTGGTATCGCCATCGCCATCGCTCCCGTAGACTTGGCCTCCTCCACCCATGGTTGGTGTCGCGGCTTACAAAGAAGAATGGCTTTTTCGTGTGTGTGTGTGCGCGCGAGAGAGTGAGTGTGTGTGTGTGTCTGTGTGTGTCTGTGTGTGTTTTACGATGTTGTGTTGGGTTGGGTTGTGTTGTGTCTAACTGAAGTACACGGTAATAAATACGTACCGTCGTGATGCGTCAACCTTTTCCAAATCAATTGCTGTACGGTACAAGTAATCTTACCGGTACTCGTAGTACCGTCACTAAGAGGAAGATTACGGTACGGTACTGACTACTGAGTACGAGTATCGAAGTACTTACTTGTACCGTACGAGTATTAATACTGGCAATTAAGATTACGTGGTGGCCGAGTTTTGTCTTTGTGCTCTTAATCGCTCCTCCCTCGGTGTGACATCGAGCGTCGAATTCGATGGAAATTTAACTCGGATTAATACGGGAGGAGAAGATGAAGACGAAGACGGACCTCAAACAAACTCGAAGTTTTCCGTAAAGTACCGTAAAATATACGGTAGCGGTACTCGTACGTACTCCAACCCGAGGGGAATGGACGCGAAATAATAATCGTGTCATACTTACGCAAAACCCCGTCACACTGTTTTGGTTGGCACGCGTTCTCCCTCTCGAAAGAGATATATATATAGGGGTGAACACGTGCCAACCAATCGAATCCATGTATCATTGGGGAGGAGGGTTCAAGTGGTTTTAGTCCCACTCTAGCTGCTGCTTGTTTCCCCGGAACTGATGTACGGTACGAGTACGAGTACCCGTAATCGGTACGAATGAAATGAGTATTACGAAGAAAATCCGGTATTGCCAACTCCGGGCCAGAAGAAAAAAATCTCAAACCATGAGTCATTCATGAAGGAGCACATATTTTGTTTGTATGTTAAATCTTTTCGTTGAATCACACAGTGATACCAAAAAAATACTTATTGATGAACACAATTGATACAAGCAGATTCATTACAATTCGTTCTTCGCAGAATAACAAAAAATGATTATACAGTGAGGATCGGAGCTAATCTTACTTACACAGTGCACACGGTGCGTAACATAAGAGCGTGGGATCTTGGTCTCAGCCTACCGGTACGAACCGTACCGGTACGATACACATAAAATGCAACCCGGGTTGAATTTTCCTGGCTGCGTGCAACTTTGTACTGCACGTTCTGTAGACCTGAGATACCCCATTCTGGCACCCTCCAAAAACAGAGGTGCGGTAACGTTTTTTGTATGAGCACCGGACAGTACAGGTTGCATATTCAACCTTAAGAGGGTTGCATTTTTAGTTGCTTTTTATTGCTGTATTTTAACACGAGGTGCGCAACTTATGCAACCACACATCATTGAGTAACGGCCCATTATTTCACTTGTTTTTGGCGACACTCAATAAGACTCCACTTTGGTTTCTAACTTCATTTCTTTGTTTGCCGATTGCAATTCAACGCATCGATTCAACGCATCGATTCAACGCATCGATTTGCTCACATTTTATATCCAAATTCATCGAAAACACGTACCGTACGGTAACAGCAACAAGAAACACCAAGCAAGCAAGCTAGTATCATGCCCCGCGTACTCAGTACCAATCCAAGGGCTGTTAGAGCCAGGGAACGGCGTGCTGCAGCCCGCGCTGCTGCAGCGAACACTGCAGTATTTGAAAGAGCCTTTCCCCTTCCAGCAGGTGGTCGGAGGAGCTTGGAAGAAATCCGGAATGCTACATCCCTTCTAGATTTCCGGAATAGTGCTGGTGGTGGATCGTCGTCGTCGTCGTCGTCCCCTACAACTCGTGCTGCTCCCCGCCCTCCTTCCGGAACAAGAGCAGGAAGAATAATTCAACGTTTGGAAAGGAGCCAACGTGGCCGTTTGTCAACACTTGAAAGGGCTCGCGCTCAACTTGGCGAGCATCGACGGGCTGCCAGCAGAGAACAACAACAAGAAGAAGACCAACAAGAACCCCTTGAATCTGATGATGAAGCAACAGCAGCATCAAACGAGGACACGGATGTGGAAGTGGATGCCGGCGCCGCCGACGACGACGATGATGATGATGATACAACAGCCACACCTCGCCGCGGCAGAGGAGGACGAGTTGCAGGACCAACACCTGTCCTCCCAAACAATGTGAATGCTCCCACCCAAGTATTAAGATACCACAAGTCATTGCTGATGCTGATGGATTTCTTGCATGAATGCAAATATCCCACGGACAAGATGTTCACTACCGAGGAGCTTGCTGTCATTACACCTGAGGATATCTACAGATGGATGTGTTTCAAGGTGTATGGGAAAGAAGACCCTGGAACAAATGATAATCCAAGACTTGGTCAATCAAGTACTCTGATGTACTGGAAAAAGGCTATTTCATACTTCATGCCAAGCCATGCCGCCTGGAATGAAGCCACACGCATAGGGAATCCCACTAAGTCACGCTGCATTAACAACCTTATTAAAGCAGTGAAGAAGAAAGAGACTCGGCGCCTAGGAAAGGAGAGCCGAGCTGATCGGTGCTTCACAAATGAAGAGTTCCTGCAAGTGCTTGATCTAGCAAAGGGACACAGCATTGTTCAGCTTCGACACCAAGCAATGTTGAAGTTCCAGCTTCATATGATTGGTAGGGGGGATGATACATCCCATATGAAGAAGGTTAACTTGGAAGCCAGCCTAAACTATACCGGTTACATAACAGCGCAGATGAGATGGTCAAAGAATGTCCAGGATGAAGGTGACTGCCCAGTGCAGCTGCTAATGGGGGCTATGGATCATCGATACTGTGTTCTGCTTGGGCTTGCAATCTATCTGGAGGCCTGGCTAAGCACTGGCGCCGGTCGGTTGAGTCAGTGGCTGTTTGCAGAAGGAAATACTGTGTTTGATTCCTCTGTAAAGGTGCAAGATGCAGAAGCAAATTCTTGCAAGACCACCTATCAGAATGCTCTCAGGAGAATCATTGAGGATCCAGAGTTCGAACCTGTTACTGATAGGAAGCTTGGGACTCACTCTGTTAAGAAGTGGGGTACTACTATGGCGCGCAGAGCAGGAGCTACTAGGGACGATGTGAACTACAGAGCTAGATGGAAGACTAGAGGCATGCAAGAAGACTATCTGGATGTACAGTTGGATTGGCCGGATATTAATGCAGCTAGTAAGCTTTGTTACAAGGGTATCTGTCAGTACAAAGAGAAAGATGGTAGTGGTATTACAAAGGAGTGGCTGTGTAGTGCTGTCGCGCCAGCAATTAAATCCAAGTTTGGTCCTGCAGTCGCCACCACTCTTGCAAAGGCCTTGCTTTGGGCTTGCTTTGATGGAGCAGCAGTTGATTTGGTTCCTCCTGGACTGAAGGGGCAGATACTTAATCGGTACAGCCTTTTAGAAGAAAGATTGGAGGATGAAGTGAATCCTATTCAAAAGGTTCGAGTGATTGCTTCAAATAATGATGGGGTTGTGCACTTGGATGAAATCCCTACCACAGAAGATGAGATTGCTCGGGGAGCACGAGGGCACGGAGATCAATGGAAGAATGCTATCTATGCTAAGATGTGTACCACACAGAACCATGCTGCAGAGCTCAGGAACCATAACATTGCAGAGATAGCAGAGATGAAGAGACAGATGAAGCAGCTGCAACAGATTTTTAGGGGGATGGCAATAGCGCCGGCGCGTCGTCTTGGAGGAGGAGGAGGGAGAGGGCCGGCTGTAGTGGATGCAGCGCCCGGGCTTCCAGAGGGGCAGCGACCTGCAACCTTGTATGCCACTCCAAGAACCATCCAAGCCTTGTGGGATGAGTACCAAAATGGAATAGGAGGGAGGAAGCCGGCGCGCGAGTTCACTGCCGCTGAGCGAGGGCGCGTTAAGTTCAAGTATTCCAACAGGAAAGTTGTGTGGAGCTGTATGGAGAGGCTCTTGAATCGTGGCAACGATGTGAATACTGCCATCAGCAAGATCAAGCGTGTTTATGGGGACTTGTCCATCACAAAGCTAATCAAGGCAATGCGCCGTGACGAGAGGGATCATGGAGGGAATCCGGGTCTTCGATGATCGATTCGATGGATCACTTGGTTCAATTGGTGGTTTGATTTGATTGTTCTTGTTGGTTCGATTCGATTGTTCCTCTTGTTGGTTCGATTCGATCGTTCTTGTTGGTTCGATCGATCCGTTCGATCGATTCGTTTGATTGATTCGTTGGTGTTGTTGTTCGATGGTTGGTCTGATCGATTCAATCCATCCCATCGATCGATCGATTGATGGAGGAGAGGAGTAGCTTGTTGGATAGGGGATCCCCCCCTGTTGTTGCTGATAAGCTCTGTTTTTTAGTTCAAGTTTTTCCATGTTCCGGTGTGTTGTCGAGTGAGTGCTGTAATCACGGGCGGGTTCGATCGATCACCTGTCTAAGTCGATGTTAGTGTCGTGTAACATGTCAGTAATAGATAACAGTATTATTTGTACACATTTACTTCCATCTTCTTGTACCTCAGCTTGGAAAGTGAATGGTCGATTTTTGGAACTGTCGTGTTGTTGCCGGTCTTGTTGAGTATTCAAGAAGGTTTGGTCGGCGGGTTTGATCAATCACCTGTCTAAGTCGTTGTTAGGGCCGTGTAACATGGAAGTGATAGATAACAGTATTATTTGTACACATTTACTTTCATCTTTTTCTGCCTTGACCCGGAAAGAGAAGGGTCGATTTTCGATCTGTCTTGTGAGCACTCTTGTTTTAGCGAGTACTTCGTAATTTGTAATTTTGCTTGCCAAATTTTGGTCGATACTTAGCGGGTTGTTTTTGATACTTAGAGTGTTACACAAAAAGGTGCGGTGTGCTCACCAAACGTAACCAAACGTTACCTCTGTAGACTTCTACATGGTTTGTGTACTGTTGCATTTTAAGTTGCGTTTTTAATGTGTACTCTCACGGTACCGTCTGCTGTATTGACTTCCTTGGTGCGGGCGGGAAACCTGGTTCTGAAATCTGAAACCGCTCACTCTCCGTCTACGGTACTTGTGCGCGCATTACATAAAAGGGACCGCCGCCACCACCATACCGGTACTAGTACTAGGTTTCAGGTTTCAGGTTTCAGAACTACAAGTAGCGGTACAAGTACGAGTAGTACTACCGGGTACGACCGGTACGAACCGTACTACTACGGTAAGATTTCAGGTTTCAGAACAGAACAGAACCACCACCAGCGGGCAGGCTATCACTCACTACGTTTGTGATAGCCTCAGTAGCCTACCTACTTGTAGTACTGGATGTGCAGTGTTTATAGTTCATAGGTGTGTTGGTGGGTTAAGCAATGCTAGAGGGGGATCCGGGAAGCGCCAGCCTGTGGCTAGTTTTTGCAGGCTGGTCCGGTCCCTTGCTTTGCCCACACACCGGCGCACAGCTTTGGCTGTTAAGCCTTTTCTGCGGGCGGGCGTGGTGGGCCTTTTACTTATTCTACTACTAATCGTTTTAGGAGCAAAAAGAGTGAGCTGTAGGCTTGGTTCTTGCTGGAGGAATCCTTTACAGAGGCTTGTTGGTGCTTTTCCTGTAATTTGCTGATTACCGTGGAATTGCTGTATTCGGTGAGGAGTGATCGTAGTAGAGTTCGTACCTACGTTGGTGATACAGTGAGATCTTGCATACTCAAGGGTGTTCTTTGGTTCGTACGTCGTACGTTCCACGTGGCACTACCATTCCTTACATTCGGTTTGCTACATCAACTATCACTCACTACGTTTGTGATAGCCTCAGTAGCCTACCTACTTGTAGTACTGGATGTGCAGTGTTTATAGTTCATATGTGTGTTGGTGGGTTAAGCAATGCTAGAGGGGGATCCGGGAAGCGCCAGCGTGTGGCTAGTTTTTGCAGGCTGGTCCGGTCCCTTGCTTTGCCCACACACCGGCGCACAGCTTTGGCTGTTAAGCCTTTTCTGCCAATGGGCCAGATGGCCACAGGGTGGGAGGTGGCTGGAGACGAACCTGTAGGGGGCTTGGAGGACAGCGAGGGTGGGAGAATCATCATGGAGGATTCAGAGAGGAAGATTCCCCAGAGGGGGGTCAGAGAGAGCTGCCAGGGGGAGTGGGGGCCGAGGCCGGCACCCACTCGTCAGGCAGGAAGGAGTATGTTCCATTGTTGAACATTACAGAGGCAAGGTTCTTGAAGATGGGGAGGGACTGTTGATGGAGGTATCGCATCATGCAATCACTGTGCCATCTTGCAAGGAGCTTGATGACATTAGCATCACATTTGCCCTGGAGCAGTGCCATAGCCCCTCCCGCGCGAAGGGAGCAGGCAGAGATTGCTGCAGGGGAGATGCCTGTGGTATGGTATAGGGTCGTGGCATAGACTCGCATGGAGGAGGTGACAGTTGCTGCGCGAACGAGGGTGAGGACCCCCTTGTCAAAGTAGCTGGCAAGCTTTAGGTTTGGGCTGAAGGGGTGGGTGATAGTGCAGCAGCCCCTGAGGTGGAGCACCTGGCGCGCGCATGCTGCTACAGGGCAGCAGAGGCAGTCACCACTCCTGGCATGAGCAACTACCTCACCTGTGTCCCCATTCTTCTGTGTGGTGAATGTCAGGGTGACAGAGGTAGCAGCAAGGAGCTCATGTTCAGGGCCATCGTGGTGGACCATTTTGGAGCCGAGGTAGAAGGAGACCTCCTTGAGGTGGAAGGCTTGGTCATCCCTGTTAGTACCAGTGTACTCACCAGGTCTGAGGCAGAAGAAGAAGGCTATGCAGATCATGTTGGCAATGGCCTGTCTGGCGGGGGAAGGGTAGTCATGGTATGCAAAGCAAAGTGCTGTGCATGACAAGGGTGATTGGGACTGGTTTGACCCTGCAAGGGGCGGGGTCAAGTTTGGCATAGGCCTTGAACTGGGCAGCTAGCCTGAAGTCAAGACTGCCAGTTGAGTTGGTTCTGGGGTCTTTGGCCCCTACGCGGGCCAGCGTCTGGCCCACTGACCGGAGGGTGTCCGATACTGTGCGAGATCGGATGGGCTTGCGGCTACAGGACAGCCTGCCATCATGGAGGCGCTGGGCAAAGACTTGGAGGATGGGGATTGGATCTGTAACAGATTGGAGGGTTGGTTCAAAGCCTTGAGACAAACAGAATTGAACCCATTGATTCCAATGGGCATCCTTTCGTTTGGCATAGAGTTCAGTGACTGAAGCGCGCATGGTCTCCTGGATAGAGCCAAGGTCAGAGCAGAATGCATGGCAGGCTTCAGGGGACATAAGATCCAGGGCAAGTCCTGTGGGTAGGTGGTGTTGAAATGAAGGAGCAAGGCAGCGTCAGAGAGGGGTGATAGAGAGAGCAAATCAGCCAGGTGATTCACAGGGCCAGGGATGTAATCCCTGAGAGGGACATATTGGTGGAGGCGCTGGTGAAGGGACTGAATCCGAAGGAGGTAAGCGGCAGGCCCAGTGGTGGTAGTGGCGCCTTTCCTTTGCCAGTAGACAGCTGCCGTGTTGTCATAGCAGTTGTGGGTGGTTCTGTATTGGACACAGGCAGCGTGGGCAAGAATGTCATTGTGGGCAATGGAACCAGCGAGCTCCAGGTCACTGTTGGTGATGGTGCCGTGGGGGTTGTCAAAGGTGACTAACTGGGAGGAGACCCACTTGGGGAAGGCATGTCTCCACAGGATGGGTTGGATGTTACCATCAGGGAGTGGAACAAAATGAATGCCCCCCATACCATCTCCAGAGGCATCACAGGCGCCCATGGTGGCAGGGAAGGGGTCCGACACCAGTTCAGCAATAGAAGTGGGTCGGTTGGATAGATCAGTGGCAAGCCATTGGAAGTCCCGAAGGAAGCTATGGACTCGCTTGGTGAGCCGGATGCGCTGCCGGCCTGGATCTTGGTGTCACAAGGCTTCTTGGAGGATGGAGAAGAGTCCCATGGAGCCAGGAATGGCAATAGCCATGGATCGTAGTTCCCCCAGCACTTGGTGCCACTGTTGGGTGGGGACATGGCGTTGGTTGTTTGTGATGGAGTGCAAGATCTCCTGTAGCCGGGCTACTCGATGGGGAGGGAGGCTGATGGTTTTGTTGATGGAATCAATGAGCCAGCCAAGGATAACTTTTGTGGTGGTCCAGGTGGCATCCCCGTGGAGCATTTTCTTGAGGGAGGCTGGCTCCTGTCGGAAGGGGGTGTCGGTGGCCTCAAGGGGCCTGAAGACTTTGTCCAGGGATTGGAAGAGCACTCGCTTGATGGCGCGGCAAGTCCATTGGTTGCCTTGAGCTAGGCCACAGAAGTCATCCACATAGACATCCCAGTATCGGACACGCTGCTTGCTGGGGGTGGTGCTATGGGGGGTGCGTTGGGCGGCCTTGGGAGGGGGATCCGGCGGGATTGCAATTGGGAGGGGTGGAGCTGGGGCTTCAGAGGGGAGATACAGTCGATGGGGGGTGAGCCTGGCCTCTGCCAGCCCTGTGGAGAGGGTGGCATTGGCCAAGTCTGCAATGGTTTCAGTGAAGGCACAGAAGTTGGGGGGGGGCTGGATTTCCACCCCATTGGGTTGGTGAGGGGGATTCCAATGAGGGGTGGCTCGCCCTTCCTGGAAGGGAACAGCACTCCTAACTTCATGGTGTCTTCTGGGTTCAACTGGACCCGGTAGAATCCATCAGCTAGGTCTATCTTGGACATGTACACTGGATCGAACCTGGTGTTGGCGCGGTGCAGCTTGGAGAGGAGCCGGGGAAGGGTGTGGCCAAATTGCATGGCTTCAGCCGGGGCTAGAGGGATGGTGTCTTGGTTAACTTCAGAGTAGGTGTAATCTGAGATCATTCGGGGGCGCCGGCCTTGCTGGGGGACTAGCCCCAGTGGACTCAGCCGGAGGTTGGGAAGGTCTAGGATGAGGCTGGCTGGGAGGATAGTCCATTGCTGCTTGTCCATCATGTCGGCATATTCTTCGCGAAGGAAGTCGATGCCCTGCCGTGAGGATTGGTGGGGGCCCCTGGCTAGGGCCCCAGCAATCCGGGCAGTGTTCCAAGGGGGGTCGTGCATGGAGGCCGGGGTTCCCTCCTGCCCAAAGTGGGCTAAGAGGTGACCGGCAGGATGGGGGATAGCATCCACATTCGGGTGGATGTCACCTCTTCCCCGGATGGTCCGGATGAAGTCCCCCCAGCTAGTGCTGTTGTTGTAGGCCTGGATGGCCCGGGTGATGTGCACGTCTAGCCGGTCAATGGGGTAACCGGGAGGTGGGCAGGCTGGAGGAGGTCTTTGTACAGCGCCGGGTGGTGAAGAGACCAGGTCGGCGCTGGGAGGAGAGGCCAGCGTGTTGCTGGAAGATCCCAGGTCGGTGCTGGGTGGAGAGGCCAACGCGTTGCTGGAGATTGGGAGGGGTCCCAGCGTGTTGCCGGGTGGTGTGGAGCTCGGCGCGGAGCTGGGTGGGTGAGATCCCAGGACAGTGCTGGGTGGTGTGGGTCCCAACACGGTGCTAGGTGGAGGAGGGCCCAGGACGTCGCTGGGCGGGGGCTTGGTTGCCGGGGGGGGGGGGGGGGTTGAGGGCATACAGGAGCGGCGGGACAACGCGAGAGTGCTTCTTACCGACAACGCGCGATTGCTTCTTACCTAGGTCCCGAGGGAGGGGTATGCCGTTGAGCGGCGAGGATGGGGGCCGGTGTAGGCGGGGGGGATGCAATGGGATGTGTGGGGTTTCCCGGAGGGAGCGGGGAGGAGAAGGGGTTTCCCGGATGGAGCAGGGAGTGGTTGCCTGGCGGAATCGAACGTGGTGAGGAGATGGAGTTTCCCGGATGGAGCGGGGAGTGGTTGCCGGGCGGAATCGAACGTGGATTAAGTGATTGGGTGGGGGCGCTTGGATGGCCCCCGAGGCAATTAGAGTGAGAGGGGGCGCAGCGCCGAGTGATTGGCGCTTGCCAGGTCTTCAGGCCAAATAAGCCTCTTGGCACCAATCCCAGAGCAGGTCCTGCTCTGCTGGCACGATGTCGACATGGTCATGAATATGGCGGCAGCCGGTGAAGCAACGACCTCTGATGTGCCAGGAATGGCAGCGTTCTTTGCCATCGGGGCGTTTGAGAGGTGGTTTGCCCTTGGCTTTCATGGAAGAGATGACTAATCTCATTGCTTTGTTTTTGATTTTAGCAGTGAGGGGATTGGATTGGTCAGAGAGCCTGGGATCTCTGTTGGGATTGAGTCTCTGGTCCTCATTGTTGAAGGGGCGCTTGTCGCCCCTCCCCCCGCTGTTGGGGGGTGGAGGACTGCCGGAGGACCCCTTCTGTGGCAGGTTTGGTAGCTGGAGGGCTCTCAAGGCATCTACATTGGACACGTTTGGGAGCCAGTTGAGATTCTGAGTCATTCGGAACCGGTGGATGTCTTCCCCAAAGTCGGGGGAAGGGAGTGTGGTGTCAGACTCCCATTGCTCTTCTAGCCAACCCCTCACTCTGACCTGGAAGTAGTACACCACAATGGCCGGGGTGAGGCGTTTCCCCACTTCGTCTGCTATTGCGCGGCGGAGGGGCATCTGTTGCCACTCCAGTCTGGAGAGGCCTCGTTGGTAACCCTTGACCACATCATGTGTGGCGCCTAAAAGGGTGGCTAGGACTGCAAGGTAGCTTTTGAGCTGGGTGGTAGCTTCTGTCCAGTCGAGGGGGATGTAGGCCTTGGTCTTTTGCAATTCCAGGGAGTCCTTGAGGGAGAGGGAATTGCCTTGGGTGGAGATCATGGTGTCATATGCTGCTACATTAGCGGCTGCTTCATGCTCCCGCTTTAGGGTAGCTGCTGATCCTCCTGGAGGAGTAAAGGCTAGAGGAAGTATGCCATCTGCTACATCAAAGGGGTCTGTTCCATAGAAGTTGCAATCTTGGAACCGCTTGAGCACGGCTGTGGTGATGAGTGGCGCCTGGATCCCAAGGCTGTAGGCGTCTGTTGCAACTTGGCTTTGGAGGATCATGTGGGTCTTCTCGTGTTTGCTCTTCTTGGCCCAGGCTGTGTAGATGGGGGGAAGATCTGCTTCCGTTGTTTTTCCACAGAGTAGTAGGAATCTTTCCGTGTAAAGGTCCCCCCACACTGCCCTGACAGAGTGCAGCTTGGAGGATTCTTGTCATCTTTGGTCCAGAGACTCACTCAGTCTTAGTTGCTGGTCTGTAAGCGCTGAGAAGGCTGCAGTGAGGGTAGGGTCTGCTGGTGCTGCAGGGCCTACTCTGAGGCCCGGGAGGTCGCGAAGGAGGACGTTGCTCTTCATGTAGGCGCGGAGGTTAGCTTCAGCTCTGAAGGAGGGTCCGGGCTCTAGGAGCCGGATGGCGCCCAGCAGAGTGGTGGGTTGCGTCCCCACTGCTCAAAGTGTGTCCACTAAGGGTTTGCAGATATTCTCCAATCCTCGCTGGTGGATGTGAGGTTGGAGGACTTGGAAGGCCTGCTTCGGGGTGAGGCCCCTGCACAACACCAGTGGGAAAAATTCAAAGGGTAGGAAACATACCTTATGGGCCTGGAGCATTTCAGTGTGGGCGGTCCCTTCAGGGATGGCGGGGATGTAATCTCTATCCAGGGTGTTGTGATATGGTGGCTTCATGGTGGGCCATAAGGTACACCCGGCTAGCTGCAGCCCGCGAAAGCAGAGCTGCATCCACTTGCACCAGCTCACCCTCTTGTCCTTCTACATCGTCAATGTAGCCAAAGGCGCGGCCCCGGTTGGCAGACGGCTGGGTGATGGTGCCTGGATATCGTCGGAGGCCATGGATGACCCGGAGCCGGTCCACTCCCGCTGCATCTTCTTGGAAGATGCCCAAGCCGCCAATAGCTTGTGCATTGAAGATATCCAGGAGGAGGGGGAGAAGCCTATCCCCCTCAGCCTCTGTGAAGAGAGTGTAGATGGCCTGGTAGACGTCGTGCCTCGCAGGCGCTTCCCCAAAGGGGCCTGCACCTTGGAAATACTCCCTGTAGTTCATTGTCGTGTTGCTACGGTCGAACCGGAGTCCTGGCCTGCGGAGGATGGTCGGCGATGTAGGCGTTTACCTACTAAGTCAATGAGATTAGAGAGACGCGTTGGGCCTCTCTGGTGGAGGATCCTCACGTAGGGAGAAACCGACGCGTCGCGATAGATGACTATCGAACCAAGGCTTGTACGGGTACAATAGGGAAGACTATTGGACCTGGATGGATAAGCCTTTTACTTATTCTACTACTAATCGTTTTAGGAGCAAAAAGAGTGAGCTGTAGGCTTGGTTCTTGCTGGAGGAATCCTTTACAGGCTTGTTTGTGCTTTTCCTGTAATTTGCTGATTACCGTGGAATTGCTGTATTCGGTGAGGAGTGATCGTAGTAGAGTTCGTACCTACGTTGGTGATACAGTGAGATCTTGCATACTCAAGGGTGTTCTTTGGTTCGTACGTCGTACGTTCCACGTGGCACTACCATTCCTTACATTCGGTTCGCTACATCAATTTCAACAAAATTCGTAATGGTTCTTTCACAGTGTACTAACCTAATACCGCCGAGGCCAGCACTGAGGAGGGCTTCGTTGCCCGAAGTGGAGACCGAAGGAGGCTACACAAAGTAACAATCCTACTTCTTCTTGTTCGGACGGAACCATCATCAGCACCCTCACAACTAACAACAACGACAACAAGCAACAATGTCACATAAACGATGCTCATGCTTTCGTCATATTCCTGCGATGTTTTTTCAAATTCCGAAACATTTTGTTGCGCGCACAATAAATAATTCTCTACCTATTTTTGCACGCAACAATTTCAAGTAGGTCTATTTTCGCCACCGTTTTTTTCAGCCCTCGTACCATGCTTGCTTCAGAATCTTTCTATTCTACAATTTTGTTTCATGCTTACCCCGATAATATTTATTCGCCATTCAATTTTTGTTTTTTCCACACGAAAACTCCTCATGTTTTGTAATAATATCCTCTATGTACACTGATATTGTTGTAGCGTTGATACAAATTTCTTAACAAATATACAAGCTTCTTGATAACCAGCAATGTATTATGTTATGTTGCTTTCACAATACTCACACTACATTTATCGAATATCAAAAGCCAACAACAATATTTTTGTACTCATAAGAAAGTATTTTATCCGCATTTGCAATAATCTCCGACATTTCACAATATTCACGCTACGCATATCAAATACCGAAATACAACAAACATATTTTGTAACGAATATGAAAGTAGTTTATCAGCTTTTGCAAATACCTCGTTTATTGTATTATATTCAAACAGAAGACCCGGAACAATATTGTGCAAACCGTAAAATAATAATGAACTAGCCGTGCTACTCTAATGATGTTGTTATCACCCATTACTCTAGTTCATTTTTCATGTATTCGAGGTATAATTTGTATTCCTCGGTATCCTCGCCGAGAATCTGAAGCAAGCTACGTTTTCTCTTCCGTCTTTTTCCCTTTTTACTTTCTTCATCCTCCTCCTTATCTTGTTGTTTACGATTGCCATTTTGTTTTTGGTACATTTTAAGTAGTTCCGTCTCTAATTCTTTCGACTGTTGTTCCTCCCTTCGTTCTTCTAATTCGCTTACTAGGTATTCATAAAGATCTTGTCCCTCGTTACTCCATCCCTCCTTATTTCCTGACTTACCGTCAGTGAATTTTTTTCTCAACCTCGTGCCCTTTGTTGTGTTTAGCCACGAGTCGTAGTCGTTGTAAAGGAAAAGCAATGCAAAAGCTTCATCGCTTGGGGTGAAAATGTTACTGACTGTCATTCTGACTGATTTTCTTTTGAAGTCTGTCTGTTTTGGTGACACCGCTCCAAGAATTCTTTTCATGAAGTATTTGAATTCTGGTGAATTTTTCCGCCGATAGTCTTCATGCAATTGGTACCTATTTTCTGAGTTCACGTCTTGGGTGTCCGTGATTAGAACCGTTCCTGGGAAACTATCTGGTATCTGGTTGTTCCTTTTATAATCTACATGTCAGTGTTAATATGACCAAAATGTTAGAAAGGATTATGAAAGAGTGCATGCCGGCAATCATTTTATTGTTGGTTGCTTACCTTTGTAGTTTTTCCTGGCAAGAGTTTGAGCATTGTGTCTACACGTAGTGACTGCTTGGCAATAAATTCCACTCCACTTTTGTTCCTTTATAGCGATCGTATTTGGTATTTCATTGTTATTCGTTACTTTTGCAATGTTGAATATCGTTGCCTTCACAATGTATTCTCTGGCGGGAATTTAAATTTCCTGAACGCTGTTTCTTTGACGTGTTTGACAATGTTGTTTTCCAAGTTATCGTTATCGGATTCTTTTGTTGTCTGTAGAATATTTCTGTTGCTACTGTTGGTGGTTCTATATGTTTGGCTATCGTTTGTGTTTGTTTGGTCACTTCCCAATACACTGCTGTGCGGGCTGTTTGTGTTATTGGTAACAATGGTTTTACCTGTCACCGGACTGCTGCAACTACTCAGTTCTACCATTATTTTTTTGTTAAATCGTGCACCTCAACTTACCGTTTTTTCCTTTGATTGATTTGGCGCGCTATTTTTATGATAATAATGTTGTTTGAAGGAAGCGTTTGGCATGTTTTTTTCATTCATACTGTACGAGCTGTAAGTGCTTGATTTACTGCCTCCCGGGAAGTGCTGTATTACTATTAATTGTACTACCTGTGAGTGTTGTTTTACTGGTGCCTGCCTATCTTTTGTTTGCGCGTGCCGTGATATTCTGCAATGTGGTGTCCTGAAAATTTTGGCGCGGACCACAATCCGTAGGTTCCACTGAGGGTAATTGTACGTAGCCCAAGCATTGATTCTCGTACCTATTGTCTTTTCATTTTCTGCAACGGTGTTGCAGGAAAAGCCCTTTTTGTTGTTTTGTTATTTTCTATGGAGTACATTTTTCAAATGTACCGACATCTTTTTGTACTAGTCCATCAAAAACAGACTAACTTTAAGTAGTGTAACTTTCCTCGTCAGGATATGATTGGTTCTTGATATAGATGTTAACGTGTCCAGTGGATCGATTCCTCCGTAGAGATGTGGTGTACAAAGGCTAGTCTCCGTAATTTTTTGTTATTATTTTTTGATTTTTGTATGAACAAGTAACCAAAATAGTGTTTCTCAGTTACTTTTTGAGTGCAAAAGTGTCTTATTTTCTGAAATGTTTGGATGAATATTGCTCATACTATGGATTGGGGAGACTATGAAACAATATTGACAAGTCTCAGGCTGATACTTTAGTCATTATGAATTTTAGAATAATTTTTGTCCCTGGCCATGCATGTACCAAAATAGTGATTCCTACTCAGTTTTTGAGTGCAAATGTGTGGCATTGACTGCAATTTCAGGATGAATATTGTTCATACTATAGATGGGGTACACTACAAAACAAACTGGACAAGAAGCAGGCTGATACTTTAGTCAGTATGAATTTTAGAATAATTTTTGTCCTTGGACATGCATGTACCAAAATAGTGAGTCCTAGTCAGTTTTAGAGTGCAAATGTGTGGTATTGGCTGCAATTTCAGGATGAATATTGCTCATACTATGGATGGGGTAGACTATGAAACAAACTGGACAAGAAATAGGCTGATACTTTAGTCAGTATGAATTTTAGAATAATGTTTGTCCCTGGACATGCATGTACCAAAATAGTGAGTCCTAGTCAGTTTTGAGTGCAAATGTGTGGTATTGACTGCAATTTCAGGATGAATATTGCTCATACTATGGATGGGGTAGACTATGAAACAAACTGGACAAGAAACAGGATGATACGTAGGTCAGTATGAATTTTAGAATAATGTTTGTCCCTGGACATGCATGTACCAAAATAGTGAGTCCTAGTGAGTTTTAGAGTGCAAATGAGTGGCATTGACTGCAATTTCAGGATGAATATTGCTCATACTATGGATGGGGTAGACTATGAAACAAACTGGACAAGAAACAGGCTGATACTTTAGTCAGTATGAATTTTAGAATAATGTTTGTCCTTGGACATGCATGTACCAAAATAGTGAGTCCTAGTCAGTTTCAGAGTGCAAATGAGTGGCATTGACTGCAATTTCAGGATGAATATTGTTCATACTATGGATGGGGTAGACTATGAAACAAACTGGACAAGAAACAGGCTGATACTTTAGTCAGTATGAATTTTAGAATAATTTTTGTCCCCCCTGGACATGCATGTACCAAAATAGTGAGTCCTAGTGAGTTTTAGAGTGCAAATGTGTGACATTGACTGCAATTTCAGGATGAATAGTGTTCATACTATGGATGGGGTAGACTATGAAACAAACTGGACAAGAAACAGGCTGATACTTTAGTCATTATGAATTTTAGAATAATTTTTGTCCCCCCTGGACATGCATGTACCAAAATAGTGAGTCCTAGTCAGTTTTGAGTGCAAATGTGTGGCATTGACTGCAATTTCAGGATGAATATTGCTCATACTATGGATGGGGTAGACTATGAAACAAACTGGACAAGAAACAGGCTGATACTTTAGTCAGTGTGAATTTTAGAATAATGTTTGTCCCTGGACATGCATGTACCAAAATAGTGAGTCCTAGTCGGTTTTGAGTGCAAATGAGTGGCATTGACTGCAATTTCAGGATGAATATTGCTCATACTATGGATGGGGTAGACTATGAAACAAACTGGACAAGAAACAGGCTGATACTTTAGTCAGTATGAATTTTCGAATAATGTTTGTCCTTGGACATGCATGTACCAAAATAGTGAGTCCTAGGCTAGTCAGTTTAGAGTGCAAATGAGTGGCATTGACTGCAATTTCAGGATGAATATTGCTCATACTATGGATGGGGTAGACTATGAAACAATCTGGACAAGAAACAGGCTGATACTTTAGTCATTATGAATTTTAGAATAATGTTTGCCCCTGGACATGCATGTACCAAAATAGTGAGTCCTAGTCAGTTTTAGAGTGCAAATGTGTGGCATTGGCTGCAATTTCAGGATGAATATTGCTCATACTATGGATGGGGTAGACTATGAAACAAACTGGACAAGAAACAGGCTGATACTTTAGTCAGTACGAATTTTAGAATAATGTTTGTCCCTGGACATGCATGTACCAAAATAGTGAGTCCTAGTCAGTTTTAGAGTGCAAATGTGTGACATTGGCTGCAATTTCAGGATGAATATTGCTCATACTATGGATGGGGTAGACTATGAAACAAACTGGACAAGAAACAGGCTGATACTTAGGTCAGTATGAATTTTAGAATAATGTTTGTCCCTGGACATGCATGTACCAAAATAGTGAGTCCTAGGTAGTTTTGAGTGCAAATGTGTGCCATTGACTGCAATTTCAGGATGAATATTGCTCATACTATGGATGGGGTAGACTATGAAACAAACTGGACAAGAAACAGGCTGATACTTTAGTCAGTATGAATTTTATAATAATTTTAGTCATTACCCAATAAGTTCTACTTAAGTACGTATGAAGAAAAAAATTGGAAGTACGTACGAAGAAAAAAATACTATCTAGTACGAAAATCGTGTAGAAATCTACCCTCGTAGAAACCTACACAAATTCAATACCAGAAATTTCCTAGTACAAAAAACGTGTAGAAATCTACTTAAATTGAAGTATGGTTTTTTTTTCTTCTCGAACGTACGTACGAGATTTTTTTTTCTTCGTACGTACGAGATTTTCTAGTACAAAAAGCATGTAAGAATCTACAGGCGTAGAAACGTACGCGGATTCATTACTAGGAATTATCTAGTACAAAAAACGTGCAGAATTATACACTAGTACAAAATCATGTAGAATTCTACAGGATGTACTAAAAGTATCCTCTCGCTCGAAAATGGTACGCCAAAAAAAAAAAAATCTCTCTCACACAAACACACAGTAATTTTCTTTTCTACCTCCCGACAAAAAAAATCACTTTTTCTACCTCGCAACAAAAAAAAACAATCACTTCATGATCTGTTCTACCTCGCAACAAAAAAAATCACTACATAATCTGCCTTCTTACATCCGACTTATTTGACTAGGGTGTTGGTTCTTGCAATCAACACTCTGTCCAAGAACGTTTGATCCAAAACCTCTTTAACAGAGCCGGAGGATCTGTTGTCAGATATTTTAGTCCGAAATAACAGCCTTGTACTGGAAAAGAAGTAGTTAGCATTGGACGAGAAGGGGATTTGCTGGATAGATAATGTTGTTCGGATTTGCGACCCAAACATATATGTCTTGAAAGAAGCAATGAACCGGCATCGTCCCTTGCAATTATATCAACAGGAACAAGGTACTGTTTTTCGTGACATGGAGTAAGAAGTAATCTACGGCAGCAACTACAATTTCATCGGGACGATTGTCGGAACGACGGTACGAATAAACGGTAAGAATGAGAGAGATAGGCAACGGCAACGGCAACGGCAATTGATTCTTGGTCTTCCACTCCACCGGCATTACTGATAATGTATTTCCTCCCTTCTGGTTTCTTCTTATTTTCATAGTAACGGAAGAAACCATCAAATCGGAATCGGAAGAAACCATCAAATCAGAATCGGAAGCAACCATCGAATTGGAAGCAACCAAATCGGATTCGGAAGCAACCATTGAATCATAACGGATTGGAACAAAGGATTGGAAACGTTGGCATCAACATATCGAAACAACAGATCATTCCTTGAGGTGCATCGTCTTCTTCCCTGTAGGTGCCATGCCGTCAGCATCAAATCGGTTGGCATGTAGATTATATTATTCTGTTGTTATTATTTACTCTATGTACTACATCAATAGATACTCACCCACTTTGTTCAATTATCATATATTCGAATAGGATCGTCGGCAACGAGAACGGCAACGAATCGATCAGTGGGATTCATCCGGCGCGGCAACGAATCATTGGCATCGAATTCCTCCTCCTCCTCCACCGGTGCAACCCCTAGTAGGAGGCAGGAGCAACGGCAACGAATCGTCAGCATCGAATTGCTCCTCCTCCTCAACTGGCGCTCCACCGACTGTTGCTAGGCAACAACGGCAACGAATTGTTGGCAACAAATCGTCGGCATCAAATTGTCAGCATCGAATCGCTTCTCCTCCTCCACCGGCGCTCCACCAACGTTGGCAACTCTATCAGCATCGGCAATGGCAATTGATTGGTCTTCTTGCTGCTGACTTCTTGCTGCTCCAAAACGCCTCTGCTCACTGCTGGCTTCCTGCTGCTCCAAAACGCCGCTGCTGGCTTCGTGCTGACTTCCTGCTGCTCAAAAATGCCGCTCCAAAACACCGATGCTGGCCGTTGGCTTCCTGCTGCTCCTCCAAAACGCCACTCCGCTAGTCGCTGTTGCTGTTGCTCGCACTAGTTGCTGTTGCTGTTGCTCTCGCCATTCGCTGTTATTGTTGCTCTCGCTAGACCCTATCCCCACTGGTCGCTGCTGGCTTCCTGCTACTTCAGCTCACTGCTGATTTCCTGCTGGCTTCCTGCTGGCTTCCTGCTGGCTTCCTGCTGGTCCATAACGCCGCTGGAAACGCCGGTGCTTGCTGCTGGCTTCCTGCTGATATTTTGAAACGCAATTGCACCATTTTGAATAAAACTGGAATTGAATGACGACTGTACCCTTGAAAATACGGAAAAAGGCCATTCCGTGCAACGCCGTTGCAGAAAATGGAAAAACGCAAAATATTAAATTCCTTTCGTGACCAGAAGTACCAAAGCTACCAAAGGGTAGATTTCCTATGCGCATGAATCAATGAGTCCCGTATTCATCTAAATAATCGATTCCCACGGCATATCGGTTCCCACGGCGCATCGATTCCCACCGCGCATAAACGGTGAGCAATCCCTGTCTTACGATATTGCCATTGTTCTTCGGTGAGCAAACTCTGATTTCATAAAATATCACACGAGCTACGGGAGCAATTCCTGACCTTAATGATAAACATTTCATGGAGTCTTCCTAACGGAACAAGAGAAGAAAACCGTTGGCATGTGATTCTCACACAATACATATACATGCATACAAATATATATGGTCAACGACTAATACATGCACGGAAATAATCAGCGAGTAATCTCAGCACTACGCAACAGCAGTTGCAACGTATTCATCTCAATAAAAGAGATATCTTGCATTTCGGCAAGATTTCACTTTATCTCATACTTTTAACATTCAACTGATTTATATCCCAAAATTCACACTAGTTGCTACCAACTACCTGTAATCTACATACTAAGGTCTGTCTCGCTGCAATCTGAATAAGTCACAGCAAGAGGAGATCTGGCGGTTCCCTAGTCTCGCCTGTAGTCTGATTATCCGTTGCCGAAAGTATCCAAACACAATTGTCACGCGTAGAGTACAATCGTTCGTCTACTAACACACTAACACAGCGTTGCTGTTCGTCAGAAGCCCTTGAATCAGACTCTCAACGAATCGGATTCAGAAGGAAAATAATACAAAATACACATAAAAGGGGGGTACATCAAAAACCATAAATACACAACTTTACAAAGAACAATTTACAAGTACTCCTCCAAAACAAAAACAAAAAATTCTGCAACGGCGTTGTAGAATAGTGGAATAATGAATAATACGTAAATCAATTTAAGTACAAATATCACTGATAATAAACTTGTTCGTTCAAGTCATGTGCTGTCTTCACCATCTCGTACTATTGATTCTAAATTCTTCTTTTCCAATGCAGCCATTGTCTCACGGAAATTAAACAACCATAGCTCACGATTTCCCAGCACAAAATATTGGTCAGGACTACCATGGTTTCTAACAACGGCAGCTTCGGACTCAATGGCGTTGCAGTCGAACAAATACAATTTATTTCGCAACTCACCTTGCTTTACCAACACATGATGGTGTTTTTTTCCCTTTATCCCTCTTGATCGGTATGGGGTCTGCAGAAACAAAGCAACGAGCGACGGCATAATAACCATCGTGCACTAATTCGAAACCACTAACGGAGCTACCCACCGGGAAAGGACCTTCGAGGTAAAGCAGGCACAGAATCTGACATGGATAAACTTGCAGTCCACGCCCATCAAGGAGGTCGAGTTGAAAATTAGCCCAGTCATACCATACATTGGACAATTGTCCAGAATCAGACTTAAACGATGGGTGGGCACGAAACAATAATTTCATCTCGCGATATTTGTCATACCTCTTGTGCTCCGTGGTTCCAAAAACCTTGCTGCTGCCCACAGCCGGTAGGACCACGTCGCAACAAAATTTGAGAACATCAGATGGAAACCAGGGTACACTTGCGTTTTTTTTTTCCCATCCCACTTCATGTAAGGGAGACCATTCATCACACCAATCCAAAATGAAGACCCAGCTGACCAACCACCCTCCTTTGGATGATTTGGTCGGGTTATGGGTCTATGTTCGAACAAATCAAATTCACGGTCAAGTCGATCAATAGTTCGATACTCCATCACTCGGTTGCAAGTTTGCTTGATAAGTGTGGACTTGTTTTGTTGAGTTCTCTTAGCAGGAGCCTTCACTTCAGTTTTGTGATTGCTCTCACTTGCAGCAGAGTCCCATCCAGTTGGAGGACCAAATAATCTCATGTACTGTGATAAATGAAAATACATGTGATTCTTCACCAGATTGTTACCCTCTCCCTTACTTCGTTGCAGATTGTTATTTATACAGTTGATGAAAAGAACAGCCATTTTGTCAAGATTCAAAACACCTTTCTTGTCTTGTTTGAAAACCTCGTCAAACGCTCCAGCGTATTTTAGGAACTCTTCCATACCCAACAACAACTCAATGGCGTAAATACGTTGGTCAATCTCCTCTTCACACTTTCTGCTCTTGTTCTCAAGATTGGATGGTGTCTTTCGAGACAACAACATTTGACGACCTCCAGCAGACAGAAGTGACAGCATCTGAATATAAAGCATTCCAATGTACTGGTTACCCTCCTTCTTTGCTGTATGTATTGATTCTGAAAAATTGGTTCGTGGGAAGTCACGATCGGATTGCCTCTGAACAGCACCACCATAGTAACTGGCTAACCTTTCCATCTCACCAAGAAGCCGCTGGTTATTGCCTAAAAAGTCCTCACGGAACGTCTCTGCTGCACGCTTTGCACAACCAAGTTGGTGCATATGGAGTCTCTCTCCCGGCGACGCTAGATGAATATTATGTGGGTTTTCTCCAAAATCAAGGTCATAAAAAGCGTTGCCATTATGTACACTGTGGTGAGAGATGTTTTTGAAATACTGTTCAACATTCACTCCTTCGTCAACCGTTGGAGCAGTAAAATCAGATATATTCCAGAGCCGAATGGATTTGTACTCATCCCCATTTTGGTGCTTAGACACTTGCATGTTACCACTTTTAAGTGAAACGGGAACCTTCAAAACATTCACACGAGCATTAATACCAAGTGCTCTGGGACAATTGCAATGCCTACAGATCATCTTTGAATTCGATGTTTGATAATGTCCACAAAGTTGGTCGTGCTGGGGAGTATCACCTATGAAATAAGCCACCGCAAATTTCATTTGAACCGACCATTTCTTCTTGTTCCACGGCAAATTAGACCATTCAATACCATTCGTTTGGTTGCAGGCATCTTTCAAAGAAGAAAGAGCCAAACAAAGGCCAGAGTGAAGATTATTCACATTGTCAATTAATTCGGCACCTTTATCACGTGAACCCGTTGGATGAAAATATATAGCCTCCCAGGCATCCGGCCGGGAGTTTTGAGTTAGGGTGTTGAATATGCCAAGTGTCATGTTCAGTGGGGTAAGAGTGGTTTGACCACTATTGTCAATTGCAATTCCATCCATGTAGAGAATGATAGGAACCAGAATTTCATTCGATCCAGATTTGCATCTCTTCTCCCAAGTGTTGATCCACCATTCACCATGATGGAGTTCGTCAATATCAATATTGCCTTGAAGTTCTGGATAACGGACTGGTAAGGTTGGGTCTTCAGCATGGGGGAATGACAGATTGGCTTCCTTCACCAAAGTCACATTCGTTAATAGGGAATGAAGTGCTTTTTGGAATGACCGGACGTAGATTTGTTTGCGACTGGAAACGTCAGCACTCTGTGATTTCTTAGAACACCAGTCAATAAGATGAGGTTCAAACCCATCACCTTTTATTTCAGGCACAGTTGCAGAAATCTCCTTCATGACACTTGCCCTGGTCTTTATGAGATTGCCTTTAGTCCATGAAAATAAATTAAGCCGCTCCGATTCTATAGCCCATTCATACAATTCCTTCTCGGCAACTAATGGTATGCTATGATTCCGCATGATTTTCATTAACTTGATCTTGACCTTCAATTCGTCAGATATGTTTCTTCCTACATTGGGTGTTGTAATTGTTGTGTTTGAATCACAATGGGAATCGTCGACATCAATGTTGTTGCCTTCTTCTTCATCATTGACACTCAAAGAGTGGGGGGCCTCTATGCTCTCACTTCCTTCTTCCTCATCGTCATCATTAGGAAAGAAAAAATTGTCATCAGAAACAGAATCATCGTCATCCTCTATGTTTGTTAATTCCCGACCAATCAAGGCACGCCCAATCAGTTCGACAGAAGGGTCATACATAACTTGATTGTCAAGCACCTCTGGCAATGCGCCATCACTACTCTGTGGACCATTACAGGTGTTCGTTAGACCTAATTGTTGAGTAGCATCCTCGAGCTTCTTCGATTTTCTAATGAATATGCAAGATGCAAAATCTACTAGCCCCGAAGATTGCTTGAAATAAGAATAGCATGATGCGTCATTCAAAATATGGTCCCGAAGACCGGGAGAAACAGCTACTCCCGTTTTCTTTCTTAGTCGCGCTGTAAACAAGGGGGGTTTCTGCTTCTTGGTAACCTTCTTCTTTCCCCTACCTATAGTGATCAGAGGAGAGTCCCGGTAGCAACGTACACAATAAACCTGATATTTAGGTGTCGTCACCATCGTTAGTACGATAGCCAGTAATAACAATAGAAATGAGGAAACAATTGAGATTGAAAAATTGCGACCATGCACTGTTTATTTCAGGCATAGAATTCAGTAACATGCCACTAATTTGGAAACAGATGCCAGTGGGGTAGGAAAATGCAATGTGCATCAAAATATTATGAGTTTGACATTAATTTCAATAAATAGGGTGAAATTACAAAGGGGGACCAGTGGAGTTCGGCCCAAATATGCGCGTGATTCCAAAAGAACCCCGAATCTCGTTTGTGTGACGAACAACAACCACCACCACAAGAACAACAGAGGGACAATGGATAACAACGCCAACGCTGCGGACACCGTCAGCACAATGGGCACCAACAACACCAGCAGCAATGTTGTTGTAACACAACAAGAAACAGCAACACAAGAAGAAGATTTTGAAGTTGGAGATGGAGGGGCAAGTGATGCTGGAGAAGAAGGATCCATTACAAACGCCTTCTTTCTAATGGGGGGATGACAAGAACGACGCGCCAGACAATGACGATACGGATGCGGACGCGCTGCCAGTGATGATGTTGATGTTGATGTCCACACTACTACTACTAGTAGGTCGCAAGATGTTTTCTAATACAAGGATGGAACAGCAGTGCAACAGGCTGCTGTCTCATTCCCCAAGGCTTCCAAAGACTTCACGTCACCTGCTGCAAAATCTGCACTACTACTAGGTGAACCACCATGGAGTGCGGTTGGGAATCCCGGCATGTGGGATCAGGAGTATTGTTTCAGACCAAAGTTTGACCGGAAGAAGGAAGACAAATCCCTCCATTACCGGCTCCCATCGGGGTGTACACCACCTATACCAGGGGAAGGGACCAAGAGGAAGTTCAACAAGGATTGGGACTTCTACTATTACACTGGATGGATTCCAGAAGATGACGAACCACCAGCTTATTTGTCTGGAAGGCATGTTCTTCCATCTATGGTGGAGTCCGAATTGCTCTTTCCCTCTGAGAGTAAGGGGCTGCTGAATATGAGGACGAAGCTCAAGCTGCACGGTCTAACAAAAGAGAGGTTGATTCTTGGAGATGCCCTATTCTGCTATCAGCTGCTGCTCCCCCTTCATTTGGATCCTGTTCATTAAAAGCAGAGGACGATCCCCCCGTCTTCCAAGAGGAAGCCTTTTACAGCAAGGTTTCTAGATGGTCGTCAAACTATGCCAACCATGACCACACTGGGAAGGGTAACTATGTTGGTAGTAGGATAACACTGAAGGATGTGGTTAGATTTGACGACATAGTGTTCCTGCATGGTGCGCTTCTTGATGGGAGGAACGAAAATATCTGTTACAGGTGGGTTCATTCTGATGCGCTGTACTCACACCAGGTAGTAGCACAGACCACCATGAGCTGGTATCGTTGGCGTCAGATTAAGGCAAACCTCAAGCTGAACTGCAACCTCAAAGCACGGCGGGTCCAGATGGCAGAGTGCAAACACGATATGAGCATCATGTTCAACTAGTATGCCTACTACAAGTTTGACTGCATCTATGAAACTCTGGTTCACGGAAAAGGCCGGTGATGACCTGTGCATGGATGAGTCTTTGTGGCCTTACTATGGATTTGGTGGTCCAATGGTAGAGTATCTACGGAACAAGATGTTTTCAAGGGGGGGGGGGGGGGGCAAACTGTTATCCTAAGTGATGTTGATAGAGTGAGACCAAGGGGTTACCTCCACACGCACAAGTACTACAAAAAACCCGCGCCCCTCACTATGCGTGGTTGTTTGGAGGTTCATGATATAATGAGCAAGTTTGTGTTGCCATACGCTGGAATGGGGAAGCTCTGGAAGTGCCCCCCTTGCCTTACTGTTGACAACTTCTTTAATGGTGACTCCATCCTGAACTGGATGGGTGAACGCAGACTTGGCATGATTGGAACCGTTGCTAGGAACAAGAAGGTTCCAAAAGGAGTACCACACAAGTACTTCCACAAGGAAAATGCTAGTCAATCTGGCCAAAAAATTGCATGTGTTGCGCGAATGTGCAATCCCGTGACATTGGTTAAAGAAGTGCCTGCCAAAGCAGAGTCTGGGAAGTTCACTAAAGCCTATTGCAGAGTTCATTGCAGCTTTCAGAGTACAGGTTCTTGTAATCTGGGTTCTGTCAACAGCTTATCCACAAACAGTTTTTTCCTCCACAGGAAAGAAAGAGGAAGGGGCAATGATAAAAGGTTCTGGGCAATTGAGATGAATTGCGTTCGAGAACTTTATCCACGAACATACGGCAAACTTGATCAGATTGATAGCTCTATTTCTAGAGCTAATATTGGTTACAGGAAGTCGGAAGATGAAGAGGACGAGGAGGACTCTGATGAAGGGGATGGCGGGGATTCACTCGACTGATCCAAGGGAAGAGGAGAAGAGTGTCTATTGCATGGTGAAAGGGGACTACTTTGTAGACGATGTGTGATTGGCATATGCCAGCGTAGGGTGTGTGTTCACTTTCTTGCTTGTTCTTTGTATGCAAGCTTCCGTGGAGCCTACAACTGTTAATCTATTATTTTCCTTCTGAATCCAGTCTGTTGAGAGTCTGATTTGAAGGCTTCTGAAGTTCAGCAACGCTATGTTAGTGTGTTAGTAGACAAACAATTGCACTCTATGTGTGACAATTGTGGTTGGATACTTTTGGCAACGGACAATCTTACTACAGGCAAGACTATGGAAACGCCAGATCTCTTCTTACTGTGAACTTGTTCAGATACAGCAAAGTAGATCTTAGGTATTGTAGATTACAAATAGTTGATAGCAACTAGTGTGAATTTTGGAGATATAATCAGTTGAATGTTAAATGTATGAGATAAACTATAATCTTGCCAAAATGCAAGATATCTCTTTTATTGAGGTGAAATACATTGCAACTGCTGTTGCGTCGCGATGAAGTTACTCCCTGATTATTTCCATGCATGCATTGATCATTGATAATATATATATATATATATATATATGTATTGTGTGAGAAGCTTCAGACAATGGTTTTCTTCTTCTATGATCCTGGGAAGATTCCATGATATGTTTATCAATGAAATCAGAGATTGCTCACCGTAGGTCGTGTGATATTTCTCTAAACCAAAGATTGCTCACTGTAGAATCTGGGCAATACTAGAAAACAGGGATTGCTCACCATTGATACACCATGGGAATCGACGTGCCATGGGAATTGATGTGCCATGGGAATTGATTACTTGACTGGATCAAAACTCATTGATTCATATGAATAGAACAACTGTTGTCGTGTAGCATTGGTACTGCTGGACACGAAAGGAATTTAATACTTCCCATGTCTCCTTGTGAAAGAACATCAACCTAAACGATGCTTCTATCATCCTGTAGGAGATCTCCAGTATTCCCGCAGAAGTGGAAGATGGGCTTGAGCAGTGGATACACAACTGAGTGTCCCCAATGCTTAGTGAGGATGTCTGCACAGTTATCCTTACCGGGGATGTGCAACATTCAGATGAAGCCTTTTGCTATCATGCTTTGTATGTAATTGTACAATAGGATGTGATGGCGTTTGTGCAGTCTTGCATAAGGGAAGGTTGCTGTCTGAATCATCTTCTCATTATCTCCCTGCGAATAGGAGATGTCATGGACTTGTGTACCAAGGTATCGGAATGATTGACGTAGGTCAACAATCTGTTCGATACAAGTTCTTCCTGCAACAAATTCAGCTCCAAATGTGGCCGTTTTCATGGTAGCTTGTTTCTTTGAGAACCACATCATGGGAGTCTTGTTTGTGAAATGAAGGATGCCGGTTACAGCCTTCCCACTGAGAATGTCATGCATGAGGTTTGCATTGTAGAAGTGTGTCAATACTACTGTCTTCCCGAGTGGTGCAGGAGCGTTGTCGGGTAGTTCTTCAGAGTGCTCCCCATAGACGGTGTTGGACCAATCAATGGTGTCCGTTTCAGTCAATATGAAACCCGGATGCTCCACTCTGAACCTGATCTTGAAATGTCTGAACTTGGAGATGTATCTGTAGATACATTTGGCGCGGTCAAGGTGTCCTTTTCTAGGTTGAGCCCTGAAGCTTGAGAGTGTCATCACAGCTGTTTGCACATCAAATCATCCAATGGCGATGATCCATTGAAGAGAGCCAATCATGCTTTGATATTTCTGGATACCATTGTCTTCCAGGAATGCTGATGAATCTAGTTCAGGATGATTGTTCTTGGCAATGGGCGATTGGAACCTTGTGTTGGGTTTACATCCAAACATTTGTTCATATGACGCTTCCATCTTTTCAATGAATTTGATGGGATTCATGCAAAGAACGCCGTGTTCATCACGTTCAAAACCGCATCCCAGGTGGAAGTTCATGGGTCTGGATCCTTTCAACTTGAAGTTGTATGGCTCTGATTGTAGGATCTCCAGAAACAAATTGGGATCAGTCATACAGAGACATAGGTCGTCAACATATGTGCATATGAGTTCATATACACGCTCCCCATGTTTGTTTACTCCGGGCTTGAGGAAGATCTCAGGTCCGGCGCGCAACCTTTCGAATCCAAGTTTGATAAGGCATGCCGCAAGTAGGTCACCAAAACACTTGCCAGATGACCTGAGACCATATAGAACCTTGTAGATGATCAAGAGATGACCCTATAGTGGTCCAAATTCTGGACCTGCTTTTATACAGACTTTCTCACATGTCACTGCTTCAAGATAAGCATTTTTGATATCGGTACCCCATGCCTCCAGGCTGTTCAGTTCAGCTAGGAACAGGCACATATGCATGCCGCGTAGTGAGACAACACCAGCATACACACTGTGGACGGGGGCTTCAGTAAGGTTGCCGTTTGCAACAAGACAAGCCTTGTGTCTACCATCATGTTTGACAGCATAGATCATGTGTCCCTTGATCTGTTGGAATCCGTTGGGAATGGATCCTGCCGTATACTTTCCTTTGTCGATGAAGGTATTGTATTCCTTGAGTTGTTCCATCAAGAGTAATGGCATCTTCCCATTTAGGGTTTCCATTGGCCTGGTTGAATTGGATGGCTTCTTTGTGATTACGGGGAACCTTGAAGCCGTATTGTTGGTATTGCGGAGCGGTACGAAAGGAGCAAAGTTTGGCTTGATGTACGAATCTATCAAACTTCTTGGTTCTTCGTGCAAGGTTGGTGATTTGTTTGAGACGTTTCCAGCCTGGTAGGTCAAGCATGTTGTTGTCCTTGCCATATTTGGCCACGGTGACTGGATCATCAGCTGCAATATTAGCTAATGGTTCATATGTCTGCTCCATATTTTCCCATTCAATCCAAAGGTTGTACTTGGAGCCCTTGTACTGGGGATGCTTGTTATCCAATGGACCTTGGTGCCCTAGTATTCTGCAAAACAACCAAAGCTTGCCATCTTCTTGGGTCGAATCACGGTGGATGTAGTTCATGACATTGTTGTACGCAATGATATCTTTGAGTTCATCATCAGAATGTTTACACTTAAATTTGATGAAATCTTTAACATCAACGATGGTGAGGCGTCTTCGAGTACCATCGGGGTTGGGCACAAGGAAAGATCTGCCTTGTAGATCAGCAATCAGAATAGTCGGGATGATTATTGGTTGACTATTGCCATCGAATTGCACATTCTCTGCTACGTTGGTAACAACTACCTCTGATGGGTCTACTGTAGGAGTAGCAGGGTTGGTGTGTGGGGCCGTGACGTCACTAACATCAAAGTATGCTAGCTCCGGTGGATTGAAATCATCTTCAGTAAGGAGAACGCCATCGGGTGTCTTGCTGAAGATGTGTGTCGTAGGAGGACCATCAAAACTCTCCCCATAGTTGTTAGGGAGTGGAGAAGGGGACCAGCTGGGGCTGTCGTTGACCTTCGTGTAGGGAAAGCTTGGTAAAGAGGGTTGGGCGGGTGGCTTGATAATATACTGATTACCAGGTGCCGTAGGCTTGGTCTCTTCAGGTTCCGCAGAATTGATGGAGCTCATCTTGTTGTCAGATTCTGCAGAGGATTCTGCACTATTAGGAGCAGTTGGGATGCCATGAGATGTAGACTCCCCATTTGGAATATCTGTTGTCTTATGCTCCCCATGCTCTGTAATCATAGCCATATCACCAGATGCATCATATAGTTTGGTCGAGGAGTCCTTTGCTTTACACCACGCAACAAAGCCATCATCGGTAAACAGGCCTACTCATTTATTGTGGGACTCAGGCATGAGAGCGGTCTGGACACCAGAACAATCAAGTAGCTTGTTGGTGACTGGCTCCCAGATCTTGAAGCACAGGCCATTGCCGTTGTGTTCAGCAATGCCACCAAAGTGACCAAGGCGTTCAGTGGACTTCGTACCAAAAGGTGAATCATTGGTTTTGAAGTAAACAGGTTTGAACCAAAAGAAACTTGTATATGCGCTAATGTCGCCAATAGAACCAATTGCGATGAAGATTGGTTGTTTATCAGAAAGAGTGGGATCTGAAATAACATTGAGGAGGCCAGCAACGTATGTCATGCACAATAGCCATAAGTGTGGTGGTGTACCGGTACGGTCCATTACACGGTTGACGATACGTTTGAATGTTTGATATCTACGCTTGAATTGATTCTGGTGTTGATGGTATTGGCTGCTCACTTTGCCAGAGTCCAATCCATAGCATCTTGAGATAGTTGATGACATGTTTACTGGACTCATAGGATGCATGGCCACACAAGAGACGGAGAGGTCTGCCCCATTTTCGAATGAAGTTTTGGAAACATGACATGAAATCGACAGTGGTACGCATTTCTTTGACATGAATGATATGGGATATACAGTCAAAGAAGATTTGAGCGGCGTTGGAACCACCATTGATTGCGGGGACATCGGACAAGACATCATCATTGAATGGTCGAACATTCATTGATGGTTGTGGAGATTGAAATCTCTTAAAGAGATAGCCATCTGGGCTAACAGCTAAGGATCCATATTGCGTTGAGTTTGCAAATGTTGCCTTGATGCGGTTAGTGGAAACCCAGCAAAAGAAGGGTTTCAGGGATCGGTAGTTGTGCTTGTTGGGATGGCGCTCACGGGGTGTGGTTGCGACACGTGGTGATACGCTTGTGGTACACTCCGTAGGGAAGGCAAGGATTGTGTCAGATGAAGAAGCAGAAGTACAACAAGCGAGACGTTCCTGATGGGCATAGTCCGTTGAAGTAAGCCAAAAGGAGCAATTATTCATGTCATGATCATCGATAGGAAGGAAAGCCGACCAAGTTCATTGACTGGAATACAAGCTGAGAGATGTAACCGTGGATGAACCCGGGGACACGGATATATCCAAGCCTTCAAGACATCGCGGGTTCCCATATTTGTCATATGTAGAATAAGGAAGCTGCTGTGGTTGGGGCAGATACTTCTGAAGAAAAGTGCCATCCTTGGCACTGATGATGGTATCAAGAACAGAAGGGATCCCAATGTTTGTCAGATGTCATGATAACATGTGGCAGCGTGTTGAATTCGTCGGTAGTGTACTTGCGCATGGCAAGGTACGGCAATCCATGACAAATACTGAGGGGTAATGCGTATCCATTGGTTGTAGTGACGACTTGTCCACCACCCGCTTTGATGGATGTATTGTCAACATTGGAGAAGTATACTGCCATCTGACCAGACAACAGGATGGAAGGGTGCCGCCCTGTATATGCACAATTGTTGAAAATGAGGATAATGGGACCTCTATTGGAGACGGAATATGCTCCACATGTCACGATGGGAATATTCTGCACTTGATGGTTGTTGATACCAGTAACATTGACATACCGCAGAGGGGTGTCCTTGGAGATGAGGTATGCGTCATTACCAATAATACAACCATTGGCACCACAATCAACCATAGCGAAACCAGGTGTGGAGACATTGGTCTTGTGTGCACGGTAGGTATATACCGATACTTGATTTTCATGTTGGAGGGTCAAGTCGTCTTTGGGTTGGTACCATTTATGGAAATTAACCAAGTAGGAAGACTTTCCAACGGGCACGAGGGTATCACCATCTTTTTGGTAGCGAATGTCAGGGTTCTCAGAGAGAGATCTGGCTGGGTGCACAGGGGATACAGATGACTTGAGGGGTTGTTGATCTTTAGAGGAGGAGGTCTGAGACTTGTAGACACCGAGTGATGCGTGGAACACGCCTGACAATCATTCTCTATGGCAGGATGTAGATATTCCGATGTAGCATTGTGGTTGTCTACATGCAAAGTTTCATCCTCAAGGAATGTGACAGAATGATCATGCGTATAAGCTTTTCGAGTGATAGGCTCAATGGCATTGGGGTCTGGCTGACTGTCAGGAAAGTAATTCAGATCGTAAGGAAGCAACTAGCTTTTTCTTGTCTTCTGGGAGAAAATTCAGCCAATTCTTCATGCCATGTCTAGAGAGTGCTTTCCCTATACCACTCGGCAACCTCGTAGTAGGGTCAGGTGAACGTCCAGCCTTGAACACTGCGTAGTCTTGGAAATCACCCTCAAATTCTATGGGAAGGGCATATTTGTTGTGATTATGTCCTTGCTTGGAAGAGAAGTCGTGAACATGTGCCTGAACGGTAGACTTCAGAGCAGACATTGACAATTGAGAGTCGAGACGCGTTGCTTCGAGTAGCAAGGTGATCTTGAGCTTGTGGGTGGCCGCGGCTTCAGCTTGAACGTCAGTGACATTGTTATTCAAATTGGTAGGATCAGTGATCTTGGCAAATTGCTCGCTTAGTTGAAAGCTAGAGTAACAGGCTTGACAGAGTGCCGACTTGACTGTATGATATTCAAGGGGTTTGTTAGGAGGACGAAGTTTGTTGAGATGGTTCAACTCGTCGAACCAATTCGTGATAAATTTTACCTTGGATTCTTTCCATTTGTCGAGGTTCAAGTTCAGTAGGGCTTGCAGCTGTGTTGAAGTATCGTATGCATTAGCCTTTGATTCACTATGTAAGTTTACAAAGTCAAAGTATGCTTGTCGTCCAATTCGTGTGGCGGAATGACTGTGTACGCATGACAATGAGAGATCACTCTTGAAAACTTCTAGTAACATAAGGACCCAGAAAAAGGCGCATTGTTTGACAAAGAGGTCATGGGCGAAACCTTGTAGTGCGGCTCGTGACCAGGTCTCATCAAGGAACGTTGCAGTATCGATATCATATGCCTCGAGTTTTGCCTTGAATCCTACAAGCCAATGTTCGAACCTCGAGTTGTTTGTGAGAGGTGTGAAGGACTTTTTGTCACATGATTTTCTACACCAAGATTTGTACCATACTTGTTGTGTTGACTTGGTCTTGTTCATTCCTGGAAGAGGGGGTGGAGGATTCAAAATGGACTCATTCTGGAGACGCATCGCACGCTCCAGGCGGATGACGCTGAAGTCGTCGTATGAATATGATTCCACATTCTTCCAATCTCTTTTGTTCTTGCGTAAATCCTTTGTGAAATCTGCAAGTGCTTCTATGGTCCATTGGATAGATCTGGGAAGTGGTGCTTGTAGTCCACTACCAGTATCCAGGTAGGTAAGTTCTCAAGCAAAACCATGTTCAAGCATTGTGTCGAGGAAACTTAACCACCATTCGTGTAATCCTCCTTGGAGGAGAGCCTTACACAGCAAGTTATTTGTTTCCTTGGTAACGCAGAATATGGAGACAAGTACTATCTTCATGTGACCATCAAAGTTAGGGAGGCTGATTGGATCCGCGTCCTCATTTCCTTCTTTGTTAAGCCAATTGCCATCGGGATTTGCTGGTATTGTTGGCATATCTGATGTCTCTAGTTCATCCGAATTGACAGAAGATGAAGAGGACGAGGAGGACTCTGATGAAGGGGATGGCGGGGATTCACTCGACTGATCCAAGGGAAGAGGAGAAGAGTGTCTATTGCATGGTGAAAGGGGACTACTTTGTAGACGATGTGTGATTGGCATATGCCAGCGTAGGGTGTGTGTTCACTTTCTTGCTTGTTCTTTGTATGCAAGCTTCCGTGGAGCCTACAACTGTTAATCTATTATTTTCCTTCTGAATCCAGTCTGTTGAGAGTCTGATTTGAAGGCTTCTGAAGTTCAGCAACGCTATGTTAGTGTGTTAGTAGACAAACAATTGCACTCTATGTGTGACAATTGTGGTTGGATACTTTTGGCAACGGACAATCTTACTACAGGCAAGACTATGGAAACGCCAGATCTCTTCTTACTGTGAACTTGTTCAGATACAGCAAAGTAGATCTTAGGTATTGTAGATTACAAATAGTTGATAGCAACTAGTGTGAATTTTGGAGATATAATCAGTTGAATGTTAAATGTATGAGATAAACTATAATCTTGCCAAAATGCAAGATATCTCTTTTATTGAGGTGAAATACATTGCAACTGCTGTTGCGTCGCGATGAAGTTACTCCCTGATTATTTCCATGCATGCATTGATCATTGATAGTATTTATATGTATTGTGTGAGAAGCTTCAGACAATGGTTTTCTTCTTCTGTGATCCTGGGAAGATTCCATGATATGTTTATCAATGAAATCAGAGATTGCTCACCGTAGGTCGTGTGATATTTCTCTGAACCAAAGATTGCTCACTGTAGAATCTGGGCAATACTAGAAAACAGGGATTGCTCCCCATTGATACACCATGGGAATCGACGTGCCATGGGAATTGATGTGCCATGGGAATCGATTACTTGGCTGGATCAAAACTCATTGATTCATATGAATAGAACAACTGTTGTCGTGTAGCATTGGTACTGCTGGACACAAAAGGAATTTAATAGATTCGCTTCACTAGTTCCTGAGCACGTCGCGCCTTGGTGGCCGAGTGCCACTTCAGACAAATGTGCCCCTTGTTAAGTTTGTTCCTTCTCATCACCATGCCTTTGGATAGGGAGGGGAACAGTTTCTTCGTGGCTTTCATTGCAAGTTTCTTTCTTGGCTCCCTCTTTCTTCGAATCGCAAACGCTAAGGGATCTTGTGCTGCTGTAGCCCTCGCTTTGGTGTTGTCATTGGTTCCAAGAGAAGAATCCGGCGACCATTGGAATATATCCTCTCTTTCAACCTCGTCCTCATCCTCGTACTGGAAGTAGGTCCCATGGAGCTGGGCGGCTCGGAACACAGAGGTTTCGATCGGTTTTGGCAACGACATTGAGGATTGCAATACCGGTTCAGGGTGGTAGAAGTGTCAGGTTGCTGTGTTGGAAACAGTCTCCATCCTAGCCAAGAGAGAAAACAATGGGAAGCTCAGCAAAACCAGCCGGCTAACCTCAGCAGCCTCAACAAAAGCCCTTCCTTCCTCTTGGGCCGACAGGCTTGTCATTGACATAGTTGATGGACTAACAAATGAACGGCTACCGCACAATAATGCCGATGATAAGTTGTTCGGAAGAGAAGTAAGTATTTGATGCACAAAAACCGCAAAAATTGGCGATCGATCACATGCTTGAATTTTTGAATCCAGCGAGTCTAAGCACGGGAAAAAGGATGCCCAGATTTCCCGCTTTTGGATTTGGTTGCATAGTCAAAAGTAATAAATAGTCCATTGTTAACATAGTGATAGCTTGGTCACCAACGGCTTGATGGACAAGCCAAGCACATGGTCTTAAAGAGGAGATCATAAGCTTTCCAACGGTGTGTTGGCCGTTGAAATTGGATAGTTATACATGAAATTTTAACTACCATCATACGTTAGGCCATATAAAATTCCCCGTGTATGAGGGGGAATTTCGGAGTGCCGCAGCCCGATGATAGTCAACAGCGATTCTTGTTCTTGATGTAACTACAGTACTAGTCGAACAAGTACTACTAGCAGCAATTTCTCCTTGTAACCGTCGAGTAGGACCTATTTTCTTTGCAATCCTGTGTGGGAGATTTCAAAGTGGTCTTGTTTTGCTCTCGTGAGCTTACTACTTCACTAACACGTTTACACGTGTAGTCTACTAGGTAAGTCTAGTAGTATTCAGTGATTTCAAGTATTAGTATTTAGATTTGTGAGTGTTTTTCATGTAAGACGATTACTTGTATCGAACCTCTATTGGTGCACTATTAGCGCACCCTTACGGTTAGCGATTCAGCGAGCCGGCTCGCTTAATTGTCTGTTAGTCATTTGTGTGTTATCTCATTCGTGTGTAGCTCCGAATGTCCGTACATCTGTACGTTTGCTACCGGCGCTTTTCTAGAGTCCCCGTGTCTTCGTACTTGTAGTGTTAAGTACTTGTAGAAGATACCTTAAGGGTCGGTCCTTTTATTTGCATCTCCACATGCATCTCCTACATAAGGAGAATAGCTTTACTCCACCCATAAGCTTAGTGAGTAGATCTGCAATATTAGTTTCACCGGGTTCCTTGCCAATCTGGATAATCTTTCCCCCGATGCATTCGCGCGCTTTGTGGTAAGCAATACTGTTGTGCTTCTTCTTACAAGGGCTTTCCGGGTGTGTTACATTCTTAACAACCGAGTCATTGTCACAATACATGTTGGTTGGTCCTTCTATCGGTATGCCCATCATTCTGAGCTTGTACCGTAGACCTTCTACCATTTCAATTGCAATCTTGAGTGCCACAATTTCTGAGCCAAACGTGGACGTTTCAACGGTTGTTTGCCTCTTAGAGAACCATAGAATTGGTGCCCTGTTAACAAAGATGATGATTCCCGTGTGAGATCTCCTAGTAGCCTTGCAGCCGGCGTGGTTGGCGTCCACAAAGCATGTGGTAGTTACGGCCTTTCCTCGTGGCTCGGGCATATCTGGAGGAATTAGTTCCCCCGCTTTCAGATAGAATTCAGCCCAGTCACATTCATGGAATACTGATTCGTCAAGTTCCGGGATGGAGCAGTAAAACACCAACTTTGATTTGCTGTAATTCTTTAAGTATGCAAACAAATGAAACAATTGGTTTAGATGCCCTTCTCGGGCCTGTGCAAGATACCGGGACATAAGTAAAACAGGCATTACGATATCTAGCCTTCCGAGCTCACATATCCAACGGAGTATACCTATTAACCCCTGGTAATGGTTTTGTTTCTCTGAACCAAGTTCCGGTGAGGCGTCAATTTTGGGCCTATATCCAGTTACCAATGGTGATTTTGCAGATTTTGGGAGTATTTTGAAGGCATATCGCCCTCTGCTCAATTCCTCTTCAACAGATTTAACAGCTTTGGACGTATACTTAGTTGAAGACATGGACCAGTACTCAGCCCCATTAACGGACGTGTTGCCAATGTCTGCCCCTAGATAGAAAGTGGGTGGTTCAACGGTCCCATCCTTCAGTTTGAATTGCCTTTCGATTGCATCCATTTGGAACTTTGGATCCATTATGTCATCCACATATGCCACACAGTATTCATAATATGCCAAGCCATCTTTCTTTATAGCCGGCCGCATATATACGTCCGGATCCACTTTGCAAGACTTATATCCAAGTCCCCTTAAGTGCTCAGACAGATGAGATCGAAATGATGCGCCAGCGACTGGTAAACCATACAGAGCTCTTACAATTTTGCAGGGCCTTCCACATAACTCCGGTGCAAACCCTTGTTCCAGTGTAGCCACTGTGTAGTACTTTTCCTTTATTGGTGCGGTTAAGTATGCGTTTTGGATGTTGGCACTTAAGACCTCAAGCTCGTTAAGTGCAGCGACTAGGAAGAACATCCGGACTGAATCCCTGCTGGGAACGCTTGAGTAAGTATACTCCCATGATATTTCGGGCACTTTATGCCCGTTGCCAACAAGTCGGGCCTTCCGGGTTAGATCTATTTTCACGTCAAATACCATGTGCATGGTGCTTTTTGTATGTGCCACCGGTACTTTGTCCTCGTCTTTGAACTCGAAGGCGATGAAATTGTTCTTCATTTCTTTTGCAATAGCCTGGGCCCAATAGTCACTGCCGGATTCTTCATCTATCCTTATTGCTTCAGCAATTGTTTTCAGTAGTTCAACCCCATACTTATGGGATTTGGTCCAATATTTGGTCTTGGCGCTGGAGATAATCCGATCTTTCTTCCGAATTACCCGATAGGCCCACCACTTGAAAGCTGGCTCATCTATTATGCCTTGTTCTTTGGCAAACAGAGCCGTTTCGACGGGGAAACTTTCCTTCATGTCACCTAACTTCGCCCAAGAAGAAGTTCCATCTTTCCAACTGACCAGGATTCTCCACCCTTTGGTTGTTGGCTTAGTCCGTGTTTGTCCATACTTAGTAGTGATAGTTGCCTGCTGTATCGTCAGAGCCTCCTTACCCTTTTCATAGTCAAGTAGCTTGTTCAGGAGACAGTACATGCGCCCCTCGTCATCCACGGAGGAATAGAGATTCTCCGCAAGCACATTTGCCGTGTAGATCTTGATGGATCCATCTGGCATAGAAACCTCGTAGGATCTTGTGTCTAGGAGTGGATTGTTATTCTTTTCTCCAACTAAGATCCCACTTGCGTCCCTGTACCGGTTATTAACCATACCGCGAATCCGTCGGTCCCCTATCTGCAGTAACACTTGGCTTCCAAGGTACTCGTCAAGATTTTTGGTTAAATCATCAATGTCCAGGGAAGACGCCTCTGGCTCAGCCATAAGTACCTCGTCCTCACCCTCATATTTGCCATCAAATAGGCCCAAGGGTGGTTCCCCTAACTCGTTTTCCAGGTAAGTATCTGAGGGCTTCGCCTCATCACCAATCCTTTCATTAAGTAGTTTGTTGTGTTCCTCCAACTGCAGGATAGTGTCTGGGTGCTTCCATTCCACTTCAGATATAGGCCGCGTGCCATTTGTTATGTGTACTTTTCCTGTCTTATATAATACATAATGGCAGTCACCACCTCCGTAAGTATCCCCACATGGGCCCAGCCATCGTCTGTATTTCTCCGACTTATCCTGTAGGTCGTACCACCGGATGAAATCATACCAATCGTGTATCATGTATGGGGTTATATCCGGAGTATATCCATGGACTAACTCAAATCCGGTCCTTCCCATAGCAGATGGATCCCCAGATGCGGTGTTACTTAACCTTCCGGCCGCCAACATTCCACAAAAGGCCCAGCACCTCCTCGGGCTTCCTTTCTTAGAAGTCATCAATCGGATTGATCTCCTTAGGTCCCCTGCACTGTGTTCTGCCGTATTCTGCCACCAACAATGGGGCTGTATATAGGTTTGGCGGATGGGATACTCCGATCGAAGCCTAGTCCATCCAGTGCTGTGTGTCTCATGATTTCCTTGGGCCTTTGCCCCATCAGTGACAAGATGTTCCGGTATTCCTACCTCATTTATGAAGCAAGATAGTCCATTGTGGCGTCGTTTCTCCCCTCTTACTGGATAGAACGCCACATATCCTTTCCCATTGGTAAAGATCTGTGCGTCGGTATCATTCCGAATGATACTCCGTACTTTGAACTTCATGGTATCAGCAAACCACCGACCCTTAAGTACTTTTCTGTTTCTCCACTTTTGGGTCTTTAGCCTGCAGGTGATTGGTTGCGTAAGGTTTCTTATGCCTTCCTGGGTAGTGACCTTAATCGTTTCTTCGGCCCTCTTAACACTGATGTTCCACATCTTTGCAATGGCTTCTGAATCATATCTGTCCACTTTCTCCAGAATCCTTATTGGAGGTCCCCATTGTCTGCGCCGAATGAACGATCTCTTCTCTAGGGAAGTTTTCTTATCTATCACATCTTGCTGGCATCGGAGTAATTTCCTTTCTTTTGTCCGAGCTTTTGCTTCCTTTTGGATGGCAAGCTCTTCCTCTGTTAGTGAAATCAAAGTTTTGGTTGAAGTAGCTGAAATTTGGAGTATCTCCCAGCTTTCTCCGTCCCCGGTACTCTTAACAAAAGCTGAGTGTAACCGGTCGCCAATCTCTTGTTGAGTATACCCCCCCGACCGTTGAGTGCGGGTGGTACAGATCTTCTGTAGGTATCTGAGTCGGTACTCTTGGTGTTTTACGTTGATGTGTATAGGGTTGTCTGTGGATCTTATCCAGGACTTGACTGTGCCAGTCGGTCCTCCTCCTGAGAGGGCTGCCACCACTCGTGGGAAAGACGCGTTGGCTGCTTCTTCATCTTCTTCGATGTGGGGGGCGTATGGGTCCCAGGTATGTGTATTGGTTGCAAGGACGCGGTCACATGTATCAAGTTCGTTGCGTGCCGGCTTGCGTGTGTCAAAGTATGACAGAACGCCGTCGACTTGCAATGGTATCGTCAATTCAAAACCTTCAGACCGAAAGATGAGGCTGTGACTGGAAGAATTGCAGTATCTTCTTGGTGTGTCTTCAACCACATTCAAATTGCATTCTCGGATTTGGTTTGGGCATATCAGACTGTGCTGCAGTGATTCTCCAAAATAGAGGGCCTGTCCGAATACCAGTATGTATGTGATACCGTCCGTTGGATCTGTCCAAGCAGTAGCACAATGGGCAATAGGGACATCTTTCATTGGTGAGTATACATCAGAAAATGGGGCAACATCAGCAAATGTCATTATAGAATCCAGTGGATTGAGTAATACCATATTAGATCCTGGTGCAGTCGTGTCTGCGTGACTATCCAGCTCGCACCGGCCTGGCTTAACACTGGATGACTGGGCCATCTCTTTGAGATGTACTATCGGCAGGCCTACCTGAGGTTCTATCTTCAGGCCCTGGCCGGCAAATCAATTTCCATTCCCGTTTCCAATATGGCTGTGACAGCCAAACTGGTTTCCCGCTGAACTGGAGTTATTGGGAGGGTTTGCAGCAGTGGCTGCTGCCACTTTTGATTGTTGGTTGCCCCCGCTATTGCTTTCATTCTTTGCTTGTTTTAGCGCTCGGACTCTTTGTTGCTGCTCTTTAGACATGCTTAACCATACTTCTTGTGGATAGAACTTGCATTCAACGGGCCCTTTATAGGTCCCTGGTTGTGCTTTTGAACCACCACTACTGTTGTTGTTGTTGCCTTGTGGCTTGCTGGAAGAGAAGTTGCCGCGTTTGTTGTCACCTTTCCTCTTTTTGTTGTTAGTGAAGGCTGACACGTTCCAACCCCTCTTGTTTGGTTGGTTCTGGAGTTTCTTTACTCCGAGTGCCCGGGTAAGATACGCCAAAGCTTTCTCAAAATTTGCATAATAGTCAGATCCTTCTGTTATTACGATTGGGATGGATTGCTCGAGTCGTACATCCTGTAGGGATCATATGAAGTCAAACACAAACTGATCCTTGGGCGGGAATGCCTTGTATCTTATCAAGGTTTGCTTTGCATCGTGCCATAGCCTCTTGTGCCTGTCAAAATTGTAGTGTTTGGAATCCCCTGTGTATACTGATTCCCGGATAAATTGTCATTTGGTTTCAACAATCAGCTTTATGTTGGTCTCCTCATATGCCTGAGAGTAGAAGGCGAAATACGCCTTACGTCCATCGCCTCCTACCCCGTTTTTGGTCCCAAAGCATTGTATATAGGACCAACCGGGTCCGGACCCTACCAACTTAAACAATATCCCCCAAAGAGTATTGTTGTCTTTGGACCAATGAGAGTTGGCATGGATCGTGCACCTTATTGCATACTCAGTCCAGTCAAAGTATGCGTTGTCTGTGCCCCAACCGACAGTTCCACACCTGTTGGTTTCTCCCCCTGTAGATTGTTGTCTTATCATGTAGAGTAGGGATGTTTTGGTGACGCCCCTCTCATGCCGGAGGTATTCGCGTAAGTTCTCATCAAATTCCCTGAACTTTGACATCGTAGTCAGTTTGTCGGGTAGTGTCAGATCCTTTACTGCTGTATTTTCATCGTCCTCCTTTGTAGATCTCAAGCGTTCCCGTGTATCTATCTCGGCCGTTGGGTCCTTTATCCAGTCCACTTTGGTGGCCGTTGCGCCTATTATAGGCTGGAACCTAATCCAAGCCACAAATAGCTTCAGTTGATTGCCGAACGCTCTACCAATAAAGACTTCTTGTGGATCCGGGCATAGATAGTGTTTTGCCTTGCTTAACGACCCTAGGAAAGACTTGATCCCTTCTGAATCAAGATCTGCAACAGCCTTGGTGTTGGAGTATCCATGTCTGAATATCTCGTTGGCTGTAGGCCTGTTGACTCCGAAAGACTCGAGGATCTTCCTGAAACAGACTTCAGCTGCTGTTAGCGCCCTTTCCCCTGCGTAGCCAGGGATGCCAAGATTGGCGTCTGCTCTTTCCTTGGCTTCTCTTGCTGTGGATGATAGAGATAAGTTCCTGCTTGATAGCCTTGCGACCAAGGATCTTGTAAGTTGCTCAAGCTGTTCCGGGTCCAACCTTGTTGTTACCGATGGAGGTAGTAGGCCCACCAGGATACCTCCTGCCTCCGTTGCCGCCGCGTCTGCTGCTGCTGCTTCTGCTGCTGCCGCTGCCGCTGCCGCGGTTGCGGCCAGTTGAGCTCTGGTTGGTGGCGCCATGGTGTTGTTTTCAGAGTATGTTGTAGGAATTCTTAGGCTTGTAATAAGGAGGTTGTTAGCTTTTGCTTTGGTGAGGAAGCTGTAATTGTGATTTTCTGAGCTTTGAAGCAACTTGTGGAGTATTTTCTTTCCCACGCGCTTTTGCTAGTAAACAGGTTCATTTCCACGGTGTGAGGAATGATTCCTATCCAAACTCGAATTTTTCAGTTCCACAATACTTAAGCTCAACAGTTGTTTCCCTTTTATCGAAACGGTATCAAATATTCGTTTGTCTGTTATTAAATATTTGGTTTGGCATTTTTTGTCATTTCTATTTTTTGTGTATGTGTTTATCCAATACTGGGTATGTATATTACCTCGGCTGGTTTTGTCATCATATCATTTGTATACGAGTGAGTATACCTGAGCTCTTTTCTGTAGGAATTAAATTTGATTCCCATTTGATTTGTTTTCAAGGTCACGTTCTCGAGGTCGCGTGCCTCTCTTTATTAACGGTTCTTTTGTAGCCGTTATGTGATTCCTAGTACTGAACACACGTACGTCACATTCTTTCCAGCCGGTAATTGGCTGTGGTAGGTTTTGACACGTCCCTTTGCTATCCCCATCGATGGGATCTCTTGCAAGTGTCTTCATAGGTGAATAGCAATCTTTTGGTGTTCTTTTCTCCCTTACAAACCTCAGTAGAAGCCACGGGTATTAGCCTGGTGTGCTCTGCTGCGCTAGTGTTGTTAACCTTCTAAGCGCCTGAGTCTCTTCTGTTGAGGAGGGTCTTTAACGTCCAGCCTTTGGCTTCAGACGGTGATTAACCGATGATCAGTTGGCAATCAGCTTTCATTTGTTACCCAGACTCTTTGAGTCCATTTGGGTCTGATAAACTCTTGTTTTGCTCTTGTGAGCTTACTACTTCACTAACACGTTTACACGTGTAGTCTACTAGGTAAGTCTAGTAGTATTCAGTGATTTCAAGTATTAGTATTTAGATTTGTGAGTGTTTTTCATGTAAGATGATTACTTGTATCAAACCTCTATTGGTGCACTATTAGCGCACCCTTACGGTTAGCGATTCAGCGAGCCGGCTCGCTTAATTGTCTGTTAGTCATTTGTGTGTTATCTCATTCGTGTGTAGCTCCGAATGTCCGTACGCCTGTACGTTTGCTACCGGCGCTTTTCTAGAGTGGTTCTCAAAAATGTCTAGGACCGCGCACTAAGAAACTTTATTTGTAGCACCTCGATTGGATTACTTGCAACCCCTCTGATCAAAAGAACCTGATTATGAAACCTCAACTTCTCCTTACTAATTGACTTTCTTAATACGAAGTACTACTTTAGCACCTTGATTGGATTACTTGCAATCCCTGCTCTGGTGTCAAAGATTATGAAACCACGAGTCCTTCTTATATAATTTTCTTAATACTACTTTCCAATTACCAATCACGATTAATCACCAGCCTTTACAGCAGTCTATTTAAAGCGGCTCCGATTGCAAAACAACATATTTTAGAATATTCCCCATACCTTCAGTGCTTCACAGAGGAAGAAACTTGAAATCCAATTTATAGCAACTTGCCTTATCCTCGACTGACCCCATGACTCAGCAGGATGCCGCGAATAGTCTTCTCGGTATAATGAAAAAAGGCAAACCTAGTATTCCCCCCCCCCCCCCCCCCCCCCCTCCGCAGTAGTAGTAGCGCCGATCCATTTAGGCATGTATAATGTCTTCTATCATCCTTTGGAGAGGGAGATGAATTGCAGCCCCTTCAGATTGATCAGGAAAATGATTTAACAACGTCAATGACACCAGCATCCTGGACGCCGATGCCCGCGCCGACAATGACAACAGCAGCAGCAACAACAATGACAACAGCAGCAGCAACAACAATGCGGACAACAAAACTGAAATCAGTAGAAACGACAACAAGAACAACCAAACAATAGAACTACTACTAGAAGCTGAGATGCAATCCACCAGATCAAAGCGCCCAGCAAGGGTTTCTTTGGAACCAACACCCACAAAACGGATTCGAAATCCATACTATGCAAAGCAATACAACAACAACAACAACAACAACAACAACAACGACAACAAGAAAAGCAGCAAACGCCAAACAAACAAAAACAAACAAAAGCAAAAAAATGAAGAAGAAAGAGAAAGAGAAGAAGAGGAAAAACAAGCAGCTGAACCAGAAGAACAAGAAGAGGAAAGCGATGAGGGAATCGACACCAAAGCAAAAGTAGCCAGTGACTACTGTCAAATGATTAAACATGATCCAAATCCCTTCACCAATGCCAAGTCGAACACAGAGGCGTATGCCAAAAAGGTCGTAAGAAACCATGCTCGTTTCATCAAACTTGTTGCTGATGCAACAGATCCAGCCAAAAATGATCCAGGTGATGCAGTCCTTCATGAAATGCTCACTAAGAAAGTAATAATGAAGTATGGAATTCGAGAGGATTATCTATTCTACTATCATATTAGTGGAGCAAAAGGCCTACAGTCAAAGACACTTGTCGACCAAGCCTTGAAAATATGGACTACCAACATTAAAAAACTTGGTAAATGGAAAGATTTTGAACTTCAAATTGCATCGCACATACAGTCAGCAGCTCTTCTTTGCTTTCCATGCCCGGGGGGTCCCTTACAATGAAGATGAGCTTAATCAGAAAGGTGTAGGGTTACAAAGCTGTTGTAAAGAAAGATTGGACTGAAAAGAAAGCCAAGGATCCGGCGCTTGGAACAAAAAGAACCAAGACCCAGTTTGATGAGTTTGTTGATAAGAAGTTCAAGAAAGTAATCGGCGTTGGAATCTGCAATCCCTATGAAGACATGTCGGATTTGTTGAAGCGAATAGCAATGGAATTAGGACAACAGTTTGGTGTGAGAGGAAAAGTTGAACTTGTATTCCTCCATTGGAAGTCACATCAGCTATCCCTTAACAATGCAGAAGTTTCAACAAACTACCCAATGGTTGTGGAAGATACCGGCAATCCGAATTGTATTGTCAAGTTGATATTCTATTATCATGATCATTTTTGTCCGGATCAAGTCCTGTTCTTTTGTCATGTAAACCATTTGAGACACAAGACAGCAAAGTATGCGTTTAAACCAAAGAGCCCTGTTGGAGCAGACACCATTCGAAAATGGGTAAGGGATTTTGCAGAGGTTGCTGGCTTTAAGGATTGGGAGAGGTACACCCCACATGATAATCGACATCGATGCTGTACTATCCTTGCTTCTGATGTGAATGTTCCAGAGAAGGTCTGAATGGATCATCTGCAACACAAGCATACTAAGTCGTTCCATCCGTACATCCATCAGAACTCAAAGACTCAGAAGACTGTCCAAGGGGTTCTTTGTGCAGGCCTCCATAAAGAACAGCAACCAGAAAAAAAACAGTGGTTGATACTAACAGCAACAAAAGCAACAACAACAACAAGCTCCCATTCGCTCCTAGCACTAAGCAAGTCATCGTCGACGTGGATCAACAAAACAAAGAGAACATCCCAGTCCCACAAGATCCGGTGCCGGCCATCATTCTGGGAACCAAAAAACCACCCCCCTCTAAAGACAGCACACTAAAGAAAGAGGTACAAAAACGCAAAAAAGACAGCAAGGAACTAAAGAAGGAAAATAAGAAGCAACAAACCAAGCTCCAAGATGCTGAAGAAGATGTTGACCGATTGACAATCAATTTGAAAGCATCTAATAATATCAACAAGATGCTCACTGCTGAAGTTGGCCGGCTTCATTGGAACGGAAAGAAACTAGAAAAAGAAAACGGATCTTGAACAGAGACTTGAAGAACAGAAGGATTACATCAAAAAGAACTCCTACAACAACAACTGGAAGTCAATGCAAAGATAGTCGAACTAAAAGATCAATATGCCAAAGATTTGGAGGACATGAAGAAGACTGCAACAAAAGAAGTGGCAGATGGATACAAACTCTACAAAATGGAGTGGAGGAATGAAAAAGGGAGGATGGAAGCAGACCACAGAAACCAAGTTACTTGCTGAAAACAAGATCAAAAACAAACAGCGATTGAGGGACATTGAGCTTAAAGGGAAACAAAACGAAATTGACCAGCTCCATCAACAAATGAAACAGAATCAATGTGACATCATGTAGGTTGTTGTTGTTGTTGTTGTTGTTGTCGGAAATTGCAAATTGCAAAATACACTTTCACGAAAAATCCTGGATCAAATCTGCTGTCAAGACCAATGGCATATACAAGATTGCTGCAGAAATAAGAAACATTCAAATCTATAAGTGTTGAAAACGAGTGATATTTGCCACATAAAAGTGCACTAAGTAAAGAAATAGAAAAAGACTAACAAGTGCACTATGTAAAAGAAATAGAAAAACTCTCAGAAAAAATAAAAATAGTAGTGCCTAGAACATATAAAAAAATAAAAAATAAACATTATTCATGCCCTGACAAAATCAAGTCAACAGCAGCAACAACAAGCCACAGATGTAAGCTTGTTAGAAAAATGTTCCACAACAATTGATGGGACGCTCCCGGAGCAAGAATACACTGTTCCCCTATTCTGAAGCCGGTTCGAGAATACACGAGTCCCCTAAATCGGAGCAGGCAGTGCTTGTAGTTCAGACGCTGGAGCGAGGATACACCATTCCCCTAGATCGTAGCTGGCAGTGCTTGTAGTTCGGACGCTGGAGCAACAAAGAATACAAGATCGTAGCTGGCAGTGCTTGTTGTAGCTCGGATGCTGTGAGGCGAGACGATCGACAGGACCCAAACAATCGTCGTGGACTATCTCTCAATCACGACGTGAGGTATTTAAAGTGGTTCTAAAAAAATTGGCAAACTATTCATTACAAACACCGCCTCCCCCAATCTACTAGGGTAACAGAGTATTCTTGCTCTGGCACACTGGCGTCAAAACTACAAACGGGCACTGCGCTGCTACGATTAAGGGAACCGTGTATTTTCTGTTCTTGCTCCGTGTAAACGACTACGTCAGATTGAAGATGATCGAAAGAAAAAAGATGACAGCGACGATCCAAAAAAGAGAGTACGTTCCTTTGAACTAGTACAAGCACTGCGCTGCTACGATCTTAGGTATTTCTCTGCCAAAAGACATTGGGATGATGTTGAACAACGAAGACAATTGCAGTAAAGTAGATTTTAAATTTAACATCTTAATGAACATGTAATCATTACTCGTATATCTATTGTAACAAGTTCCCGGTCATTGTAAACCCGCCTCTCTAGAAGGCGTTGGATCTTCACTAAGGCAACAACTCTCTGATGACTTTTCCTCCTTGTATCTAGTGAAACGGAACGAAATGCTTCACTGATTCAAACTTCCGGTCACTTTCTATGCTGAAACACGACATGATTCAGTAACTCTTGATATCCCCGAATCATTGTCCCCATCTTCTCCAGATTTCTCAGCGTACACTGACTTTGCAATCTATTTTGGCTCGGAGATTTCATTGGCCTGGCCGATTAGACGCTCTTCGCTGACTTCGCACTCTTATCTGATCCGGAAGATTCTTTGGCCGACTTGGCGCTCTTTCCTGACTTGGTTAATTTGTCCGAATCAGCTTTGACCGATTTCTCTCCCTTTGGCTTCTTTTCGACAATCGCATTCTTTGAAGACTTATCCTTTCCACCCTTGGACGACTTCGTTCCGGGCACGACAGGGAGGGACATCTCCAAAAGCCGATCTTCGAAGTCTTCGATCTCTATGAGATTGCTAAGAGAGGACGATCCTCGGATTCTCGCCGAGGCCAGTGGAATGATGACTGCGGCTAGTAGGAAACTTTGGAAAACCTTCATTGTTGTATGGATGGAGTTGATTTAAGTTGGTAGGTGGATTGTTGGACCGTTTTGGTTTTGGTGGTTTCTGTACTTTATGAGCACAACACAATCTGGAAAGGACTGCATTTCGATGAGCGATAGACCAATTGCATCATCATTGTTTTCATTTTTTTTATCAATCTGTACAAAACCTGAAATGTGTACCAACCCTGGATCCGGAATTTTTCCGTTTCCGTTTTGGTCGACTAAATATCTTGGCGCTGCACGAGAAACTCTCCGAAAAATTGTCCCTTTAAGGCAATAATTTGAATAGCTATTTGTACTAGCATCTCATTTTTTGTAAAGATTCTTGTCCAAAGTTATGGTTCACGCAAAATGCACATGGCGCACGTGGTGCGCAATTATTTTCTTCATTCACGGTTTGTCCTCTGAACCCCGCGAAGTGTGTATCAGCCAACATGTTCACGAAATTACCGACTTTTTTGGCATCGAAGACACTGTTGCACTGGTCAACGACAATGCAGTCCGCTGTGAATGCCATCGGTTCAACCGATAGTCGCTAAATCATCAGACTTAATTTTGTCAGTGCTTCGAGCACCGGATGATCCGTGAAACACGAAAGAGATCCACTCGTGAACCACTTCAAACAGATCTAAACACATGCAATTTTTTGTGCTTTTTTATTACTGTTCCAGTATTACGAAGTATTTCTTTTTGTTTGCTCCCACGAATGCCACGTTTCAGTGCTTAAAGGCTAAACGAGAAGACGAGCTATCACTCACTACGTTTGTGATAGCCTCAGTAGCCTACCTACTTGTAGTACTGGACGTGCAATGCTTGTAGTTCATAGGTGGGTTGGTGGGTTAAGCAATGCTAGAGGGGGATCCGGGAATTTCCAGCCTGTTGCTAGTTTGTGCAGGCTGGGTCCGGTCCCTTGCTTTGCCCACACACCGGCACACAGCTTTGGCTGTTAAGCCTTTTCTGCCATTGGGCCATAAGCCACAGGGTGGGAGCTGGCTGGAGATGGACCTGGAGGGGACACAGAGGAAAGCGAGGTTGGGGGGAATCATCAGGGATGATTCGGAGAAGAGGATTCACCAGAGGGGAATCAGAGGATTCACCAGAGGGGAATCAGAGGGAGCTGCTAGCTGGAGTGGGGGCCGCGGCCAGCACCCACTCCTCCGGCAGGAAGGATTATGTTCCATTGTTGAACATTACAGAGGCAAGATTCTTGCAGATGGGGAGTGACTGCTGGTTCAAGTACCTCGTCATGCAATCACTGTGCCAACGGGCAAGGAGCTTGATGACATTAGAATCACATTTCCCCTGGAGAAGGACCATAGCCCCTCCTGCTCAAAGGGATTGGGCAGAGATTGCTACAGGGGAGATGCCAGTGGTATGATAGAGGGTCTGGCCATAGACCCTCATGGAGGAGGTGACAGTTGCAGCTCAAACTAGGGTTAACACGCCCTGGTCAAAGTAACTGGCAAGCTTGAGGGTTGGGCTGAGGGGGGGGGGGGGGGGGGGGGGGGGGGGGGGGCTGCTAGTGCAGCAGCGCCTGAGATGAAGGACTTGGCGAGCACACGCTGCAACTGGGCAGCGGAGGGAGTCACCACTCCTGGCATGGGCCACTACTTCACCCTTGCCGCCATTCTTCTGGGTGGTGAAGGTGAGGGTAGCAGAGGTAGCAGCAAGGAGCTCATGAACAGGGCCATTGTGGTGGACAATGCGTGAGCCAAGATAGAAGGAGACATCCTGGAGGTGGAAGGCTTGGTCATCCCTGGTAGTACCTGTGTACTCACCGGGGCGCAGACAGAAGAAGAAGGCTATGCAAATCATGTTGGCAATGGCCTGCCGGGAGGGGGAAGGGGAGTCATGGTATGCAAATCAAAGTGCATGCATGACTAGGGTGATTGGGACAGGTTTGACCCTGCAAGGTGCTGGGTCTAGTTTGGTGTAGCCCTTGAACTGGGCCATTAGCCTGAAGTCAAGACTGCCAGTGGAGTTTGTTCTGGGGTCTTTGGACCCCAAGCGAGCCAGCGTCTGTCCCACTGAGCGGATGGTGTCCGATACTGTGCGAGATCGGAGAGGCTTGTGGCTACAGGAGAGTTGGCCATCATGGAGTCTTTTTGCAAAGACTTGGAGGAGAGGGATTGGATCTTGGACTGATTGGAGGTGTGGGTCAAAGCCTTGCGACAGACAGAATTGAACCCATTGATTCCAATGGGCATCCTTTCTGCGGGCATAGAGCTCAGTGACTGAAGCGTGCATGGTCTGCTGGATAGCGCCAAGGTCAGCACGGAAAGCATGGGAAGGTCTGAGGGTGCAACAGAGCCAGGGCAAGTCCTGTGGATATTTGGTGTTGAAATGATGGAGCAAGGCAGTGTCAGAGAGGGCAGAGCAAGAGAGTAGGTCAGCCAGATGGTTGACCGGGCCTGGGATGTAATCCCTGAGGGGGACATATTGGCAGAGCCTTTGGTGCAGTCCCTTGATCCAGAGCAGGTAAGCGGCAGGCCCTGTGGTAGTGGTGGCACCTTTCCTTTGCCAATAGACAGCTGCTGTGTTGTCATAGCAGTTGTGGGTGGCTCGGGCGTGAACACAGGCAGCCTGTGCAAGGATATCATTGTGGGCAATGGAGCCGGCCAGTTCAAGGTCACTGTTGGTGATGGAGCCATCAGGGTTGTCGGAGGAGACTAGTTGGGTGGAGACCCACTTGGGGAATGCATGCCTCCAGATGATGGGTTGTATGGCGCCATTGGGGAGGGGCACAAAATGAGTGCCCCCCATGCTAGACCCTGAGGCATCACAGGCGCCCAGGGTGGCCGGGAAGGTATCTGGCACTAGCTCAGCAATGGAAGTAGGCCGGTTGGAGAGGTTGGTGGCAAGCCATTGAAAGTCTCGTAGGAAGCTGTGGACTCGTTTGGTGAGCCAGATGCGCTGCCTGCTAGGTTCTTGGTGGCAGAAGGCTTCCTGGAGGATGGAGAAGAGGCCAATGGAGCCGGGGATGGCAAGAGCCATAGACTGGAGTTCCCCAAGGACTTAGTGCCATTGTTTGATTGGGACATGGCGCTGTGTGGGTGGAATGGAATGAAGGATTTCATGTAGGTGGTCCACTCGATGGGTTGGAAGGCTGATGGTGTTGTGGATGGAATCTATGAGCCAGCCAAGGATAACTTTCCGGGTGGTCCAAGTGGCGTCCCCTTGGAGAATTTTCTTGAGTGAAGCTGGTTCCTGTCAAAATGGGGTATCAGTGGTATCCAGGGGCCAGAAGACTTTGTCTAGAGATTGGAATAGAACTCGCTTGATGGCTCGTCTGGTCCATTGGTTGCCCTGAGCAAGGCCACAGAAGTCGTCCACATAGACATCCCAGTAGCGGACGGGCCTCTTGAGGGGGTTCGTGCTCTGGGGAGGCGTGCTCTGAGCAGGGGCCAGGAAAGGGGGGCTGGCGTTGGCATTGGCATTGGCTGGATGGGCTTCTGAGAGGAGATCCAGGCGGTGAGGCTGGAGGCGAGCCTGGGCAAGGCCAGTGGATAGAGTGGCATTGGCCAGGTCTGCAATGGTTTCAGTAAAGGCGCAGAAGTTTGGGGGACTGGACTTCCATCCCATATGGTTGGTGAGGGGGATGCCAATGAGGGGAGGCTGTTTGAGGTCGATCGAACGAGGGTTCCGATCGTACTAGTCATCTTGCTTCTACAGGAATCTTCTCGTACGAATGAATGAATGAGACACGAATGAATGAATGAGACGTGAATGAATGAATGAGACACGAGTGAATGAGACGCGTAATCAATCGTACGAGTCATCCTGTTTCTACAGGAATGGACCAACATGAATGGAGATGGGAATGGAAGTGGGAATGAGAATTTACCACTTACCGATTCCGGTTCTCCTTCTTACTAAAAATAGATCCTTATGTACCAATTCTACGGGGCGCAAGGTAGATGCCTACAGCCCATTGGTACAAGGGCACGTGCTAACACATCGGAGTATTAGCGGGTCGATGTGATTATTAGTGATTTAGTGTGTGCATTGGAGTGTTAACAGACCGATGCACCAATTTTAGTGATCTTAGGAAAGAGTGGATTCATCCGCTCACAATCTTAGTAACAGAATAATTCAATGTAATAAACAAACAACCAATTCAATAGCCAAAACGCCAATCTTCTCCTGCAAGTTTCAGACCCCTTCAAACATACTTCGAAGTATTACGAAGCGATCTGGAATACCACCAGTGAGGAGTTGGCACCAAAAGCTACTATCGAACATCGCGACGACGACGATAACAAGAAATTGAAGACAATAGAAGAAGAAAGAACGAACTCCATGAAACGAACCCCAAGACAGACAAGAACAAGAACGCCTACCGAAACAGTGTAGGAAGCAGAATCGGTATCGACAGAATCAATAGGGCCGATTATCAAAGAAAAGATCCCTAAGAAGAGACAACAGCAAAGACGGAATACTCCAAGAGCGGACAGAAGAAAACAACAGCAGGATTGGTATCGACGGAAACAAGAATCGATAGGGCCAATTATCAATTATCAAGAAAACAAACACAAGCAGAATCGGTATCGACGGAATCGATAGGGCCGATTATTATCAAAGAAAAGATCCCCAAGAAGAGACAACAGCAAAGACGGAATACTCCAAGAGCGGACAGAAGAAAACAACAGCAGGATTGGTATCGACGGAAACAAGAATCGATAGGGCCAATTATCAATTATCAATTATCAAGAAAACAAACACAAGCAGAATCGGTATCGGCGGAATCGATAGGGCCGATTATTATCAAAGAAGAAAGATCCCCAAGAAGAGAAAACAGCAACGACGGAACACTCCAAGAGCGGACACAAGAAGACAAATACAGCAGGATCGGTATCGACGAAACTAGAATCGATAGGGCCGATTATTATCAAAGAAAAGATCCCCAAGAAGAGAAAACAGCAACGACGGAATACTCCAAGAGCGGACAAAACAGCAGGATCGGTATCAACAGACTCGATAGGGGCCGATTATCATCAAGAAAAAACAAAATCCTACCGAAACAGTGTAGGAAGCAGGATTGGTATCGACAGAACAAATCGATTGGGCCAATTACGAAAGAAAAAAAAAAAAAAAAAAAACATTTGGAAGATCCGACATCGACGTCCGACAGCCGGAAGAATACGACAATTTACTTTACTTTGGATCGGAATACGGATCGGAATACGGATCGGAATACGACAATTTTATATATAACAAGCAGTAATCAGAGTTCAATTTCAGTCTGCAAGTGGGGGAGCCAACACTGCAATTCACTTGCAACCTGAATCGAACGAAATACAACAATTTACTTGCGGTCTAACGGATGGAGGAGGATCAACCAACCCGGCATCAAGAGATAGAGATCGCCTTTTCTACAGAAACGTCAGAAGAAGAAGAGAGCAGCGTACTGTCAAGTTCAGAGAGCAGTAGCGGCACAAGCAGTGGAAGCGCAAGTACAAGCAGCGCAAGCACAAAGGGCTCGAGGAAGACGAAATACAAATACAAGATGGTGGAGTATGTGGATAGCCACGTGCCCAAGCTGGCCAAGGGGGATGAGGGCAAGTTTGAGAATTGGTACACTCAGTTTGAAGCATTCGCGGATAGTCGGAAATACCGGGATATGTTGTCTACCAAGCCACATAAGGACCTTCCTCCAGCAGGAGAGCTTACACCTCGAGAGGATATGAGTACCGCTCAGAAAAGGGCCTACAAGTACCACAACAAAGCTCTGAATGATCTGTACAAGGCTTTTGCCGACAACAGGACAGGCCTAGCCATCATGGAGAAGTCTAAGATTGATCGGGGGGCGTCAGTTGAAGCAAATGAAGAGCTCCGGTCACAGTGGCCTTGAGGTAGGGTACATCGAGTGATTGAAGAACTCATGAAGGAATACAGGAAAGCCAACAAATCCAATGACCAAGAGCAATTGGACATTGATCTGCGAAGTTTGAAGCTGACAATTGGGGCCCATCCACAGGATTTGGTTGAAGACATCTATGACTTGCGAAGGAAATACCAGTACAAGTCAGTCAGGCCCACTTTGACACAACTCATCGTGGCATTCAAAGCAGCACTACCGGCCTACCTACTGATGCAGCTTACCCCCCTCATGGATGCGCTGCAAGATGATGGCATCTCTGAATTGGAGTTTTGGGAGGCTATCAACGTCCAAGCCGCAAGTTTGTACAAGTCGGCTCGCAGTATCCAAAGCCGGGGTGGTAAAGCCCAGGAAATGAGTTTGTTTGGTGCTGAGGTGACTGATATTGTCGCGCCGGACAAACGAGACAAGTGGTCTACTAATGCGGTGTGTTATTGGTGCAAAGAGAAAGGTCACAAAGCTTTCAACTGTCCTAAACAAGCAGCAGGACACCCACGTGTCGACGACAACGGCAACAATGGCAACACCGGCAATAGCAACGGCAACAATCGGAACAACAACAACAACAACAACAACAACAATGGAAACAACAACAACAACAACAACAACAACAGCAATGGAGGACAGCACGGACGTCCCAAGTGCAGTATATGTGGTGGAAACCATAGAGACGTAATGTGCTGGGAAGATGACTGGAATGCGCATCAACGACCACCCAATTGGAAACCAAAGAAGAAAAGTGACATTCAAGGAGCTGTGATCAATTTTGACTTTTGTCTATGAGTGATAGATGATTCCTTTGAAGCAGGGGAGTGTGTTTGAGGTCGATCGAACGAGGGTTCCGATCGTACTAGTCATCTTGCTTCTACAGGAATCTTCTCGTACGAATGAATGAATGAGACACGAATGAATGAATGAGACGTGAATGAATGAATGAGACACAAATGAATGAATGAGACACGAGTGAATGAGACGCGTAATCGATCGTACGAGTCATCCTGTTTCTACAGGAATGGACCAACATGAATGGAGATGGGAATGGAAGTGGGAATGAGAATTTACCACTTACCGATTCCGGTTCTCCTTCTTACTAAAAATAGACCCTTATGTACCAATTCTACGGGGCGCAAGGTAGATGCCTACAGCCCATTGGTACAAGGGCACGTGCAACACATCGGAGTATTAGCGGGTCGATGTGATTATTAGTGATTTAGTGTGTGCATTGGAGTGTTAACAGACCGATGCACCAATTTTAGTGATCTTAGGAAAGAGTGGATTCATCCGCTCACAATCTTAGTAACAGAATAATTCAATGTAATAAACAAACAACCAATTCAATAGCCAAAACGCCAATCTTCTCCTGCAAGTTTCAGACCTCTTCAAACAGAGGCTCTCCCTTTCTGGAAGGGAACAGTACGCCTAGTTTCATGGTGTCTTCTGGCTTCAACTGGACGCGGTAGAAGCCATCAGCGAGGTTGATCTTGGACATAGACACCAGACCAAATCTGTTGTTGGCGCGGTGCAGCCTGGTGAGGAGCCGTGGAAGTGTGCGTCCAAACTGCATGGCCTCTGTTGGGGCTAGAGGGATGGTGTCTTGGATGACCTCAGAGTAGGTGTAGTCAGAGATCATGCGGGGGCGCCTTCCTTGTTGCGGGACTTATTAAATTCCTTTCATGTCCGGCATAGCGTATGTAACAGTGGTACAGTGGTATCTCATTCTTTACTCACACAAGTTCAGCTTACTTTGTTCGATATCATGATGTTTAACGTTATGGACCAAATGGCTCAATCTGTGAGCTAAATATCTCATTTTCTGACCAAATGGCTTGATCGTGCAAGCCAGGTGTCTCATTATTGACCAAATGGCTCAATCTTGCGAGCCAAATGATCGTCACTTGTACGATCGAATTATCGATACTTAAGAGACCAAAGAGAGAACACACGGCAGAAACTAGCATATGCTAGCCATCTCGTTAAGTGTTTGTTTTCAAGAAAAGACAGCAGAGGTTTGATCCTTGTGCTCACGAACCTGTTTGTCTGCTGCACAAAATACATGTTGTATTAGTGGCAACACGATATTTTTGTTCTCGTAACACGATATTTTCTCATAACACGGTAATTTTACCGTAATACTCGTAATTTCACCGTGCTGTATTAGCGGCAGCACGCTTTAAAGTGCTATCTTGCTCCCCAGCAAGCTGAAGCGCATTCTTTTAGATTATTTGATTACTCAACCTTAAACCTTGCACACCGGACGCCTACTTTGCGTCCTAATTGTAGAACTACAAGCCTAAGATCTAACTGATTGCGTCGATTGGTTGATAGTCAGAATAGATCTGGTTGGATTAGCATCCAATCGTAGTGGATATCAGAGAAATATTGGACACAACAGACCGGCACCTCAACCGGCCTGCAGATAGAGCTTTCGTTGCTCTTCTTTGCCTTTGGAATGAATCAGCTCAACAGCCAATTCAGAAGGAAATTAACAGATTAACAGTCGCAAGCTTGTTGAAGCTTGCAAAAGAAGAAGACGACGAAAACAATCGACGAAAACAATCCGACAGCAGATCATCAATCGACTCGACTACGGACGACGATTGATAGTTCTCTGATCTGATTACAGCGTAACATCACATTGGCCACGCCCCCAGATAACATCACATTGGCCACGCCCCCAGATCACGACAGCTGAAACGAAACCACTCGCCATCGACTTACGATTACGCGGCAACAATGCCTACCAATCTGACTGCTGGGAGAACAAGAAGCAGGTCGTCGTCGACAGGACGATTCCAAACACTCCAACCTGGGAGCGCAGCAACCACACCTCGGCTACCCGCAGCAGACGTGGCACCCGATCAACAGAATAATCCAAGCCGAGAGGAGGAAGAGGACACATCTATCGCGGACCTCTTCCCATCGTTTGACCGACCACTAGCCACCTTCTTGCATGAAATCTTTGATATACCAAGGGAACGAAATGACACCCTGTGTGAGGCCCTCATTGCCGCAAGGATCAAGACATGGCTAGCCTTCTTGTACATCGAGAACATTGGAGACCTAGCTTTCCTCGAAGGGGGCGCAAGAACACCAATTTATCGACATGTACAGATGTCCATACAACAAGTCATCGACTTCGGCCAACACCTCACAGCACAAGGACTAGACTCAGAGGATAGAACCCAGTATACCAAAGACGCCTTTCAGAGCTACTGTTTTAGTGCTGTCAGGGCCAGAAGAGCATCTGGAACGGATATGGGAATCACTAGCACACTCAACAGCAACGGCACACCTCGACGACAACAGGAAAGATCCTCCAAGCCCATCGAACAGCTTAGATATGAATCCTGGACCAAGAAATCAAGGGATGAAACCACCTTTCCAACTCTTCAGAATGATGAAAGGTTTGAACGCTGGCTTGTCAAATTCAAGGCGAAGCTGGAAACATCTGATATAGATACTCATAATTCCTCGATCCAAACTGGCCAGATACACCACTCGTCGGGTATGAAAAAGCTCTTCATGACAAGCAATGTGCTTTCTTCTGGACCCTTGTCCTACATGCCCTCCAGAGTGATCTCTCCTATTCCTGCGTGCTCAGCCATACCTCCTCAAGGGATGGTAGACAAGCCTTCTTTGACTTTATATCATTGCACGACAGATCCAAATCCAAAGTATATGACACATCCATCATGATGCAACAACTATTGGACATTGATTTGAGGACATGGAAGGATACCAAGGTCAGGTTCATCACCCAGTGGTTTGCGCAGTTGGAACATCTCAACACACTACGCGACCCACAGAGGCCACTTGATTTTGATACTGTCAAAACGCACCTCTGCAAGGCCTGTAGTAGCAGATTCCAGCTCAGTGAACAGTTCTACAAGGTCGATGATCCCCCTGCAGCACAGACTTGATTAAGTTTCGACAGCATGAAGCTGTTGCCATCAGTGAATTGAAAAATACCCTCCTCCTTGAAGCAACCAGGCTGGATTCACAAGCATCACTGACCCAGCCTCGCAGTCGAACGGCCGTTAAGGCCAACTCCCATGATTTCTCCTCTGTGACACCGTCTACATATTCTGGAATAACCGATGACTCAGCATCATATTTGCCTCCTATTGATTTTGATGGCGACTATCAAGACTATGCTGTTTACAAGGCTAGAAGAACCCCAGACCCAACCACAAGGTTACCTTCTGCCGTCTGGAAAACTCTATCCAAGCAAGGTATGAAACATTGGCTTGGCTTCACAGCTGATGACAAGAAGCGCCTAGTTGCCTGCCTTCGATCTGAGCTCCTTGATGCTGCACTGCCACCGGACCCCAATTCCAGCAAGCCAATCACGCGACGAGCTTATGAACACCTTACTGATGAGCAGGTCCACTCATCACATGACGACGAGCAAGTCCTCTCACCTGATGAGGAAAGCTCGGCCCGATCTGCGTTCCATGCATCCCTAGGTGTATACAAGACATCTTCTCACGAGGATACCAGGCCCCTCAAGTCTTCTGTTTCTCCTGCACATCCAGCTCGCTTCCTTGCAGATACTCCTGATATCCTTTACAAGAAACAAGGCAATGTATATGTCCCTGTCGGTACGTCTTCAATGTCTGTGAAATTCCACCATTGGGCATCACCTGATTGTGAATCCCATGTTTCACCTTCACACCCCATTGGCACATATCACTCTAGCAAAACCAACGTCTCCACACCCGGTTATGCTATGGTTGACAGAGGCGCAAATGGGTGTATCATAGGGCATGATGCATGTCTCATCTCCAAAGACATTCCACCGAGATATGTCAATGTCACTGGTATCAACAATCATCAAATCCAGAACATTCCTATTGCCACATGTGGCGCATACTCTGTTTCCAACAGGGGCCCTGTCATCATCATCTTTCATGAGTGTGCCTACACTGGACAACACCCATCCATCTTGTCTTCTCCTCAGATGGAAGCATACTTCTCGATTGTAGATGACACCTCCATCAAAACGGGCGGCACCCAAGTCATCACCACCACCGATGGTTATGTCTTTCCACTCAGTATATCCCATGGGTTGCCTTATCTTGCCATGCGCAAGTATACCAGTGAGGAATTTGATCATCTTCCTCATGTTGTCATGACCAGTGATCAACACTGGGACCCATCTACACTAGATCGCGCATATACCCCCCAGGATGATACCTTCATCCAGAAATACCCGCCTCTTGTCACATCACTCCCATATAAAGACTATGATGAATTCGGCTCCCTCAGGGATATCAACATTGGCATATCCCCTACGGTCACCTCATTCTTGTCCAACAGCGCCGCTTCACCCATCCAGACATTAGATGATTCTGATCCCTCTTTTTGGCTCAGCCCAGCTGATTATATTCACCAAGCAATCCTCAGTCGGTGCTCTAATCAGACCTCTTCCACCTCCATTACTGCTGCAGCTCATGTTCAATCGCCCACTGATATCGATTACTTGTCACTAAAGCCTTTCTTTGGATGGATCTCCCTTGACCGTATCAAGGCCACCTTCAACAATTCCACTCAGTATGGCTCACTGCCACTTAGTCCCGATGGTAACATCTTCAAAAGGTTCCAATCACCACAGCCTGCCATGAATGTCCGGCCTTTCAATGATGATGTCCTCTCTGATGTCATCTATTCAGACACCCCTGCTATCAATGGTGGTTCCAAGATTGCTCAAGTTTTCTTTGGTCGCAAATCTCATATCATCCATGTTGAAGAAATGAGGACTACTGCTGATTTTCTCCCTTGTCTCCAAAATTTTGTTCGACAATGGGGTAGACCACTCAGATTGCTCTGTGATCATGGATCTTACCAGTCCAGCAAACCTGTTCTTGACTACCTCAAGATGATGTGGATTGGCTTATGGCAAAGTGAACCATACCACCAACACCAAAATCTTTTTGAACGACGGTACCAGACCTTCAAACGCATTGTCAATAGAATCATGGATCGCACGGGCACTCCATCACACCTCTGGCTTCTATGTATGCAATATGTTGGCCGCCTCATGAATCATTTGTCTGATCCCACTCTCTCTGACAAACAGCCTTTCTTCATTGCTACTGGTACCATTGGTGACATCAGTCCCTACCTTAGTTTCTTCTGGTTTGAGCCCGTCTACTACAAGACTCCAGATACACAGTTTGGCTCTCAGACCACTGAATGTCTTGGCCACTTTGTTGGCATTGCTGAACATGTTGGCAATAGCCTATGTTTCACCATCTGGGATCCCATCACCAATAAGCTCCTTGACCGCTCTGGTGTACGCACTGCTTTAACTTCCGAGCATCGCAACAAGCGTGCTGGCTTGTTCACTGATGATGGCTTTCTTGCATGGCGCAAGGCCAAAGATGCTTCCATCACTCCTAAGTCCTCTGGTGATAGTCCCTCCTCTTCACCTCCTACACCTCCCAGCTCAGTCACCGCATCCCCTCCTCTACACATCTGCCAGCCATCCCTGCCTACTTTTCTTTATTCCAAGGTTCCTAATACAAGAAGCTATGTCCCTTCTCCACTCCCTAACAACTATGGGGAGATTCTTGATGGTCCTCCAACCCCTCACATCTTCAGCAAAAACCCCGCCGGCGTACCTGTTACTGAAGATGATTTTGGTCCCCCTGAGCTAGCATATTTCGATGTTAGTGAAGTCACACCTACACTCATCAATCCTGCTACACCTTCTGTAAGCCCATCTGAGGTAGTTGTCACTGATGAAGAAGGCAATGCCCAATTTCACGCTGATGGCAAACCCATCACCATCCCTGCCATCCCCGCTGCTGACTTGCAAGGTCGCTCCTTTCTAATGGCCCTCCCAGATGGCACACAGAAAAGAATGACAGTTGTTGATGTTGAAAACAGCATTGAGCAAAACAAAGACTTCATCAAGTTCAAGTGCAAGCATACAGATGACGAACTTGAAGATATCATCGCCTACAATGATGTCATGAATTATATCCACAGAGATATCACTCAAGAAGATGGCAAACTTTGGTCCTTTCGACGCATACTTGGTCATCAAGGCCCCCTTGACAACAAGCACCCCCAATACAAAGGTTCCAAATACAACCTTTGGATTGAGTGGGAAAACATGGAGCGTACCTATGAACCTCTCTCCAATGTAGCTGCAGACGACCCTGTTACTGTAGCCAAATACGCAAAGGACAACGACATGCTTGATCAACCTGGTTGGAAACATCTCAAACGCATTGTTTCCCTTGCCCGAAGAACCAAGAAACTAGACCGGCTAATCCACCAAGCCAAGCTCCGCTCCTTTCGAACTGCTCCACAGTACCAGTATGGATTCAAAGTACCTCGAAATCATGACGAGGCCATCCAGTTTGATACAGCAAATGGCAACACCAAATGGCAGGATGCCATAGCGCTGGAAATGTCACAGCTTCAAGAATATGACACCTTTATTGACAGAGGTATCTACAAGGCTAGCAATATACCCATTGGCTTCCAACAGATCAAGGTCCACATGATTTATGCAGTCAAGCACGATGGCCGGCACAAAGCACGGCTAGTTGCAAATGGCAATCTCACTGAAGCTCCCATTCACAGTGTGTATGCAGGTTGTTTCTCTTCGTGGCTTGCGCATGTGCCTATTCCTTGCTGAGCTGAATAGCTTAGAAGCATGGGGAACTGACATTGGTAATGCATACCTTTAAGCTGTTACCTGCGAAAAAGTATGCATCAAGGCTGGCGCTGAATTTGGATCACTAGAAGGCCACCTCCTATTGATTTACAAGGCTCTCTATGGACTTCGATCATCTGGCAAGTGCTTTGGTGATCTACTTGCTGCTTGCCTCGTTGAACTAGGTTTTGAAAGATCCAAGGCAGAGCCCGAAATCTTTATCAAGCCTGGCAACAACAAACATAGGGAGCCAGTATATGAGCTCATATGCACATATGTTGATGACCTCTGCTTATGTATGGCCAATCCCGAAGCCTTTCTGTTAATCCTACAGTCTGAACCCTACAATTTCAAATTAAAGGGTTCTGGGCCAATGAACTTTCATTTGGGATGTGGATTCGAAAGAGATGAACATGGTGTGCTCTGCATGAACCCCATCAAGTTCATCGAGAAAATGGAGGCCTCATATGTACAGATGTTTGGCTGCAAACCTACCACCAGATTCCATTCACCACTTGCTGAGAACGACCACCCAGAGCTAGACTCAACATCCTTCCTAAGTGATACTGATATCCAAAAGTATCAAAGCATGATTGGATCACTTCAATGGGCCATAGCTATTGGACGTTTTGACGTGCAGACTGCCGTTATGACATTGTCAAGCTTCCGAGTCCAACCTAGGGAAGGCCATCTCAACAGAGCCAAAAGAATCTATGGTTACATCTCTAAGTTTCGACACTTCAAAATCCGATTCAGAGTGGGCATACCAGATTTTGTACTCACTGAAGGTACCAGCACAGACTGGTCCAATACAGTGTATGGGGAGCACTCCGAGGACCTCCCTAGTGATGCTCCTAAACCCCTGGGTAAGGTGGTTGTGTTGTCTCATTTTTATGACGCAAACCTAATACATGACATCCTAAGTGGCAAGGCTGTCACCGGCATCCTGCATTTTGCAAACAAGACCCCCATCATGTGGTTCTCCAAGAAGCAAGCAACGTCTGAAACAGCCACCTTTGGGGCTGAGTTTGTATCTGCTAGAACCTGCATTGAGCAAATCGTTGACATTTGACAGTCATTCAGGTATCTTGGTACTAGAGTACACGACACATCCTACACATGGGGAGACAATGAAAAGATGATCCAAACCTCCACATTCCCATACGCGAGGCTCCACAAGAGGCATCACATTCTCTCATATCACTATGTCAGAAGCATGATAGCTAGAGGCTTCATCCTCATGCAACATCTTGCGGGCAAAGATAATTGCGCTGATATCCTCACAAAGCATTGGGGACATTCGGTGGTGTATCCATTGCTCAAGCCCATCTTTCACTACTGTGGAAACACAGGTGACCTGTTGCAGGACGATTGCATCGGATCTTAGTCAATGCTTTCCCATGGACACATGGGGAGTATTAAATTCCTTTCATGTCCGGCATAGCGTATGTAACAGTGGTACAGTGGTATCTCATTCTTTACTCACACAAGTTCAGCTTACTTGGTTCGATATCATGATGTTTAACGTTATGGACCAAATGGCTCAATCTGTGAGCTAAATATCTCATTTTCTGACCAAATGGCTTGATCGTGCAAGCCAGGTGTCTCATTATTGACCAAATGGCTCAATCTTGCGAGCCAAATGATCGTCACTCGTACGATCGAATTATCGATACTTAAGAGACCAAAGAGAGAACACACGGCAGAAACTAGCATATGCTAGCCATCTCGTTAAGTGTTTGTTTTCAAGAAAAGACAGCAGAGGTTTGATCCTTGTGCTCACGAACCTGTTTGTCTGCTGCACAAAATACATGTTGTATTAGTGGCAACACGATATTTTTGTTCTCGTAACACGATATTTTCTCGTAACACGGTAATTTTACCGTAATACTCGTAATTTCACCATGCTGTATTAGCGGCAGCACGCTTTAAAGTGCTATCTTGCTCCCCAGCAAGCTGAAGCGCATTCTTTTAGATTATTTGATTACTCAACCTTAAACCTTGCACACCTGACGCCTACTTTGCGTCCTAATTGTAGAACTACAAGCCTAAGATCTAACTGATTGCGTCGATTGGTTGATAGTCAGAATAGATCTGGTTGGATTAGCATCCAATCGTAGTGGATATCAGAGAAATATTGGACACAACAGACCGGCACCTCAACCGGCCTGCAGATAGAGCTTTCGTTGCTCTTCTTTGCCTTTGGAATGAATCAGCTCAACAGCCAATTCAGAAGGAAATTAACAGGACTAGCCCCAGAGGGCTGAGCTGGAGGTCGGGAATGTCCTGGTTTAGGCTGGCAGGGAAGACCGTTCATTGTTTCTTGTCCATCATGTTGGCATATTCATCTCAAAGGAAGTCAATGCCTTGGTGGGAGGATTGGTGAGGCCCTCTGGTGATGGCTGCTGCAATCCGGGCCTGGTCCCATGGGGGTCCAGACATGGACGCGGGGGTACCGTCTGTTCGATAGAGGTCAAGGAGGCCCCCTGTTGGATGGGGGAGAGTCCCCACGTCGGAATGGATGTCACCTTGCCTGCAGAGGGTCCGGATGAAGGCCTCCCAGCTAGGGCTTTGATGGTAGAGCCGGATGGCGCAGGCGATGTGCAAATCCAGCCTGTTGGGCGGTGTGACGCTGCGGAGGGGTGGATCCAGCGCGGTGCAGGTGCCGGTGGAGATGCCCCGCAAGGTGCATGTGGAGATGCTGTCAATGGGGTTGGCCAGCATGTTGCTGGGTGGAGTGGCCAGCACGTCGCTGGGTGGTTGTCGGGGACCGTCGCCGGGAGTGGCCAGCAGGGTGCTGGGGGGGGGGGGGGGGGGCAGCACGTCGCTGGGATGGGCCAGCGTGTCGTTGGATGGAGGTCCCAGCGTGTCGCTGGGTGGAGGGCCCAGCACATTGCTGGGGTGGGCCAGCATGTCGCTGGGTGGAGGTCCCAGCACGTCGCTGGGGTGGGCCAGCACGTCGCTGGTGTGGGCCAGCTCGGTGCTGGGTGGAAAGGTCAGTACGTCGCTGGGTGTGGGGTTGGCCAGCACGTCGCTGGGGTTGGAGTAGGCCAGCACGTCGCTGGGGTTGGAGTAGGCCAGCACGTCGCTGGGGTTGGGGAGCAAGCCGCTGGGGTTGGCCAGCATGTCACTGGGGATGGGGTGGGCCAGCACGTCGCTGGGTGGAGGTCGCAGCCCATCGATGGGGGTGGCCAGCAGGGAGCTGGGTGGAATGGCCGCCGGGCTGGGGTGACTAGAAGGGAGGCTGGACCGACAGCGCCGGAGGAGAAGGGCGGATGTTGTGGCGTTGGGCGTGGGGATGATGGTGCCGGTGCCGGTGTTGGGGATGGTGCCGGTGCTGGGGAGGAGGGGGGTTCATACATTGGTTGATCATACATTCGGTTGCTACGGACAACGCGTGTGTGGGGCTTACCTAGTTCTTGTGTGAGGTGTAATTGTTGATGAGGTGAATGGTGGGGAGATGATTGGTGAATACTGGTGCCCCCTCTGTGTAACCAAGTTGACAAAGGCTCTTGCGCTTGCCTGGCCATCAGGCTGCAGCATAGGCTTCTTGGCAGCATTCCCAGAGCAGGTCTTGCTCCGCTGGAGTGATGTTGGCGTGGTCATAGAGGTGCCGGCAGCCGGTGAAGCAGTTGCCTCTGATGTGCCAGGAATGGCAGCGTTCTTTGCCGTCTGGGTGCTTGAGGGGGGATTTGCTTTTGGCTTTCATGGAGGCAATGACAGATCTCATCATTTTATTCTTGATTCTAGTGATGAGGGGATTGGATAGGTCGTAGAATTTGGGATCTCTGTTGGGATTTCAGAGCTGATCATCGGTGTTGGGTGGACGCTCAACCGCCCCTTTACTGGGAGCCAGAGAGGTGCCATGAGGGGCGCCCCGCTTGATGAGGGGGTTGAGTTGCTGGAGAGCTCGTAAGGCATCTACATTAGACACATTTGGGAGCCAGTTGAGGTTTTGGGTCATTCTGAACCTATGGATGTCTTCCCCAAAGTCTGGGGTAAGGCGTCTACATTAGACACATTTGGGAGCCAGTTGAGGTTTTGGGTCATTCTGAACCTATGGATGTCTTCCCCAAAGTCTGGGGAAGGGAGTGTAGTGTCTGATTCCCATTGCTCTTCCAGCCAACCCCTCACTCTGACTTGGAAGTAGTACACCACAATTGCTGTAGTGATGCGCTCCCCCACTTCATCAGCAATGGCCCTACAAAGGGGCATTTGCTGCCATTCTAGTCTGGAGAGGCCTTGTTGGTAGCGCTTCACTACGTCATGTGTGGCTCCCAAGAGGGTGGTGAGGACAGCCATGTAGCTTTTCAGCTGGGTGGTGGCTTCGGTCCAATCCAAGGGAATGTAGGCCTTGGTCTTTTGCAGTTCCAGGGAGTCCTTTAGAGAGAGGGAGTTGCCTTGGGTGGAGATCATGGTAATAGACTGCCACATTGGCAGCTTCCTCATGTTCCCTCTTCAGGGTAGCTGCTGATCCTCCTGGTGGAGTGAAGGCTAGAGGGAGGATTTCATCAGCCACATCAAAGGGGTCGGGTTCCATAAAAGTTGCAGTCTTGGAACCGCTTGAGAACAGCTGTGGTGATGAGTGGCGCCTGGATGCCAAGGTTGTAGGCATCTGTGGCTACTTGACTTTGGAGGATCATGTGGGTCTTCTCCTGTTTGCTCTTCTTGGCCCAGGCGGTGTAGATGGGGGGCAGATCTGCTTCATTTGTTTTGCCACAGAGAAGGAGGAGTCTTTCAGTGTAAATGGGCCCCCAAACCTCCCTGACTGTGTGCAGCTTGGAGGATTCTTGTCTTTGTTGGTCCAGGCTCTCACTCAGTTGCAGTTGATGGTCCGTGAGCGCGGCGAAGGCTGCAGTGAGTGTTGGGTCAGCTGGACCAGCTGGGAGGCCTAGGCCTGGTAGGTCTTGGAGGAGGACATTCTTCTTCATGTAGGAGCGCAGACTGGCATCTGCTCAGAAGGATGGGCCGGGTTCTAGGACCCGGATGGTGCCAAGGAGAGTAGTACGTTGTGTCCCCACTGCTCGTAGGGTGTCCAGCAGGGGTTTGCAGACATCCACAAGCCCTTGCTGGTGGAGGTGAGGGTGGAGGACTTGGAAGGCCTGTTTGGGTGTGAGGCCTCAACACAACACCAGTGGGACGATTTCAAAGGGGAGGAAGCACACCTTGTGAGCCTGGAGCATCTCAGTGTGGGCCGTCCCTTCCAGGATGGCCGGGATATAGTCTCGATCTGGGTTCTGGGACATTGTGGACTCATGATGAGCCATAAGATACACTCAGCTGGCTGCGGCCCTTGACAGCAGGGCTGCATCCACCTGCACCAGCTCACATTCCTGTCCTTCTACATCATTGATGTAGCCAAAGGAGCGGCCAAGGTTGGCTGAGGGCTGGGTGATGGTGCCTGGACATCGCCGAAGGCCATGGATGACCCGGAGCCGGTCCACCCCAGCTGCATCTTCTTGGAAGATACCCAAGCCCCCAATGGCTTGCACGTTCAAGATATCTAGGAGGGGGAGAAGACGGTCCCCTTCAGATTCAGTGAAGAGAGTGTAGATGGCTTGGTAGACGTCACGCCTAGCGGAGGCATCTCCAAAGGGGCCCTGCCCTTGGAAGAACTCCATGTAGTTCATCTGGTGGCCGGGTCCATTGTTAGCTGTACCGTTGTGGTGTGTTCACGGAGTTGTGTCGTTGTAGGCGCGCGTTGGTGTTTGTCGTAGGCGCGTTGGTTGATGGTAGTTGTAGGCGCGTTGGATGACGTGGATAAGTATGGCTAGCAAGCCAGCGTTGGCTTGTTCTTCTTCTTGTGGTAGGCGTTGTACGGGGAAATAGCCGTGTCGGCGGGCAACCGTTCTTGAGGTAGGCGCGTTGGGCCCTGTGATCCGCACGTTGGGAGGAATCGGTTCGTGATACGATAACTATTGAACACGGTTTGTCGGATGTGCTGTAATGCTCGGTCGCTGTAGGCGCGTCGGGCCTGGCTCGGACTTCTTCTTGTGGGAGGCGTGTTGGCCCTTGCTGCGATAGGGCGCGTTGGGTCCTGCGATCCTCACGTTGGGAGGAATTGGTTAGAGATGCAATAGGATGACTATCAAACCAAGATAGGCTTGTACGGGTACAATAGGGATGACTATTGGACCTGGACGCATAAGCCTTTTACTTATTCTACTACATATTGTTTTAGGAGCAAAAAGAGTGAGCTGTAGGCTAGGTTCTTGCTGGAAGAATTCTTTACAGGCTTGTTGGTGCTTAGCCTGTAATTCGATTGCTGCTTACAGTCAATTGCTGCTTACAGTACGATTGCTGCTTACAGTACGATTGCTGCTTGCAGTGAGTATCGTCGTCCTACCGTACCTATGTTGGTGATACAGTAAGATCTTGCATACTCAAGGGTGTTCTCTGGTTCTTACATCATACGTTCCACCACGTGGCACTACCATTCCTAACATTTGGTTCGCTACATCAATCTCTCAATCCACCTTCCGTTTTCTAGTCACTCGCGAACAATGCTACTCCCAAAATGGCTTAATTTATAGGAACCGGTTGTGTACTGTTAGAAACAAACATTCTTCGCTCAACTTCAATTTGAACACCAACTCGAAATAATATGAAATTAAATAATTTCTTAGATTCTATTCTCGGCCTTTGCCATTTTGATGCTCCTCATGCACACCCTATGAAAAAAACGTGAGTGTAGTATCTGTTGTTGTACACTCAAAAATTGACCGAAAGGTAGAAGATGTTTAAAATAATTGAGATGTGAGCATATCATGAGATTGCTCTGTTATGCTGGTGCTATTTCATGTATTGGACAGGTATGAATTTGTGTTGTAGGGATGTGTTAAACGGTCATAGATCATGTGCAATTTGTTGTAAGACAGAGAACACATGAGACCTTAATATCTTGATACTTGAAGTCACTTTTCAGAGATATAAGTCACTTTTATGTGTAGAATGGATGTATCTACCATAGAACGTACGCAAGTAGTACCGTACGTGTATTTTTGACTGGCAGCACACCCCTTGATTCAACACTCAGTGAAGGAGTATTGAATTACTAGTCAGTTCTCCAGCTTGTACGGTAGAACTTTAAAAACTGGAGCAGTGTTAACAGAGAAACATCAATGACAAAAGAGAGGTGTGTGTGTGTAGTAGCTGTGGAATTGGCGAGGAGATGAATCAGGAGTTGGTCTTAGAACCAGGTTGGAAAAACTTTGAGTATCGATTGATCGTAGATTGCGGGGAATCATAGATTGCGGAGAATCAATCAATCAATTAGCCATGCCATAAAGACATAGTAGATGTGATGTAGGCAAAAAACAGACAACAGAGTATTGATTTGAGTTGCAGATGGATATCAAAGAATTGAAGTCTTGCGTATTGATTGAACTTGAGTCGTAGCTCAAAGAGAAGAAGAGATCATAGAATTGAGCGGTTTGAGTGTCATAGGAAAAATGATGACTTGAATTGTTGAGAATCGATTGATTGGAGAATTGATTGACTGTAAAATAATGAAGAGACGTGCCGTAGAGACAAAATGAACATCTTTGGAGAGGAGAACAACAATGCCAAAGAAATCAATCGCTGCTATCTGATATTTATTGATTAATTGAAGTCTTGAGTGTCAATTAAACTGGAACAGAAGACTCAGAAGGATCGTGAAATGGAATTGTAGGTTGGAGAATCAGCATTGACGAATGATTGTAGCAAATCGATCAATCAATTAGATGTGTCGTAGTAACAAAACGGACTATTGAGTAAATTGGAGTTGTTGATCATCAACGAGGGGGAGATCAATGCTGGGAGTTGAAACTGAATGTAGTTGGAGTGGATTCACGTCTTTGAAGATTAAATTGGGTAATCGATTGAATATAAATTTAGAATCCTGTACAGACAAATCGGGTCATTGAGGATTGATTGCTTCATGCCATAGATGTAGCAGGTATTGGGAGAAAGCAATTGTAGAAAGCAACTGTAGTACACATCAAACATAGTTGCCCCAGTTGGTAAAAGCTGCAATGAAGGAATGCAAGGAGACTGAGGGAAGAAGGAAAGCTATCGACGCCAAACATAGGATTGATGGATCATAGAATAGAATCACCATAGAGATGAAACCAATCAAGTTGTTTGCTGAGGATGGATTGCTTCAAGCTGTAGGATAGAATTGAACATTGAGCATCAATTGCGCCAAGCCATAGAATATAATCAAACGTGGATGAAGAGGGGAGTTTGAACAAATTGTAGAAACTTGTTGAATCAAATGGTTGGGGACCAAACGTGCATGTAGAGCTGGCTGGAGCCTGGATCATTGTGGAAGAGGACCAAGTTGCCCATAGCAGACATTGGAAGTAGACTTGGAACGGGAATCCAAAAGGGAAGTAGTAGAAACTAACGTCCAATCAGTAGGCTCTGCCAGTAGGCTCTGACACCTTCTGTTTGAGATCTGATCTAGCTCAGATGTGAATTAAGCTTTTAATTGTATCTTTGTCTTGATACTTGAACTTTCAGCTCTCATTCATCATTTCAGCACGTTAAGTAATATTGTGCACATGAGAAATAAATTTCTTGAATTCATTTGGGTTTACACACGAATGGTCTTAACCGGCAATGCACCCCTCGATTCAACACTTCTTGAAGGAGTGTTGAATTACTGTCAGGTCCTTGATTTGTTTTTAGTTTTATCCCAATTTTATCACTCCAATAAAGTCCCATGGTTGTGGATTATACAATACTGTAGGACGTAGCGGCTAGTACACCCCCTGATTCACGAGCAGGGGAGGAGATTCTTCTTGAGTGAATTCAATTGGCAGGGAGGCAGATCAGAGGATGGTAGGTGCCAAGAAACGGAGTATCATAGTTGAATTGTCAAATTAAACCAAGCAACAACCAGTCAATAGTATCATAAAACCAATTGGTAGACAAGATATTAGTATGGACGAGGAGGTACAGCTTGATCTTGAGAGTGTCGTGGTGTCTTCTGGTGAGGCAAACAACAAGGAGTTACCTACTAGCAGTGAAGCGCACACTTACAGGGAGCAAAAAAGGGGAAGCAGATGCTGTGGCCTTGGGAGATGTGTGAACTGTGCTTAGAACAACGCAATCCTCAGGAATTACTCCTGTAGGAAATTGCAAGGAAGGGATGCATGAGGGCTGGGCCGAGGAAACCAGGTTTTGGGAGCGTTGGAACACCACAAGAACAGTTTCTCTTTGAGGATTAAATGTCCATCGGGAGTTGGCTGGGTCCCACAAAGGAGCAGAATGATGTCCATAGTCGGGTGATGGAGAGGATGCAGCCACAGAAGACTTTTCCTGACATTGGACGGGAGGAGTTGCGGAAGTGACTTGACGGAAGGAGACTGAGTCACTGCTGGGAGAATAAGTCCAGGTCCAGGTGTAATGGGGAGCACGTGCATCAACAATGGAATCAGTGATCTGTACAGGGACCAAGTTGACTGAATTGGAAGGAACGTTCACACGAGAGGTATTAAAAGTGTTTTTCACGGGAACATTGGAATCAATCAATTGACTTGGTAGGGACCAAGTCTGTAGTATCGGAAGAAGGGGTGGCATAGGACAAAGGAACTTGGACAGTCGTATCCACCTTGGGTACAGGTTCAATGGACTTGTTCGCTGTGAGATGAGATGCATGTGTAACATGAATCAAGTTGGCAGCGTTGGGAGGAACGCTTGCATTAAGAGGTTGGTCATTGGCATTGGGATCCGGTTGTCTTGCATCTTTGTATACTTTGTCAAAGAGTTGTGCCTTCCAGGTTGGTTTGAATCTGCATGAGGTGATGAGGAGTTCAATAACAACAATGGGTTGTGACGAAGGGTCATCATTGTTGTGGTTAGCAATTGCTTCCTTTGCGGCTCTCTCCAGGTCAATTGGGCCTCGTACTTTCCTTTGTATGCCACTAGTAGGGACATAGTTGATGGTACGGCCGGAGATCAACTGTGGGATGTGTCCTTTCTACATTTCTGTTGGGTGGGGGAGGAATGAAGTGATAGCCGTGACAACACTTCCTCCAAGGCAGGTCATTGTATTTGGAGCAAGGATCTTGGTAGTATCATCTTTGACGATGAATAGATCCATCATATCAATGTCATCCATGGTTTGGCAGTATAAATCATTGAGTTTGGCATCGTATGGATGACTGCTGCTCTTGAATTGAAATTAAATTCCTTCAATCGTGTTCTAATCAAACGGGTCAACCATGCTTGCTTGTGGATTATCAAGGAACTGTGTGTAGTAACAGTGAATACACCCCCTGATTCACCAGCAGGGAAGGAAGAAAACAATTCCTAGAGAGGGAAAAGAAAAAACGGTTGGCGGCGGCGGCAAAGCGGCGGTGGCGACAAAGAACAAACTAACGGCAGCAGCGGCAAAGTGGCGACTGCAGGAGTTGAGGATTGAAATGGCGGGAGTCGACAAAGAAAGAACGAGCGGCGACGTTGGCGTTGAATGGTCGAACGAACATTGGAAAGACGGGCGTCGAATGTTCCAAAAAACGTTGGAAAGGCAGGCGTCGCGTCGGAGAAACAGTCGAAGATTGACGGAGAAAAGGGAGTAGTAGATCTGAGGGAGATTGGAAGGGAGTCGCTCAACAGCAGGCTCGACATAAATTTCAATTTTACATACATACCGCACGGTACCGGTAGCATTATGACGTTCACGAAAACTTGAACACTCATTTTTACAGTCATTTTGGTTCCATAGTCAGGCACAGAGGAGACTTCCGGAACATTGTTTTTGTACGGTGTTTTCACATCTCGACTCACTCAATAACTCGCAATGAAAAATCTTGTATTTTTTGGCGCGTGCAAAAGGGTGCTGAACGTTTCTGCGTTACCATGCTTAAATATGACAAGATCATCCCATCACGCTGCAACATTCTGTCAAGATTTAGAGAGGAGAAGGAGGCATCCTCACTCACAGAGACATCATTAGGGGAGAATAAGTACTTCTCTGATACACCCAGCAGGGAGATCGGATCTTTCATGGTTGATTACTAAGAAATTGGTATCATCATTAGGGTTGGAGACACCATTCGCCAAATGCTAGAGGCACATTACATACAAAAGGATAGGAAGGAGGGGATTGGATCTAAGTCTGCTCTATTCCTGAAGACTGATTTGAAGGAGAAAGAAGCCATGACCAAGATACTCACTTCTCAGCATCTAATTGAGGCACTGAGAGAAGTATTAAGACGACCAAGCGCTTTGTATTATTGACGGAGCCCCAACTATGGCAGTGGAGATGGCGGTTGGCACCATTGAGAAAGAAGATGAAATCATGTCAGACATCTCTGATGAGGAGGTGGCTTATCTTTCCAGTCAAGATGTCACTGGAGAGATGCCGTCTCTTACTACTACAAGCTCAGTTGCGAGATGTATGATCAAAAAATGATCCAGTTTGAGAATATCACTCCTGCTTGAAAAGTTGAGGCAAGGGGAATATTCATCCCTCAATTTGGACTACCTAGGCCAAGGGAGAATTTAACAAAGAGCGGCGTTTGCGAGAGGAGTTGCAATCCTTTTGTGATTCATGCTCAAAAACAAGTTGGTTTGGATCAAATACTGGTTTCGGCCGATACGGTGAAATTCAGCCGAATCTCTCTCAATGGGGTCGAAAATCACAGATGCCGTTGTCTCGACGGTTTATGTGTAAGGCGAATGCAAACGCAATGCATGCATCGAAGACAAAAATATCCTGAAAAATTCAGGGGATTGTAAACCAAGGGATTTCTTTTTCGAATTTCGAGGTCGGAGACAAACCTTGGAAAGGATGGAAACTCAACCAACCCATGTCCCCACATACTTAATATTTGGTTGATTGGCGAATCTTTCAGAAGGTAGTTTCAGCAACAGTGTGCACGACACCGGAAGAAAACAGGATCCGATATACGAGGGAGGCCGCACAAAAGATGCTGCGGCACCAAGGGACTTCGGCGTGCCAAACCGTGTCGTATCGCATTCAGCATCGCATCGCATGGTTTGGAACGGCATTCATCGCCAAGACTTGAATCCAATGCATGGTTCACGAATTCTTCTTACCTTCTGGTAGAGACGGCAAAATGAAAACAAGACTCGGTGTCGGTTTGACTACCAGCATCAATGTCAGACATTATCTTTCCAATTGATCCGCTTCGGCGAGAAGAGTCGTGGTCCTCCCGAAGCGAATCGGCAGGACGGAAGACAGATAGGCATTTTTTCTTTTCTTTTTCCTGCTACATGTACATTGAATATCTCCACGAGAAACATTCTGTCTACATCGGCTTTTTTTTCGGAATAGTCGTGTTCGTTTCGTTCAGTTTTTTTTTCATGTTCAGTATTTTGGTTTCAAATGCATCAAATATAGTTCTTATTTTTTTTTTCTTTTTGTCTTTTTTTTTGGGAATATGTGATATTTTTCTGTTCTTTTCGCACTTTTTTTTCTTCCCTTGGCAACACTGTTTTTTGGTACCGGTATATGCATGCATCATCGTCTAGCTCTTTATTCGATCTCGGTTCCGCGCGAATCGGAACAAAGGATCTCGAGAGCTTGAGTGGCTCGCTACAGGATGGAGCATTAGCAGAATCCTCGTTGTGCTCGTCATTATTTGCATTTGTATTTCGCTTTCCATGGGCTTGGTCACTCATCACATCACATCACATCACATCAAACCAAACCACATCACACATTTTCAACTTTACTCCGCGGGAGGAGCTTCTGCCGATTTCGAGTTTGAGTCCGCACCAGCATCAGCAGCAGCAGCAGCATCCTCCGGTTTCTTTCGGACCCACGTCTTGGATTGGATCATGCTGACCACGTGGGACCTTCCGCCGCGTCCTCCCCGGCCGCCCCTCCCGCGTCCGAATCGTCCTCCGCGGCCCCTACCTCCGTAGAATCCACCACCACGGCCGGAGGAAAACGCCGCCTGCACCAACGGGGACGGGTGGTTGGCTGCGGCGGCGGCGGCCTCCGACGTGGGATCGGCGGGACCGTTCGTGTCCATGTTCGTGTTCGTGTTCGTGGCACCGGTATCTCCACCGTCGAGAGCAACCGCATTTACGGCATCGGTTCCACCCCGTCCTCGTCCCCGGCCTCCACCGCGTCCACGACCTCCTCTCCCACCAAATCGGCCACCCCGGCCTCCGCCACGTCCACGTCCACGCCCACCGTATCCTTGCCGGTAGTTGCCGTATCCTCCTTCGTATTCGTATTCGTATCCTCCTCCGTATTCGTATCCCTCGTCGTAATACCCATCGTGGTTGCCGCTACCGCGACCACCACCGCCGTATCCGTAGCCCTGTCCCCCGCCGAAGTGGTGGTAGTCGTCGTTGTTGTATCGCTGCCGCTTGGAAACTCCTTGTTGTCCTCCTACGTCGGATGTCGATGTCGACGTTGATGTCGATATCGATCGCCCGCCGCGGCCTCCCCTTCCACGACCTGCGTTGTCCCGATCGTCTCGGGGTCTTCGGTTCCCGGAGACGCGGTCGTCCCGCCGTCCTCCTCCTCCTACTCGGCGGGGATCATTGGTTTCGTCGTCCCTTCGGCGTCGGTCCTCCCGAGCGCTATTGCTATTGCTATTGCGTAGGCGGTCAAGGGCTTCCTTGTGGGTGGCTCGTCCTCGTCCCGATCCTCGTCCCGATCCTCGTCCCGATCCCCCCCGGTGGGTGTCTCGATCGCGATCGCGATCTCTGTCTCGATCGCCACGGCCACCGCCGCGGCCACCGCCCCGATCTCTGTCTCCACCTCCTCCGCGGCCACCACCACCGCCACCGCCCCGATCTCTGTTTCCATCGCGATCGCGATCATTCCCACCCCGTCCTCGTCCCTTGCGGCCCCGATCCCGTCGATCAGAGTTGTCGTTGTTGTTGTTGCTGTCGGAGTTTCGGTTGCGACCTCCCTCGCGGGAGGCTCCGAGTGCACCCGACATGGTCAGCGCGTTTCCCTTTTCCGATGAGATGGACTGTCATTATCAATATTTATGATATTAATAATCGTAATAACATTTATAATACAGTAGAGTATAGAGACAATTGGACGAAAGGGAACGAACGTAACGTAACGTAACGTAACGAAAACCAACCAACCAAAGCGACAGACAGACAAAACAAGAACCACAAAACAGGTGAGGCACGACACGACACGACGCGACGCGACACGAAAGGAAACGAATCGATTCGGTTCGAATGGCATGGCATGGTAGTACCATCCTCGAGCAAAACGCAACACAACACAACGCAACACAGCGTAGCACTGTCCGATTATCTATGTCATTACGCACCTTGAGATTCGCAATGGTGCCGCTCGAGCTCTTGTCCTCGTGTTTCGGATCGTTGGCATTCGCGTTGGCATTCGTGTCGGTTTCGTCTCCTCCTCCTCCTCCTTCTCCACTCATCATCGTCTGTGTTGTGTTTGCGTTTGTGTTTGCGTTTCGCGTTCGTGTGTTGTTCCAAAAAGAAGGAGAGCTCGACCCCCACCTTTTCGGCCACCAGGGGCGTGCAAAATTCCATTTCCATCCCGACCAATTCCTGGAGGATGTAATCGACGTTCTTTTGGTTGTTGACCATGGCAACGACGTAGTCTAAAAAGTCGTTGATGTCCTCCGGACTGACCTCGGCAGCGGTGCCGGCGTGAAACAAAGGTACCAGCAAGATCTTGAGCTCGCGGGCCTCTTCCGCGGTCAGCTTGCGCTCGGCGACGGTATCGCAGTGTTGTTGTTGTTGTTGTTGTTGTGACGAACGGGCATTAGAAGACATGATTGCTTGCTTCCTTTGTTTGTTTGTTTGTTTGAATGATGCAACAATGCTGCTTGTTGGAGTCGTATGTATGTGTGCTGTTGGTGCGATGTGGAACGTAGCGTAGCGTAACGTAACGTAGCGCAGCGTTTCGAGCTATGCTATATTATGGAGTGATCGATCTATCGAGTAATAGATGGATGGGAGAATCGGAATCGGTATGTTTCTGTTTCTGTTTCGTTCCAAACGAAAACACAAGCGTGGCAAGAGACAAAGAGCAAGGCTTGGTTTCTGTTGCTTTGAGGCAAGAGCAGTTGTTCGTCGAACCGGTATTGTATTCAGTACTGGATTGAATTGAATTGAATTGGATTGAATTGGATTGAATTGAATTGATTGAATTGAATTGGATTCGATTGAATTGATTGGGGAGGATTTGTTTTTGTTGGATGTTTCGTGTCCAATGTCCCTGCTCATCTCACGCGATTTTGGTTCGAAATTTTCAAGTGCGGCGGTAAGATTTAGAGCACCACACAAGCAGCGCAATGTATGATTAAAATCACTGCAGTACTCGTACGGTACGAGTACGATACGATACGGTACTCGTAATTTTACTCCTACGGTACGTACTCGTACGAGTACTTGTACCGGTATTAAATACCAGCCAGAGCCAAAATGTTGCGGGTATGAAGTAAGATTACGAAGTACGGAGTAAGACTTACTCCGTACACAGTACCGTATGATTTTTTGTGGCGATCAAACGCATCCCCCCCCCATCTATTTTTGCTTCTTTGGAACGTTGCGCTGTTACCGTACCGTACGTACCGTACGTAATTACGGTAAATTATTACGTCGTACTTCTATTACTCGTACCGGTACTCGTAAGATACAAGTACTAGTAACGGTATTACCTATTACCGTTACTTATACCGTACAGACGGGGGTCATGAGTCAGTCACGATCTCTGGGAGCAGATACCACAGAACGACGTACAGTACCGTACGGCAGATACCTGCCAGTATGTACCCTCATTTGGATACCGTACCCGCAAGATTACGGTACAGACGGTCCATCATCGTTCCGTGTTCCTCCCTCTCGGCCCTCCTTTCGAGAATGATGGCTACCGTACGTACCGTTAAAACTCGTATTCCCTACCGGTACCGTCCGGTACGATACCCTGTACGAGTACCAGTACGAGTTCGTACGTACGGTACGGTACGTAACGAGAAAAAATTACGCTTGTGATGATGGTGATGTGATGATGTGTGTCGTGTTCTTTTTCCGAAACGACCGAGAAAAAAAAGGTCCATCGATACAGGTACGAGCAACAGCAAGCAGCAGCAGCAGCAGCAGCAGGGCAGCAACAACGATAGTAGCAGCACAAAACACCGAGGCCGATATCGATTGGAGCAGCGCATCAATCAATCCGTGATCCTTTCCCTTCCCCGTTGCCAGTCAGAGGAAATCAAGTTCATCGCATCGAATTCCATCGCATTGTCTCGCATTCCATCGCGAAATAATAGAAACAGAAACTGCCGACCAATACAATCCGATGTCGTCGTTCCATTTTATGGTACGAGTACTCCTTACATGCTGTATATGTATATGTATATCATCCACGATGAACATGAACATGAGCGTGATGACAACAGCATTTGCTTTCACTCGGACACGGACGGCATCGATGTCCATGTCGACCTCGGCTCGGCTCCATCTTTCTCGAAGAACGACAACGGCAACAGCAACGGCAACGGCAACATCCGCTGTTACCCAATCACGAACAACGACACAATTCTTTTCGAGCAGCGTCAACGATGTCGAGATCGGTGCCGATGCCGAATGCCAATGCTAATGCTAGTAGCGACACAGATGCACCCGACGTTAGCTCCAGCTCCAGCTCCAGCTCCAGCTCCATCAACACATACAAGAAGAAGAGCAAAAAAACACGGAACCGCATCCGTCGGGAGGAGCAAGAACGACTGGGCGAATCCCAGACCGAATTGAACTGGGAAACCTATGATTATTCTCTCAATCCCAAACAAGACAATCGATTCAGCAACGACGGGGCAGTCGATTGCCGCCAACATCGGGTTGGACGTGGAAGAGGAGGCCCGCGAAGGACGAGCGCCACGCCCGACAACTCCGGGACAAAAACAATGCCTACCTCAAGCTGGAACCGGACACGGTCGCCAGGGCCATAGAGGCCCTCGAACCATGGATCAACAACGATCGCCTCGACCGCATCTCGGGGGTTCTCAGGCAGCGGACCAAACACAGCAAGTTCTTGTTCGAGAATCCGTCCAATCCCTCCAACGTCTGGGCGTGCCTCCGGACGATCGATTCCTTCGGCTTGCAAAACGTCGATCTCGTCATCGAATCGGGCCGGTACGCCGGCAAGCAAGCCGTGAGCCAGAAAAAAGGCATGCGGGTCGCCATGGGGAGCGCCCAGTGGCTCACCCTGACCAACCACGCCACCACCGAGGAAGCGATCGAGCAGATCAAACACGTTCAGGGATACAAGATCTACGCCTCGGATCTCAACCCGAATTCCAAGGACGTCCGGGACATCGACTGGGACGCCGACGATCGTCCGGTCTGTATCGTCATGGGCAACGAGGACCGGGGAATATCACAAGAAATGAGAGAACTGGCGGACGAAACCTTTACGCTGCCCATGTGCGGATTCGCGGAATCCTTCAATCTCAGCGTTGCGACATCCATCACCCTGGCCCACATGTCGGCGAGCTCCTACCACTGCAAAGACGGGGACGACGACGACAAGAACAACAACAACGACCAGATTCGCAAGGGGCCCCTCCGACCGGGGGATCTGAGTGAACACGAATACAATTGCTTGTATCTGAAGGGATTGCTCCACAGCTTGCCGAAAAAGAGATTGGCAACCGCGCTTTTGAAGAAGGCAAACGTCGAACTGCCGGACGCTCTGGGAGAGCTGTAGAGTATGTGGACCGTGGGAGTATGAGGTGAGGTGAGGTGAGGTGAGGTGAGGTTGACTCGATGGAAAATAATGTACTGTAACTGTCACGGTGCGGTAGGATGAAATACTACGTCTACGACAATCCACTGCTACTACAATCCACTATTACAATCCACTAATAAGTCCACACAACTGCACTCTAGTTGATTCCAAGCAATCCTTACAATTCGTCTGCACGTTTTCGAAGTTCTGATAGTGTGGTGGAGTCCAATCATTGCATTACACGAGTCCGAGAAGTGAAGTGGAGCGAAGTGAATTGCTCTTTGATTCATTCGTGACTCAGAGTAGGAAGTCCAAGCGTAGTTTCGTTCAATCTGGGAAATGAAAATAATAATAGAAATACGGTACTAGAATACGACAATTTTCCTCCTCCGAGCAAGTGCGTACACGTGCCTATCTGCTCTGAATGGCAATATAGCATCTGAAAAAACATCCGCAGTGCACTGCACTACATGCATGTTCAATGTTCAAGGTGCACAGTTGATTCGTAGTATTGCAAGGTGCTCATTCCCACCCGCTATTTGTTCGTTCCCATCAAACTTCGTTCGGTTCGATACCAGCGTGGTGCTTTGAAATAATAATAATAATGAGAGATTATTATTAGTATGTCAGAGCAATGTCCGACACCTCTCTTAGCAAAATGAGAGATTATTATTAGTATGTCAGAGCAATGTCCGACACCTCTCTTAGCAAAATGCGCATGATTTAACCGTAACGGTCGAAATCTCTGACACTCTAAGATAACCACTTTACAGTAAAACTAACCAATCAGATTCAACCATTCATAATGTATGCGCGCGCGCATGTACGGGTTTGAATACGATGTGGGATTGGATTGAACCAATGAAATGGCCCTACGAGTGATGGTAGTACAAATCCTACAGTAGTACATAACCTACGTATAATGTACGGTGGTACATAACCCACACTGACAACTATGTAAAAAAGGAACCCGGATATACAGAATGGGACCAACAGAACCCGGATGTATGGTTGAAACCCGGATGTATGGTACAAAACCTACGCTGACTGAAAAAATAATAACTAGGGTTATTATTTATTTTTAGTATAAAATAACTGTGTTATTATATACTACTTTCGAAAACCGCGCGTGCGCAGGTCTGTCAGACAGTCTGACAACTCCCCGATTCTGGTAAAAATAATGATATGGAGGGTTTCTGTTGGAGGGGCGCCGACCGCGCGCGTGCCAAGGTATCAACGCGCCACTCATCATGTATATACAGTTAGTACAGCCATACACCACACGGGACTGAAAGCGGGGTGACAGCCACAATATCAGTAATATAACTGGGCCACCCCACAATACCACCTACGTATTGATGGACTAATACCAACCATCCATCATGCCCAAAGTGGTTGCCAACCATCCAATCATCACCAAGACAAGTATATTCAGTGAATGGCAACAATTGGCACACAATCATAGTTTAATTATTTGTATCTAACCAACAGGGTTGATTGCACTCTTTAAGGTTTCGTACCGTAGTACTAAGTCTACTGCTGATTTCAACAGTTTTTACCTAAATACTCATTGTTCCGTTTTCGACACTTTCTGTCGGTGATCATGACACAATCACGTCGTCGTCGTACACGATGGAGCTGCTAGTACGTTCAGTGTACCATACCTAAACTACACTCATCACGAACAATCATCCAATACAAACACAGTACAGTGTACAATTCAGACCTTCCATCGCCACGAAACAACCATTGTCCGTACCGGATACCAGGGTTGCACATGGAAACAAAACAAAACAAAACAATGCAACCGACCCGCACGAGCTGAGTCGATCGAATAAATCACAAACAACAATGCTGCGTTGCGGCAACTCATTCGCTCATTCGGGTTCATTACATTACATGCGTCACATTCGCTACTATTGTGCAGCAGTGTCCGTACAAGAAAGGCAACACTAGTTTTGACCGATTCTGACCGCCGTTGTCCCAATGCGGACAACAAGCATAGTGCGCCGTCCGAAAGAAAGAGCGCCTTCTACTGTTGTGTTCTGTTGCGCATGGCGTGACAGGCATTACCCCATGTGGAGGAAAACAGAATCCCAGAACCGAAATCAAAATCAAAATAAGAAAAACCAATTATCAACCAACGCAGTTTGTGACGAACGCTGCAGGAGAGACGATCCCGTACCATATCCCACGGAAGTCACCCGTTGACAACATGCATGATTCGATGATACCGGCGCCCAATTTCTATCTGGGGGATGGGGTGGGGGTGGGGGGTCCATGGAAGCCCTAAAACGGCAACACAAGGAGCCAGCCACAGTGGCCAAATACGACACTATGATCTCTACCAAAGGAAACTCCCTCTTGCTGAAGGACTCTCTGTCTCTGCACAAGACCAAAGCTTACATCCCTCTGGACTGGACAGAAGCCACCTCTCAATTGGAGAGCTACCTAGCCATCCTAGGGACTATCCGGCGCCAACCACTTGGTAGAGGAATCTACCAGGAGCAAGGGCTTTGTTGCCTGAAGAAGAAACAGATGCCCCTGCCTGAGGCAAGCCATTGCGGATGAGCTAGGGGACAGGATTGCCCCAGCCATCATTGTATACTTCTTCCGTCTCCGGATTAGAAGATGGTTGGAGGAGCAATGGGATAGACCTGTTGGAATCCCCTCCCCCCAGATTGGGGTGGAGATTCAGCTCTTCTGGATGACCCATAACCTCAACTGGGTCCCCAATGTATCCAATGTGAGCGCCTTGGCTGATGTCTCTCAGGAAGGCCCCCACTGCCACCTCCTCCTCCAACCCAAGTACCAGCAGCGCCAAGGTCACTGGAGGATCAACAAGCCAAAACAAAGTGGAGAACCACAACCGGTATAAGAGGCTTGAAAACAAAACCAGCCCTGTAGTTAAGAAGATAAATGAGTGAAAAATGAGCCACGCAATTGCTGCAATTACTGGCAAGGGTAAGGGTCCTCAGCTAAGATCTGACAGAAGAGAGAAATCCCAGTCATGCTGGTGGGTGCGGTCTTAAATATGACCACGTAGCCTGGGATTCCCCCTGCGGCTGTTGCGCGGATGATGGCCTCTAACTTCATCCAGGATGATTGGCGACTGTTGTTGTTGCTGGAGCATAGCCCAAAGAAAATCTAGCTGCAATAGAGTGAAGGCTGGCCCTTCTGGGGGGGGGAGGAGGAAGAAGGTCCTCTTGAGTAGTTTGGTACAGCCAATGTACATATCTGTACACTGTTGTACCACATTCTTCTTCCGTTTACAGCGGGCAAGTTAGCCACTTGGAGCCGTATGGTTTGTACATAGCTACTACTATGAGCTGTTTGGATTTTAGCTTTGGATGTTAGCTTGGTGTTGGTTCTATGCACGCGTGCTACACATGATATTGATTCTGTTGTGATTGGTTGAGGGTCCACGTGGGGAAACGCATTTACCTTTGAATGTAAAGACTGCAGCAGCTGCTTTGATTCTAAAATTGATACTATCGTATTGGTGACGTTTGATTCTGCTCCATGGTATTCCATTCAGGGGAATCTTAAGACCGGGGGGGGGGGGGGGGGGGGGGTATTGTCGTGTGAGCCCCTTGGTCTTGCAATCTTTTTTTTCATTTTTGGAAGCAGAAGCCGATTGTCAACTGAACCCTAGCTCGGATGAGTCCCTGGGTCTGATAAATTCTGATTTCTAGTACGTTGTAGTACTAGTATCATTTCTTCTTCTCTCGTCGTACGTCCCTGCCAAATAGTACACGGTAGTAGTAGTAGTAGTAGGTAGTTCATAGATTAGTGGTGCTGATGATGTATTGAAATACGTCACGTGTATTCTAAAATTGTGAGCATTAGTAGTATTAAAGTGATATTCAGATCGCACCTCTATTGAGCTCTCTTTTTTGAAATCAGTAGCAGACTTAGTACTACGAAACCTGAAAGAGTGCAATCAACCCTATTGGTTAGATACAAGTAATTAAACTATGATTGTGTGTGACCATCAATAGTGGATGATTGCCGACTGTTGCCATTCACTGGATGTGCTTGCTTTGGTGATTGGATGGCTGGTAACAGCTTTAAGTATGATGGATGGTCAGTAATTGGTCCATCGATACGTCAGTGATATTGTGGGGTGGGCCTGCTATATTCCTAATATTGTGGCTGTTGCCCCGCTTTCAGTCCCGTGTGTATGGCTGTACTAAGTGTATGTATAAATTATGAGTACCGTGTTGGTACCCCGGCACGCACGCAGGCGGCGCCCCACCAACACACTCCTGCTACACGCCAGAGACACACTGTCGCTGGTGGATAGACATTATGGGGTGTCGCGCTTGCGTGCTGCTGCATACTGTTGTTTGTATTGCAGAAATTCCGTGTCGGTTACTCCCATGATAGTGTCTCAAAATTTTTGGAACAATGACCCTTGTAGAGGCTTTGTAAAGTAATCGGTGAGCATGTCGCCTGTTGGGCAATACTGAATCTCGATTTCCCCCTTCTTCACCCGATCGGTGATAAGGAAATAACGAATGTTAATATGCCTGGTTTGCTTAGTACTGGAAGATTTTCCATTCATCTCCATCTCCAGCCTGATCACGCTTGTATTGTCTTGGTTAAGTATGTTGGTCTTCCTGAGTGAATTTGTGTGACTGGTGTCGGTCCCGTGTTCTGTCTGTGCTGCGTAGCCTTGCCACTGCAGGTAGTAGTAACACCGTAGATTATACGGCAGCGTGTCATCCACACCCACCAACTCTGCTTCTGTTGAGCTCTTTGTGTTAAGTTTCTGTTTTGTTGATAGTGAGAGGATGGCTCCCTGTCCAAACGTGAGGGCACCACCTGTACGGCTCTTCATGTCCAAGTGGACAGCAAAGGAGGTGTTGACGTACCAGTATGCATTGCCGGTGTTGTCCCATCCCAATACAAGTGGAAGGAAAACGGTCTCTCGTATGTATCCCAGCACTCTCCTCAGCTTCTTCCAATCATCATGGTCTGGATTTGAAAACCTTGTGCAGAGGAATGCTATGGAGGTCTGTATATCAGGGCGCGCCCTTTTGCTTGCAAATAGGAGTTGTGCCATATGCTTGTGGAATGTCTCGGCATCCACAACGTTGAGCTTGTCCCCTTCTGGGTTGACCTTGAATAGGTGGTCAGATGCTGGTGTTGGAATTGCCCTTCCTTCAACGAGATTGGTTGGGAGGTCATTCATGATTCCTTTGAGGTAATTGAACATACTAAACTTCACCTTTCCAGGCTCACTGTAGTCGATAGTCATCCCAACATAGTCATGCATGCATCCACAAGTGACCGTAAGGGGTCATTCCACTCCAAACACCTTGTCAAGATTGTCCAGTACTGCTGTCACCACTTCTGGATCATTGTGGGAGATCTTGAGGTCATCAATGTGCCACACGATAGTGCACTGTTGCCCATTGATCATCTTGTTGGCCTTGCAGGTGTCATGGGGATTGAGTTCAAAACCCCATGTGGTCAGCTGGCCCAACAGTCGTTCCCAGAATAGCAGAGCAGCCCGCAGGGTTCCATATATTGCTTTGTCTGCTCTAGTGTAGAGAATTTTGCCCTTCTTGCCATCCATGGTGTACTTGTTGTAGAGATCTGGATCAATACGTCTCAGAAGTTTGGCCATGGGGTCATTGAAGGGAATGTGAACTACCTCACCATCTGGCATTGGGATCTGTAGAAATGCCCCGGGAATGCCGGCTGTAGCAACATCACGGCCTTCAATTGCGTCAATAAGACATGTAAGCATTAGACCATGCAATGAAAAAGTGGGTGAGTAGGTGTCCTCTCTGGAGATGAAGTCCCGTTGGGACCTGCCATCAGCACAGCCGCGCGCCTTGATCTTTCCACACCGCTTCCTCTTCAGGAACATCAAGTAGGGGAGAGCCCTTTTCACTTCCTCCCGGGCCATGTCTCTAATGTGTAAGGGATGAACTACTTTACAAGTGTGTAGCTGTTTGAGTTCGGCCATAACAGCCTCCACCCCGGCCGACCCAAATAGTCTCAGTCCAGCTTTCACCCCATACTGTTTGGTTACGAGCAATGCATCAATGTTATTATAGGAGGCTATGGCATTGGATATGAACATATACTTATCTTGGCTGTTCTCCAACTGCAAAACAGCTTTCTCAAATCCACCGCTGAAATGGTCAAGTGCGTGCATGAAAGGTTCCGGTGGTGAATGTTTGGCCGGTATCCCTCTGCCGACCCAAACTTGCTGTGTCCGTGAGTCACTCGTGGTTGAAGGGTCATGCAAAATGGTGCTCCGCCATTGTCACTTGTTTCATTGTTATTGTTGTTGTTGATATTGTTGTTGTTATCAATGTTGGCTAGATTGTGTCCATCTGCTGCAACGGCCCGATCATTGGTGGAATCAAATTCTTCCCCATCTGTGGGATCCGGCGCGTCCATGGCATGGCCGGTGCTCGCAATGCTCCACACATCAGCATTCTTTTCCACATAAGAGTCAGAGTCAATCGTGTTATCCACATCGGCCAATTCAACGGACCTGTTTTCAACAGACACGCCATCCTCTCTGAGCTCGGTGCTGGCCTCATCATTGCTGGGATCAGTTCCCCCATCAATATCGCTCACAGTATTAGACTCTGGACCAAGTGGGGGTGGATCACCATGGCTACCATTGTTGCTGTCATCGTGTACCTCCCAATTGTTTTCCATTTGATTCTGTTGAAGATCATAGAGCTCCTTTGCGTCCACCATGCCGGATGGGTCTTCGTCGTTGTCCTCAACTGGGTAATCATTGGGGGAAAAAGAGCAGTCAGAGGCTCCATCGTCGGAGCTGACAGATTTGGTATCTAAATGCAGAATGGTAGTGCCACCCTCGCTGTTTCCAAAGGTAAGACCAATAGGAGCGTTCTGCTCAGCGGCAATGGCCTCCACACAATCAATCACCATGTTTGTCATATGGGCAGGGGTTGCTGTTTGGCGCCGAATACAGCGCCCTGTATTGAGATCAAAAAGATAGAGTGCACCACTGCAATCTTCGGTTGGCCGGAGGTAGATTGCGTCTCTGGCCCTTGGACTCATTGAATTGTCACTAGCGTTGTCGTGTGCAAGGACATAGTCACCAAACTGGAACTTACAATGTTTTGTTGCATCCCGTCGGACCCCTGTCATCAGTTGAGGGGGGGAGATGGTGCTGGACACATCGACTCGGCTGCACCAATTATTTAGCCAGAAGATACCTGCAGAGACCATGTCAATGGTGACATGGCAAGGTAAGTGTTTGAATGGGATGGAGGAGAACATGCAACAGATACGTTCCTTGCACGTGTGATTGTCCCGCTCCACATATGGCTCATGTTGATTGTGTCCAACTCCCTCAAATTGTATAGGTGGGTCCCTGGATAGCAGCGACCCTTCCAGGCAGTTGAACTCATTGTCCCCGGACACAACGGCCACGACAAAACCCCGGACCGCATAGAGCCCTATGATGGCAGCTAGTGTCCGGTAGATGGTTGTATGGGATGTGTCCTCAATGGCACTAACTGTCTGGAAGTATAGGTGTCGGGAAACACTCCGGAAGAACTTGATTCCATTGACAGTGAAGATGTCAATACTGAGAGACACACTCTTGTATCGCGTTAGGATTTCCACGGGGACTGGGTCAACACATTCCAAACATGCGTGGGTTGCTGCCAGATGGTCTTTCCTTTAATCACACTGGTGTTGGTTCCAAAGATATCTTCAGCGATCTTGATATCATGTTGTGTCACAGGACAGTTGAGTAGTAGATTATTATCGATAATGTTCAGGTAATCTTTGGTGCTGGGGAAACCCAGAGCATCCTGCAGCTTCCTGGCCTTGGTGGCGCGTCACACATCAAGGTTGGAGTACAGTTTCTTTTGTCCTTCAACTGATGTGATGGCAAGTATAGTGCCATCTGTTTCCCTTAAATTGCAGTAATACAGCCCATAGCCGGCTTGATCGAACCTCTGAGTGGTGCCGTTGGGCTTGTGTATGAAGAATGACTGGGTGATGGCAGTATCCAGTGTGATCCGGTATCGGTCCGACACAGAACTGAGTGATAGGATGTTGGCCATCCCTCCTTCTTGGTACCAGACAGTGCCAAATCCCAGAAGATCACCAACTTGGTCAACAACAACAACGCCAGCATTGCAGTGGATCCGGACTTTCCGCCCTTCTGGGTGAATCCAAATGTTCTGGAGCAGCTCTGGGTTGCTGATGCAGCTGCATGTCATCTGGCTGTCCAACAGAATCCAATATGGGTCAATGCTTCTGGGATCTTGTGAAAACATGTACTGCTCCTCTAGCTTGTAAATAGCGTTGTGTAGCGTAGTGCCAGCAAAGGCTCCCAACACACTCCTGGGCTTTTCCCGGGGTTGTCGGGCATTAGGCTGCCCTGCACTCCTGGTCTTTTGTGGGGTTTCCCGGACGGGGGCAGTTGCCCTGTCATGTGTTCGCGTAGCCTGGCCAAGTTGAAAGAAGCAGAATTAACTCGAGTGCCTTAGGTTGTGATGTTGGGTACACATCTGTAGTTGTCCTTGAGGACGTCTGAGAGGTTCTGATGGGTCTTGGTGTTGCTTCCATTTACAATTACTACTGACAGGAGCATGTCCTCCATCAGTGCATCGACTTTCATCTTCCCGGCCTTATCCATGATGACATAATCCTCATAGGTTGTTCCAGGGAAGTGTTTGTTCAATGCGAGTTTAATAATATCCTTGGACCGGATGGTAATTCCTGCTGATGTCATGACATCGAACCTGGCCTTTACCTCCTCGGCATATGTTGCTGCACTCTTGTTGCTGTCCTGTTTACAAGAGAAGAACTTGCAGATCTTGTTCGTAGCATCCACCATTGGGTGTACTTTGGTGGCACTGTCTTGGTAGCAATATTCACGCAGCAGCTTGAGCATACTGAGGGTGTCTTGGTCATCCTCAATGGAGTTCCAGGACTTGTTGGTCTTCAGGTGTTGCTTCACTTCTGGGCTGAGTTGGCCTTCGGCTGTCAAGAATAGTGCCTTCAGATCCTCCACATATTGGTCATACTTCTTTGCCAACCTCTCTCCTTTCTTTATCCACAGCTCCTCAAGGAGTCGCTTCTTGTTGGGGTCGACAACCTCCTCTCCTCTAGTTCCCAACACAGTGTAATCGGCCGGGCTTGGCATTGTGGGTAGGAAATCATCCTCAGTGAGTGTTTGCATATTGATGAGGGTGGTCTTGACCTTGGAGTTCTTCTTTCCACCCACTATCTTGAGTCCCTCATAGAGCTTGTCATATTGTACTGACTTTGATCTGTCGACAACGATATCTTTGAGCTCATCTTGGTCCAAGCCGTTGAACTTGTGTTCACTACTCGTGGGGTGGTTAGTCCCACCATTGTTGTTGCCTTTGCGGCTCTGATTGCGAGATCGGTTACCTTGCCCCGCCTGCTGCTGGCTGCTGTTGTTGCCGGAGGGGTTCAGGGTACTGGTATTTCTGTTGGATGTGTTGAGCTGATCCATGATGTTGCTGGAGGACTAGTATGCTGGCTGCGACAGCAGCTAGCGTGGAGGATAGTGTATCGACTCGATGTGCGTGATGATGTTGTTAGAAGCACTATGGTGGTTCTGAGCTGAATCAGGAAATCACTGTATCAACTGTTACCGGTAGTTTAATTACTTGTATGTTGAAATCAGTTGCAGACTT